>JBBMJY010000002.1:13324634-13380810 GCA_037833715.1 Toxotes lorentzi | reverse complement strand
CTATCTATCTATCTATCTATCTATCTATCTATCTATCTATCTATCTATCTATCTATCTATCTATCTATCTATCTACAGTGATGTTCATCTCATCACTGAATTTAAACACTAAACTAAGACGATGTGAAATTGATATACAATAACAAATCTTTGCATACTGTCATGATCAGGATGGATTACTTTAGGCTATCATGAACTGTGTTGGAATTCTCTTTGGATTGGAGTGAACACATTGTGGACATGTCATCATGATCACCCATTTACTTTTCAGTTTGAAATTCTGTTTATGTTTGATCAGCATGTTTGATCAGTAATTCCTGTTTTAAGTTTAAGTCATGTTGACTTAATCTTGAGTGTTTTATTCAGTAGTTCTTTTGGTGGAAGTTGTTTTACTTGTGTGTCTGTTCCTTATCCAGTTCTGCATTTTATGTTATTTTGTAGCCTTGGTCATTGTGTATCACTTGCAAGTTCACTTCCTTTCTTTGTCTTTCCCGCCTTGTTGATTGTCTGCCCCGCCCTAATGTGGATCACCTGTGGCCAATTACCCTCTGTGTATATAAGTCTTGTTGTTCCCTTGTCTCTTTGTCAGTTTGTTTGCTCTTTCCTGGTGTCTGTGTTTGTCCAGTGTTGTGCCCTAGTCTATCAAGTTTGTACCTGTTCTTGCCTAAGTTTATTCATGTTGATTTCGCTTGAGCTTGATACCTGTGGACATCTGTGTTTGTACCTGGTGGCTTGCCCCCGCCCCACGTGGCTCTTTTGACACACATAATAGTCCTGAACTCCTTTCAAGTTTATGTTTTGTTTATGTAGAAACTCTGAGTTATACCTGAAGTTTGTTTCCTGGCTTAAGGACTTTGTAACCAGAGACTTTTTGTTATTAAAGAAAATCAGCTTCCTAAAGTCTGCCTGGTGGTGTTTGCATTTGGTCTTCTTCCTCTTGTTCCTGGCTTGGCAGCATTAGCTGTAACAGATATGTATATGTGTGAGTGTCTGTATGTATACACATACTAATCTATAGTTATTTACATCGCTTGACTACACATACACATCATGTTTGTGTCTGTATGGCAATGAGTGCTATTGTCTAACAAGAAATGTGGTTTAGGTGGCAGTTAAAGATTAAGTTCGATGATTCTAATTCCATCAGGAAATGCTTGCTCCTTTCTCTCTAGCACGAGCAGTGCTTTTGATGGCCCATTTAATTTGTCACTGTTTCTCTATGCTCAGCCAATTTTCATTAGGTTGAGGCAGTGTGGCCCTGGTCGACACGCGTACTAACACCCATTTCTTGTTGGCCATCATGTCCGAAACATAAGCATCTAGTTTGTATTCCCTCCCTCCGTCTCAGCGCCTGCCTTGCTCGCTCACTCGCTCAACCGTGACAGGCCAAATCCCTCACTTTTTGCTCATCTTCTCCACTTAACTTTAATAGTGTGAAAGAATAATTTGCATGTTTGAGATCAAGAGATAAGAGAGAAATGCCAAAAAAAAAAAAACACATCACACACATCATTGTCATCTTACCCCAGAATACCTCTCTGTTGCCAGTCACCAAGGCAATTTTCCTTCCTCACTCTTTCCTTCACTCTTTCTCTGTTGTTGTCTTACAGGATACAGGACACCTCTTTAACTATGTACTATGACCAATCAGAATATTCCTTTAAATCTGGGTAAATGTTGGGGGTCTTCTGAAGTAAAGTTGGTCAGTGTACTAATATATTAATGAGAATTACTGATGACAATACAGATGGCACGTACACAGCACTGATAAATTGCTTACTTATGTTTTGCAGTTCTGTAAATGCCCCTGCATAATTGTATAACATCCGGCTGGTCTGTGTTGCCAGTGACGCCAACCTTTTACATTCAAAGATCACCACGGAAACTGTAACTATTAGAGAGAATCATTATTTCTCGGAAAGGAAGCCCTGGCAATATACGTATACTCACAACAAAATCAAATGTGAACAGAAAACAATTTTTCTATTCAACAAATGCTACTGTAGCTACACATAGCTATAAAGAAGAATATTCACATCTGCAGCCCTGAAGTTTCCCCTAAGGTTAGAGCTTTGTCAGAGTCATAGATAATTTGGACGAGCGTTGGAAATTTAATCCACAATAACAGAAGTTCCACCCTGCACCTCTAATCTGCTTCTTAGTTCCCATTTAAACCTGGACGTTTTATGTTGATATTTTAATAATGTCAAAGTTGCATGCTTATGAAATTATAGTGAAAGTAAAAAAAAAAAAGGACTAACTTTGGTAGAAGTCACCTTTATGCCAAAAAAGGTATTTTATGGCATTAATGTCTTTGGCATGTAATCCTCTTTGAAACAGAAGAGAGAAAGTGAGAGCTAAGCCAATCCCATTGGGACGTTGTTTAAAACCTGGCAGAAGTCTAACAAACTCTGACTAATAACTGCACCTTGCATTTGGAGTTTTTCTAAGGACAGCGAGCGTGTTGAAGGAGAAACCCATATTCAGCAGATTAAGCTCAACTTTTGAGACTCAGTTAAGAGTTCTCATTCTATTCCAGGAAATTTCACACTTTAAAGGTCTCTTTCAGTACCCTCAAAAATTACTTTATTCACAATCTAGTGTGCAGACATAACCAACCATTATTGAACTGAAGTGTTTACATGAATCAAATGCATCTCTAATATACACGGGTCTATAAAAGTAAATAGCCTTCAAACTCTCCTTAACAAAAGGTAAGTTAGCTTCTGCAGGAAAACAAAATGCCTGCATATTGTTTTGGTTCGGTATGGTGGTTATTCAGATACATGCCACAGGCATGCTACTAGGTAAATAAAGTTGCCCCCTGGTGCCTTTTCCATTGAGCACAGAGCATTACAGCAGGCAAGGCCAGAGGCCAAGTAAATATTGCCCATCTAACCTATTCACATAAATTATAGAGTAGATTCTGCATGAGCACAGCTGAGCTGTCTGATATATAAATTTGATGGGTAGTTCTTACAGGTAGTTGTGCTGAGTGAGAAGTGTATCATTCACAAAAAAGTAATGGTCCAAGTATTTAAATAATTAAAGTTGCTATCATCTCAAAGCTCAATTTTGCTTCCTCGGGGTATAGTTACGTTTTCTTTTGCCAGGTGCAATTTGTAATTGAAAATATACCTCAAAGATTTTGTCAGAATAATACATTAGTGACATAAATTTAAGAAAGGTTTTTATTAGAGGAAATAAATCAGTGTCAGCGACAAATACATGTAGGGTAAAGCCAGGTAGTACGTAATCAGCATATTTCCATAGGGAACTAAAATTTCCTCATTCGTTGGAGTTCTAGGTGAGAAAAGATAGAATTGAAACCTTTTTTCTCTTTCTCTGCTTCACTGGTTCAAGATAACCATTGTGGAGACCGATGCTTTTGAAATCACCCTGGCGGCCCAGTAAGACTACGAGTAGGACTAATAGGACGAATAAGACTAATACTGGGGAGTCACTTGATTTAAGAGATGACAGACAGAATGAAGACAGCCAAGCCTCACCGTTCTCCCTGAGCTAGGAACAGACAGCGCATATCTGAAGTTAACCAGTTAAAGGGGTCATCAGCAATTTTTATGGATGCATCAACAGAAAGAGAAAGATACATAAACTCTTTCTACAGAGTCTCAAGTTTCACATTTCGCTGTGTTTTGTACTGTACATTGAAAACAACTACAGAGGGAAACAAGGATTGGCTCCACGGATCTGGTGGCATACAGTAAACCAAATGATTCCTTTCAGTTCATTTTTTTTCTATAGTCATCCAACTGACTGAATTCAGTGGTTGGATTAAAACTGCATGGGCCCAATGGGTGTTTAAGGGCACTAATCCACAACGAAGCATTTTGTAACGTAATGTGCGTTTTACGGGTTTTTTTTTTTTTTTAACGGAACTATAAAACCTCCATGCCCTTCATGCAGACATACAGAGCGTAACTCTGCCCTTACATCTGGCGACATGAACAGACACAAAAGGTACTACAGCCCTAGATTTCTTCTGTTTCTATAATGTATAATTTTTTTTTCCTGATTAATTTCTGTCTTCCCTATACACATACAAGGACACACTGGCCCCTGGGTGCACACTAGGACACCTTGATTGTAGATCCAGCCTCCCTGAATGTGGCTGCAGATATAGCCAAGGCTGCTAATCGGCATAAAACAGTGATAATTTTCTCTGCAAATGAACAAGTTGAGGATGAGGTGAAAAGAGCTCCTTCAATTGTTCTTGCTTTATAACTTTCCTAACTTCAAAGAAGCAAAATCGCAAAGTATGAGAGGGGTGAACATGCACAATGTTGTTTGGGACCTTAATTTACTAATTGCCAAAGCGGGTTTGTTTACGTGTGTTTTATTGATGCAAACCCGCACTAGACGGACTGGGGAACAACGGCGGTGGGTGTTCCGTCCTTTTTTTTTTTTTTTTTTTTTTTTTTTAAATGAAAAACAGTCCTGAAAGCCTATTATGATTTATAGTGTGTCTGACAAATTACTACAATATTGCATATTGTGTATATGAAATTAAATATTGCAGTAATCACAGTCACACATTTAGCTTTGACTGAAAGCATTTACATCCTTGAATTCGAAGATCTTTGTCTATGTGAGCAATGCTGCTTAATTTCCTGTTGAATTAAAATCTCTGTAAGTTAAATGCATTTTATTTTGTAATATTCCAACCTAACCTGTTTTTCTCATTGTTTGCTATTTAACAATGACACACGGCCCAGGAGATCTTAAGATATAAACAAAGGCAGCAGTGAAAGAGCCGCTGCATAGGAGAATCCACCTGTAGGAAATTGACAAGCTGGTTGCTGTTGTTGCTCTAAAGTACAAACAAAAGGTGAGAAAGGGGGAGAGAGAGTGAGTGTGTGTGTGTGTGAGAGAGAGAGAGAGAGGAGATCTATCAGTGTTTTTTTTTTTATAAAGGAATAAGGTAGATTATGGTCATGTTGATAAAGTGTAGCTCAAATGTAATTTCTGCACATGAATTTGTGATTTCGGAGACACATTATGAAATTGGATGTACCTTTATATCATAACAGCATCACTAGGTTGGGGTATGTGAATTCATACAACACATTTCTTTGTTTTTGCATTATTAAAGATAAATGTTGCGTCTTGCATGCTTAGGTAGGTATATATTCCAAGAAATGCTGTAAAAGAAAAGATAAACATACTGTAACTTTTAATTTTGTGAATTGATATCAACCAGAGTTCCCCAAGCAAACAGTGTGTTTTGTGGCCACGTGGGGAGTTGTGTCAAGGGGGCTGAGAGCTGTATGCATTCTTCATCTGTTATCAGAGAAATATTTTTGGTTTGAGTTGTGTGGGGTAGACTGAAGTCTGAGCACGTCTGGTTCTGTCAGTACTGGAAAAACATTTTCTTCTCTGTTTGAATAAAGCTGGTCCAAATGCATGACGGTGTCAGCCTTAGTTCTACAGCATGGGTTACATTATACAGTGTGGACAAAAGTGTGATTTATCAAAAAAGTTTATATAGAAATAAAAATAGTTATGTTTTGATTGCTGTTGATTAAACTTGTAAAAAATGTAGATGGCAGTTTGTAAAAAGTCAATCAATCTCATTAACCTTAGCCACAGAAATGAGAGCCATCATTTTAAAAGGAAATTTTTGCAATCTGTTGCCTTGCCCATTTGATCCAACTACTAATAGTTGTCTCTGCATCAAACATGAATGCACCCAACCTGCACTGAGGATGATTTTTTTGATTGTTACTTTCCCGCCCTCACAGGTGGTCAGGGCAGGGCTGCGTTTGCATTAACAACAAAGGGAATATATAGTATACTGTATCTCCAATTCACATACAAGAGCTATATAAATAGAACTAAGAGTCAGGATTTTTTTATTCCAAAATAGAGCACAGGTTAAAAAGTGAGTCATCAATACCAGAAATCCCACCACCTGCAGTAATCACTGATTCATATTGATCGACAATCTTATTAACAAGTACACTCCAAGTACACTATGTGGGTCAGTTTGGAGTAAGCATGCAATAAAAAAAAACTTGATGCATGAATGTAGTTTCACTTTGTTGCTCGCAGCTGAATCCACTGATCCTTCTACACTTGTGTTGTTAGACATTGTCTATCGCCTCTGGATTTTCAATTGATGCCAAAAGGCTACTTTGGCTTAATGCCATGACAGGAGTCAGTGCTAATGGATTAATGGACACAAACATACTCTACTTGTGACCTCCGACTGGCTCCTGTGTTTAAAAAAAAAAGGCACACCTTGTATTGTGCTTTTCTGTGATTTCAATCCTTTGTGACCAGTCATCAAAAGAAAATTTGCTATTTAATGTGCCTCCTTTTCCCACAGTAAAACTATACTTGATTTTTTTCATTTTGTACATTTGGATGTACACATTAAATCCCATTTGACCTCACTGACCCCTCTCCTTCCCCCTGTCTTCTCCCCCCGTACATGGTTTTACACACATGAGTGGAATAGAAAGTGACATTTTCCAGTGAGCTTTGTTACCCATCAGTCATTGTTAGTGTGTGTCTTGGATAGAAAAACCCTCAGAGCGCTGAGGGAGTCCAAGCTGGAGTGGGGAAGAGGGGCCTTTATGTGTTGGAAAGGGACAAAGGAGCAAGACTGGGTTTAAAGTGTGTGAGTGTGTGCATGCACACATCCATCTGACATTGCCTGAAACTGGCCAATCATGGTCACCAATTAAAATGCAGCATGATTTAGACAGAAAGAACTGCATTTTCCCAAATCACACATTCTACATAAAGACCAGCAAACAAAAAAAGTTTCCTAACTACTAAAGTAATTTACCTGTGTCAAACATTAGTTGAATATAATGTCATGTAGACAACTTGTAAAAATATCGATTTATTGTTAATTGCATATTGAATAAACTTATTCAACTTCCTTTTGTAAGTATAGCACCTTTTTCTTTTTGTCATAGTCACTGCTTCTTCAGGCACTTAGCCAGTGTCAGACAGAAACTTCCCTTGTTAAGTCCATGCACGGTTTCACTTTTATCCAATCAATATAATGGGAAGTCAGTTTTTTTGCTTTCCTACAACAAAGTATTGGTCTTATTTGTCTCTTTTTGGTAGACACTTCATATACCGTAGTCTGCGATATACATCTGTCCTCTCTGAGGTCTGTCCACACAGATTCACTGGCTCCCTATGAGGCTTGTTATTATAAGGTCTAAATATGTCACGCTATTCCTGTATACTGTGAATGCTGTGGCCCACAGTATAGTATTTTAAAAATTCCATGAGAAGAACCATATCTTCGTTCACCTAATTAGTGATTACCACTAAGTGGATGCATTGCAGCTCTATGACCTCTCAAAGACCCTTTGCTTGTCTCTCTGCTTCGTTAGCATGAACAGCAGGCGTTTTTCTTCAAACAGTGGTAGGCTAATATTGCCAAGTAACCGTCAGCAAATATTGGCAGCTTGATTGGTCGAATAGCCTCTTGCTTGCTTGTTTTTTTTTTGTTTTGTTTTGTTTTTTCTGTGGCGCTCTCTCACCCCTTTTCAAATGTGTATAGGTGTGTTTACCAGATGAGGGAAAGAGGGGGAAAGACATTTAAGATTTGAACATGCAGGGAAGGGAAGAGTCTTGTTTGCACAAATAACATCGAGGAGGAAGAGGGAGGGGTGTGAGGAAGACAGAGGCTTTAGACAAAAAGAAAAAAAAAAACAGCGTCTTGGATTTGCACATTGTTATCACAGCGGTGTCAGTGCCTGTGACTGTGACACAGAGAAGACAATGAAAATCTTTACTTCTAAGCACAGACATCCCTAAATTTAACTTGCCAGACATTTTTTTTTTTATTATTTTTCAAGCAGTCAAGGGAAATTTCCATCCCTGGTGATAGCTACGTTTTCTTGGTGGGGTCCCGTTATCGAAAATTAATGAGCACCCTTCAGCCAATCAGAATAGCATATTCTTTCAGGCCATGTTATAATGTAAAATATGTTCTACAATCAATGCATATGCACACCGCAATAGCTGTAATGAAAATGAAGATAATAGTTCAGTCTGGAATGAAGATGGTCTTTAGATTGCTGCTGGACCAGATCCTATCATCATTATGAAACCTGCAAGCGAGTGAGATTGAGGGAATGCAGAAGAAATAGATTTGGAGAGACAGGGAAAAAGAGAAAGGAGAGATGAAAAGGAAGGGGGAAAGGAGATCTACCGCATTGACATTATTGTTAAATACATACAATCACAGTCAGAAAAATGCCCAAAGCCCCGCTGGAGTAGCAGTACTTGACTCACCACTCTTATACCCCTCCATCCCTCCAGAATTCACTTTCATAGCGGGTGTACTAGTGCATAAAGTCTTCCATGGCTGAGACCTGACAGCCTCAGATGCCAAAAATCCATCTTCCAATGCAATTTAGCACAGAGGGAGCTGGGAAGATGGGGAAATTATACAGGACTCGAGTCAGAGTTTTAAGGTAGCAGTGGAGGCCCACAGACACATTTGAAATGATGACAGGTTGCATGAATCTGACAAGTCAAGAGTTAGTGACTCCAAAAATAAAATTTCAGTCACTTTCTTGAGACCCTTGTGACAAGCCAAAGTATTGAGGTGCTGTCGCGCTCCTTCTCTTTGTTTCCATAGGCTCAGGATAACTAGCCTTCAGACCAATTCTCTTCTGAAGTCTTCTCATTTCTCACCTCTGCTGAGGAAAAGGAGAGAGATAAAGTAATGCCAATCGTTGAAAATTGTCTTAGAATCAAATCTTATTGTTAGTACAGTTCAAGCAAATTTGAAAGAGAATAGTTTTATATGTAGTGTTTTCACTTCTCTGCATTTCTCAAGGTTTCGATTTGTGTGAGCTTTTCTCTTGTTTAAATATTGAGTCGTTCAGACTTTGCAAATTACAGTAATAAGCAGAGCTATTTGACAAGATTAATTTCCCATTGTACTTTTACTGCTGAAGAAATTTGAAGGCTCTTGCACCAAATATTTGCAGTTATTGTAGCGGTGAAAGAAGCCCGTTTGTAGGATTCTAGTCTGAAGGTCAGTTTGGAAAACACTTTTGGAAAAAGACTAACCTTTGAACCCAAAACTCACACCATGACTCAATGTAACCTGAACATGAAGACAGCCTGACACATCCTGCTGAATTCAGCAGATTACAGTCTTTCCAGCGACAGCAGTATCTCTGGTGATGGATCTTCTCAGCAGGTGAATGTCCATAAATCACCTTAGGAATTATTCAAACTCCAGATCTTCAGATCTTGCGTCATAATCATCATGTTAAGATGTGACTTTCATTGTGCAATTTGCCAAAATGTAAAACAGAGAAGCCAATTCAGCGAACTCATTGGCTCCATAGCATTATTGTTCTTCTAAAGAGAAATCAGAAAGTGCTTATTTCAAAGAGTAAAAGGAAAATGTAAAACAACAGGAGTGACAAAATCCATAAATACATATTATTATCACATTATCGTTATATTAGATTATTATATCATATACATTACAAAAGTGCAGAATTATCATTTAACATGTTTTTTTATGTCTCTGGAACATTTACATTCTCCTCTATCCATTCATCAACAAAAATACAAACACCTCACAGTTTCAACGGGCATTAAAAAAAACAAAAAAAGCAATAAGTTGTTCCATACGTGGTGTATATCTGCATAGAGCTGTTTACAAAAGTGAAACCTGGTAATCTTGCACATGGTAAACACTATTTCCAATATGTAGGTGTGGTGGGCCATATGACCGCTTCACTGTGTTTGGCCTTCTGTTTCATTTCAGGTCCTTACAAAAAAGAACAATTAGCACAGTTGCTAAAGCTACTGTAGCTCTATATCGTCCTCATCAGTTTCTTAATTTTAAACATTAATTTTGAATAATACTTAAATGGCAGTAAATATTTATCAGCCAAATGTACCCTAGAAAACCTGGTTTAATGTCTGCGTATAAGTCATTGTTGTCTGATGTGAGGAAAATGTCTTAAATATTTATGCCGTGTGAAAAGTTTATAGAGATCCCTTCATTAATTTAAAGTCCCAGTGCTAAAAATCCCAGCAGTTGACTTTATTTTGTAAATTTAACTCTCTGCTTATTTCATCTGTAAAGGTACCAAAAAAATTGTGTTCATTGCAGACCACAACTTAGCTGGTGTGGGTCAAGGCAATTACTGCAGACACATCACTTCACATAGTGGTGATAATGGCTGAAGACAATTGGACTGGATATATCAGTGATACAACACGGTGGTAAACAGATTACACAAAACCACTTAAACCAAATTGATCAGCCTCAGTGGAAATTAACTTAACATTTTAATGGCTGTCAATTTTAGCGTAAAATACAGGCTTTCCTTCTGGGGCTCCACACAGCAATCTGTGAGAAAGCCAAGTGTAATGTGGGCAAACTGCTCGTGTCCCTCAGAGGAACACATGACCCAACTATCAGATGCCAAAATGCCAAAAGCTTGATTGACAGTCTTGTGTTAAACTGCATGTTTGAACTCATTAGCACATTAAGGCTTTGCTACTTGGAGTACCCCCCAGTCATTGTGTATTAATGTTGTATTCTTGATTCTTTCAACACGTCACTCAAGACAGCACCCTTGTGGGAATGTGGAATTGTAATGGAAACGCATTTTTAAAAAGCCTTCAAAAAATCTTGTTATCCATTGATACTGATACCAGACGTAATTTATCTGAAGAAAGAACAGGTTTTATACTTTGTTTCCAAACAGAGGCTTCACGACATACATCCATTTACATTAGTAGTATACACACATACTCTTGCATACATGCATAAATGTGTCATGTCAGATAAACATAAATACTCATGCATACACGTACACACAAAGCACATCAGTCAAAAATTCTTCACAACAGCTTTAATTCCAGTCTCAATCATAGCACAGCGCTGAGAGCTCAACATCACTCAGGTCCACCCACTCCCATTCTCACATCTGTCACATCAAACAATCACGTTGAACTTTAGGGTTCAAAAAAAAAGAAAAAAAATCTTTCAAGCTTTGCTACAAAAAAGGGTACGGAACTGTAAGGGACACATAAACATGTGTTCATGCCAGACGTGTATTTGGTGACAAAAGGTTAGCTCCGGGACAGAAGTGCAAAAATATACTGATGCATCCTTAGTGCGGTGTGTAGATGGTAATACCTTGATACGGCACAGGTTACAAAAAGGGTTTGCTTTTTCAAAGATGAGTGCTTGGGTTTTCCTTTTTATGTTGTGACTGTCACCCTAATGCATCTTTCATAAAAGTGATTGACGTATGGTGTTATCATCCTCAGTGGCATTCTAAAGAGGGCTAGTGGCAGTCTCAATGCACTCTTCATTTTTAACTAATAGGGACAGCGCATGGCTGGAAGCTGTCGCCTTGTTGGTCCCTGTTTGACGCTGATGCATCTCTATCCCTTCTGAAAATGCTTGGTCAATAGCCAGCCTCAGTATGTACGGTGTGCATATGGCAGCGTTTTACTTAGGTTTGCTTTGAGATTGTGTGCTTTCTGTTGTGCAATTACCAATAAATAATAATTAAAAAAAATTAAATAAAAAAGCTAATCAATTAAAAAAATGCCCTTGTATTTTTTTTTTTTTTTTGCAATATTTAATACTCTCATCTTGATAGTCTTTAGGAGGATGCTCAGACAATTTAGTCCAGTGAGTGACAAGAAAATGCCCTTTAGCATAATGAGACTTTGACAATTAAATTCCACTCTGACACACTTTTCCACCCAGGTTATAAATAATTAATTTGAAGAAGTAAGCAGTCAAGAGAATGTCACGTCTCATTTGGTTGCACTGAGCGACAATGACAAGCCTGAATCATGCGGCTTATAGGATACTATTGGAAGGCTCTTCTAGATATCCTGTTTCGCAGTGACACAGATGTGTTAGTGAATCTCAGTAAGAGAACCGATGTTCAAAGCAGGGATTTTATTTTGTTAATTCTCTTAGCTCACATTAAGCATTTGTTAAATGTTTCAAGCGCACTCTCACTTTTTCAGCCTCTAAATCAATGAGAATGAGTGAATATGCCACAGAGAATCTTAAAGGAAGCTATTAGTAGTTTAGGGGAGGTTGAATAGCAGAGGAGATGCATCTCTGACTGATTAAGTGCAGTTCATTATGAGCTTATGTTAAAAACACATAGCCAAAATACTTAAAAAAAATTCTGCTTAGATTTAGTTAAAAAAAAAAAACAAAAAAACATTTAGTTTCAAATAACAACAAAAAGACGCAATCAACTGAAATTACAACAACGAATACATACATTATGGGGCTTGATGACTGAAGTTGCTGACATGCAATTAAAAGCATGTCAGATGCAAATGAGTTTCTTACCATTGTATTTCACAGTGAATTTTCTCAGAACAATTCCAACAATCCTTCTTTGAAACAATCATTTTTCCCAAAGATTTTGGGTGTAGACTGACTGTATTGAGCCTTCAATATAGATCAACATCCATCTCGCCCTCCTTTCAAACTCACTGTATGATGCAAGTCAATGCAAGTCAATATTTTACGGGATTTCACTGAAATTACTATGCATGTCTTACAGGGTCAACATACTCCCAAAATCCCGAGCCTTCCCTGCCTGTGTGAACCGCAGATTCTCCCTTCCACCTCATGCAATTTGATGATGGAAATGTATTCCTCTTTCAGGCTGACATGGAGTATCATACAGGTCATATCAGTCTTTTGATCCAGCAGGCATTAATAATCATGGGCATAGACTTGCATATAGTCAGTCCCATTAATAAATGATAGCTCTGATCCAATTAAAAGGCCTTGCAAAGGAGGGTTTCTCAGGATGTCCTCACAGAACATTTTTTGAAGACACACAGGCCTGTAAATAATCAAGCCTGGGGCGATCCCACCCTCAGTACCCAGGAGATGCAGGCTGTGTCAACAGCGTGGCACTGTGCTGTCACCACATATCACTCCTGAGCCTTCTCACAGCCCTCAGCCGTGTGAAAACACCACAGTCCTTAACCCCCTCCCCCATCCCCCTTACCACGCCACCATGTTAGCTGTAGAGCATACACACCACAGCCAACTATACAGACTCCCGTTTTCCCAGAATTCTTTTTTTTTTTTTTTTTTTTTTTAAACACCATGTTTGCCTGCTCCATTTGGCTTCCTTTTCGTTCTGTGTTTTGAGTTGTGCAAAGAGAATACAGAGTTTTGAAATGGTGGATAAATCACAATGGGTACAGGAAGAGATATTGTGGAACTGGAAATGTATCCCTCTCTGTTACCAGTAATCCCTTCCAAATTTACAGTAATTTATTTTTTTTTATTTAATACTGTAATTCAGTCATGAATGAATACATTGCTTTGGCTTTGACTGAGCCACTATTCCTTCTGATATCCCTAAGAGCTTTAACTCAAACATAAGCTTGTCATTTGTCTTACATCATCATAAAATTCTTTTCTTATGCCACATTTTAGTATTTAATTAATGTATCACACTCCCCTTTGCTAACAAATATAGTCAGCTACTGAATTTGTCACTAAAAACGTGTGATCAGCTGCACTGTGGTTTGGGACTGGTCATGCGTTTGTTTTGATACAGTGCACAGACTGTCTCTTTAAAAGAAAAGTACATGGAGATATGAGGCCTTAGATGAAAATGCATGAGACTTGCCATCATTAGTGGAACAGACACGCTCATCCAGGTTGGCGTTTAGCTTTGTGCCTAAGGCTTGATGATGCCCTAAAATATGAGCCATAGTATGTGGAGAGCAGGCTGTGACCTTCTTATACAGAAGCGTTAATACTCCAGAACAATATGACGGAACATGGGAACAAAATGATCTTAATTAGGATAGGAACTCATTCTGTCTGACACCAGCCAAGTCACCGGTCTACCAGTCCACTCTCCAGCACCTTATTATCACGTAATGACTTCCATTGAATTAAACATGTCAACCCAACTTTAAATGCAGAATGAGAGACAGCGCTGTCTGTAAGAGAGTGGCTGGTGACACAGCATTCATGCTGAAGCTGGGACTGAAAATGATTAGGTATACATCTATAGGTGTATAATGCACTCTCTCACTGAATGAAATGTTGAGCATAACATTGCATTTATTTGTTCATCGTCACATCATTAGCATTTCTCACTTACCTTTTATAAAATATAGATTTTCTCATGAAAATCTATATTTTCAACTGGGAAGGGACCCCAACTCAAGCATCAGTGTGACACTGTCATTACTGCTCAGGTTGGCCTTGACTTTTAAATGAATATAATTCCATTTTGATGTTTGACACACAAGCAAACAACCCAAAAAGTTTTTACCACAAAGAAAATGTTGGACCCTAGAATTACTTTCTAAACATCATAATGACAGTGTTTTCAAGGTTATATTACAAAAGTTAACAAGGAAAGATTTCCGATGGCATCATCTTCATTTTGTTACATTTTAATCAATGTTTTTCTTTTTGTGTGTGTGTGTGGATGAATAATGAATAAACTGAACTCTGAATATAACAACCCCCACCCTCCACCCACCCTCCTCCCCCCACCCTCCACCCACCCTCCTCCCCCCACCCCCCCTCCTCCCCCGCCCAGGTTAGGGCCTATTAAAGCTTATAATTCAATTACTTTTTACATTTGTGCTGATTGGACCGAAGTAGACAGCAACACATTTTAAGTTTGTTTTTGTTTTTTTTCACACATCCTATTTACACCAGTATAAACTCACTTCAGTTCATTTGATGATATACCTGATTACATATACACACAGTTGCAGGTCTGCAGTACAATTAAGATTCTTGTTCTTGATGACTTATTTGCCCCATACAGTAATTGACATACTCCTAAAGTGCAAGCAAGGCATTAACTCTGGGACAAATATAGACATGAATGCTATGTATTTATTGATGAAATAATCATCAAGCTGCAGTTCATTAAACCTTGCTTTATGTTTCTGTTTTAATTATTGGTCCTGGAAGATGTAACATGACAGGATCTTTAATCACCTGAGACACAGGCTTGCTTCCAAAGGACACCTTGCTGACATGCTGAGCGGGGAATGTGTCTGCAATGCAGATTCACTGATCTCTATGAGTACATGTGTCACATCACCTTGATAATTAACAAAGGGATGTGTCAATTACCACCGGGCAATCAGGAAAGCCGTGCCAGCAGGTGGGTTCTAAGGATGGGGATTTCAGGCGCAGTTCAGGCATCGCTGCTGCCTGTCAAAGGTGTACTCACCTCTCCATATAAGTGGGGGGAGACCACCAGCACCTGCAGCATTCCCACAGCAAATATTCAAAGAAGGGCAAATTGGACTCAAATTGGGCACAGAGAGAGCCCTTCTACTGCCTTGTTCTGCACATGCGTACTGCTTATCCTCTGCTCCCACAGAGATAATCTGCATTTCAGCATCATATGACTCACCTAAGACTAGAGGTATATGACAAGACTTCTAAGTGGTAACCAGTTTTGAAATGCATTGCATCACAAGCTATGATAGATTTCACAGAGAATCACTCTCAAGATTTTTTTTTTGTCGCCCCAGATAATGAGGTGTTTCTGCTGCTTGTACCTGTCATTGATGATCCTGCTGTGACTGTTGATCATGCAGGAATGATCAGATGGAGTTTCCAAATTGTTCTCCCTTTTAATTTAATCAATGATTACAATAGTGACTTAACATTTCTGGGTCACTTCATTTAAATCTGGGCTCCCATTTGCTGTTGGCAGCTCTCACTGAAACAAATCTTTCATCTCACCGCAATACAAGACCAGTGCAGATGTTGATGCTGCAGTGCTTGTGATCAAGGCTCTAAATAAACAGAAATACACAGTAAATCAGACTCTGTATTTGTATGTGTTTCATGCAAACTATGCACTCTCTGTAGGCCTGGCAACTTGCTGCACTTACACAGCCAACTGCAATGAGTCTTTTCCTGAGGAGTGGTGCAACTCCACCATGCATGCAACTTTCATCCAGCAACTGAAAGAAGAACAGAACATTGACATATATACTTCCAGGCAAGAATGACCTCATCTCTGGTTCATATAATCTGAATTATCTGTGCATATTTGGTGCCCCACTCAATTCCTTCATTTCCCAGTGTAGCAGCTGTGGGTTACAGAGGGCAGCTATCAGGCATTATGTATCTCTCTACCAGCCACATGTATCACTATGGCGCCAGTAGATTAGAGTAGTAGTGGTGTGATGTCACAGTCTTCAAACTGCAAGTTGAACAGTGTGGGAACCTTTTGCCTCTTCCAATATCTGTGCTGTAAAAAGGTCTGTGGTTGTTGAAGCAGTTGTCTTATCTTATGATGGAGTGCGGCTGAATGTGAGCCTGTGTTTCAGTTCATAATATTGTGAAGGGCCGGTGAATCTGTCAAACCAGTCGGACACTGCGCCCAGTGAATTCCAGTAAATTCTTTTCATTTATCATTTTAAGTGCCATGATGTACACATCTTTGAATACCTGCTGCATCCATTTATTAACAAATGTCTAGAATAAGAAGATCAGTAGGCATCGTTATTTTTTCATATACTCATGCTTCTGTGAGGCCGCAGCATCACTCAGGCTCAGTAAAAATTTTCTCCACTGAGGAACAGTATAAGCATTTTGTAGTATATACAACACATGCTACATTTTTTAATATTTCAATAAGGCATTGATAGATGATATCTTCATTTAGCTTAAGAAGATGCTACTGAATTCATGCAAGAGATGACTCTCTTCACATATTTCTCACGTACATTCACTATTTGAAATGCTGAAAACTTTTTAGTAGTCATGTTCTATTTTACCCCTTCTGTCTTTTGCCACTAAAATGAGTTAAAAAAAAAAAACTATTTCCCCACAGGGATTGTTAGTTTCATCTCTCTCTCTCTCCTTCTCTCTCTCCTTCTCTTTCTCCTTCAGTCCTTCTCTTTCTTTCAAACAATGTTCAATGTTATTACTGCCATGGATTTTTATGTTGGCTCTGAAGATAAATCATTTTTATGAGTGGGCTCTTAACAAACTCTTGATGACAAGTGAACAGACTAAGTTAATTTACAGTAACCATGCAAGTACAGAGACTGGAAAATAAAAGCTACATAATTAGCCTGAGCCCTGGAAAAAACATACCTGAAACAGGTCTGCAGAGGACATGATGTGAAAACGTCTCACTCCAGATATCAGGCACCAAGGTTGTGTATGTGAAAATCTGATGTATCTGTGATGGACATCTGTCAGTAAAGTGAACAAAAAAATGTCAATTTTCTTACGCCATGTGCCATATTATATCACGCTAATCATTGTATGGTGTTGTAAATGTTAAACAGGAAAAAGTCAAAATGTGTTATTCTTGCATTTTTCTATCATCAATTCAGTTTTGTTTGCTATTTGATTGAGAAGAACTTATTTCTGTCCTTTGTCAACTTCACAGAAGTGCACAAACATTTTTTGCCATCAATTTATGTCTATAGTTTTTTTTGTATCTTTCTGTAAAACTACCTAAACAAATGACAGCTCACACAATTGTAAGGCTGCAGTATTGTTCGTTTAGAACACAATGCTGCTAGCTCATGCACACACTACTGTTTTCTTTACGGCAGCTCATTAATTTTTAAAGTTGTAAATATCTGTTTAAGTATTCAGCTTCGAGAGTCTTTCTCCACATTCTCAGTACAGTTAAAGGATGCATATGAAACACAAGAGTGAATTCAGGACAACACAGACAACAGTGCATTAGCTTTGGGATCTTGTAGGTCAAGCAGTAATTCAAGACAGATGACTGGAAGGGGGTGTATGTGAGAAAGGTAAAGCCATTTGTGTTAACTGTTTATTGTATCATGTGCTGCTTTATTGTATCATGTGTTGCCTGACACCTGTCTGCATTTTGTGAAAAGGCAGCGTATCTGACTACCATCAGTGTGGGAGGACATTTGTCCTTGATGAACCTTCATGGCATATTTTTCACATTTAGATGATGCCAAGATCTGAAAAAAGAAAAATATCTTTTTTTTTTCAGTAAACAGGGATGTCTGATAGCAAGATAAGCAAATATAATTGACTTGAACTCTCAAGTTCACAAAGAGAAGGAGCAAACGTTGGCATACCAACAAGCTATCTATTTGATTAACTGAGCACACTTGTGCATCAGGTGACTGAGACATATGTTACTCCACAGTATGTACAGAAACATCATGATCAGCTGAATAGATCACATTTACATTAGTATGAATAAAGGACACAGCCTCTCCCAAGTGCCTCTTTCCATTTCTGTGTAATACTTCAGTGCGTGCTGTCCGGTAAAGCAGGAAAGCCATGAAGTCTTCTTATGCATTTAATTTCACAAATCACATAAGATACATGATTCTTAACAAATCCAGCTCCGAGATACATAACCTAGAGTCCCCAGCTGAAGGCCTGGCTGTTTCACAAGTGAAAAGCTGTATCTTTGAGGAGAACACAGCCTCCTGTACTCATTCTGCTTCAGGGGACAACAGTGAGCTGATGCAGTTTCCCATCTGAAGTGACAATCCTGACAGAATAAAAGTAATAGCAGCCCTAAACAGTGGGCAATGGATCTGACAAACATTTAGATGCTATCTCCCAGTTACAGT
This sequence comes from Toxotes lorentzi, assembly GCA_037833715.1. Taxonomy (NCBI): domain Eukaryota; kingdom Metazoa; phylum Chordata; class Actinopteri; family Toxotidae; genus Toxotes; species Toxotes lorentzi. The sequence continues at coordinate 13,362,204 of JBBMJY010000002.1, read as the reverse complement.
GAATAACTGCGCCTGCTACTCCTACCGCACCAGCATAGCCACTGGCAACACCAGCCAGACATGTAATCCCTTTGGACAAGAGAGCACCTCATCAAGCACAGGCCCAAATCAAAGTAATTGACAAAAGCAGGGAAATAATGAATAGACCACAAGTGAATAACCAAGTTTTTTTTTTTTTTTTATCAGAATAAAGGCCTTAGCTGCATGTACTGTACTGTCCAACCAAACAACAATGAGGGATGATTTGGGAAGTTAAGGTGGCTTGAAATGTAAAAAAGCTAAACTTAAATGTGCACGTCCATTCATATTTACCAAACTACATGTATTTTTTATGAATCGGAACAGTTGCATGTGCGTTAATATTTTTCATGGCAGTGTTATCGTTGCATAGACTGCAGTCTTGATAAATGTAAACAGTCAAGTCAGACTAAAATGACTTCAGTGCTGCATTCCTTACTTTGCTTGTTACCCTTATTGTGCCAAGCAGTTGTAAGGCACAGTAAGCCAAACAATATTTCCTCATCTCGTTTATGTCACCTCTGGGTCACACTCAGTATCTGGGCAAAGACTTCATCACATACACACAGCCTGTTTACAGATGCAATTTTATCCTGGCAGCTGCACAGATAATTCTACATTGCCTGTTTGATCGTGTTTTCATATCTATTTTCATGCCCCCCCCCCTTGCATGTCAGCAAGACCGAACCAAAATTTTAATGAGGTCAAAAAGCGTATTACCTTAGAAGGGAATTCTGGGGCTTCTACACTAGAGACATTTTTGCCCATTTAAAGCCAATTTCCTGCAATTTTACAATAGATTTGCATATTTTATATCCATCTCAACCCGCAAAATTGACTTATTGTGCAAAAGTTCTGGTCATCACAGCAGCCCGGTGATTCATTAACTGGGGTGCCATTTGTTCCTTCAAATTCAGAAATTCTTTTTGGCGCCACTTTAAGAGTTTGCCTTTGTGTGATTACATCATACAGTCATGTGCAATACTTTTTACAATGCAAAGTACTTAGAGAAATTACAGTATGTTCCGTTGACATCAACCCATTCTCGATCCCAGTTCATACAAAAAAATACAGTGTGTGCTGAGCACCAGGTAATACAGTGAAATGAGCCAGCTCTAGTGTGCTGTACAGAAGAATTAGGCTCATTTTCATCCATTTTGCACCAAGTAATGTATAACTGGCTTAAAGAACTTTCACATAAATCTATAAGACCAAACTTTCCTTGTGAAAATGTCTGGAAAACATTTACTTCATGTTTTCTTAAGGTTTCTTTTCCCGTTACAACCACTTCCAGCAAGGAGAATGATAAAAGTAGGATTAAGAGTTGACCCCAGCAACTTCTCTCCTTGGTCTGCAGAAATGTATCACACCATTCCCATGCTCATGCATGCACACATGCACCTTTGTGGTATTACTCATCAAAACATAGCTCTACCTGCTCACGAAAACATTCCTCCACAGCACCGACAGTGGTTAAAAAGCTCCACAGGGAACCTTGTAAAGTTACTCTGACACTCACCTCCAATCACAACTCAGTTAAGCCAACAGACAAACCAATAAAAGATGGTTCCACTGAGTACAGTCCATAAAAGAAAGGTGTGATCAAAGCTAGAGTATACACAACAGTGGACCAAAATATCATGTAATCTCATGATACTCAGATTTAAAATATTTGCTTCTGACAAGTTAAATTGAGCAAATCATTTCATTATGTGATTAAAAAAAAAAAGAATAAAACAAATTTATATTCATTTTACTAATCTGTCTGTTTGCTTGTTCACAACTAATTTTTAACCATATGTCTAACTGTTTCATGTTTATGTGAATAACTGGCATGCAAAATAGGACTGGAATGACATTCTGAAGGTGGCACCTTTTCTTCTGAGTGAGCGGAAAGATGACAGAAAATAAAGTAACCTTGAAAGAGATATCCAAGTTTCCACAGTCAGCAAGTGCAGAGATCACAGGGGTTGAGGTGTCTCACTTGTTTCTCTGCCTTCAGTGTGGCTTTCATGCAATGTTTCACCTCATTACTGTAAATGTCCTCTAACAACTCCAGCAATCAACCCATATCTGTCTCTCTGCACGCAATGCTACAGTAAGTTTGATATATTTGCCTCGCAAACGGCTCATGTGGTACAGTAGCCTCATCTGCCCCAGTTTCAGAAGTATCACTTGATGGTCCAAAATCAATGAGAGAGAAGAGGAGAAGACACAAATCAAAGCACTCGATTCAGCCCCTTTTTTCCTTAAAACTTTAATGTTCTTCAATATTTGACGAGCAAAATGAAACAAACATGTTTACATCAAATCCACGGTACCAGTGGTTTTCCATATGAAAAGAATATAATTACCAATGAGACTTGCAGTCTGTTGTATTCACCAACATTACCAGTGCCTCTGTCAACTGGTCACCTTATGCATTCATTTGTATTTACTAATCCAAATAGTTATTCAGTGTAAAGACAAAGAGATTATAGGAATCTGTTTATGCAATTGCAATAAAGAACTTGTATTTAAAATCAAGGCAAACGTTGAATTAAATGAGTGTTGTCATATACAATTAAAAATGCTGATATCATGGTGGAAATGGGATACCTCATCAATATTGTAAAGTCTAATTTTGTTCCCATATTAGGATATTAATTCCAAAGTGGACAGATGGCACCATTTGCATGTCTTAGGGATCAAGCAACAATTTTGCACTTCACTGCAACCGTCTCATAAGAAGGTCATCCATTAAGTTATGCAAGGCTTTAAAAGCCTTTTCATGTATTATGAAATTAATTTAAAGAGGGGTGGGGTGGTGGGGGGTGCAGGGGTAGCACGTGTGTGTCATTCTTCACTGGACTGGCTATAGCTGAATTACGACATTTAGTTACTTTACACTGAAAAAGAAACAATTATTATAATACATCCATTAAGGCATTCAGAATTCATATTTAGCTCCTCTAGTGACGATAAACTAGCATGCTTGACACTCGGTGGGTGTGCTCAGGAATAGAAAGCACCAAACTGACCTTGAGTAGTCCTTTCAGCTCCATGTATACCCTGCACCTCTTTCAGGGCAATGTTAAGGACTTTGGTTCATTGTCATTACAGAGGGGAAAATGTTTGGGGGATCATCTACACCTCTGATTTAATGATGCATAGTGAAATTTTATGAGAGTCACTTATGTCCCATAAAATCCCTGGACAAAGCTGTAAAATCAATGACCTGTTTTGTTACTTAATGAGTAGCTCAACTGTGGAAAGGTTGGCCTCTAAGATTCCCATGCCCCACCCCTTAAAGTATAAACTTTGCTGTGTGGCGTCAAAAATGTAGTTCCATTATCATTATGTGCATTTTTATTAATATCTGCATATTTAACCTTCGATGATCCATGAAAATACACTAAACCGTACTTTAAGGTGATGTGATGCAGTTGTTCAAGTTATAAGGTATAATCTTATTACAGTTTGACCTATTATAAACTACTATATGCAAGTTTGGATACTGTGTTGGCCATTGTACTACAGTACTGTGGATGTCTTCCATAATATTGTACCTGCTAATCTCAGTGGGGTATTAAAACTGGAATGATTGGTATGCAGCCTTAATGTGGGAGAGTTAAGAGTTAGGGGTGAGAGAAAGGATATAAAACCAACCAGGGGAAAAATTAATATGAGGCAAGGTAGTGGAACTGATAGTATTCTATAATGTGTTGGCACAGAGATTGGAGGAAAAAAAAATGTGACCAAATATAAAGTGATGAAAGTTTGTGGATTGTTTGGAACATTTTCATATAGCACAACAGTATATGCTATGAAGTCACCATAAAAGAAACACTAAACTCTCGTTTTGTTTGATGATATTCACTGAGTCTTTTTGTTCTGAAAACAGTGAATTTATTTTATTTTATTTTATTTTATTTTATTTTTTTTTAATTTTTTTTCCAGATTTCCTCAGTGAGAGTAAAGGTACATAGTGAAGCTGTAGGTCCAGGTGTGGAGTGATTATGTATTCTACCCCATCCTTATAAATCCATAATCATTAACATCTGCTCTAGCTTTCTTTATTGAACTGTTTCGCCCATGTGTGGTCCACTTATCCTCGTTAACTCCACTTTAGCCAACTCAGCACAGAGATCGAAGGATAGATAGAAAAGAAAAAGAGGAAGAGACAAACAGAGAGAAGAAGAGAGCGACGAGGGCACCTTTTGGAAGATAAAATAAATAACTTCTGGCACTATTTTAAGCTTTTAGGCCCAGGCATGCTCACTGGAGACTTGCTCGCCTGTATTTTGTCCCAGGAAGTAATTCCTAAGCCTACTGTATTTTGACAACTGACCCATAGATTTGCTGTCTGGTTGCAGGATGTCTTGAAATAATATCTATAATTGCCTCTCCACAGTATTGATTCAGGCAAGGATAAAATAAGAGTACAGCATGTATATTGAGAATTTGTTGACTGCTGAAATTAAAAACTCATTAGAAATCCCATTGACCTTGTCCCTATGATAACTTTACGGTAAAGCCACCTTTCCGAAGCAACTACATGAACTGCTGTGCCAATTTATTATTATTAGCATGAGTAATAGTAGCAGCAACAGCGGCAGCAACAGTGGTATAACTGTAGTAGTACAATAGTATTTCAGAACCTGTGAAAGCTCAGCGGGCTATTGCACAACCTGATTTGACAAACCACACATCACCCTCAACGACCTATTGACATCAAGTGACACTAGACATCAATATGTCTGGCTTCTTGTCAATATTCACAACATCCCATACAGGAGATGTGTTTTAGTGCATGGCTGCAAAACAATCTTTTAATAATTATATTTATATGCAATTATTCTGCACCATCAATTCCATGTTTGGGGTCCTGTTGACTTGATTAGATTTTGTGCAAATGCAGGAAATAGTGAGAAGGTCATAAGAAAGTGAAGGTGCAGAAGGTGATGCTAGTGTAGAAGAATTTGCCTTTGACACCTGCGTCCTGGCTTTGTCTCATACTAGTAGTCAGTATTGACATGTTTCTTATTTATCCATGACCTCTGTTGTTTCCTAACCTTGACCAAGTGGTGTAGTTGCTGAACCCTTTGAAGCTGCCAGTTGCAGATGCTGAAGAAATAACTGAAGAAATACAGTTTGAGCTGTGACTCTATACAATATAAATATTTCCTTTAATATTCTAGATAAAAGAATGAAATGCTAAGCCATTAAACGCCATTGTGGATAGGGTTAGTAAGTGGAGAAATGTTGTGGCATGAAGAAAAGCAAAAGGATGCATAGCGATAACTTAAGGAAATAGCTATTATGCTGGATATACATGGCATTTGTTTTCTCCCAACATGTATTGCCAAGCCTGCTAAATAACTGCACATGCATCTACAGTAATCTAAAGAAGACTTGAGTTGTTTCATAACACATCTCATAGTGATTATCTGTGAATTTTTTTTTTTTTTTTTTTTAAATCATGGTTGTATAAAAGTATGGACATTACACTGTACTTCCAGGCGACCTCTGGGAAGCACAGAGCAAAACACTTTGATGTTTCTACTTTGATGTTGCTGGACTGACCAGCTCCAGCAGCCCCAAACAAACAACCATGGGCTGTTGTACTAACAGCAGATATAACGGAACAGGAGCTGGTGCCTGTGTGCCCAGCTAACATGTCTACAGAACGACAGAGAAAGAAAAACTGCAAATGTTATATTTAATATTATCACTGTACTAAGTACTAATAAAATTATAGTCACTGCAGGAGTTACAGGTGCACTGATGTTCATTTGCATAAGGCAATACAGACATTTCTTCTTCTTGTTATTATTATTCCAAATATTGTCCTTAAATAGTTCTTCGATCATAATGATGTTATTGCTGCAGCTGTTTCATGTGTTAGTGAAAGACCTACTTGACACTGGGTGTTCAGAACATCAAATGTAAAAGCTTGAGCTGACTATAAACTGTATTACTTCTGTGTTTGTCTTACTACTTGGGGATAGATAGAAGCAAAATATTTATTTATCTAAAAATATGTTACAAATTATTTATGAGTTGTTAAATATAAGACCAAAAATTTTAAAAAGAAAGAACTGCTGGAATTTTTTTTATCATCTATTGCAGCAACATAGAGTATTTTGAGGCACAGATCCTCAATACTTCAGGATTTTCTCTAACAGGCAAAAATGTTACACTATTTAACCTGAAAGGCAATTTGAGGTTAAATACTTGTACTTTGATGTTTATTTCTCTTAAATTGCCTCTCAGTCCACCAAAGAAACAGGCTTTGAGCAAAACACATGAGAATTCCCTTCTCCGTAACTCACTCCTACCTCTCTGTCACTCTCTCTTCCTCACTCCCTCACTCTTTCTAGCAGGTGATCAGGGCCATAACTAGAATATTATTTACTGGATTGGCAATGTTAAAGTTAATGTTGCAAAAATTCCCTTTCTACAGTCGGATTCCGGCTCTAATGAGGCTTTACTGATACAGCACTGATGGCTCTGCAGAGGAGACGGGCGCTTCTGGAGGAATGTCAAACAACTACCTCCACATTCTTGTGTACCATCATTAGGGTCATTTAGTATTTCCATTGAATCGCACAGCACAAACCAGAGGCAGCAAAGAGCAAAAAGTCCATGAAAAATCACCTTGCACCTTGCACGTGTAAGGAGCTCAAAGTGTATTTGCATGTTCGAGAGGGAGAGTGCAGGCTGAATCTGCCTTTTGAGCTCTTAATGCACATGAATGTATTGATTTTAAAGTCATTTCCATAATCAGAGTTTCTCGCAGAGCAGCATTACATACCATGAAAACCTACTTTGAAAGGGTCTGACTTAGTAAAAAAGAAAAAAAATCTGGCTGCAGTGATTTTTATGTTTTCTAACTGGTGGTTGCTTTTAGTGAGTTTATGTTCAGTGTTGGTGTTATTCTGGTGTCGTGGTACATTCTTTCACAGGACCGAAAACCTTATACGAAAAGCCTTTCAGGTATCATAATTTATGAAAATACCTCCATTTGTTCGCTTCAGATTCAGTCCATTTGACCATGTTATGGAATTTTAAAGTCTTCGTGGAAGGCAGTGCTTTGACATCTCAGGTCAGCCGGGCTGTTGTGACATTTGCTGCTGACAAGTGTTAAATCTGTGAGGACTGTGAGGCCCGCTGACTGACATTACAAATGAACAGCTCCTGGAAGAAAACACCTCTTGATGAAAAAGTTAAGTGGACAGTCAGGCAGTCCGCTGCAAAAGTAATGTATTCTCCATCACTCCTCACTGTTTTTTGATTGACTTTGAGCTTTCATTTTTCTATTCAGTTGCTTTTCATCAAATCCATCTGTGGATAGCAATGTCTCTGTGTGGAACTCCTGCCCGTGTGTGACCCTTTAGTTCAAACTACAGGAGGCTTTGGGTTCTTTATGTTGTTTGACAGGTACGATGTCATCTAAAGCGAAATGTCATTTTCTGTGACAAAATCTTTTCAGTAAGGTACAGCATGGCTGTATGTTGATAGACACGAAGATGACACTGGCTTCCAAGAAGAAATCTCATCCAAAACGGTTTGAAAAATAATAAAAATTATTACTGACTAAATTATATCTTACACCGTTCAGATCTCATGTTCCTTTGAAAGTAGAAGACCTGGATGCCTAAGCCACCCACATGTGACCCTCACATCCTACACACGTTCTCCATTTCTACTCCCACACCTCAACATCTATTGAAATTCAGCTTCTGCTTTGATTGCACCAGTTAGAACGGCCATTCTTATCGAAAGCCTGCTGCTAAAACCCAGCTTTGAGATCTGAGCAGTAAATGATGAGTCCCAAGTGATAAAGGTAATTAATTTTACAAACCCCCTTTTTTTTTTAAATTGATTTAAATTTTAGGGATTCATACTCATATTCTATAGAATATGACTGGTTCAATGTTAAGGTTCAGTGTCTTTCAGAGTTGACATTTGATTGATGTTACTATTAATAACATTTTGCCAGTATATCATGGATAACATGTAAATATGTTAAATCTATATTAAAAACAAAAACCAGAACTCATTACATCTGCACAAGTCTTAATAATGAAGAAGGCTGGTCTTAGTGGATAAAAAGCTTGGGATCCTGTATTTCATTAGTGATAATTTTAGAATTTCAGAGGATTGTGCTGGTTCTGTAAGAGGAGGATTTTGATGAAGGTGGGAATATTTGCATTATGATACAGTCTGGAAATGTGCCACCACCTTCAATGAAGCAGCTAAAATCCATATCCCAGAGCTCTCCAAACTTCTACCTGCTGGGATCTGTCAAAAGCATTTAGAGTTTTAGCTTTTATGCTTCACAGGGAATTATACATGGAGTTTTCAACAGTGTAGGCTCAACATTATACAGACCTAATACATCCATGTTAAACAGCTGTCAAGATTAACACTGCCAAATATGTTTACATATCTTGCCTTTGGCAGGGCGAGGAACATCTAAGCTAGGGTCTCAGTGCATGACTTTGTGATGTCTGTGTGATATTGCCCGGCATCATGGGAGCCCCTTGGCCTGTTGATGAAAAACTGCCAAATCTTTCATTTTCCTCTAGAAATGCCTGGGTCTGAATTTTCCCTCACTCTTTTCATGTTATCTGGGAGACTTGTGGCCAAAGTGAATGATCTTGCCTTGAGGCAACATCTTACTCTTATGGAAGTTTGAAACTTTTCACTAGGTAATAATTTTGCTTTAGACAGGTTAATTTATATCCTTGTAATCAAGTTTAAAACCCATAAAAGACTGTAACTGTCAACAGGGTGTGTGTTTAATGTGCATGCTTCTGTGTATGTTTGGTTGTGTGGTTGGGTACGTATGCATCCCCTACAAACACAATTCTCTCATGCCTCATATGCCCAAAAGCCATCATCAAAATCTTTATGTGTACTGTATTGTCTTTGTCATTAGTCATACATTTCTATAAATATTCAATCAGCTTGACAAGCAGCCGAACACCAAGTTTCCAAAAAACAATCTCACCACCGGTTACATTATTTATTTCTGTGCCCTCTCATGAATTATTTTTCTTGTTCAACTATCATGCCTTCCTTTTTTATGTTTTACTTTCCTGAATAGAAACCTAAAATAAAAGTCAAATCTAAAGCATGCTTCAGTTTATAAATTCAGTCATAAATGTTGTGTGCCTTTGAATGTGGATGCTGCTGCAGAAGTTTACATGAAGTTTCTTATGTACACAAGGGGGTGTTTGGTTTACTGGCACACAAGAAGAAATGCTATTAATATTTTACTTGACAAAGAATGCACATGAATTGAAGAAAAATAATATTTGATTTTGTTGCATCAGGTATACTTACTATAAACAGGAATATGGAACTTTGAGGGGAATCTGAGTATTCACGTATGTGTTTTCCAGTTCTTTCCTTTTTAACTTAGCAATGCCTTTGTCAAAACAAAGAAAGAAACAAAAGGTTCATGTGTCATTTAGCTTGGCTTATAAATACCTTCCACAATATGTCAAGCCTTTGAATACTATTCACTCTTGTTTGCTTGTTAGCTCTGTGCTCCATCATCAGTGGACCACAAACATTAGCCCATTGTTTAAGTCTGATTTTCAGCCTAGCAGGTCATTAGTCCCTGTCTGTGCCATTGTTCATATTCAAAAACCCATGTTCTTTTCATCATTCAGCCCATTTAAGCTCCATTTTCCTAAGTCATTTTTTTGGTGATGAATTGGCCCCAACAGTGGCACTTCAATCAGGCCTGATTTTCTATAACACGTTAGAAAATGAGAGAGAAAATGATATGGAAATAAATCACATTTTGCTACTTGATCAGAACCACAGTCTGAGCCTGAGCTGCTCTCTGCCTTGAGTCAATTACTCATTACACACAGCTATTGACCTTTCTTCCAACAGGAAGTTCAGTGAATATCTCTGCAAGGATTGTAATTGACAAAATGTCTCTTTTAATAGAAAAATGCCCACATTTCCTCACAAGTTAATTATAAATTCAATAGAAGACCCAACGGCCACAGCCACTGAAAAAGGTTAGTATAGACATTTGTACCTGCCAGACCACCCATACATGAACACATAATTTATTCCTGACAGAGAACCCATTAACACATCTACTTTTATGCCATTTAATACTTGACAGTGTCACAATTTCAGAATTCAGATCCATATACAGGACATAATTCCAGGACCGTATGACATGAAAGTAGACACTTTTAAGTAATTTGTGCAGCATGAAGTAGCATATACACTGTGGCTGTGTTGAACGTTAGAGGGCTTGTCAGCACAGTGCGTACAATACACAGCTTCAATTCCCAAAGTGAAAATGATGTAATCGTAGAGCGATTTAGTCCCGCATTATGGGGCAATTTAAAAGTGGCAGCACATCAGTCAACATACGGAAAACATGACAAGTCCCCGCTATGACGCACATAGATCTGCCCTTCATTTGCTCTGGACCCTCTTCCTGAACTCTGCGGCTTAGTATGGCAATTATCAACATACACCAAGTCCATTGGTAAGCGATTTCCTTGAAAGCAGTTCATTCTTATCTGTTGAAAATTTGTGATACACCCTGACACATAGACTCCAGGGGTGCCTGGATGTTTCAGAAATCCCATCACATCAGACGTTTCAATCTTCACAACCCTTTCACTTATCTAAAGTGAGGCTGATGGGACGAAGGAGGAGATGACAGCTTGTGTGTCTCAAACACTCACAAAAAGCTGCTAATGAATTTAAGCATTCCGAAATTCACAATTTAACAATGTTTACAAGCAAATTAACTTTTTTTTATACAGAGCCTTTTCTCTATTAAAGTGGAAGGATGGAAAGAAGCACTTAATGGTATCATGCTGATCATACAGGACTGGGAGCCACTTTGCTGACTGACACCTCTGAGTTCTTGGACAAGAAGAAGAGCCGAAGGGGAAAAAAAAGAGAGAACCAAAAATATTTTAAATAAAGAGCCACATATGCATGGCATTAATCATCATCCTTTTTGCTGTAATCACCTTAAAGGATGACACTGGAGCTTTTCTGCCAATCTTCATTTCTCTCAGTGACTCACTTTGACATTTTTTTTTTTTCTCCAGAAAATGTGTGCACAGACCAGATGTGAGTTGGTCTGTACAGTTTCTGTTGCCTTCTGCTTTACACGTTGTAAGATTTCATTCTGCTTTATCAAATATCCTGCTGATAGATAACGTAGCCAACCTGCAGTCATAATTCATCCATTAAATCTGAACAGTGCTCCATTTTTGCAGCAGTGTGGTATGGTTTACCATTCAAGCAATAATTTAGATATCTGGCAGCAAATTTCCAACTGGCACATGAATCAAAGACAGTGGCAGGAATATTATAATTCGTTTTGGATTTGATAGACGCATTTGTGACATAAATAGCGTCAAGTGAACACAGATTGCCAACTGTCCCTTGTAAAAGTGTGTAAAAGTTTTACCTTGTGTCACATAAAACATTGAACACGGTGTTTCTATATTTACATGGGTATTTAAGGATAGAGTTCATTAACTGTAGTCAATAAACAAAATACCTACCAAATGAATCACCTTTTATATTGGCTCTCCATAAAAACAACAGACTTTGACAAAATCAAATGACACAATGCAGCCAGTGACCTTACAGAGTTCTGCTTCTTCCGGCTGAAGCGCTTGCTGTGGTTTCAGTGGACAAAGGAATGAAAACACTCTACTAGATGATTGGAAATACAGATGAATCCTGGTTCCTGTTGTTCCAGACTGATGAAAAGACTAGAGTATGGAGGGAAATCCACATGGGTACATGCATCAATCATGCCACACATCAGGCCGTGGCACGGTGATGTGTGGTCTTTTTTCTCTGTGACGCATATTTGGATCCTTGATAAAAGAGAAGCGATGGTTCAACGCCACAGGACAGCAGCGTACTATTGCCAATCAGGTGCATCCCTGACAGCATGGAAGTGCTGCCACGGAAGGATTTTTTTCAGCGGGGTAATACCCCATGCCACATGAGCAGAACTGTCCAGGAACAGCTCCACGACCATGACAGTAAATTCAGCTTACTGCAGTAGACTGCCCAGTAACAAGATATTAATCCAATTGAGCATCTGCAGGATGATTTTGAACATTTGGAGTAGAGATCTACTCCCAGTCAACTTGATGCTACTTTGGGATGCATTGAAGTCAACATTGGCTAGGATTCCTGAGAAGCCCTTTGACAAGACGCGGAGGTTGTTACCTAACAAGCTGACACTGTGAGGGGGATAAGATGGGATGTGAATCAAAATAAATATCGTCTTCCAAGAGTTTGCACCATTTATTTATGAAGTGGTAGAAACATATCTTCTATAATACAAAGGGAAAAAGGAAGTAAAAGGAAAAAAATATGAACATAATGTTTTACAAGTATATTTTTTTTAGTTTTTTTGCTGTACTAGTGCGTAATCACCAGTGGAGTATTTAATGTACAGTAAAGGAACAGTTTATCATTTTGAGAAATACACTGATTTACTTTCTTGCTTTGCTGGCTGTTTCCACTCTTTGTGTTAAGCTAACTGGCTGCTGGTTCCAGCTACATATTTACTATACAGAGAGTATATGGAAATAATCTTTTCATAACTCCCACCAAGAAAATGGATAAGCATAAATCTCAAAATGCTGAACTATCCCTTCAACATCTCATAAAGCAACCTCTAGAGAACCTTTTCTTGATTAAGATTGTGCACTTACATCTGTGATGGATACTAAATAAACTGTATAATAACAACATTTACTCATGTACCGGTGAATACACTACATTATCTGCACTATCTCAATAACGTGTGCTCTACTTTTTATTATAATATCATACAATAACAGAGACTACTCTTCTCTCAGAGTCATTTAAGTGAAGTAAAGTGATGATGCATCAACATTAATCTTTCTTCTCAATCGCATACTCTGGAAATGCATCTCTTGGGAGGTTTAGGGAACCTCTTGACATGCTGTTTCCTCTTCATTACCCAACCAGCTGTTGTTCCTAATGAGCCTAAAGGCAATCTCTCATTCTCCAACTTATAGCCATGTCTCTTGTGCAACTGGTGACATATCGTCTGCCCACAGAGTGAGGACCAGCCACCAGAAAATGAAGTTCGCTGTCACCACCAGTTTGCCGACATTTTTCTTGGGTATCACTGAAGCGCAGCAAGACGTTTGGTGGACTACCTAACACTGGCAACTGCATTCAAATTAAAGTAGCCATCTAGGGAAAGACTTTGGAAACACTTCTGTTGATTGTTTCGCATTAGGTTTATTTATGTAGTCTAAGTCACAATGATACTTTTGGTTTTAGAAACAATTCTGCTCACAAATAGTTCCAAAATGACCAAATCGCTTAGATTTGGATAGTGAAAAGTCAATGATGTGGTTATTTGTGTGTAAGAGCTCATATCAGCATACTGAGATAGGAAAAATGTATAGGTGCACAGCCCCTTATAAAGCCAATATAATTATAATGATTGATACGTGAGTAAAATCCCCTACTGATCTCCCACAATCAAATCGTCCTGTTGCTCATTGTATTGCCAAAGGTGATACTAACTCATACTACTTAAGAAAAGAACAATAGACAAAGGGAACATTTCTCATCTGTTCAACTTAGCTTCAACATCCATTTTGGGAATATCAACACCTGAGCAATTTATCTGTATGTAGTCACACAAGTCTTCGCAAATAATCAGCATCAGTCCCTGACAGGGTGCTGCAGGTGTAGATTAGCTCCCACTCAGATTACAGCCTCATGAATCCTCATAGATAGAGTATGTACCCCGATGCCGCGTGAGTGAAACTGCTTGTGGTGTGCCAGAGGAGAATTACTCCCCTGATGTATCACATTAATATGTGATAAACAACCTTGCATTGCCAGATTACAATAAATAATTCACTGCCCTTCAGAGGATGTGATATGTGCCTGCACGGATTATTTACAGCTTTGAAATTATTCTTTTAATCTCGTACAGCGAGCTGCCAAGGTGAACCCGGAGTAAATAATGCATGGCAAAAGTTTATTCCTGCTATATATTCTTTTTCGTCTGACTATTTTTTTCTATTATTTCTTAGTGAATGGGTGAATGACTTGAGAACTGTGGGAGTGTGCATTGGGTGTTTTGTGTTGTTTTGTTTCTAATCGAGTTTGGGATAATTTGAGGGTTATTTAATATTCTGCTGAGTTACTCCACAGGGTTCATGCTCGATCCACAGCTAACAGAAGGGTAGAAAGCTGAATACAGATACTCTCCAAAGAAATTTTATTTATTTATTTATGCATTTATTTATTTTTTATTTTGCCAGAAAGAGATTCTTGGGCTTGTTAAAGTTTGACCAAATTTTGAGCTACACATGAACCACTGCAGAAGACACAAAGGTTCAAGTGCACAGACCATCATCAACTGGTGCTGAAAATAGATGTTTTTTTGTACTATCTCCACTGATGGAGAATTCTCTGAAACCATCAAAGTATCAAAGAATCTCTGAAGTACTTCTGATTAAAGGAGATTTCGATGTACATTTTTAGTAAGTGAGGTACATGCAACATTATGCGCAGAGAAATAAATAAATATAGATGTCATGTAAGTTGGAAGGACATGACGTGTTGAAAAAAAGCCCCTTTGTGCAAATTCAAATGTTACCCCTTAATGGACGAGCTACACACATCTGTAGACTTTTTTTCCCCCTGATCTCTAAATGACAAGTTTACACCTCAGGAGAGCCTCTGCGACCATTTTGTAAACTGGAAAAAAATTTGTCTTGTCCCTGTTGAGTCCAGGAGAAAGGAGGTCAAAGAACAGCTGTTGCCTAGCAGTATATTTTAATCTTGAAGCTATCCTGCAGACACGATGATTCACAGCTGGATTGAAATGTTTTCAGCATTCTGCCAGAGTAATTAAGAAACAAGTGGAGTCAGATGAATTTGGATTTGTGATGCCAGAAAGATGACCACAGAAAAATATGAAGCGTTGATGATGTAATGGTGATTGTTCCAAATATCACAGAAAAATGGGCTGAAATGGAACTGGAAATGGAATTTTTTTTTTCTTTCAATCTGAATATAGTTGGGAAAAAAAAGTGGCAAAAATGGCAGTTTGTCCATTTGCTGCCCCAATTATTCTTTATTGCACATCTGGTAAAATTATGGGGTAAGATGTTAAAAATATATCTAAGTGTATAAATGCTAACAGAGTAACCCTATATGTGACAGAAAGTGGTTTTCTGTGAGCTCTTAGCTTCTCATGTCTCCTAGAAATTATATTGATCAAAACTAGAACAATATGTACGCAACTGCAAAGTATGTGTGTGTTCATTTGAGAAGTAAAGTGGTACCGAGCGATTATGCAGCACATAGTCCACGCTACCATAAAGCTACTGGTTCTGTGGAACTGTGTATAACTGAACAAATGTAGATCTCAAAAAGCTTCTTTCCATGCATGTTTTTGCCACAAGGCAGTGGTGTGTATTGTTAGCTCTGCACCTCCCTCTCTTCATTTGGTCAAGTTCCTGCCCCAGCTTTTCCTGCCCCAGCTGCCTCTACCTCAGGCTCATCAAGAAGAGCCTGAGGTAGAGGCAGACGGCATCCATAAATCCACCCGAGGCACTTAAGATAATAATCAAAGGAAATGAAAGCAAAGAAGAAAATAATGTTGTTCATGTTTCTGTGTCTGAATGGACATCAGCTGCTCACATTTAAGTTATTTACTAAGAGTTTTTTGCCGTTAGTGTCACAGTGACTTCTGTGCACTTTGATCGCAAGCCAGTTCACTACAGGCCACATATAAACATGATGAGCCCTAAACACAACTAAAAAAAATAATATGTTAGAAATAGTGACGGGTTTTTTTTATATATTGTGATGTGTTCTCTTATAACAAAATGAATGGTGTAAGAGAGCGTAGACTGACAGGTGGATAAAATCAAGCTACAGCTTTAGAGCCATCAACCCTTAGGCTGCTTAGGCTACTTATATCAGCCACCACATGAATCTGTAAGGCAAAGCACCTTTACTGTTGCCTTTTTTTTATGTATGACTACCTTGGTTGTTTGGTGCCTTAAGCTACTGTGTATCAACTTCAGGAAACTCAGCTGCCATGTTTCAAACCTTTTAGATGGGAAGATTAGTGTGTTAACGCCTGAGGATTACAGTCAATGCTCCATCAGCAGTTCTCTGTCTGTAGCCATTTACCTGCATGCTACTATTGTTCCTGTCTTCCACACACATCTACACAACAAGAGATTTACAGATTTACAAATGCACAGGGAGGAAGCAGAATTATTTTACCAGTAAAAGTGAAATTAAATGAACTGCTTTAATATTTTCCCAAAACAGTTCAACATTTGTTAAGACTTGAAAAAAAAAACAATTTCTTCAAAAGCACAATTTAGGTTTAAAAAATAAGAAAGAAAAATTCAATGTACTAAAGGACACTTCCTCAGAAGCAATGTCAAAAAAAAAAAATCAATACAAATTCTATCTCTGTAATTCAGCATAAGAGCTTGTATTGAAACTTTTTTGAAAAATTGTTTGCGTAAACTTTTGTGCATCTGATCCATGCCTGGCCACTCATTTGTGTTGATGATCCACCAGTGGAAGAGACATTTGCTTTATTGAATGGAAACGTTCCAAGGATAAGACATTGTACAAGTAGCATAATTCATTCACTTTAATTTTTACATTTGATGAAAAGTCAACAAATTAAATTTAGCTAAATGCAAATAAAATCAGTTTATTTTTACAAGAGTCATCACCATGGAGCACTGTGTTGTCACGGTGGCCTCCGCAAACACAAAACTCAATCTCAGAAAGAAATAAAGAATAATATCCTTGGGACTTCTGCCACACTTCTGCTTTATACCATGCCTGTGTGTTACTTGAGGACAACAGCGTTGACAAAAAAAATGTTGTACCAAATGCAATAATTAGCTGGATCAGCCATCTAATTAGCATAACTAGTTTAGTCTAATATGATGATTATGGCAGAACATTAGAGAGGTGAAACGTCTCTTTTAAAAGTTGGTTTAATAAAGGTAATTTTCAACACTGTCCTCATCAGAAAAACACAACAGCATTAGTTGCTTAAATGGAAGCTTAAAATGATGTTTACATTCTGCAGACCTATAGCAACCCATTGCCACTGAATGAATAATGGCTGCCCTTTCAAAGTATCAAAGGTGTCAGTCCTGCAATGTTGTCACAAGGTAAAATCTGTAAATTTATTATGGAGGAGGTCAGGTTGGAGGTTTGGGCTCTACTTCACATTAGGAAGTGCTGCACCTGTGAATGTTTGCGAAATAGGAGAGATTCACAGTAACAATTCGACATGCAGTCTTTGATACTTATTCATCAACCGCTGACATGAAACGTTAATTCCCTTTGCCAGTTTTAATTAGTCATCTCTTTCAGCGTGAGCTGCTCTGATATTACCGTATGTCTCTTTTATTAATTCACATAGGTTCCTCTAATGTCAGCATAAAAAATCTTGACAAGGGAGTTATGTTTCAGTTGGGAATAAGTCAGAAGGTTATTAAAAGGATATCATTCATATTGTCAAGAGGTAAGTAATGTTAATTCAGTATTTGATACATACTAATGGAAGTTACTAATGGAAATTTTTTCATTCAAATGTGCTGCAAGACTTGCAGCTGAGAGAAAAAAAAATATATATAAATATATATAAATATATACTTTATGTAGTGTTTTGGTGGTACATCATGTATTTTCGTAGATATGATTTTTCAGAAGCTGCAAGGTGTATTATCTCTGTGCTCGGAGATTACTTAAGGAATAATGTACAACGATTTCAGAATTTATTCACACCCAGATGCAGCCAGGCAAGGCCTTGCCACTTCAGAAGACAATTTGCTTGCCTTAAAAAGAGGAGAATGATCACATCTCCAAGGGCTTGACTCCTCACCGTAACCCCCAAAAATGATGACACAGTAATCTATGGAAAATCCCACACCTCAGCATTTCTCTCAGTGTAACTTGAATTTGATGGTAGCCTTTCACAGGCTGACAATACAACAGGGAGGAATACTTTAAGATATGGAGAAATGAGGCAAAGGGGAAAAAATGGCCTCTAAGTGATATAATAGCACACCTTTGCATCCAAGCTGTTGTGGATTGATTTTTTTTCTGCTTTTTTTTAATGACCTCTCAAGAAGACAACTTTGATACCACAGAATGCGAAAAGGCTGATAAAGCTTCCCAAGAGCACCATACAACTACTTGTCCGGTGCTTTAAATATCTATTCCATTTGCCGTTTATAATGCTTCCAATGTATTTATCATCGCATCATGTATTTCAGCTGAGTGTTATGCCTTAGGGCGTGTGAAGAGGACTGCTCTCTGACACAAATCCATCTTTCTGTGATCAGGGTGAAAAAAAAAAGAAAAGAAGCAATTTTCTGCTTTTTGTGATCACTCTTTCAGAATCATTAACAAAATCTGCTCTGGAGAAAACAATTATTCGAGGCACGGCATTGTCATTCAGTGTGTCAACTTCTACATGATTATTTTGTCTTTGTGTCTGTGTTTTGTGTGGTCATTCATCCACAGACGCTTCTTCTTTGCAAGTGATTTTAATCACTGAAATTCACTGAGAGGCTCATACAACAAATGGATCAATGTTATGTGCATGCCAAAGCTAAAGTTTCTTCCCTCCTTCACAGTCACTGGCAGGATAAGACGGCTGACGGCAACAGCCATACAATCTTCAAGTACAAATACAGCTAAGCCGCTAAGCTGATGATTGGTGTGGGAACACAAAATGTAAGCAAATGACTTTGAGAAGGAGGAGAGGGCCCTGCTGATTTCTCAATTATACTTCCTCCTCAGGCTTGGGAGAGACAAAAATGCCAAACTGCATCAGTGACAGTCAACTGGGCCAGACCGAACTCTTACCCTGAGGTATTGTGGTCCAACAAAAAAGGGTAATAGAGCTTGTTCCATGTGAGGAAGGATCACGCTGCTGTGAGACCACAGAGAGCAAGGTTACACATTCGAACAATGCGACAACTGCACACACTGGCTCTCGCTTTCAAGACATCGCTCGTCTTTTGTGGTGCATGGAGATGGAGTGATCTGTGGGTCTGACGCTGGTTCTTCATGAAATAAACATGCACAAATATGTATCCTCCAGTGTTTGTATTACTTAGGGTAAATATGCTGGAGAGAAGGAAACCCTAAAACATACAATTACCACATGAAATACCTCAGAAAGCAGGAGGCATACACAACCAATTGTTCAAAATTGAATTATTATTTTTTTTACTTTTCGATTTCTATTTCTATTCTTTTTTTTTCCATCAGACCTCTCCCTAACAAAGACATATGTGCTGGGAACAGACGTGTGAATTTCAACTAATGTTTTAAACATGCAAGCACACTGTAATAAACATCAGCATTTGCATTCATACAGTGGCGATAAGTAGGTTACCCTAGAATAGGAATACATCCTCTGCGGTGCACCATTGTTGTTAAATACTTAATGGTGCTGCCAGTATCTTCAAGGAGCACCTGTCCCGTTGTTTTGTTAGTGTGATTAGAGTGTGAAAGAGCTTTAGGGAAATATAATCAATAGGGAGCTCTGTGTTAAGTCAACTCTGCGTGAACGTACTTTAGAAATGGCATATTTGTTTCTACAGAAAAATTGCCCCACAAGTGTTTTTCAGCCATTATCTCATCAGGTACTAAACTATGCTAGCATTGTAAGTAAGAAAAAGCTATCTGCTGAGTCCTGAAAATTATTGATCTGAAGCAATAATAACATAATCTTAGCGCCTCACCTGCATGAAAATAAACATGCCTTTTCAGCTTGTGCGTTGTGATGTTTGTCAGTGCAATGTAGGAATGGTACCTACCATTCTAACATGCTGCTGCTGTGGAGTTGCTGAATATGTTTTACTCTCGTCAACTGAATGATTGCTGTCTATTGTTATTACTAAATTATAACATCCACACCACCAGGTGATATATTTACACGGAGTGCACGGAGTCGGCAATCGGCCGCCCTTTTGAGTCTGAGTCGAGTTTAATTACACACAGGTGCCTTTGATATCAGGCGATGTAGTGCACTGTTGAATATACCAATTAACAGAGTAGTCATTTCTACCTGAGGAGCCACCTACATGGACACAACAGTTCAGCAGAAAAGTATGAAACAATTCAGCTGAAAGTGAAACTCGTTCAGCAGGAGCATAGTCCTTATATTAAATTTATAATTTCATACAGAAACCAATAATAAAAGTAAGAATTGCTGCTGTAATGTTTTTGTTGTTGACATTAAACTGTACCCACAATGCCGAGTGAATCTGATTTTACAGAGACAAACCAAAACAAAGATCATCAATACATTTATCAGAGAGAGATGAACAATGTTTTCACAGTCAGAGTTGTTCTGATTGTGATTCCAGAGTATCTAGAGTATCTGGGTAAAGAACTCTGTGTTCATCTAAACATGAAATAGCAGTAGCAAGAGTGAGCTCATATTTGAGATGTAAGATGCGGTCCAGCTGAAACCTTCTGTACACATTGCCGCAGGTTGATCAAAGCCATGTCTTTGTTGCTTTAGCTCTACCCATTTAAGTGTATCTAGCCGTGTGTTCATAGCTCTTCAATGGATCAAAATATCATTCAAGTGCACAAAGATGCAGAATGCAGAAATGCGCCATTGAAACACCTGGTAGAAACTACCTGTCATTCTCCCTCTGTGAAGGGTGTGGGAGTTCTCTCCCTCCCTGCCGAGCTCTTGTCTATTTTCAGTGATATGGTTTCCAAGCCAGCAATCACATAATTAAGGCCCTTCATCATATTTATTCATCCTCAAAGGTTTCTGACAACCTACAACTGTTTTCCACCCCCACTGCTAAACCTTGTACAAACATGAATACCCTTGGCAGTATCTTGATAATTTGATGTATTTTGTCTTTGGCTTGATCCATCTTTATGAGCGTGAAAACACTTGCTAGTACTGTATTGTATACTGACAGTCCTAATAAATAGATGAATCAAAGTTTTCTTTCTGTTGTCTCTGGCAATGCATAATAAATTAGTGTAGTATATGCATGACAAGACTCACCCATTCTCAACTTGAATGTTCTGTAGACAGAGCCTGCTTCGCTGAAAGCCTCATAGTCAGCTAGCTGGAAATGGTTTCAGAACAAGACCTAATCATTAATGTATAATTCCAGCCTCCCATCAGAGTAATACACTATCATTGTGCTTATTATTAAAAGTTTATAAGTCTGATACGGTCGTCTGTGGCCACCTTAAGAGCTTTCATGGATTATTTAAGCACTACCAGGGAGCAATATAAAGCCAAGCCTATCAACTTCACTCCACACAGTTGTATGGTGTCCATCTGATGCCCCTGACGTGAAATATTGAATTAAGTTTATAATAGACGTGCTGCAAGTCAGCTGAAATCTGTGCATCTTTTATGTCTGAGTGCTGTGAGAACTGCGAAGGGGACAGTATGTGAAAATGTCTTACTTCTATTTTAGGTAAATTTGAGGTGGAAATACAGGGGAAAGAAAATTAAATGCAAAGGGCAGTCAACAGCAGAAAGTGAAATCTTCAGGCTAAATGGTTTCTAAAGAAAGTTCTCCCTAATGCTCTTCTGTCAGACGTTCATATGTCCATCATCATCAACCATTTCCTCTTTGTGTGTGCATAGATGTGCGGGACAGCAGAGGAAATTTGCATGCCTGTGTACAGTGTGTGGGTTTACTATCCCTTAGTGTGATTCATTTTGGCCATCGTACAACAGATACGATGGAAGGTGCATGCCAGTGTTTGTAAAACTGCAGCAAAATTCCAGTTAAAGGACAATAACTGAGTTGGTGGTGTGGGACACCCTGAGCCGTAAAACCCACTGCAGCTGCATTTCAGTTCAACACTTCAATCATCTGCGAGGCCATCGGAGGAAAGGCCTCATCATCTATTGTAAACAAATTAAAACCCAAAGAGCAAGTTTGATATAATTAGTCTGAGTAGATCACAGGAAAAAGCTGCACACATAGCCCTAATGACTGCTGGGTAAATGACTAAATAAATATGCACGTTTAAAAATGAGAGTGGGTTCACTTCCAGTTTTCCAGTGTTCTGGTGGCTAGGCATGCTGCCAGCACAAACTCATGAGGGTGTTGTGTCGTTAACAAACAAGCCCCACACAGCTCCATTCTTTGCGTCCTACAATTTAAAACACAAGATGGGAGAGTGTGCCAATGACAGAGCAGGGAGTGATGCCAGAGACTGCACAATGTGGAGGAAGTGCTAATGATCAACAGTCCCTCCTAAAACACGCAGCTGGAGCAGGAAGAGATGAGGGAATTGTAAAAGAAAGTCTGTTTTGTTCTAATCTACGAAATTATTAACACTCAGTTGTGAAACTCCTGTCGATCTACAGTATCTATCTATCTGTCTTCCTAGGGTATGCCCACTCACCTTCTGCATGTTCACTGTGTGTGTGTGTGTCTTTAAAGAATCAGCATTATGAGAATGGGGACATACGTATTAAATATTTTACTATTTTAGCTCTTTGAATTCTGAATCAACTCAATTTCAATCAGATTCGATTAAGCTATTTCCTTCCATTCTGTTTCTTTTGTGTTATGAATTAAATCCAAATCCATGACTCCAAATTGAAATTTAGCAGCAGCCCTGACTGTTGATCTTAATTGACCTCAGTCTTGCCACATATCACTTGTGTAGTCATTTTTCTCTCATCCGGAACAGCCTTCTATTTGAGGCAATTACCCCAGAGGACAAAAGTGTTTTCCAATACAAAAACAAAGTGAATTGCCATCGTTATGAACAGGCCACAATTTACCAAAACATTTGATGCATAAACACAAAGTTCATGTCTAGTCTTGGGCCACTGACTACCCTTACGTAGCTGGATTAATTCATTCCCAACTTTGAGAGAAACACCTTTTAGAAATATGCATATTGAACAACCGCCATTCACACACTCTGCTGTCTGGAATGCGAGGAAATTACTGTTGTGCACTGAGGGAAATTGTTGTTACTGAGATGAAGTTAATTAGAAACAAGTCTTCTGTAAACAATTTCTCATGGTAACTATGCTGTACTAGGGACAGCCGTCAGAGTAGAAAAGGTTCCAAGTTCACATTACCTCTCTAGAGAAGACGTCTGTCATACTATCGTCATACAAATAATTTCAGAAACCTCAGCTTTACGCCACAAGACCAATAATGTGTCTGTTGAATTTATTACCTTGATAAAGTTCTTGAGTTATAACATTATCGGTAAAGATCTGTATGGCATCTTGGTGAATCAATTTTGTGCCATTAAAAGTCACACTGCTTGTTACTGTGAGATACCACCTAATATTGCATTTTAAAAGTCAATTACACAATCAATAGGGAGAAGATGTTTTAAACAGGATACTAACAGATAAGATGCCACTCTGTCAATATTATTAATAACAATTTTAACTGTGTCCCCATGGATACATTGTTACATGCACTGAAACACTTGTCTCCAAAAGGCCACACAAGCGATCACAATGGCATTGTGATGCCTAACAAAAACACTCAAACTCAAGCAAACTTGGTTCTCTGCAGCCTGGGTGGCAGCTCGACACTGGCCATGATTATCACTAAGGTTCACATAACTGCTAAAGTCAGGCTTCTTCCTGAGCATCAAGTTTAATTAGTTGGATGGAGTGGAGTTGAGGAATAAACTTGTGTTTTAGAGTGTTAAAGTGACACCCCCCTTGATCCCTGGCCCCGGTCATCACCTGAGGGAGTCTCTTTCTAAGACACAGGAGGTGAGAGAGTCTACTGATTGCCCTCAGGAGGATCATAGTGGCCTGCCTGCAGGACCGGACATCTTGTTAAGGCTCAGTGGCTCATGGTGAAAATGAATGGCCCCCTACACTTGGGTGGGAATTTCAGGATAGGACCCTGGCTATCTAACAAGCCAATCACAAAAGCCAATTAGGACCAAGGCATTGCATTGGGGATACAGAGATTCCAGGGCTTGGGGAAGTGATTCTAGCCTTGGCCCCAGTCTGTAAGCTGGAGGAGAATTTCAGTGTTGTCTGCAGGAGAGCAAACTCAGGCTCCGGATCAATCTCACCAGTGGACCGAATCAGATTTCCCTTGGTCCAGTGTGCATGGACTGAATGCAACATTATTTTACTAACTTGGTGTTTTGACAGCATTCCAAGGTTTGTCAACTTGGCTTGGGTTCTTTTTTTTAAAAAAAACACTGCAAAAAAAAAGGTAAAATAAAGATTTACCTAATTCGATTGAAATTTACTTGATTTATTTGATTTGCCACCTTTATCAAACATTGCCCTGGGGGTAGTAACTGTACAAATAACTTTTCTGTGCAAGTCTAACCTCCAAAATATTTGTGACATCTTCTTGGGGATCTTTTCACCCTTCAACAGAACTGTGGCTACACTGGAGGAAACACTGAGTACACGTAGTGTTTGTGGGTTTGCTGCAGAATTTAGTATAAAAATCTGTAAAACACAGAGAGACAGAGTGCATAGAGACCACGAAAGCAAGAAAGCAAACCTAAAACAGAAATAGTTTTTATTTGGTCCACATTTCATCACTTACTGAACTATATATATAAAAAAAGATATAGCACTCACACTCAGATTTTATGTACTGCATTTTTTCATTGTCTGGAGTCACATAACCAGTAAGTGTCACAAACACCAAGTGAGACTGATACGAGCAAAAACCTGTTGTATCCAGACGTCACTGCGCTCTCAGAAACAGTAGGGCGTTAGACTTTTCACTGCAGGGTGGCGATGTGACTCTCCAATATATGTGTTTTGAATAAACCTCTGAGGCAGAGGCTGCTCCCACCTCATAATGAGCACTGAGTCTGTTTATGGTAGGATCAACACAGTTACTGTTGGTGGGTTATGCTGTCCCTTTTTCCATAGCTGTTTAGAGTCAGTACTGGTTGCCACAATGTGTTTGTGGTTCTTCACCTGATCAATAATATGGCCTTTGTGGCTGTGAGCTCACTTCCTTGAAGGTGACTGCTAAGGACTGAATGATCCCTTAAATTAAGTATGAACCTGTTTTTGTGTGAAGAAAAGATGAAAGCACACAACACACACGAGAGCTGATAAAGGTTTCTTCAGCAAATCAGCACATACAATATAAAGATCCACTGCAGGATACTATTATCAGATGTTTATACAAGAGGGTTAAAATCCCTGCCCCTGATCTATTAGGAGGAGGTGAAGGAAGATGGTCTCTAAAACAATTGAATCATGTTGTTTAAAGCATGGGAAAATTACACCTGAAAGTTTTAAAAGCAATATGTCTCTCAGAAATAATGTCCCACCTACACAGAACAATCCATAGATCATCACTTCATGGGGAACAATTATAGACAAAACGTAAACTGTTGTTGTGACATGGCCACTGCTTTTGTTTTATCCTCTCCTCCATTCTCTGCTCTCACTCCTCTTTTCCATGCTGTTTGTGATTTTCCTCTCACTCTGCTTTTGTTTGTTTGTTTTCTAATTTTCTGGCTTGGCCATTCCTCACCTGTCCACCAGGCACCCTTTGTGTTTTCCCCTGTCCTTCACACCTGTTGCTCATTCCAATCAGCGGTTGATCTGCTGCCTGCTTTCCCAGCTGCTCCTAATCTCCAATTAGTGTCTGTGTGTATATGTAGAGGCAGTTTTTGTGTGCTTTGCCAGTTTGCTTGTCAGCATGCTGCTTGAGCGTTCAAGCTATTTTTGTTGCCTGCCATTTACCTGCTTCCTTGTTCAGAATACCTGTTGCTGCTGCCCCATCTTCATGCTAATTTTCTGATTTGTTTGCCCAGTTCCTGCTTGCTCGGTTCTGACTGTGAACCTGAATGTGAACCATGTTAATTGCTTTTAAACAAATCTTCTGTGCTGTTGTGTGCGCGCTCAATGCCACGCAACTGTTGCTAGGCACATGAACTGTTACAAAAACATCGAACACTGGTCACAGTGAGGAGATGCAGAAAGCAATGGAACTGCAGTGGTGGTAGAAAGCAGTAAAGGACAGCAACATGCTAAATCTATTGCAGGCAAGAGGTAGTCAAAGCCACAGGTGAAATCTTTTTTTGTTTTAACTTTGCTGCTTTGAGTCACAAGTTTGCATGATACAGCTTTGCATAATATAGCTGTTGCCTACCAGTTACCTGCTTCCTTGTTCAGAATACTTGTTGCTGTTGTCCCATCTTCCTGCTAATTTTCTGATTTGTTTGCCCAGTCCATGCTTGCTTGGTTCTTACTGTGCACCTGAGCATTAACTATGTTAATAGCCTTTAAACAAATCGTCTGTGCTGGTGTGTGTGTGTGCATATTTCCATGCAACTTTTGCACATGAACTGTTACGAAAACACTGAACAATGGCCACAGTGAGTTGCAAGGTGATAATTTGTGAAAATGTTAACCAAGTGGAGCTAGTAGTGCTACCTTTGCTGCCTCGAGTCACAAGTTTGCATAATAAAGTTTTGCATATATGTTGAAACATACTAATAATTGACCTGTTTTCTAGGTCTGCTCAGCCTTACCCTTAAATTATTTCATTTTTACAGACTGGGTCTGACTATCATGTCACTGTTTTGGCCAAAATACCTGTAAGTTAACATCATATTAATCTCACAACCATTGCTTTACAGACATCATTGCAGACATTCTTAGCAGAGGCTACAGTATGTCTGTATCATTCGCTACTGTCCAAATACTTTCATTGTAGCATTCCTAAGCCTTTGTTTCTAAACATGCCAGTGATTTCTGATTCTGAAATATCTCAATGTAATGAAGACAGAATCATACATGGTTCATCTGTGAGAAGAGGCTGTGTGAAGTGGTCCTAGCTGTTGCTGCTGCTGGTGCTGAGAATGTGACTGTGACAATTTGCCACACACTAACAGTATTAAAGTAAGAAATTAGCCATACTAAAGAACGACTGTAATGTAGCTCATTAGTTTTCTATGTAGCTCTAGACACAATTTGTAACAAAAGCTCTATTTGGAGAATACTTGCTCTGTCGCCTCTCCTTGTACATGTAAGAGGTTGGCTTTTACATTTGGATCAGTGGGAATTTTGTCAAAATTTAAGTAAACTTCAGACATCACCAGAAAAATAATTCATAATTTCATACTTTTCTTTATTCATCCTTATTTTAAAGACACGAGTTGTAGGCCATCATGCCTCCAGTGATTTGATATAATATTGTGACATACCTAATATGTATCTTGGTGCCTAAGGGTGACCCTCTTTATGAATTGTTGTTTTTGATTTGGAATTCCTGAAAGTGAAGAGCATTTTTACGAAGAGATCAGAGGTAATTGAGTCGTCTGTGCCTGCTTATATTTTATTCCCTCAGTTTAAGTTAGGACTGGGGTAAAATTTTTATTGTGGAATCAGCTGAACCAACTGGTAAGATGAGCTCGGAGCCCTCCCTGTTGATGCCACTCCACATTACCCCTACTCTGTCCATGGATTATCCAAAACTTTGTTGTTGAACATGAAAGCAAGTCAATCGTGTTATCGCTTATGCACTAACATCTCCTTAACAAAAGACTTCCCCAAAGCCTTTGCCATGGTTCGATCCTAATAGTCTTAGCAGCATTAGACTTAGAACAGTCACAAAAGGAAGATCACTCTTTCCACCCTGACAATTAAAAAAAAAAAAAAAAGATTAGGGGCATGCCACAAATCCACTGTATATTTACAGGTGAGGCATGCTGAGTGTGCCTGCTTTACTCAACAGATGAACTTCATACTAACATAATGTTGATATTTCTTCTGAGATGTCAGCACACTGTATTCTGATGTTATGTGTACTTGCACAGCATGTATTCAGTTTTACACTTATACACTTTTTGCCAGTGTTTAATGATCACAAACACAAATTGTAAACATCAGCAAAGAAATTGGAACAAATTATTTTTTGCTCAATGCTTTTTTTTATGTCCAGGAAAGTTGACTGTTTGAAAACCAATAGACATACATTACATGGGGAGACACAGGTAGTCTTCTAATACACATAAAATTGTACTTAGCTAGTGGCATTATAAAGGTGATTCTGATGCAAGTTTTCTTTTTTTACACTTACAGTGTAAAGGGGTAGACTAATTAGTTCTACCTTCTCTGGATTTAAAATGGAAAATGTGAGTTTAAAACCCCAGAATCACAAATGTACAAGGGAACTGTCTCTAAAACCAAGTGGAGACATTCTTTTTAATTGTAACAGTTAAAAGTAGGGAATTAGTAATTAACTGAAATATTGATTTTTGTATTTTTTTTGCTTAGCTTTTTCAGCAAATAAATCTGAACTTGAGGGAGTCCAGCAGATATCAGAGGCAGGATTTTGATGATTACTACCATCAAATGTATTTGCGGACACAGATTTAGACAACAGGCTGTTATTTGAAAATTCATTTAGGTTGGCAATTGGATTTTTTTTTTTTTTTTTTTTTTCCTTAAAAGGTTTCCGAGGTGAAACCTGTGTTGTCAAGCACACAATTAATGAGGGGATACGTCAAAAGGACCATGCCGGTCCTTATTTAACTGCTATACAGGGCCTGTCATTTTCATGTATCTACCTGTGTAGCCGGGGGGAATTAATGTTTCTTTGTCAGCTTTCAACTGGCTACAGCCCCCTCTGTCTCTCCATTTGATCAATACAAATTCAGAGGTGCTGCTCTTTGTAATGTAACCCAGCAGCGCAAAAGAGGAAAACATAAAGGGTGAGAACTGTTCACATTTAATTGTTGATAAGTTTGACCACATATATTGAACAAATCACATTGTGTGTCACACAGCATGAGCAATATCATATAGATAATATAATGCAATATAATATGAGGAAATTGACAAAAATTAATGGTTTTGACTTAAATGCTGTGGCAAAATGTTTCACGAAACAATTACCTGGCAGAATCACAGATAAAACTGATACATTTGAGTGGTATTGCAAAAAATAATAATTAAAAAATATATATGAATATGATAGTTCTTAAATATACAAAAATAGTTTCGTTATATATGGTAAACCAAACAGTATATTGCATTGCAGGTCATTTTTTGTTTAAACGGTGTGCATGTGTGTGCGTGTGTGGATACTGTACTCTACTAAAGTAGCCTGAGCGGAGATGAATTGACACATTAGTGCCGGGGCTCTTTAACGATTTGTCAAAGGAAATTAGAGTGACTGCTCTTTATGATGGTGCTGCATAGGAAAGTAACTGGGGGAGAATAATTCAGTCTCAATTCATTTTATGCTGAAGGCAGGTCAGGGTTGAATTGCACCATTTGGCTTTCGAAACTAATGTCCATGCGTATCTTGATTGCCTGAACAAAAGCGCAGGGTGGCCTTTATGGGTCCTGGAGGATGGGTGTTGGGAGGACTTAGCCTGTAATGCTCATTGCTGGAGATGATCACTGACAGCTATAACCTTAAGGCACTACTGCCACCAGCAGCAACCATCATTTGGTTATTACATTCAACAAAGTAGTCTAATGGGTATGCCATTGTAGCTGTGCTACAGTATGCTGCCTTACTGGGGTAGCCAACTGCTGACAACTTTGTTTCTCCATACTGAATACCAAGTGAATCAATATCAAAATATCAAAGGCATTTAAATGAAATCTAAACCATAAATCAAGTTCCATATTGTGTTATTAACCGATCAGCTGGTAGCTTGTTAAAACTGTGCTCAGTTTGTGGGTCAACATTAAGATTAAACATTTGGTAGCCTGCATCAGCAAGTGTTAGGACCCCAAGTTAAGGTTTTTGACAAGACTTGTGGGTTTTGACTTAAATGCTGTGGCAAAATGTTTCACGAAACAATTACCTGGCAGAATCACAGATAAAACTGAAATCACTGTCAAGAAATTGTCTCATGCTTGAGAGCCTAACAACATGAAGCGAGAAGAGATTCTCAAGTATTTTAAAAGCAATCAGGGTTCTTGTTCTTTCTGCTTCAACACATTTTATTTGGACAATGAGCCATCCCTTAGAGGACCAATGCACCCAATGCAGTCTACAATTAAAGTTCATCCTTCACGTGGTACAGAACAGGGTGATATTGACTGCTTCCACTTCAGTGGAGTTAGTGGAGATTGACACATAATGAAAGCACAGCAGGGAGGAGAAAACAAGGCGAAAAGTATACATGCTTTTTTTTTCTTTTTTTTCGTGCTTTCAAACATCTGATTTCTTTACCATTAACTGTGGTTTAAATTAATTCAAATAAATTATACTTTGGGACTGTGACCTTAGTTATATGAACACAGATCTCAGATTAGAGATGTTCCTCCTGTAGAAAAACGTCCCTATAGGTCGTCTGTTGCCATCGGCTCATTATGACCCATAGTTTTATTGTTAGACGACCTGTAGCGGCTGTGGTAATTATGAAGGGATCAAATGCGGAAGTGACTTCTGCACTGAAGGAGGCATTACCTGCTTACTTGCAAACGAGCTGAATTAGATACACCGAGCTGCTGGAGATAGCCGTGAGGAGGTAGATTTTATCCAGATATTTTACCCTCTCTGCAGGAAAACAGAACACCTGCTTCCTGACCAGCTAGCTGTAGAAGGGACAACACACACCACTGTGTTCTGGTCCAAATTCCCAGCACAAGAGTGGAAATTCTCAGATTTGCCTGACAGTCTACTGAAGCAACAAAAATTGGAACCTCGGGCTTCTGCTGCAAGGTCTCCTGCCAGGCTTTCTTGACCAACTGCCAAAAGTTGCCCATGAAAGGAGCATGAAACACCAACATTTCTGAAGTCTGTCTGAAGTCACATGCACCCAGAAAAATGGGGCCAAGCTCAGGCAGAGATCTCTGTGCCAGCATGGGGAGGTGAATGCCTTCTGCCTTTGCTGAGATATTAACTGGAAAGTCTTTTTTCAGGGACAGTGGGGGGAGGCTCTCTGAAATCTTCAATGGGTACAGGAGAGGAAGGGTGCCTTGCTATCCACTTCAAGGTCATCATCTTCTGAAGATGACTGGAGAGACAGGTGGATGTTGCCAGCAAGCACGGCTTGTGGAGAGGCAGGGAACTCTGTCATCATCGTTATGCTATAAGATCTTCAGCTTCAACATTTTTTCCACAGCTGCAGCTGATGAATTTACAGAAACACCCTGCAGTCCAGACAGGCAGGCTTTACAGATAAGTCTGTTGGAGGATGAAGCCTTGGTGACAGAGAGCTGCAACAACCATTCATGTGATTGACACTAGCTACGTACAGCACCTCTGGGCTCATTATTAAATAATCAATTGGATCGGAAGCCTTAAAAGAACTACACCTAATTTTTCCATTAATGTTTTATCACCATCAGGAAACTGACCTGCTGTCTCAAATTACTGCAGATGATACAGTCTGAGGTGTAATTAAAAAACAATTAGGAAAATGTGGCAGGCTAAGAGCACCTTCACCTCGCCTCATCTAAACAAGGTCATTAAACATGCTGGATATGACTTTTAAGCAATATCCAGGTGTGTGTGTGTGTGGGCAGAATCCATCACAGTCCTACAAGGAACATCTTGAATTCAGTGCCGCAAAGCAGAAAATGTTATAAGTAAGAACTTGCAGAAATTCTATTATCAAATACAATTTGCTCTATTTAACTTGATAAAGATATGTGTAATTTAATTTAAGTACACTTAATGGAAGATCATCTCAGTCCACTTTTGCCATCATTTACACTGTTGTGAGAAGTGTTTATTTCATTTGTTTGAAGACATTTCACGTGCTGTACCTCAACAGTGATTTCTAACTTTGTGCAAATTGTAAGCTTCAGCCAGAGTTCATCGCTAATGCTACTTACTAAGTATTGGTTTGGTTTTAGAACAGCTATATAAAGCAAAATGCACATGATGAATTTTACACCAGTGTAAACACCGGATGATATCAAGTACATTTTTTTCCTTTTTTTTTTTTTTTAAAGAGGAAGCACCATTACTCTCTTACCAGGATGTCCTAATCTTCTTGCCAAAATGTTTACATAGCTTTGTCCAAGATGAATGAATTATTTGCAGAAACAACAGCAAAACGGCAAAAATACTTTTTGTGACACTCAGATTTCCAACTGCAGGCCATTACTCAATTTGCAGTGAAAGAGTCGAGGAAGCACTGTTGTGTAGAACATAATTAGTTCTAAATGTTTTGCGAGAACATCTGCTTTGCAAGCTAATTTTTGAGGATAGTGTGGAGCACGAGTCTTACAGGAAGACAGTGCACAGTCTGCCTTAAAGGCATTTCAATTTGTATTTTGGTGTGAGTGAAATCATATAAAAGTGAACGAGGCGAAAAGCCTATATAACTGAATGTTTGTGTCCACGTTTGGGTCAATTTCAAGGAGCCACTTGGGGTTTATAATAATTCTGATTTTAGACAGATATTTATCCAGGTTTTTGCTGTCAAACACAGCACTGCTTTACACTTTAAGGGACAACAGATTATTTCCATCACACAAATCATTAATTCAAAGAAGCAAATGAAGCAATTCTGTTGTAGATGGTATCACCAACGCACAAATTATCAAAAAGTTTACCACTGATACCTGCCGGGTTCTTTATTTTAATATAATATGTTCCTTTTTTATAATATCAGACAATGAAAAGCAGCTAAAAATATAAAGGAGCATCCATATTACTAGTCGCTCTCATGCATCGCTTGGAGGCATTTTAAGAAATCTTTGGAGACATTCTGTTGAAACCAGCTTCCTTATTGCCCTCCTTGTTTAATTTCTCAACCCAAGGAAATGAAGTGTAAAGGTTTTCTTTTTTTTTTATTCCTCTTTTGTCTGTTCTTTTTGTCGCTGTCTTCATACCCTCCAGCTCCAGCAAGGTCCATAATTTCACTCGTGTATCATGCAGCCTTTTCTGTTTACTGGCAGTTCTTTTAAATTAAAAGTCACAATCTGGCTGTCAAGCAATTGTTTCTGCCTTGTGGCAGTAAAGTCATCAACTATTTTAAGTGAAGATGCACCCTCTGCCCTGTCAGTGCTTTGTGCCTTTTAAATGCCACATATCCGCCAATATCACTTTGCATTAATTAGATAGTAGTCTGAATTTGGCGGATAACAATGTACATCCTCGCACATTCCCAGACGCAGACTGGCTCCGGTGTTTTGTCTCCACCACGCTCGATAAGTTTCCTGCAGTTTTTCAATGTCACCCTAGTACCTACTGGCTTTCTGTAATATCAGACTGCACTGTCTAATACAAGCTTGTCTGACTTGAGGTTGGGTTACAAATCACAAGTTTTGTCAGTGATTTGTTCATGCCCTTTAAGCCCTTATTCATCCACACAGTGTGGCCTGCAGTATAGTGACATGACAGTGACATGGCTGGTGTCTCACAGCAGGACAACAGGTCTACAGGGAAGTCATAACATCACTCTGCTTTTATCACAAAACTTATTCTGATGATAATACACTTGACTTAAATGTTATCTGCCTTCAGATCACTGTTTTGTTTAGTCCATTTTGGGAACCCTGTGGAGTGTGACATTTTGTAGTAATGGTTTTATCGAGTGTCTAATCAAAGAATAGTTGAATTGTATTGATTTAGTAATGTTTATTACCTTTGTAAATACTTACATATGTCAGCTGCTTACAAATAGCTAATGCCAATGCTATACAGGACTAACAACATGGTGCAAAACAACAGGTACTAATTATAAAGTCACAACATCTTCAGAGTTACAAGAACACACAGGTACTAATGTTCTGCTGCCCAGTATAACCTACGCTGATACGCCAGTTTCCTACAGCGAACACACTGTTTCATTACCTAACAAAGAGAACCAAGGACTTTTATTCTATATTGTCCAGTTGCCATTCTAGAAAAATAAATGGTCTAAAATAAAACAGGTATGCCTTTTGATAATGGTGACTTTAAAAGCATTACCCTGCATTTGAGTATCTCTGTATCAGAGGCAATATTTTGCTGCGTGTGCTTTTAATTCCCACAAAATGTACCATAGACTTGCCATATTAATGTACAAATTGGGTTATCCTTCTTTCAAGGTCTCCAGCCTTAAATTAATATGACATCTTTGGCAAGGAAACCGGAATGGCTTTTAAAAGAATTTAATAAAAAGCATCACTGATGAAATTAGCTAATGCCCATTGACATTTTATCCTGAGCATTATAAGAATAACTGGATCCAGTGATCATATTTCTCATGGTTTCTGATGCTGCTGTCTGATAGATTTCAATTTAATTTGTAAGTGAAAAGTTAGTCTTAAGGTCAGGTGTGGCACCAAGGTTTATTTTGAGGTAAGCGATAATGCATCTATACTACATTTGGAGGAAAAAAAAAAAAAAAGAATTGTTCTCTGTCTGGCAGCATTGTTCTCTCACTAGCTTTGTTTCTCTCCTAGTCCTGAAACACTGACAGCAAAGCATTTAGTGGGGTGATTTCCCAACTCAGACTGTAGATAAAAAAAAAAATTTCACAAGACCTTCTGTCCGATACGATGATACAGTGTATTCTGATCGGTCATATGTATTCACACAGACTTCTCCCAGCAAACAGCAATTACAAACATCATCTGTGCTGAATACAGTTTTAATCTTACATCTT
This sequence comes from Toxotes lorentzi, assembly GCA_037833715.1. NCBI lineage: Eukaryota > Metazoa > Chordata > Actinopteri > Toxotidae > Toxotes > Toxotes lorentzi. The sequence goes on along the minus strand of JBBMJY010000002.1, from coordinate 13,327,578 downwards.
TGTCTATGCACTAGACAAAAAGCAGTACAAATTGTTTTGCTTTTTTTATATCACATGTCAGCTATAATGATGGGGGCCCACACAGAATATTCCAGCAGACAAAAAAGCAGTAACCGTATGTCTCGGTAAACCCACGAGAGCAGCAGCCTGTGAAACAGAAGCCTTCACTTTTATGTCCTTATTTTTTTTTCTCTCTCTCTGTGGTTGTTGGTAATGTTGCAAGTAAATTTTCCATTAAAATGGCAGCAAGAACCATAGTTTTTGAGCTTCTCAATCCATTTGAAGAATTCTAGCTGGTGTATAATGGTAGGAATGTTGGGTCTTTTATATGCAATGCTGTTGCTCAAGGATGGATGAAAGTATTGCATTTTTAGAACATTATTTATTTCTTTCCTTTAAAAGTCTATTTTTCTCATGTTATTTATACACAAAAAAAATGCATCTTGTATTCCACAGCTTGCTTGCTCTTCAAAGCCACAATTGTTTTACTGTGATTAAACTGGATAAGGTCATGATGACAGTGTTAAAAATGATGACATCTGAAGATGCCTGCCCACTTTATGAATGACATACTCATTTGACGAAATACACATCTTTTGATGTCACTGTCAGTGTATTGTTTCCATGTTTTTTTTTTTTTTTGTAAGGCATGCCCAAACTTTGTGACATTTCATATATTATTTTTCTAAGTTATGCAGTCAAATGACACATTGGCACAGTATAATACTAAATTAAAACATGTTTGCCTCAATATAAGTCATATACTGACAGTGTGGAAGTAACAGTAAGTTTGGCATTTCAAAGAGGAAAATGAACACTTTTTTTTCTCATGTAATACTCTTCAACGAGACCTTATTAAAGCGCTTTAAGTTGTATGGTTAGCTGAATTTGATCCATTGTATCAAAGATTTTGGCAACTCCCCTCTTAATCTGATTCAACAGTCACTTCCTCACCAACACTCTATTAATGAGAGGAAAAGAACATCACACAGTCAAAAACAAGCATTATAAAATATTGAGCAATAATAAGCTCTTTGTTATTATTCATTTTTTTTTCCGAACAAATGCTAGAAATTGGTATCTCAGCAGCAAACTCAAGGCCATGTGTGGCTTTTATACAGCAGCTATGCCATATGTATGTAGCAGTGGTAGCAAGATTACAATGGTAAGGTTAGGGTGAGCAGAGGAGTGGTAATTGGTCTGAAACACAAAATGCTAAGTGCAGTTAAAATACGTGTCAAAGTAAAAAGGGAAAAAAAAAAATCAACTAGAGCCAAGCTGCCACTCTGGCCGTGAATTGAGACAGGGGTGTTTGAATATTTTGGTATTATCGACTCGAATTGGGCCTCATTATGGATAACAAATACATTGTGAAAACAAATGTGCAAATATTAAATTAACACAGAATATTTTTGGACAGTATTCCTGGGACAAAATGTCTAGTTTACCAGGCCTTGGCTGGTGAGCCAAAAAGTTAATTTTGGACACTGTAACTTAGCAAGTTCATCTCATGCCATTATCATTAACCTCTGCCTTCTTTTATGGTTCATCTGTATATACTGTAGACTTTTAGGTCTCTTAGATGCAGCTGATATGTGTACCTTAAGTACACTGAGTATTTTATGGGTCCATTTTATAGGTTGTTGCCCTGCTTTGTCTATATTTACAACCAACAGCTAAGTATACCTTATTTTTTCAGATATAGTAATGACAGACTGAGTGACAAAGTGGTTACTTGTATTTTACAAAAAAAAAAAAAAAAACACCTCATGTGTCATGTGTAAAGTACAATTTGATAAAATATTTTCATGTAAATTAGAGAAACGCTAATAAAATAAGAGCTATGAAGAATTTTCGGCATGATTGTCTTTCTCTCTTTTCAAATTCTGGAGAATGGGTCAGTGGTCAGCACTTTCACCACAACAATAATAAAGAAAAGGTTTGAAAGACCTCTGATTGTTACTCCTTTTGTTGTCCATATGTGTCTGTCGATGTATAAGCTCTATGCTGGACTGGCAACCTGTTCCGTATATGTCAGAGATGTATGCTTACCTTCCTTCTGCCCAGTGCATACTTGAAGCCAATCTCTACCCCTTCACCAGCCAGACCCTGAATAAGAATGAACCTGTAAAGGAAATGAGGGAACATATGGGACGTGGAGGTGTGCTTCAGTGCTTGACTTAAGAGAAGCTTTTGAGCTTTCGACAGAAGACTCCAGGATAAATGTGGGCATTGTTCAGCCAGCAGTTTCCTGTAACCCACTGCCAATTATGTTAGAATATTTACAATATGCGTTTATTTGTTTATTTGTTTTCTCTTTCCCTCCCTTCCATTACGGTTATTAATATAATGCACTTCTCTTCCAAGTACATACAAACACAAAAGAGCAACAATAGTAAGAGCCATTAAAAATAAATGCCCATACATATATTTGTAAATAAGGTTGGTACTTGTTTTGTTGTAATAGGAAGAAAAGCCCCAGTCATACTGCGCATGTGAGCCCTTGAAGGAAAATAAATCAGCAATAAATAGATTATCCTCCAGTAACACTTGAGCTCTGGCTCTTTTGTAGTACAAGACAACACATAATTAACACCAGTCACAGAAACCACGGCACTCTTATAACTGTTATTACTACTCATGTGAGTGCATGCACCCATCCAGCCAGATAATGTGTCACCAGGGCAGAAATAAGTGGTGAAATGATTTGAGGTTCACACTGAGGTAAGACACATATTAAACAGTCACACAAAAACTGACAGTAACCCAGAGTTAAGTAAAACACCTGTAGAGTCTATTTGTCCTGCTGTAATTATTTTCCAGAAGAAAAACAGGATGTTGTCAAAATATCACCATATAAGTGTAAGGGAGGAGGTTGTGGTGGGTGGATAGCAACTGTCAGTGCAGTTTTTCTTTTTTTAAAAATATTGTCTTTATATATAAG
>JBBMJY010000002.1:13262375-13324277 GCA_037833715.1 Toxotes lorentzi | reverse complement strand
AAATATAGTATGTTACCAACAATTGGAACTTGTTACCAGCTGCCTGAGACTATGACTGACTACTACTTAAAACTACTACTCATGGGTCAGATCATCAACATGGTGTGATCATATAGCAAATGGTCTGTAGTTTGCAGATGTATTATTTAGCTCATGCACACACATTTTGAGGAACAGCCTATTACTTTCTCTAAGTAGGACACCGGCAAAGATGTGACAGGCCTTATGGTCAGAAGAAAATTTTTGGACTCCAATCTGTTTTTTTTTTTTTTTTTCTATATGCAGGTCGGTTTATGCTTTTTATTTATTGTGAGTTTTTCTGTATTTTATTTTATTTTTTAGACATTTCAACTCTTTTGCAAAATGCAGAAGGCTGGAAAACTGTAACCAGCTGTAGAATCCTCAGTATCACAGAATCTGAGGCCATCTTTCATTGTGCTCATCTTGCCCTGGTTTTCTAACGAAAGCAGATGCCTTCAGAAAGTGCAGCAAGATACCAGGTGTGAAGGTAGTGGTAGATTCAAGAACATAACATACAAGAGAAATATCAAGAGAAAAAAAAAGCGGGCGGGGGGTGGGGGGATAAAAGAGAAAAAGGCCTCTGGGCAAATGTCTGTTTTACACAGGCTGAGCCTCTGGGCCGCTGCTGGCAAGAAACTTGACAAATGACAACACTTGGTTGGTTGTTTCGAGGCTTTGAGGCCATTTGCCTTCATGTGACGGGTTGTGTATCCTTGTCTGCGTTCTCGAGAATTGACTGGCTATAAGCCTTTTTTGACCACGATCAGTGGGGGATGAGATGGCATTCTAGCACTTTTTTTTTGTATGTTGTACTCTTAGCTTTAAGTTCTCTTCTGCTGTCTTCAGGTCAGCTACAGGTCAGCAACTGATTAATGGCCAGTCTGTCCTAAAAGGAACCTACAATGTCTTTTAACACTAAAGATAGTAGACTTCAATATCAATATCTTCACATGCAAGGATCACATTTCTGCACCAACCAAATGAAGAAATAAGACACCCAAACTTTCCATCTGGAAAAAGCCTATAATTAAAATAGTTGTATTATGATTTTCTTACACCAAAGGGAACAATTCGTTTGCCTTTGACAAATACACCCTTTGAGGCCTATTTTTAATCACCAATTGAACAAAGAGTGGAACAGATGCCCGTATAAGACCATCAGATAAAACATCAAATTGCATATTTCTATCAGTTCTTCAAACATCACAAAATCCAGCACAACATAAACACAACACATATGGTGCTATAAAGAACCACAAAAGATGCATTAGGCTGCATGCACAAACAGCCAAATGCTTGAAAACTCCATAGAAAGCCAATAGTAGCTCTTAAATGAGACACTGTATACAACAACAGTGGCCATCCACCAGCGTAAAAATGGAATCAGCGAGGCATTGTTCCTCAGAGAAACTCTTTCTGCTCCTGTGCTTCTGTCTTTCTGGGGACAAACACTAGATTTTATGACCTGGCAAAGGTTCTGCAAATACCTCCCCTCCAGTGACTCACTTACACCCATGCTGTCTGCAATAAAAAGGATAAACAACATCCTGTAGCATGGTAGTTTGCAACAGCATAGCACGTGATTTGCGGTAATTGGCTGTAATCATAAAAAGTGTGTACATATACATAGGGTGACAATGATTAAGCACTCGAACCTATTTTCTAGCTCACTTATTGTGAAAACAAATTGCTGCATTTTTACAGAAAATTCAATTGAACAAATAAATGTGACAATATCACTTGAGTATTTTATTTTTCAAAATGGTGCTACATGTTTGAAACTTCATGCTAACTCTTAACAGTATACTCAGAAATATATTTTAAAAAATGACCAGATACAAACTAAGTGATGAATGATAAAAGACCAATCTGAATGTGCGTCGTGTAGTCTGAAAAACTGACTCATCAATAGCAACACAGTGGCAGCAGAGTAAAGTGATAGGGGAGATTAGTCAGCTTATTCATTTCTACACCACTGTAGCTGTATATGGCCTGCCTTCGCTGGATTGAGAATCGCCTATCGGCAGCCAGCTGCTACTCAGTGTCTGACACACTCCAGTCTTGATGTGCCCTCTCTATTTGCCACGCTCTTCAGATTTCTATCCTCCTACGTGTATATTATATTCATAAAGCTAAGGTACATGCATGAGTGCTCCAGGCTTGCTTTTGCACATCTGTATGTGATCTGGCATAGAAAGGCTCGGAAGTGTAGATCAGGCAGGTGCACTGTAGCCATTGTCACAGCTGTAGGCTGAGTCCCTTAGGGAGTACTCCACCAGCCACCCTGTAGGAAAGTGCCAGAGCACATCTGGGTCCCAGCAGGTGCTCTGCAGTCTCATGATAGATTGTCGTTTGCTGCTAAGCCTTTGCAGTAGTGTCCTTGTGCATCACTATGAAACTTTATATTCAACTTGAAATACACGTCAAGCTTTGGAATAAGGGACAGAAAAAAAGTATATGTACTATACGTAAGTGTTAGTACTGTAACAGCCAGCAACATGAGCAGGAGAGAACTTATTATGAAAGGGGGAAAACATCTTTGGTGATGATAATAGGGCTGTGATTTTTGATGTTCTCACTGATTGTCACAAGGATGCCTGAAGGCCAAATATCCTCTAACAATTGCATTTTACCACAATTTGGTTTTTCTAATTTCTTCTATTTTCTTACAATTAAGTAATCAAATGTGGCATGCTGTCCCATACCATCCATCTATGTAAATTATAATACTGTTGTGTCAGGAGTTTTCAGTCTTTAAGGACAAACTGTAAACATTGTTTACATTTTTATTGAAGTGGCGAAAGGACAAAACAAGGATAGCCAAATGTCATCCTGTCTCATCATTATTCTGCGCTGCCATGTGCCAATATCATCCGAGATAAGCAAGTGCAGAGTAATTGCAAAGATAACTTTCATTTAAGGAAGCTCTAATACTTGTCTGTGGCTCTTAATTGTAGATGTTCTCTGCAGAATGTTGCTGACCTTCGCATCCCCTTTTGTTTATCAGCTAAACTATCAAACTGATGTTTGGCGATATCTGTGAGAAGCAGTGATAAATGATTGATTCAGGAGTCGCAGACTCTAATTGCTTTCTATAAATATAAGAAAAGAAGAACATGTTTTGGCTTACTGACAATCACACATTCAAACCTGGACTCGTGTTGGAACGCAGACATGTTAACTGGCATTGAGGCTGATGTGATCCCATCACAAGATTGTCTCTAGCTATATCTAATGTCTCTAAGTGGATGGGATTGATTGAAACTGGGATACAGTTATCTGCAACTTAATAAATATGGGACAGGGGCACAAAGTGGGGAGACCAGTGGCCCTTCCCAATTTCCCACCCCCCTAAACCCAGGCAACCTTTCTCAGACCACACCAATCTCTGAACTCAGCCCACACTTTCAAGGTGAAAACAAAAGAAGCCACACACTGTCAGGGCTGGTAACAATGCAGATGTTTCCCTTTTAATAATTCAAAAGTTTTTTGCAGTTGATGAAATCATTCATGAAATCACTGGTTGCCAGAGGAGCCTGTAAACACATGCTTCACTGGATAATAACTGAAAGGTGCAGACAAAAAAAATGCAAAAATTAAATTATAGTAAGATCCTTGATCTTTCTTGACTACACAAAATGTTTTATTAATGTTATAATAGAGGAAACAGCAGCAAAAAAACATTTGTCTCTGGAAAACAAATCTAAATCCCTTGTAGTTCATACCATTAATGTAAGGTCCCATATTATACTAATTTTCAGATTCATACTTTAATTTGGTTGGTTAGGTTGACATGCTCTCACGTTCAAAAAACATTTTCTTTCTCCCACTGTGCATTTCTGCAGCATCTCTTTTCACCCTCTATCTGCGCCCTCCATTTTAGCTCCTGTCTCTTTAAGGCCTCCCACCCTAAAAGCCCAGTCTGCTCTGACTGGTCCACACAGACTCAAGTAGGTACTGCCCGCCATATTTTTGGTCAACTTTTGGATTAAGAGAACAAAATAGCCGAGTTTAGCTGCACTTTTGCCATGAACATCATGATAGTAACTGCTTCTAAACCAAAAACTTCACCACACAAGTTTAGAAATTGGGGAGAAATGAACATAAGCAGTCAAGATGGCAGTTTTCCTGGATGTTTTCCTCAGACACATACCGCTGATGTTATCTGTCAAATAATGTAAGGTCAGTATTTATACATAAACTCTGGAATCCATAAACATACACTTTTACATTTGTCTTTGTGGGTGCATTTGTGCAAAGACACCTACAGAGCCCAGTGAAGTAGAAAATATTTGTTGTGAAGAGCCGCAGAGGTAATGTGTTATCATGTGGATGCAGCACAGTATGTAGGGGTGGAAAGTACAATATGAAACAACACACGATGTGAACCTTCACCAAAGAATTATTTGTGGTAAAAGGACAACTAATAAACTTACAAAAGTAATAAGAGTATTAATGTAGTGATTACTGTACTGTAGCCTACATGTTTTCCACCTCATGCTACTAAATGTGTCTCTGAATTTGATCTGTAGCCACTGTCCCCATGTGTCAGCAACCTGCCCAAAATAGACTTTATTCTGAAATACCCTTTTAACACCAAAATTAGCACATATGTGCAGTTTAAAAAAAAAAACATGGTTTCACTGGTTAAAAAAAATATATTATCTTTTTTCCTGGTGTGTCAGTTCAAAGTCATGAACACCCCAGTAAACTGTGTTAGTAAACAGCAGAGAGCAACATGGAGGCCAGGGTGATAAAGTAGTAAACATTAATGTGGTTTTTGCTCTTTACAGCTATTGCAATTACTATTTGGTCAATTAAAAGACAGAGCTTAGAAATGACATTTATGAATTGATTTAACAACCACTACAACTAAAAGAAAACTGTCACAAGGTAATTTGAATTCAGCTTCGGTCATTTTTCAGCGTGCTTGGCATTTGCCCCCCTCTCAAGAGACATGAATGGGCTGCTGTAACACTGGGCACATATAGTTTTTTTTTTCTTCATTTCATCTTTTCAAGTTTGAAGAAAGATGCTCCACAGACATACACTGTTGCTGAAAGCTGGAGGACTTCCCACAACAGGCTGGCTATTCCAGTGTCAGGAGGACTGACAATGGGGGCACTCCAATGTTAGTAAGGAGTTACACAAATGTAACTCACAACATGTTTGTTGACTCTTTCGAAGCAGTGGCTGAGTCTGTAGGGTCATAGGTCACATCCAGCCAATGTGAAGCCGCCACTGAGGAGCTGCCCTCAACTGCATCCTCCTTCTCTTGGTCCAGGTCCTGATGAGGCCTCTCCAGCGGTCTCTTAATTGGAGTTTATGTTAGAAAGGGCAGAGGAGCTGCATAGGTACAGCCAACCAACACCAAGGTCAGGTTGGCTGGTTGGCAATAACAAGGTTGGCAAGACACAGTAGCCTGGACACCTGTAACAGAATTGTATTTTTATGAAACCCAAGCAATATGATGTAAGACAAATATACAGAAATATTTCAGTATAAGTACAACTACTAAAGGCTGCAACAGTTCATTGCTAAACTTTTATCAAAAGTAGTCATAACATATCAGGCTACAAACCTGCACTTCTGATGTGAGTCGGAAGAGTCCTCAAAGACAACGGTGTGCCAACAGAGCGTCTGGTGGGTTGGTCTGGCAGCCAACATCCCTTGTTGCAGGTAACTGTAGTGTGCTGATAAATGTTCTGGCCTGTACGCAGGAAACAGTTAGAGGTTACGCCAACTTCATCTCAAACGTGTAGTTATGGCACACAAATAGTGCAAAAATTATAAATAATTTATTCACTCAATTATTGAAGAAGAAACTGATTACACACAACATTTAACTTCGAGTGAAACTTGTGTTGTGACAAACCAAACGCTCGAAAATACAGTACGTTATGAGGTCCCAGTGCAAAAAGCAGCATTTACCTAGTGAGTTTCGTTGTTTTTAACACAATGAGAGAAGAAGAGACCGAGGGCTGTTGACAGCATTCATATTCATAGTGGAACTGCAACACAGCTGCAGTAGTGTCACTAATACTAGTATAACAGTGATGCTAAGTGTATGTGTGGATCAGAATGGTCGTATTAGCTTCGACTTCACTGCCCAGCAGGCCAGTAATGTTACAGCTTTATGGTCTGAGTTAGTTGTTGGGTGCTAATCAATGACAAGCAAAGGAATTTCAAAACCATTTCTTTCTCACGTGTGTAGCTTTACCTGTTTCACGGAGCTGATCGGGTTTTCCTATAACAACAAAGCTAACGTTAGTAGAGCTCGTGTTGCAGAATAAGCTTCCAAAAAAAAAGCAACATGAAAAACAGTTGCCAACATCCAACCTGCTATTCTTATTATTTAGTCGGCTTTCAAATGAGGTGGAACATGCATACAGTTTCTCTTGTCTGTCCCTCACCATTAGTCCAACATTGTTCCAGCACGTAGGTACAATAGATGTTAGCCATATTAGCCACACCAAAACCACGTGCCAAGATTACAACTTACAAACAGTAAAACAAGTTTGGAAGTGCTCTTCCACCTCCATGTCTGAGAAAAACACAGTGCATGTTTGTGCATCTGAATCCTCTCCCCTTCAACTTGTCTGGGCTTTGATTTCCTGACATATTCCCTTGCTGCTTTTTTGCTTCAATGCTCCATGCACTGTGTTGTCTCCCATCTTCTTGTATCTGTCTCCTATCTCATCCCACATGTGCTTCCAGGCAACGCAAGGCTCACAGCCTGCTTTCCATAAAGATAACATTGCTGAGTTAAACAGATAGGGTATAAATGTTCTCTCAGTGATAAGTATTTGCTTAGATACACCACGAGATAGAAAAGATAATTCATAGTATCTTGAATTTTCAACAAAAATAAGAATTCTTGAGCACAGTTGGGGATTAGGACATGTGCACAATGCATGTAAAAGCCCATATTCCTAATAGGGGAACACACTCTCTCTCTGAAATGTGTTTATCATCATGAATGTGTCTCCTCTGAAGCTAATAGCTTTAACAATATAACTGCAATTTGCAATGTTTCAACACTGCACTTATGGAGCTGCACATCAGTTTGGCATCAGATTACGGAGTCGAATTTCATTCAATGAATGTCAAGTATTCTCCACCACACAAAATATCTAGGTAAATAATACATCTGACGTACGCAAGCTGAGAAACAACATGTAAAATGAAATGTAAAACATTTCTAGATAATAATAATTTGTGAAAATAATTCCCAGAGGTTAGGATTTTAAAACACTGTTAGCATGACAGTAGATCCACATTGCACATTATTTTTTTTTCTGAGACAATGGCAACCCACAATGGACCAAAAAAGCAAGGGAATAAATTTAATAAAGTTTATGTAAAAATGTTGTCCCAATATAGACATACACATTAGATTGTCATAATGGTCCTATACCCTGTAGTTTATTATTTTAAGCAGGACTTTTGTTGTTTTGAATGTACATATCCAGAAAGATCTTGTGCTGTGATCTGCTACAGTATGTACAGAACAACAACCCACCTGTCCTTTTCCGAAACCTCTGCTGTGGTGGCTTTTTTTATTCCACCCTGCAAGTTGCAACTTAATTCTAAGTGTTACTGAACTCCCTGTCAAACATTGTGTGTTGATAAATCTCCTAGTTATACTGAAATCAATATAGGGGCAAGGTGGTGGGTGAAAAACCTTTATAATCCTTGCCCTCAGCAATTCTTCGCACGCAGGCCAATTTCAGTCTGGTTTTATCATTTGAACTTGACAGTTTGCCGTATGTTGAGAGGACCCAATCCATATTGTCTGATACCACTCTTGGCCCACACCCATAAAGTATTCCAATCAAAGTTGCTGGAATGTGATTTTAGTGTCAGAGGAAAACCTCGTTTGTTTATGCTGCTGTAAGATTTCCACACAGAATATCAATGTGGGAGGCAATTGAGCAAGTTGTAATCAATTTCTACCAACATGACAAATGTTACTGTAGTCTATTTAACGACAGGAAATATGATTACACTCTTAATGTTATTATTTAATTACTTGGAAGACTTAAAGCAGTGAAACAGAAATGAGAATTATGTGTAAAATTATCTCTCCTTGATGAAGGGACCTACAAGAATAGCCAGTGTTTTTTTTTTTTTTTTTTGATCATCCAGTCTATGTAACCTCACTCTAAAAGAAGTAACTTAGGTCAAATGTGGCAAGTACAGCTTTGATAGGTTGCAGACTGCGGATTTTGTTCAGTTCTAGTTTCCCAATCAGGGTCACATGTCAGTGTAATGTGTGGCCACAGCACAGAGAATTTTTTACAATTTTTACAGTTTACTCGCAATCATCAAAGTTGTTGGTTGAAGAAATGAGAATGTTTCCACTGTGAAAAGATGTAAAATTGTGGTAGGAGTGATTGCAGAATGACAATGTCTGTCAGTTTGACATTTGAAAGACTAAAATGGGCCTTTGAATTATAGATTTCATGGAACACAGAGGAGGACGGCAGGAAAAGAAAAGCTCCAGTGGTTGAGCAGAATGAAACTGTCGGCTTGAAACAGTTTTTCACATTAAGTGTTCTTATTTAGGGTCAGTAAGTCAGGTAAAATCAAAGTGTTCAGTGCACCTCCTTTCAGGTGAGCTCTTAACGTGAGCATGTAAATGGAAGCTGTAGAGAGTATACTAAGGTCTTTGGAGATTCAAATCAACATGTACGGTGTTTTTCTCCTACCGCACATCACATTAAGCGACAAACAAGACAACGCTATCTCGCCAGATGTCAAAATGAGACGAAACTCCATCTTTTCTGTCTCATGTAGATTATTTGCAATTTGGCCAGCCAGGTTTGCATGTCTTCAAGGTGCTATATTGAGCATCATTGGGACATCTTGTTAGCATTCCTCCAATTGAGCCCCATCTCACAGCTTGTAAGAGACAGAAACAATCTTGAAAAGCTCCTCCTAGGCTCCGAGAAGCAGCGTCAAATGAGTGAAGGGTCAGCACACCAACAGTTAGAGGGAAGCCTCAGGGACATGTATAAAATTGGATCTGCCATTTTCTGAAAAATGTGCTGTTGATTTGATACTTTTCGGGTCCGGGTTTTGTTCCTGAGGATGTCCATAATAGTTGATGAAGACAAATTACAGGTGCTTCCCTCTAAAGGAAAAGAAAGGAAAGGAACGGAAGAGAAAACAGATCTCAGGGGAGGTCTGTCTCATCTTCTTATACATTCAAAGATACTGTACAGAGAGCATTAGTCCGTTATAGCAGAACAGATCAGGAAAAAAAAGATCATTAAAGGGTAATGCCAGACGTTTTAAGTATTCATAGATTATTTCGTTGTCCCAGGACAGTTCGGGCGATGTCTGTGAACTTGCATCAGTCTTTCCTAAAGCTAGACATCAGAGGCAGAACCCTTGAATTTGTGATGTCACTGGGGTGTAAAATGGGGAGCTGCTGATTTGTGGGACCTGACTATGTGCAGCCATATTAAGTTCGCACCAAAATGAATTTCAAATTCTAGCTCTGTGAGGCAGAATGTAAACCTCATATGGGTGCAAGATCTTATGAGCCCACAAAGTCAGCATCCCATTCAAAGTCAGCTTGTTTTTTTTTTTTTTGACTTAACTGTCCAAGGACAAAAGCATAACATGCAGTTTGGGAACGCCTCAAATATCTGGCGTTGCCCTTTGAAATTCACAACCATAAAATTAGTTTGTTAGCGGTTGTGTACAGTTGAAAAGCAATATGTCTCCTTTAAAGTAACCAAGTCCAAGCCAGTTGGGGTTAAATTAAGGAGAGATGATGCCTTTATGATACTTTAAACTTAGACTGAGTTATTCCTCAGAAAGGGATTCGTATACCCATGTGGGAAAGCCAGAAAGATCACAAATAAATGCACATTTCTCTGCTTGTGCAGAGATTGCACGTTGTATAATTTTCAGCGCTGGAGTGTTTGAGTGAGTGTCTGTGTTGCACTGTAGTGGTGGCTGACAGCCTTATTGGCATTTTCTACGGTGATTTCTGTGAGCTTACTCTATTAGAATCACAGAGGGCTTCCATCTCGTCCTCAGCAGCCTGCATGCAAAAGAAGTGTCCCTGGAGCCTCTGTTTACCAACCAAGTCGGATTTGCAGCTCTCAAACGCAGCCAGGCTAAAGCTCAGCTACCCAGCAACCCCCTCCAGTGTCCCTCCCTCTGCCCTCGCCACTGACACCCCCACATACACACACAAGCAACACCCCCCACCCGCCAGTCCTTGAGGATTTCTTTTTGTCGCTCATCCTTAGTCTACTTTTACGCCAGAATGTGTTCGAAACTTTCCAGACTGCGGGCTTTTTATGTAAATCTTGTGGCACAAAAATGTGAAGCCATGGTTACAAGCCAAATCCGCATCCTTAAAAAAAACAAAAGAGACACTTCAAATGGAATTGTTTAAGTCTCCAAATAACAAAATTGAAGGGGGACTGTATTGTTGCCTTGACAAAATAGAGGGAGGGACTTCAAGAGCTTGTTAATAAACATTGAATACAAGCCTTTTTTTTTGCCTGAGTAAAAATCTTTTCAGTTTGCTTCCAAATAGAATAAAAACGCTTAAGTTATTTTTCACTGGTACATGTTTGAAGAGTTTGAGCGTGAGTTTGTTGTGTGCTTTTATACCATTATTTTTTAATTTATTTTTTTTTTATTGTTTTAGGCACTTTGATATCCCCAAACAAAATCTCTCTCAGTGGGTGAGTGTGAAATAAATAGTTGTCTTAAAGAATTGCTTGTTGATGATAAAATGGGAATGGGTCTGTCTCATCCACGCCACTCTTCAGGGAAGGAACTTCTCACAGTTAAAGAAGTTCGTCAACAATGCTGTACTTCTGCTGGTGGGAAGATGTTTTTCTTTCACAGAAGTACTGCATGTTCATGGAAAGAGTGCATATATCCTGACTTTTTTTTTTTTTAACTTCGAAGAGATCCCTCTAGAACCACAAAAGACATTATAAGGCTGTTTTCACAGGCTGAGCAGTTCTCCTGACAAGTACACTGAGCTTCATGTGTAAAACAGTGATGTGCCCCTTTAAATGTGAGATGTACGGTTTGCTTGATTATATTAAAAAACAAAACCAAAAAAAAAAAAAAAAACAGAACATTTATCAAGCACCGAAGAGAAATCACACCATAATGGCACAAATTAATTCTACACTTCGCAGTAAGCTTCATTTATCACTTCTTTTTGGCAGTCACTACTTAGCATTTAACTCTGGAACACAAACTTGGCACGGTGTTTATATGCTCTGGCCTCTCTATTTACCCTCGTCTGACCTGCCAACACATAGAAAACAATAAAAAGTAAACATCAACAGTCAATAAGCAACAGGGATGGCAGAGTACCAAACTTGAAAACAGGACAAAACTGATACCGTCATTTTCATTATTCTTAGCATTTTTTTGTTATTTCTTGGCAAGAAGATTAATGTGAATTTACACAGAGCTGTTGTCTTGGCATCCACGACTGGCAGACTGCCATAAACCTGCATAATACTGTCATTCTTCTTATCAAAAATACGCTAGAAGATAGTAATGAGTTCAGTGATGCTACGTTAACTAGTTGGCACCCAGTGTTCGCGTGACATTGTCAAGAAGAAATTATTTTCCTGTCTTTACAATAAACATCTGTTTGATGGCTTCTCAGTGCACCTTCAAAGCTGTTTCTCTTTCAGCTTTTTGTCTGTCACCAGAACGAAGCTGAGTCACCGACTGTCACTTCCAGCTGCAGTCTGTAGGCTCACCAGACATGAAATCAATACTTAACATTTTCCTTCTGATGGACACATACTGGGGACAGACAGATTCCCCTAACCAAGACTGCACTTGATTGAGCTCCACTTAGATTGCTAATGTGACTGATGGACTGACACAGACAGCTCTACAGGAAGTTACTGTGTGATCTATTGTGACAATCACTTGCTGACAGCGAGGAAGTGTATTCGAACGTTATTGTGCTGTTTTCTCCAACTGTTAAATGCTCTTTGATTTTGTGTTTCCTGTGACTTCCTTTTCAGAGGTCCACATCATGCCACGGTAGATGGTTTAGTTTCAAATCTGTAGACACATCCAACACGCTATTTGTATTTTTACCCTTGCTTTTGTTTAATAGACTGTAACATTAAAACAACGGACTTGAAAGACAAAATGGTCTTACAAGGGGACATTTCAGCCTTGTCTCATTGGTAATTGGAGTTCATCAGTGAAGTAGCTGCACACAAGAACTTGTAACAATACAGGTATTCATCTGAAATGATGAATAGGAATTGAAGACAAAAAAAGAAAAAACTATTGTTTGACGCATTCATTAACTACAGCATCTGGCAGTGTGGGATGAGACCTTGATCATGCCTTTAAGCTGTTTGCAGACCACAATGACATGCAAACAATTTCAAATGCTTTTGAAAATTATAAATTTAGCAGTTAGCTGTGGGCTTTATGCGTGTGTTAATCTGGGGATTGTGGTATTTTTGTTTTTTTTGTATTAACCAAAAGCAATAGAAGAAAGTGATTTGAAAGAGATTGTACAGTGTTTTGTAGCCAGTTAATGTGTTCTATTCTTTATACAACGCCATGCAGCAGCTGCTACTAGATGAGATATGTTGTGTAACACGATCTGAGAAATGATCGTGTGCCTACAGTACAGTTTGTACCCCATTATATCTCTTTGGACACTTTGGACTCCTCTGCTAGACAAAAGCAAAGAGTGGCTGTTTTTTGCATAGATTTTTGGAGACAAAAGAACCAAAGATTAAAACCACTGCCTTTGATGTGATGGATAATTTTTCATTTTACACTTTTTTTTATCTTCTTGAAGGCTAAAGCTTTGGCTTGTTCATAATTCATTAAAATTATTAATTAAATTAATTCAAAATTGTGCTTGCCTCTGACTGACTAGACTTAGATTTGATTATTTGTTTGGTTTCAAAAAGAGAATGTTCTATGCATGTATACTGTAGACGATATGGTGACCTTAGGTGAATGGACTTACGGTTCATTAATTTCCTGAAAACCAAATCTAAACCCTACAATTTTAGTTTACCTAGTGGGACCAGCGTTTTGCCCAGAAACAGGAGGAGAGTCCCCATAATGTGACTGTATGATCAGATTGTTGTCCTTACAGAGTAAATTCACAACATTTTGGCTTTTTCATAGTGACTCCATTATTTTAGCTCACACCTAATTAAACAGAATCAATGTACATAAATGTTGTTTATTCGTTTTATATCACATTGTCTCCCTGAGGCATGCTGTGAAATGTCACTCAAAAAAACTGTTATGTTTGTTTTGAAAGCTGTCTTCATATTGCTTTACTAAAAGTTTAGTGAAAAGCAAGAAGATGAAGAATTTTAACTGTGACAAAGTAACAGTCTGATGGTTCAGGCCAGCAGGCTTTTCTTTCTATGTGTGCATAAATGAATGTCTACCTTGTATTAATATATGTGTATAATTCCAATGTTCTCTCATGCTCCTTTCATTCATTCATTTGGTGCGGTGGTATTGACCTGAGAAAGTGCAATATTCACATAATTATATATATATATATATATATATATTTATATATATATATATATTCTTTTTTTTTTCCCTCTGAGCTTACGAAGATCACCCTTTTAGTTGGCCCTAACACTTTAATTGCAGTACATGCCATCAATTCCAATGAAGGACAGCAACACAGATGGCAGCAGTGGCCCTGAAGCGAGCTGCTGTAACACTGCAACAGCGATCTGCAAATGCTGTTTGTGCACGCACATTTTATTAATCTGGTCATCAGTGTCCTGGCAGTGGCAGCCAGCCTGCTGCCCTCCCTCCATTCCGATACCAATCCTCTCCCACTTCTCTTCTGTCACTCTCCTGCTATTAAACCATGTCTTACTAATGTGGGCAGTTTTGAATATATATCTTTTTCCCAGTGTTTTGGCCTTGGCGTTATGCTAAGTTAGAATTATACAGCGGCAATATGAGCCAGGTTTCCAACACAGGGGCGCAGGAATTACCATTTGCCTTGGTTAGCACGCAGCATTTTCTGATCTGAGACAATTAGTTATCATTTTACTCACAGCTATATTACAAAAGATAGATATGACACAGAAAGCATCTACATTTGACATGACAGTTAGATGCAGTCACATGTTTGTCATGTTTGTCTTTCACAATATAGGCGCTGTAAAACACACACAAAGGCAATAACAAAGAAACAGAAGTACCATAAACACAGTAAGGACAAAACAGAGAAATCAGCCATGTTCTGTTTCACCAAGGCTTTCCCGTCTCTTAAACTCCGTGGCCTTGACTACTCTCATCTGTGGAGCTGTGTACTGAAATTTCCAAAAAGCTTGGCTAGGCTTCTCATTTCTATAGGAAAACTTCCTCTGTAATATCAACAGTGCATCCTCTTTGATTTAACAACTGAAATAGCAACAGCAACAGCAACTTCAGATGACTTACTGCTAGTCGTGGATAACCTTGCCTCACCCTTATTATATTTGAAGCTACCCATCCTGTCCAGGTCTTATAGTGGCAGGTGAGTTTTTATCTGACCTGCGACATCTTGCTCACCTGCTGCTGCTTGTCTAGGACCATTTCTTCACTTACCTTAGGATCCATGTTGGCTGATGATACCTGCAGAAACATCTTCAAGCCTGAGACTCCATCGTCTCTACTGATAACCTGCTCACAGTGTAACTGTTATCAGAGACAGAATGTCTGGGTGAAGAGGAAGGATGCTCTCCCTTCCTCCACCACACAAACTGCTACCTTTGTAGAATATGTTTTGCTCTAGCAGTCTACAGGCAGTCTACAGGTCCTTCTATTCACATTCCACAAGTTTGTATTGTCTGCCTGTAGCTTGCTATTTTGCACCCCTGCTGTTCCTCTCTCCACTCTGTGCTGCCATAAGTCTGAGCAGGAGAGGGTGAAACCCAGCCATTTTGTTGGAACCCCCTTCTTCTGACACATTTCCCCAGCCGAGACCGAGTGTTCATGCACAGACAATGTGAAACAAACATTCTCTTGCTCTTCCCAGGAGAATCTCTGGGCTACAGAGCGACACCCCACTGACTGTTTCACAAAGGGAGGCTACTTGGTTCCAGAGCTTTTTTGCAACACAGACATCTATACCCATTTGTGGCCATTAGTGGTCAGGACAAAGATGTGGCAATGTGTGTCCGACTCCGTAATAGGGTATGGCTACTTTTTTCAGGCTCTGTCTATTTCATCCTTGGAAAGTTTTGCTTGGAGTTCTTGTCATTGTTCACTCTGTCCAGCAAACCCTTTTGCAAGTGCCAAGTACCTCAACTGTTTACTGCTAATCTATGATTCTGCTGATAAACTCCTGAAAATGGCTTTATTTTGAATAACAACTTTGCATAGAGACTTTTGCTTCCTGTCCCTCGCATACAGAGGTTAAAGTGGGATTTGGCAGTTGGGGGAACTCTAAAATGCAATGTATCGGAGCCAGGGGCTGTGGTGGATTACATAGGTCTGTGAGCACAGTGCGCACGCAGCAACTGCCAATCAAATTTATTTACTTATTAATGGCTGGATTATTCTGGCCCACTTTAACCCCCTCCTCATGTAATGTCACGTAATGTCATGTCATGAAAGATTAAAGGAAACACATCTGACTGACTGTCATCAATGATATGAACATGGCTCCACTGCCATGGAAAGGCTAGCTTGGCCTTTCAAAGTAAGCCTCTTTTCCACTATCATCAGCTCCACATTTTCTAATAGATTTTTTAAATCTTTTATTTATTTTTTTTAATAATAATTCTGTCAATATTTAAAGCTCAATGAGTGTCTACTACATTAGCTAATAAAATCGGCACACAGATGCATCCAAAAGCTAGAGCTTATACTGCTCCTGTACCTAAACGTTTGTCATGTGAGTTGACACTGTTAATTGAATGCTAACAAAATGAGTGTAGGAAGAGGTCAACACATGTCGACAAAGTTGCTGTGCAAGACCATCTGCTTCTTTGTTAGTTGGACTGATTAAGTGTTCAGGCGGACCTTCCTAGGTCAGGTCACTATTGAGGCCAAAGGGTGTCCATACCCACATTAAATCAGACATGCTCTCATCTCAATGGTACATATTAATATGTCATGTTGATGTCACAGGTGGAGGTGTCAAATGTCAATCTTTTCCAAGAGACTTTACTGAGCTTGTAAAAAGGAGGAAAAAAAAACTGATTGAAATATCAGCTTATGTTGATAGAACTAGTGGCAAGCATACTCCTTGCCAGTGGTGGAGTTAGTGTGGACATTGCTGGTCAGTGAGTCACTTATGTCGAAGAGAGTTCAGGAGGAAATAAACAATTTTCACACACAGCTTTACTTTATGGTTCACCTTGGACTGTTTATTTACTGAGGTTAGTGCAGAACTGTGTTTGAGTCTTTCACAAACTGAAAGAGTAAATAAATGCACTCCTCACATAAGGGACACATAAGTAAATTTTATGTTGTCTTTTATTAGATTTTACATGGAAATTTAATGGACAATTTGGAGCATTTTACAATCTCTATCCTCATTAAACACAGATTACTCATATATTACATCAAAATGCGAGTTAGATGTGCTCTCACCTTTATACTAACCTTGAATTTAAGATTATTTGGGTAATGATTCTGCACATTTTGCTTTTGGCTTTACCAATTCCATTGTTGCAAGTGAAAAAAGAAAAAGGTGTTAAAGTGGGTGTCTCTGGAATTCTGCCCCCCCCCCCCCCGAAAAAAAAAAAAAAGTTGAAAAGTGGGTATGACTGATGATTACACATGCTGATGTCCTCTTAACCACTCTCTGCCTGTCAAGCTGCACTTCCCCAGCCCTGCTTTGTTGTCACTTAGCCTTTCTGCTCCACCAGTTCTCTTTAAGAAAAGTCTGTATACTGCATCTTGTCAATGTGAGCTGTCTCAGACAGAAGAGAGTGATTCTTCCAGTAAGATAATACCACCTTAACTGCACTACATAGCAATAATTTAAGATCCCTGGGTGACAGTGGAACTAGGAACACAAACCATTGAATCACCATGGGGGGTATTATCAGCTCTGCTCTGCATTAGTAACATGCACACTATTAGATTAAATAGACCTCCCCAAACATATAGACAGTATTACTCATGCAGACCTTCAGATTTTTCAGGGAAATATCTTGTGGAAAGGGAGAGCTAGCTACTAGCTCGACAGGGAGCAATTGCTAAATAGGTCTGAAAATACACAGAAAACAAAAACATGGTGAAACATCTGTATCTACTTTATATTTACTATAAATTAAATAGAAAGAAATATAATTTCATCAAAGTTACAGTTTTACAGATATTCTTCTGGAGCTCTTAGAATTCTCTTGCCGTTTCATAGGGGGGATATTCATGGACAGAATATCAAAGTGCAGTTGAGGATTAAGTGATCCAAACTGAGTACAGTTTGGATCAATATGTTTGCTTTTTGCAGATGATGCTATCTTTCTGGCTTCACGGGAATTCGTACTGATGTAGGAGTATGATGTCTTAGAGTGAGTGTCAGAAACAAAGCACACAATAAGGGTAACTGTACGTGAACCTCAAAAAAGTCATTTGAACACCAGAACATTCTGACCACATGTGATTACTGAGCTTCAAAACTATGATCACTGATATGCTGGAACCAAGGGGCCTTGGCCAAACAATGAAAAAACAGAATCTGACCAAAAGCAATCAATAGCACATGGACAGGCACCCCTGTATGGAAACAGGCGGCGTCATCTGTGTGGACATGTACTGTCCTCACTCAGGATAGACCCAGGTCAAGCTAGGGGGACAGTGTCTGCCATTTAGGGGACAATAATTGGGAAAAGTGATGTCTGGATTGCACTGCTTGCTGTGCTCCCATTGTGACCCTGCCTGGGGGTCACAATGGGAATGCATGAATGGATAGGTAGATGGACAAATGGGTGGCTGAATGAGTGGATTGTTAGGTTCAGTAGTTGGAAGTTGATTGATGGTGGTTATGCCTTATGTTTATCTGTTGCTCCTAAAAGCACTTATCTCAGTAAAATAACTGATAAAGTTATATATAAATCACATTCAAAATAAATAAAATGGTGGGAAGGTTTTCTCCCTGTGGCACTGGCAGAGGTGGAAATGACAGCTAAGCAAATCGTTTATCTGTTCTCTAAGGAGATAATTTGGACACTGTGCACTTTGTGAAAAGAGATAGGCATAAACTACAATGCTATCTAATCTGTGGCTTATCATGGTAGTTTAACATAAAATCTGTTGGTTGAAGTTGCTATTTTTCTTCACCATTACAGTTTTCAAGAGTTGTCATCTTTTTTTTTTCCACATAAAACAGTCTGCTTCCTCTTCTACATGATATCATGGGATGGTGCATAAATAGCATGCCACTTTTATGGTTATTTTGTGTATCATGTCTATGCGTTTTAATCTTTTCAGCTGACATTTAACTTTGTTTCATTTAGGGTGAGGACTTGGGTTAGGGGTTGGTTAGTAGGGAAATGATGTGGTGAGAAATGATACACGAAAAGCAAAAAAAAAAAAAGCGAAATTGGCATGTTATTCATAAGACATACGACATTTGGCTATATCAGGCTGTCCTCTCTCAAGCCTCAAGCTAAGGAGCATGAAGTCTCAAGAGTGCAAAAGAGATGTCTGCACACATTGTCTTTGCAGTGCCATGTCTTTGGCAAGGGGGCATCCACAGTTTACAAGGCTTGCCTTCAATTTTACTCATCAAACAATGGTTGTGTACACAGCCCATTCAAGGCAGGGAAAATGCAACACAACGTGACAAGAACATCAAGCATTCAGCCATCTGGGGAGGAAGAGTGCCAAATAATGACTCTCCTTAGTGATTATGGAAGCACTATTCTTTTTTCTCTCCTGTCACACCCCAAATAATAGTGGATGAAGGAGAAATACGTGTGATCACTGATCTCACCATGTGTTCCTGTGACACTAGTCAGATGTTCCTTTCCTGTGTGAAAAAGAAACGGTGACAAATTTTAACATGGAGGCAAAACAGGCTGCCAATTCAAAGATGCTGACTAATTTAAAATTCCTCCTCCCACCCTTAACTCACTACCACGCAATTTATTTTCCACTTTTTCTTTTGTTGCACCAGGGCCAGTCTAGTTCCTGACCTCACAAAGGTCCGTCATTAAGATTGAAATCTTCACTACATAAAATTTTATTTGAAATCAATTCAGTGACCTTCACGATGCAAAGGCAAACACATTGTCAAACCCAGTGCGATTTGAGGCACTGTGTTAGACAAGTGTTGCATATCTTTATTAATCAGGCCTCTGTTAGCGATATTAAAGAGGTTAAAGCTTCATCATGTTCTTTTTGCACTTTTAAGGACACATATTACCCTTCTTAAAAGACAATTCTTAGTAAAGCGTTTTTGTGTTTGTATTTTCTTTTTTTTAACGATTGTACAAATGAATGAATGCACAACTTCACATGAAAACCAGGGTGGGACTTTATTCAGCTGAATGTACAGTATACAGCCAAGCAAACCATTCTTGTCTCACAGAGTTGCCCCAGGCTCTGTTTCACAGTAGACAGATGGAAGGAAACATCACCACAGCATGTACAATCGCCTTCATCAAACAACACACAAAGGCTGTTTTAACAGTCAGTTACTTCTTGAGAAAAAGAAAGCTGTCCAAGAAAGCACAATTGATACAGTTTAGGTATCTATCTTAAAAAAGAAACGCTGTCACGTTGATATCTGTTGATGTTCTGCATGTATTTCTGAACATTTGTAGTATTTGTGTTTATTTTGAGCAGAAAGTGACAGATAAAAGTGAGTAGGTGAAACAACTGTTCTTCTTTTGCACTACAAATTGATCTTAGGCAGTACGGTTACAGAAAGCAGACGCCTGATGTATATGAAACAGTAGAACAGCAACGCACCACTGGTGTTTCATTATTAATTTACACACAATGCAAAGTCATTCCAGTGTAATGTTGTTATCAACTGACACTTTTCCATCTGTGATTTATCATACGATAATCACCTTTGGTTTGTTCTGTTTATAACAAAACATGGAACAAGTCTTAGTACACAGACCCTATTATGTCAGTGCTGTAAATAGGTGAGTCATAAATTATTAATTGACATAGCAGCTTCTCATTTAAAGGCTTACCCTGACCTTATTATGAATAAATAAATAAATAAACAAACAGGAAGGTCATTTTTAATACCAGTTTTTTTAAGTACTGTCATAACCACGTTTTGCAGTTAACCCTAAAATGTAAAGCTTAGAGGCTTATCTTTCAAAGAAAACACAACAACATTCTAATAAGTGTAACCCTACTTGTTAGCTGGCCAAAAGCAATTAGCAGTCTAGTACCTGTTGGGGAAAAACATGCCATGGCAAAATCGTGGAGAAGTCAACCAAATGTGTAGAAAGCTTGTTTATGCAATTAGCAGTGTTCTAGAAGACATTAACACACATTTGGATCAGCCCTCGTGTAACAATAACCTGTACCTCTCACACATACATATTAATTTGCTAGTGCAACATTAGGTGAGGACATGTCAATTGACAATAATGGTGCTTCACAGTACTGGTTGTAGTCTAATTGGTGTGTTGCAAATGCATGTCACTCAGTGTTAGACCTTTCATTAGCCTCAAGAGTTTTGTGTTTTGTGATGAATTTTGCCTCATCCTGCTTTAGCCATGCTTCCGCTTCATCCTACAGGATATTATTGACAGTGGCCTTCTCAGCAAAAGAAGAAAAATGACCTTACATCTATGATCATTTAATATTTTTTATTCAGTTTTAGCAAGCTGGCTGAGGCATCACATGAAGTCCAAGTTGCAGGCCAAGGTGTGGGTTTTACTTCCGATGTATCGCTCTCTCTGGAGAGACACAATCAGGGACTGTACGTGTCTTTTTCAGTACGTAACTGCCAAAACCTCTACACTGCAGTTCCTAGAAAAAAAAGTGCTGCAAGAGGACTGTCAAAAGTAAAAACCTAAAGAAATTTCACTTAATGGTCAGTTCAAGTAGCTTTTGGTTTCGGAGTAAATCAAATCACCTCTAGGATGTGATTTGCAACCCAAGACCACTTTTGCAAAGTAGCCTATACATGAATACGAAGTAGACAAATAAATCACATTTCTCAAAGTGATGCCTTTTAGCACTCTGTTGGTTCAGGGACCAAGAGCAAAAGCACAAGGTATCAAAAGCTAAAACAATACAAGCAAATGTCTTCTCTTCTGATGTGGAGACCTCACATATTGTACATAATTGATAGTATTCAGAATTCCCAAAGCAATAGTGTGATATTAACAATGCTTTGATGCCTTGTGATTTGTATCTCAGTTTTTAGCCATTTTGCCCCAGACGTGACAGACTGTTATCAGCTCGCTGAAAGGCCTTTCTTCAGCGTTATCTGCTTTGGAAGAAACTATAGTTATGCAAGCAGCATATTCATACTGTGTGGAAAAGTTCAAATATTTCGTTAAAGGTGTCTTTTTTTCTGTCTTGGGGTTCTACACCATTTCTATGAAATTCTACCTCTGTTGCCAATAAGGTAAAAGCAAATATTGACTTGTCCTCGCTCTGTCCACTCCATCTATCTCAAATCTTTTTCTTTCTCCAGAGATCCTTGAGAAAGTGGGAGAGAAAGAAACAGACAGAAACAAATGAGGCAATAGAGATAGTTTCAACTCATTGTGGTAAATCTCAGTGGTTCTTGAAAGTTGCTATGGATACAAACCCAGCCTCTATGGATAAGAAAAAAATGTTTTGTCAGGATGTCTCCAACTCTTCAAAAATGTCTGCTGTGTTTCTGCAGAATATACTTTAGACATATTTGCACTGCTCCCTTTGTGAGTGACATGAAGTACGGAAATTTGTTCCGCTTTTTTTTACTACTTGAAAGATCCAGTATGAACAATTTAGGCTCAGACGCTCAAATCTAAAAGAAAAAAAAAATAAATCCATGGCAACATTTAACTGCGTGATGAACAAAGATGATGGTACAGCAGCTACTGCACTGTGGTCTCTTTGGACAAGTTATGCTGTTCAAGCTGAAAGGATAATACAGAAACCGCAGAATGGCATTGAATTGAGGCAAAGAATCTCTCCTTTCTCAAAACCTTGGAATGTTAATACATGGAGACCTTGCAATTTAGCTCTACAACCCCTTCTTGCACCCATCCCCTTGCCCAGCTGTGCCTGACTGATAAGGTATATTATTGAGTGTGCTCTTTCAACCAATTATTTCTTTTACATGTGTGAATAACAAGTCATGGATTCCGTGGGAAGCCAACAGGAAGGATGATTAAAGGCAATATTGAGGAAAAGGTCTATTTGATCATATCTTTAAAAAAAATAACAAAAGTAAACTTTGTTTCTCTACATATCTGCAATTGATTCCCTTAGCAGGGAATAGTTTTGTTTTAACATTGTTGGAAACTTTTGTTGTATTTGACTGATCAGACTGAAGACCCAGTCAAAAGCTATAAAGTTAGCATTTCATCTTAATGCTCATTATCCTTGCAATTTTTGAGGTCCTGTAGGGCAGAGTGATAGAGAGGGAGTCAGACAGGGAGAGAGAATCAGCACTTGCTTTTGATAAAGCATGAGATACAGTATACCACAGTATACCTTCAAATTCACAACTAACTTGTCAATGTTTTGAAACACAACCCTAAAGTGTGCTGACTTTCAGAAAAAATAACAATGAGCTGGGGTGAACTTAGCGTTGGTAATGTTCACCGGAACAAAAATCTGTGAGTGGACGTTTATACTAATCTCCTACTCTGGTTAAGCTGCTGCAAGATTATGACTAAGGCTTTTTTTTTTGCAATGAATAATCAATCAAGGGCAAAACAGTAATCTCCACCAGTGTCAAGTTTTACACATATAAGTAGTTGCATTTCATGTTGACGAAAGGTAGAAATGCCAAAAGTTTCCACTGAAAGTTAATTTTGAAAATATCAAAATGGACGTGTGCATTGTGCATGAGGAATTCTGTGCCTTCTGACAAATAACATCGCTTTTTGGCTGTCAGATTCCTTAAACATGTCCTTAAGAAACCTGAGAGTAAAATAAAAAAATAAAAATAAAAAAACTGATGCTGCAGCGTGCTAAGCTGGAAAAAAAAATCTAATAATTTTCTAGTGGACTTAAAGATGTCCCTAGAATTTCTCAGCAGTTATTTGGCCTAAACAGAGACAATCATCTAACCAAATCCCTGCCCTTTTATTTTCAGGGATGAGCAGTGTAACATGAAATGATGTGGGCAGAAATGGTGAGCAGTTGAAGAATGTTGTTTATGAAACCTTGCCAGAGGCTAAACTTGTTAAAATGCTGCAGCCATTTGTTTTGTGAGGTGATGGCAAAGGGACAAGGGTAATTAGCTTTAACATGGCAGGGGTGATGATTTGACCTTTGTGTCACCATAACCCTTTATGACCCCCATAATAGCACCTGTTAGAACCTACTTTAGGATATTTGGAGATGGAGCTGCAGCAGGAAAGTGATTTGTGATCAGTGATTTTTGAAGCAATCAATATGTTGCACTGGTGTCTGTTTGACACTGTGCCCTACAGCTGCAACCAGATTTGCTGTTTCACTTCACTGTTAAGCAACTTTCAGCACTTTGCTGAGACTAAATATCTGATTCATACTTCAGTATCATTTTAATGAGGCATCTGAGTTACCTTGTCATGTATAATACAGTGACATTTTCCCTCAATTTTCCAGGTAATCCCTTGTTGCCATTTTATCATTTCTTGCATTTCAAGTGTTCAGCTTGTTAGTGGTAATAAGCTGAACCGTGATTGGCTCATACACCGCAGGAATTGTTTGACACCATTTTATACACGGGAGCTATGGAAACTGTGAACAAACCCATTATCTGACTAATTTCCCTTCTCATCCCCGAGAAGAGCTCTGCCATGCCCTGTTGACACTCTCGGGAATGTCTGAAAAGATTTTGAACCTCGTCATTATACAGAAGTGCCGATAACACAGTAGATGGCACAATAGCAGATACAATGGAAAAGGAAAAGCAGAAACAAGGCTCGGTATAAAAGTGAACAGTGCCCCCCTCTTGTTTCCAGGCGGATTTCTGGAGTAGTCTGGCTACTGCAAACAGCAGAGGCATCTGTGGTCCACTCATACCCAGCCATCCACCTACATCTCAGTGCAAGCAACTCTCCAACGCAGTGCGGCTTTAAGAGGACCGGGGCTCTTAAATCTGTGCTTGGCTCCTCCTTCCGCCATGATGTCAGACGGAGGGAGAGCGAGAGGGAGAGAGGTGGGCAGTATTGAGGAACTGAGTTCATACAATACTACTGAGACATCTACAGCTTAGCAGACAGATACGGTGAACCGCCTATCCCGGCTCCTGTAAGTGATGCTGCACTGAGGCACACTTTGATCCAACTCCACTGGGGGGGCGATGCGCTCTCTGCATCCCTCCATTAAGAGTTTTTGGGGAGCGTGCACAACCTTCAGTCAGTTTAAACAAGTGGTTTTTAAAATAACTTAGGTTTAAGCTTTCAGTTTTTACCAGAAGCCCATTTTTTGCGCTCTTGGATCGAAGTTTTATGAAGAAGCGTTTAACGCACACGTGTAACACTGATTTTCAGCTGGCAAAAAAAGTAGGAATTTCAAGGCAAACGTAGGCTAGGGATACAAAGTTTAGGAAAAACAAGCTTGGATCAATGCGTATCTCCGCCCGTGGGATTGCGAGCCCAAGACATCCGAAGAGGAATTACAGCGTCTCCTTTTCAAAGTTGATCGCTGTACATGATTTTTTCTTGTCTCTTGCACACGAGGACCACAATTTTTTAGCGCATGGATAAGTTTTTGTAGTGGATAACATTTTTTTTTCTCTCTGCTTACATTGCTTTTTGCTGCTTCTGATGAGGATCCTCTCTCCCCTTTCCCCCTACTTCAGTTTAATTCATGGCACTTCTTTTTTTTTGTAAATCAGTGATGCCTCTACGCGACGCTACTCGCGGTTGATTTTTCATCATAGTCGATTCGAGAGGAAAAGGTGAGTTTTGCTCTTAATCATGACTTTATTGTCCTGTTGAGATCAAATTGTGTTTTTCTTTAATGGTCTCTAAGCATATGTGTGCACGACTGCTCGTTCTCCTGAGCGCAGTCAGAAACGCTGGAGAGCGCCCAACAGTCTAATTTATGTGGTTCGTATAAAATCAAATTGACGTCCCAGTACCGGCGAGGACCTGCGCTATATTTACAATCACTGAGAGCAACATAAGCTGGGCGAAAATTTAGTGATGGTCTACGAAGTACTTGGATAAATCTGTGTGTTGCAGTAGTGGGTCATTTTGATGCTCCGTGGGTTTTCCTAGAGCTGTTTCCCAAGATATAACAGGCGTCCCCGCGCACCTGATGCAAATAGAAATTATCCATGGACATGGTGCATCGTGGAGAATCTAAGCCGAGTTGTCGCATTACGAATGTTTACCGCGCGGTTGGTCACGACTTCGGGCATGAATTAGTCTTGCTCAACACTGATCGCTAGATAGATAGGCCTACTTTCTAAGAGCATCCAACTGCAGGCACTTTTCGGCGCAGGTTTCTCAGCAGCTTGGCCGCTAAGGTCGATGCGTGGGTGCGCGGCAACAGCGCGCTCTTGGTCAAGCGGTACAGCTGTCACAGACCAAAACCTTAGGGCTATCAGCCTATTCACGCTCAGACTCTGTGGAAAAAAATGAAATAAATAAATAAACAGACAATCTATTTGTTTGGCACTAAGATAACCGTTCAAATAGTCACGATGGAAAACCCAGTTGCCCCGAAGATTAACCGCCACAGTTGGTTGTTTGGGTTCCTAATGTGTTTTACCTGCTCAATTTGCCATAGACTATTATTGGGCCCTTTTTTTAAAAGAAAGACTCCCACAAGGCCTACTCAACTCAATATTTGCCAGAGAATTAATTCAATGGTAATATGAACCTTCCCAAGGTGAGCAGCATATTTTGACCGTAGGCCGAGGCGTTATTAAAAGAACAGTCAGTGAATAAATGGGAGCAGTCTAAGTAGCCTATTTTGTTTGTTTTGAAAATAGCAATAAAACCCATTTGCTCATGCACACCCACATTTCAAATTCACCAGGAGGAACAGAGGAATTGCTCATAGTCTGTAATATCCATACGTGCTGTATGTGATAAAACAATATCTCCAATCATTTCCATGCCTCTGACTAAATCCAGCTAAATACATTCTGCAGAGTGATGAGTTTGGGAGTCATAACTTCATGCTGCCAGTATGTTTTAAAGAGTTCATGGTGTAACTAACCTGTAGACTCAGAGGTGCCTTCCAGGTGTCAAAGATGCTGTCTCTTTGCTTTGCTTTTAGTTTTCATTTTACAGTGTTTGGATGTTCCACTAGAACACATTGAAGCCCCTTTAAAATTTCTGCTTCCAAAGTCACCTACAGTTTATCTAAAATCATTTAAGAGTTTGTCCATCATTTGAGATCATCTTTAGTTTTAGATTTTCTCTTGACTAGCTTTCTGATACTCACCATATTAGTAGTAGTTGAGCTGTTCTTTTCACTTCCCTTAAAGGACATTAAATTGAATATGACAACACACACTGAATTTGTCTATTTCAAAATCCATAATGATGTCTTCAACACCATTTTCACTTGAACTATGGGCACTGTGACATATATGAAAATGTCTTTTAAAAGTGTTTTTTTTCCAATATTATTCAAATATAAAATTCTAGTTTAAGGCTTATTCTTAATATTGATGGTTTCAGACTACAATTTATTTAATTTAATTTCACATTCAAGATGACGTAAAGAAATGCCAAAATATCACACTTATATTTAGCATTAGGATTACATTTGCATGTATGGACTGCCCTCTTGAGGTCCATGATAACAGCGCTGTAAATTAGTTTGTCATTTTGCTAATGCAGGGGGATAAGAAAAATTACCCAGCGACCATTTTATTACCAAAGTAGAACAACTGCTCATAATCCAAGTTTATCGAAGAATTAAGAAACTGATTGAAATGTGTAGAGTCACTGGGTTATTCAGCCAAACAGCACTGCCAGACATTGTGCTACAAATTTTGTCAGAAGACTGATACATCTTTTATTTCTTTTTTCATATCCCAGTGATATTTGAACTTGAATATGCATCTTTTGGCGGTATTAAATCTATTATTAACATTGTCAATGCAGCCATTTATGTCGAGTCTCATTTTTTCGCACTTTCTCACTTTCCAGCACGACTTAGGTAATATAGTCATTGTTGAAGTTTCCCAAGAGAAAACAACTTTTATTCCTCCACCGTGTAAGGAAAATGGTTCTGGCTGTGTGGACTGAAAAAGAACTGACTGATCTTGACAGAAACCTGGTCTGTCAGGCTGTCAGCGATCCTTAAAGCTGTTAAAAGAGAGAAAGCCAGAGACAATCAAAAGTATTACATCTGCCGATGCCCTCTTTTGAAAATCTCTTTGAATCCACAGGCAATCTTGATAGATACAACAGTGGTGAAAACCTGGCTTTGACAGTTAAAGGACTCCAAATGTCTTGGGTCCCAGCCTGAGACTAACTACAGTGAAAGTTTCCAGTTGAGGGTATCTTTAGGGGTGAAGGCAGGGGGTGACTGTTGCTGCATGTCTCCCCTCTCACTTCTACCCTTCAGCGGATGCAAACACCAGGAAGGCCTGTCCATCACGCTGTCGTGTAAAGTGATCCAGGGCTGGCCTGCTCCTCTTCACTCTGTGTCTCCCAAGAGGGAGGCTTGAGTTTGCCTACTGGATTCAACCTGCTGTCTGGGGCTCAAAATAGCATTTCAGGAGACTAGTGAAATGTAAGCAAAGGAGACACTCTGACTGACACCTAGGATTTCTTCCTCCCTCCCTCTTCCTTTTTTTCCCTCCAGCACAATTCCTTCTCTCACCTAGCCTATCCCTCATTGACAGAGTTATAAAGAGTTCTGACAAGTGAAAAGCTGCGCAAATGTTGGAAAACCATGGCTAAGAGAAAATAACCTACGTTAAGGTAATAGGACAAGAAGAGTTAACAAGTTTGGCCATAATATGTTAATAATAAGGTAATCATATTGCCTCTCCCCTATAAAATATGTAACTTTTAGCATTCTTGCTTTACGTAGGAGGAAAAATACCTCTGCATATCTGTCAACCATATATACATCTAGTCTCTTGCACATCTATATATATATGTGTATCTCCTATACTAAAGTAATTTTGTTTCCTAACAGCACATTAGCATTACCAAGGTGTCCTTTTAGTTACTACATTTGTACACGCGCATGTACTTTGGGTCAAAAACATTCATCCTGCAGAACATTATTGTCACTTACAAGGGAGAGAAAATCTAGATCATGCTTTGATCTTTTCTGTTTTTTTTTTGTTTTTTTTTTACTTCAGTGAATCACATCCCATTTAAGGATGTAATTTAAACTTCATTATGCATCTTGCGAACTGAGCCTTGGACTGCCTGGCGATCATCACAGTAAAGCAATAGCTGCTCACTCAGAAAGATGTACACTTCAAAGTAAAGTCTGTCACAGTTACTAATGGTATATATCTCATCAATATTTTGACAAGACAGTACAACATTGTCGACTATATATGTTGAATGAATAACCCTCACACTGATCAATGTCAGCTAGGCTTTTTCTGTCCAACTGTCTTTAATGAGTCTCATGTGACTGTTTTATGAAATGTGTGAAAAGAAATCTGTCTTTACAGGCTGCATGGATGCCTTGCAATTGTTGCTGATTCAAAACCAGCTTAATTAAATTCTTATTTTTAATCAATTCCCCTTTGTCGGTAGGCCGAGAGCTTCAATGGCTATGAGCGCTGTTGCCTTGCCAATTTAGAGGACCCCTGTAGTGCAGTTTAGGTAGTCATACCTTTTCTACAGGATATTGTTTGACTCATGTAAATTGATGGAAATTTCATAAAGTACGAAATCTTACGGTTCCCAAAGAGCTATTTGCGGTCCCTTGTTACTGGAGCTATGTATGCATTTTCAGCACGAGCTGTACGTAGTTTGTGTGATGGCTGTCACACACTTCTGCCATACTTTAAAGGAAATGGACGTTTGATATCAAGGCAGCTGCCTTATGAATACAAACCAGTATCTCTAGGAATATCATATGAGGTTAATAAACACTCAGGGGGTTGGCGGACCTAAACACACAGCAGGGTATGAGCAATGAAATTATATTAGTCGTTAAATATATTGCACTAGAATACACATGGGGAGTCAGTATTATTATGAGAAGTAAACATAGCTGTGCATTGGTGTCTTTACCCTGATATTAATGCTCACTAAAATCAATCTAAAGACCAGTGATTTTTGTCTTACAGCAAAAATCTACTGAACATAGATATACTTTGATCATTTCACTACTTTACCACCATTGTAATATCAAAAGCCCATTAAAGCCCGTGTGGTCAAGCTTTTCTTGAGACCAGTGTGGTGGAAATGATGGAATTTAATTTCTTAAAGATATCCAAGAATGAAAAAAAAAGTCAAAATGTGAGCTAACAAACCACACGAAATATCTCCACTAATAACTGACAAAGTAACCTACTAATCAGCTGGTGGAAACCAGTCAATATTTCATGTTAGCATATATTGGCAACAAAGGCAGTGCAGAACATGACTCCTTCATTGTCTTCCAATGACCTACTTGGGTTTTGGCAATTGGGGTTCTCACCCTTTGGCAAGCTTTTGCACATATGGAACAGTTAAAGATTTTGTAGAACAACAGCATCAAGTGAATTGGCACCGAACACAAGAAAACGTATTAATGAATAATGTTCAGTGATGGTAAACCCATCTGCACTGCATTTTCTGCTAAGGGTTTTATCATAGGCATCACTCAGTACAAACAGACGAGTGGATGCTGTTTAAATTTGATGTTGGAGACATCAAATTTAAACAGCATTTGTCAGGATGTAATGAAGTTATGATTAAATTTCACTAATTTGACTGATGGCAGCTTTTGCCATAAATAATTTCACATTGTCGTCTCCTTCCACCTCAGTGACTCTAAACAGTGCTCTTATCATGCCGTGTGTGTTTACACACATGGGCGTTCATGAAATATTTGAGAGCTCAATTGTTTACTTTCAGAGCAAATGAGGCTCTCCATTAATAGTTGCTGTCAAGCGATACAACTGCAAGTGTGTGTACATGCATGGGAGCACCAATGCTCAAGGCTCAGTTAGGCTGCCTCTAAACCAGCTGAAGTCTGGATGTGAGGTGCAGTTTATGAAGATGCCACGACACCATATTGACTCGCACTGACTCAGATATGAATTAAGTTTTTCTCAGCGTTCCATTTTTTTTTTTCCATGCACGGTAGTTCGTGAACAAGCTTTCAAAGCAAACTATTTCTTTGCAACACTGAACTCAACTGCTTTCATACTTCTCAATAAAAAATATGAAATGGTTCATTACAGCGATGAAATGGATTGATGGAATATGTGAACTACTAACCTTTACGTGTCCGCTTGCTCAGTGGATGTCATCAAAGGTTAATTGTGTAAAACCAACATTAATTTGCTCTCAAAGACATGGGAAGGATGTGGGCTCATAACTAGTTAGGATGAATAGGTCAAGTTGAAAGCTCTCCGTGAGGGAAAGTAGTACTAATTACAGGAGAACTTGAATTCCATGTAATTTTGTGCACTGACATTGTGTGTTCTGTCTTTCCCTCTTCTTTTTCTCCCTTTCTGTCTCACCTTTCTCTTGTGACAGAATTACTGCTGTAAAAGTGAAGCTCCCAACCGCTCTTGAGTATGGACTTAGCAAGTCAGGCTCATGTGCTGGTGGTCTTGCTCACCTGTGGGGTCTTGCTATGCTGGGCCCAGGAGAGGGACTATACGGTGAAAGAGGAACAGCCAGAGAACGTCCGCATTGGCAACCTGCGGAAGGACCTGGACCTCAACCTAGACCCCAACATCAGGCTGTCCTCGCCGCTGCAGTTCAAGCCTGTGTACAAGACAGGTGACGTGCCTTTGGTGAGAGTGGAGGCCAACACGGGGGAGATCTTTACCACCAACCACAGAATCGACCGGGAGAAGCTGTGCTCAGGAGTCTTCGCTGAGAAACGCTGCTACTATGAGATTGAGGTGGCCGTGCTGCCTGACGAGATCTTCCGATTGGTCAAGATCCGTTTCCTGATCGAGGATGTGAATGACAACGCACCCCTTTTCCAGTCCACTGTAATAAACATTTCCATCCCAGAGAACACCGCAATCAACACCCGATACCCGGTGCCCTCAGCATTTGACCCTGACGTAGGAATCAATGGGATCCAACATTATGAACTGGTCAAGGTGAGGATCTGTTTCCTGTTTCATCTCTATCAAAGTCAAAGTAAATGGATGAATAGTTCTGCTATTTTTCAGAGTAGCCAGGGGGTGATTTCCTAAACCAATAGTGCCTTTACTATGGTTGTAAGTTCAATGGAAAAACTACTGTTTTCAGTGTTTGTGTAAACGAAAACTGGAAGAACACCATTGTAAAGGTGTGTGGATGGAGCCACAGTGCAGGAGTTTGCCATTAGCTTTTTGATTAGTGAAATTGAGGCTTAAAAAAAACAAACAATTTTTCTAAATCATGCTGACAAAACAATTTGTCAACCAGTTTCTGAATGTCCATTTAGTTCATTTATGAATGTCGATGTGGTTTATCTAACATCAGGCCTGCTGCAGTCTCTGAAAACATGCCAATAATAACTCTCGTATATCCCATTTATGTGATATTTGCTTAATTGTCAGCTGTCGTTAAATAATAATTAATAAAAAACAAAGGCACCTGAAGCAGAATTTCTAAATAAAGATTCTCTCCACAATTTCATCTCTAAACTAAAAGCCATCTTGTACAAATTAATTTAGTTCCATGGTGAATGAGGGAAATATTTTGATAGTGAAAGATATGGGCCTGAAGCCTTGTTATACTTGAACAATTCTCATTTTACTGGTTTGGTTTAGGGACGTAGTAGAATAAATAGCTTTTAGTAGAATAAATAGGCTTTTTGGAAATCCAAGTACAGAACAATTACAACCGCTTTTAAATCACTGTAGCTATTTGTCTTGGAGAAACAATTACAAATACATAAAATGGGACAGAAAGTATTACGTTTTCTTTTTTTTTTAATAAATCAATGGACGTCTGTCTTCTATGCAAGCAGAATATTAGTCAGCGAACATATTATTGATGAATCTCTGGTGCATTGCTACGTCTGCAGCATGCCACCTGTCTACATCAGGTCTGAATAGTTGACTATTTTGAGCCCTAATGTTGTTTTTTGTTTTTTTTAAATCCCATATGGTTTTCATGCAACGTGATTCAGATTCTGCATTTTTTAGCTTCATCTCTAAACCGGCTCTTGTGCTATAGTGCTGCAGTCCTGTAGCATATCCAAACAGGAAATTAATTTTTGCTTTGCGTCGAATATATGACCTACTTTTTCATGAAGTCGAATATGTAGTGGTCTGCTAGATATTCCACTTTTACAGTGTTTTATTCCAGCCATTAATATTTTCAAATGCTTTATTTCATTATGAAAGAAGGCTGTATAGAGGGGGA
Source organism: Toxotes lorentzi (assembly GCA_037833715.1). Classification (NCBI taxonomy): domain Eukaryota; kingdom Metazoa; phylum Chordata; class Actinopteri; family Toxotidae; genus Toxotes; species Toxotes lorentzi. Next base: position 13,291,650 of record JBBMJY010000002.1, on the reverse strand, counting down.
AGTTTCACCATGTACAGTGCACAGTAATATCAGAGAACAGGCAGCGGAAAGTGCACACACAGCATATACTGCATGTCCAATTTCCAGCAACAGGTTACATGTGCTGAACATGGTAGATTAAAGCAAGTGAGAAGGAATGTACTGTATTATGGTAATAGGTGTCTCACGCAGAGCTGGGAAAAGCTTTTCTTCATCATCTAATTGATGCACTATTAAACTGCAGTGCAATATTCTCTGTTGCCTAATGGACTCAGCCCTAAATCCAGAAATGTAGGATAATATCATGCATTCTTCTTTTATAGTCTAGACAACACTCTATGCTTTGTGGATGGACGAATATTGGAGATAACAGGAGCCTTCCAAATGAAGTGTAATTAAAGAGGTAGATGCAAGCACTCTGGAGGAAATCCTAAACATAGTAAAGAAAGGTTCCTTGAATATAGAGCATGGTGTGAGACAGAAATGACAAGTCCATCTTGGAGTCTCAGATGAAGTTAACATTGGGTTGGAATGAGCAGAATCGTTGCTGTCCGTGTTTGCCTTGAATACCAATTTGCATTTTTAAAGAGTCTCCCCACTGCCAAGGCCTCTCCAGCGCAATGTCCTGAATTGTTCATGCCTGGAAAATCACCAACCAAATGTTCTGCTCATTATGATGATCATCTGCAATCATTTTCTTTGCCCTTTTCACAATATAAAGCTTTCTAAAACCCTTGCCTAGGCAGTGGTTGCATTATCTTTTGCAGGAAATTCTTCTTAGAGCATCACTGGCACTGCCTCTGTGACTCACTTCTTCTCATTATTTTCTCATTGTATTTGAGATTAATTTCCTTGTGTTCCAGGTTACATATGAGTAAAACACAGGGAGAAGCATTAAAGGAGCCAGTGACATTTACAACCTTTGGTATCTTTTATTTCAGAAGTGCAGCAGAAAGCCAAGGGTTTAGTGGAGAGGGAATGTGCAAGCATTTCCTAGAATAGCTCTTGGCCGTTAAGCCACCCTTGGACTATCTTTGTATGGTCCTGTGAGATTTGTCTCAGAAGCTCCCTCAGAACGATAGTTTGCCCAGTTTTCTTGTGTTGTTCAGGGGCACGGTGCTGAAATCACTACCATTGTGTAGCACAGTGAACAATACTCAATGGTCTGCCACCCCACATGTAGCATGTCTGAGTTGTCAACATACAGAACAAATAAAAGAAACATGGTAGCCTCTTTTTGTCCTTTTCCAACACTAAGAGGAACAACGGGTAATTTCATCCTACACAGTGCTCCAGCACCACATATAATGGTTAGTAATTACACTTTGAGTGAAACTCTGCCATCAGTGTTGTGCAGTGGTGTGTTACGTCACCTGAACTGCAGAGAAGACGTCCTAAGAAATGGTCAAGGTCAGAGAAAGCAATCACATGCATGGATGGAGGAGGATCTCCCATGAAAGCAGATCTGATCACTTTACATATTCACAGGATAACTCAGAGGCCAACACAGAAAAACATATAGGACTAAAGGAGAGTCTGTTGTTTTTTTTTTTCCTAAAGATATTGGTTGTTCACAAATAGTGGCCACTTTTCTTATTCCAGTGATGTATGAGTTTGCAGCATCACACACTACATTAATCCAAGTTGCATCTATGTCAGCATCTTCAGACATTTGAAGTGGGCATCTTGTTCAAGTCATTTTGTGTAGATCAGTGTTGTGCTGCTGGGCTATGCCTCACTGATAAACTGGGTGATGAGGTGGATGTCTGCATTTTGGCAGGGCAATCTGGAGAGTTCTTGGACTGAACCTTTTGCTACTTACCTACGCTTTCCCACTGCTATTTTGCAATCAGCTTGGTTGATACGTGTCTGTCTGAAACATTGTTGAGTGGATGGAGTGGTCTTTTTTCTGGTACTCTAAGTCTGAGCTTGAATAATTTTATTCCTAAACTGATTCTAACTTTGCATTTGAAGATGCAAAATTTATTCAAGCTCCATTCCCAAGTAGCAAGAAATTTTTTATTAATGCATTGCATGCTGCCTATAGGCAGTGAATAGGAGTTTTGGGCAGGGAGCTCCCTGTCAAGCATTTCCAGTTTTCATTAGCATTCTATTTTGACACATTATCCTCTTCTAGGGGTTGACAAAAAAAAAGACAAACAATTCCCAGCTTCTTTTGTCTTAATTATATGCATGAGATCATGGCCAGGGGCAAAAGTGAACGAGGGATGGAAAGAAAAAATGAGGGAGGAATGAGAGAGAGAGAGAGAGAGAGAGAGAGAGAGAGAGAGAGAGTTTCTATCAGCATTATAAAGAGGTGCTATAGCTTGTGATGAATAGCCCTCCCCAGTTAGCCCCATCTATGAGCATCACCGTGACTAGAGTCCTCCTGATATATTCACAGCCCAATCTCAGTCTCCTCTGAGTTTTAATAAGGTCATCAACTTGACTGAAAGATGCATCCACTGATAATCTGAGGCACTGTCTGCAGAACGGGCTTCAGAGTCATCCCTCCCTCATCATCAGCCACCTCTGCTTTTGTCAGCGTCCTCGCACACACATCCCATATATATAGCGTCCTGTTCCCACTGAGGAGACTTGTGGCCCTGTAATGTGGAATGAATGGTGAGTCATCAAAGTTCAGAAGACACGTACCTGTACAGTATATGTGTGGTGAAAGAGTGAGGCATGGTATAATGCACACACTTAGCCGTTTATAGAACTTCGTCCTTCTCGCTCAGCCTTAGGGTCTCCAATGAGTGATTCATGCTAGTATTTGGCCTTTTCTTAGCCTGCCCTAGATCTTATCACAATCCACCAGACTAATTCTGCATTCAGGAGGATGCACAGCCTGAGAGATAGCTCTCTTCAACTTATTGAAATGCGCTGAGCGCTGTCTTGTCAGTTGTAAAATTGTGTGAAACCAAGACAAAAGCATAGAGGAAAAGCTGGCTCATAAATCATTGTGCAGCATTCCCTTTGACACATCCTAACTCAACATCCTACTATTAACATCAGGCTTTGCCAAATATCAGTGTGCAGATACTCAGCTACTGTGCCGGGTCTGTGAACTATTCAAACAACTGAGGATTGAGGAGCTCTGTGCGGATGGAGTAGTGCTTAGCAATAGAGCCCCCAGAATGTTGTCTTGGACCTTTTAGTTATGACAGAAATAGTTCGGCAGTGTGCATAAAGATTCAGCACATTTCATCTATAAGGCATTTTCTCTACATTTCCACACATAGTTTTATATGCCATGTCTGCTTATCCCTATAAGACTTTTGCTTGCTAGAAGGATCACAAAATAAGGTCTGAAAGATCATTGCTGCAGTGTTGGCTGTTTTAAGTAGTTCTGTCAATCACTGACATGTTGACAACATTCCCTCAGCAAGCAATTTTTCAGAGTACACAATAATTTACATGCTGCAGCTGCACGTTTCCTCGTGTCGGCTACAACACTGCTGGCACAAGGACGGTTCTAGATTTTGAAACCTACTGAGGACTCTTGTTCTCACAATTTGGTTGAAATGTTCCTCCCTTGAAAAACGAGAATGTATATATCTTAATCTCATTTGATAGCTGTGCCTAGACAGAGTAATCTCTTCCAACATTATGTGCAGCATGAAGCTTATCTCTTTAAATAGGATGCTTTTTCTTGTTTTACCATGAAACTGCTTCTGACTGAAAGAGCTTCAAAGGGCTTCTTTGTTTTGTAATGTGCATGCAGCTCATTCATGGGCTTGATCTTCTTCTTATTTCCTTCCCCTACTCTCTCTTTCTCTCCTTTTCTGCCACTTGTCTCTCTCTCTCTCTACCACTCTCTTCCTTCATTTCCTTCCTCTCTCTTCTAATTTGGAACAGTGTTATGGATCCATACCATACTTAATATGTTTAATATTAGTGCTTTTTTTTTTTTTGGTTGGAAGGCAATTACTCATACCAGTGAGTGCCAGTTCCTCTGGTTTCCCGTGGGGATTACTTATGCATTTGTTTTCATTTTCTTCTCGCTTTACTTTTGCCTAGATTTAGGCCTTCGTGAGCAAAAAGCCTTCTAATGGGCAGGATTTTTCACTCTCCTTCTCTTAATCTGTGGTGACCTGGTCTTGCAGTGTATATAAATAGGACCTTATTGGTGTGTCTCCATTTCCATCTGTCTCTCTCCCATAATGAAGTTGAAATGTTACAAGCCTTCCTGCTCTATTCTAACTTGACACAAGATAGGAAGGTAGAGTGAAATCTTATTTTGGTGATGGCAGAAGAAATTTTATCAGAAGGCTAAAGAGGCCAGCAAATCCCTTCTAGTAGTTGTTGTATACACACTACACAATATATACAGCACACAGTTATTGGTCACATTTTTAAAAGTTAAAAGTAACTGACATTTTCCGGTGTATGAATTGTGTATTGTATGTAAGAAATGAATAAAAACTTAAACAAGCTAATGATTAGCATGTTTGCATATGCTTTTGATTTACGGGTACCAAACTGAGATGAGCAGAGGAGAGCCAAGAACCAGCTGCCTTGTTTAAGAATGTCCCGAGCTGTTTAATTTGCTCTTGACATTCATCACTGCCTAAAAGCCTGATTCTAAGAAGGACTACAAATGAACCTGAGTAGCCTAAGGAAATATCTCGACAGGCTGTTTGGCTTTCTAAGACAACTGAAAAATCTACACTCTAAGAGCAAAAACATGACCAAAAACACAGAATCCAGTGCCAGTACAGGGAAAAATGATTTGTGAAATCTTTCATGGTTTGTTTTATAATTATTAGTATACTGTTAAAAAAAAAAAAAAGAATTGCTTGTGGTGTTGAAATGCATGTCTTATGGGTGCTAAACAGATTCAAACTAACTGAAAATATGTTTTGTCTTTGCAGAGTGTCAGCGAGTTTGGTTTAGACATCATTGAGACTCCTGAAGGTGACAAGTGGCCACAGCTTATCGTTCAGCAGAACCTGGATCGTGAGCAGAAGGACACCTTCGTCATGAAGATAAAGGTGGAAGATGGTGGCAACCCCCCCAAGTCCAGCACTGCCATTCTCCAAGTCACCATCTCTGATGTCAATGACAATCGTCCCATCTTCAAGGACAGTGAGCTGGAGGTCACAGTACCAGAGAATGCCCCCATGGGGACATCAGTTGCTCAGCTTCACGCCACGGACGCAGACCTGGGTTCAAACGCACAGATCCACTTTGCCTTCAGCAACCAGATCTCTGCCTCTACCAAACGTCACTTTGCCATTGACAGCTCTACAGGACTGATCACTGTGAAGCAGCCACTGGACAGGGAGGTCACTCCAGTTCATAAACTCATTGTCCTGGCCAGTGATGGCAGCTCCACCCCCTCCAGAGCCACAGTGATTGTTAATGTAACAGATGTTAATGACAATGTTCCCTCCATAGACACTCGCTACATTATCAACCTGGTTAATGGGACTGTTCTGCTGTCTGAGAATGCACCTCTCAACACCAAAATAGCCCTAATTACTGTTACTGACAAGGATGCAGATCTTTATGGAAAAGTAGCGTGCTACACTGACCATGATGTTCCTTTCCGGTTGAAGCCTGTCTTTAATGATCAGTTCTTACTAGAGACAGCTGCCCCCCTAGATTACGAGACGACCAGAGAATATGCAATTAAGATAGTGGCCTCGGATAGGGGGACGCCTCCTTTGAACACTTCAGCTATGGTTTTAATTAAAATCAAGGATGAGAACGACAATGCGCCCATCTTCCCCCAGCCGGAAATACAACTTTCCATACCGGAGAACAATGACCCCTCTACGCAGTTAATAAAAATCAGCGCCACTGATGCAGACAGTGGTCATAATGCGGAGATTATTTATACTCTTGGCCCTGACGCACCTGATGGGTTTAACATAGACAGACGGTCAGGAATCCTCTCTGTTGGCAAACGACTGGACAGAGAGAAGCAGGAGAGGTACTCATTCACTGTCATTGCAAGGGACAATGGCTCCACATCCCTACAGAGCAATGTCACTGTCAGGCTAATCGTCCAGGACCTTAATGACAACAGCCCAGCTTTCACACACCCTGAGTACAACTTCTATGTGCCTGAGAACCTGCCTCTCTATGGAACTGTGGGCTTAATCACAGTGACGGACGCAGATGCGGGAGATAATGCTGTTATAACCCTTTCCATTTTGAACGGGAAAGACAATTTCATCATCGACCCTCAAACTGGTGTGATCAAACCCAATATCACCTTTGATAGGGAGCAGCAAAGCTCCTACACATTTATGGTCAAGGCAGTTGATGGAGGGCAACCTCCAAGCTCCTCCTATGCCAAGGTCACTATCAATGTAGTCGACGTAAATGACAATCGCCCTGTGTTTGTCATCCCATCCTCCAATTACTCATATGACCTAGTGAAAACCACCACCACCCCTGGCGCTGTGGTCACCAGAGTGTTTGCTATTGACAATGACACAGGTATGAATGCTGAGCTGCAGTACAGTATCATCAGCAGCATCATCATCACATCTAGGGTCTCCCCTCGCGGTCTCTTTGCCATCGACAAAACAACGGGTAACATAACACTCCAGGAGAAAATAGTGGCAGCGGATCAGGGGCTGCATAGGCTTGTAGTCAAGGTCAAAGATCTAGGCCAGCCTGAGTCATTACATGCTATAGCACTTATTCACTTGTTTGTCAATGACACTGTGTCAAATGCTACCTTTATCCAAGAGCAACTGCGAAAAAGTATGGAGACACCCTTGGACCGTAACATAGGGGACAGTGAGGTAACACCTCCAGCCAACGGATATGTGATTGTTGTCATAGCTATCATAGCAGGGACCATGACTGTCATCTTGGTGATATTTGTCACTGCCTTGGTGCGTTGCCGGCAGACACCCAGACACAAAGTGGTACAGAAGGGCAAGCAGAGTGGTGAGTGGGTGTCACCCAACCAAGAGAACCGTCAGATCAAGAAGAAGAAGAAGAGAAAGAAGCGATCCCCCAAGAGCCTCCTCTTGAACTTTGTGACCATAGATGAATCCAAGCCTGACGACACCACCCATGAGCATGTTAATGGTACACTGGATCTCCCTGTGGAGCTAGAGGAGCAAACCATGGGGAAGTACAACTGGGCCACCACGCCCACCACCTTCAAACCCGACAGCCCAGATTTAGCCAAGCATTACAAGTCCGCTTCCCCTCAGCCTACATTTCAAATCAAACCGGAGACGCCAGTGGCCCCAAAGAAACACCATGTGATCCAGGAGCTCCCCTTGGACAACACCTTCGTGGTGGGCTGTGACTCACTCTCCAAGTGCTCATCGACTAGCTCCGACCCATACAGTGTCTCAGAGTGCAGCTGTCAGGGGGGATTCAAGACTGCAGGGCAAATCACCACCCGACAGGTAATTCATGACTTCCTTTTTAAACCCACCCACACTAGTCCCCACTCACACTCCCCTTGCTGTCCCATAGTAGGTGATGTGAAAGAGGGAGGGTGGGAGCATAGAGCCAGGGGATTTTCCCACACAGACCATGACCATGTCTACATGAATGTCATTTGCACTTAAAAATGAGTGTGTTCAAGGCAAAAAAAATAACAGAATGGAAGCATAATTTGTCACAATTTATACAGCAAACCTTTAACTGTAATGATTGTTATTAATTCATGTATTCAACCTCCTTCATAAGCAACCATAATTGCATAATCATTTACAAAAATACATGTACAGGTTAATTTCATATTCAAAAGCTTGAGTAATGGAAGCGGTGCAATTATGATGGCTAGCTATTTTAAACTTCAGTGTGAGTGGTTGGTGGCGATGTAGCCTGATTTAGAAGAGCCTGGGATGGGTGGCAATGATTGAACTCTCCACTGATGTATTTGAGGTCAAGGGCGAGTGAAGCTGTGTGCTAATATATTTGACTGACACATTTAAACAAGCCATGAAAAAAATAAACATGGCAGCCAGAGTGACAAGGGCTACTCCATCAGGTATTCATTTAGGCTAAAAGTGTGCAGGTAACAGCACAAAACAAAAAAATGATCCGATGACATGTTAAAACAGCTTGATAAATAATCCCACTTTTTGTGGCTTCTTTCCCCAAAATATTAAGTGCTGTCTTAACTGTGCCAGTGAGGCTTTGTGGGAGAGACGCTCATTTGAATGCCAAGGTACAGCAAAGGGCTTATGATTCCCTAAGAGATATGTGCCAAATGCGAAGTGCCCCAATAAATAAAAGCTGGCGAGGGAAATAAATGTAAATCAGAGGTAAAGAGAGGTGGCCTTGCTCAGTGCTGACAGCCAGAGCTGAGCGCTGTGGGGAAGACTGAGTACTGCTTTGGGCGGGGGAGGGGGTCATAGGGATCAAGGTGACGCAGAGCCTTGAGACCAATATACTTAAACACCAAGGGAGCAGTAGTCCATAAAAAAGCCTGGCAGGCCGACGTTGCATTTAGCCCATAAATGCTCCACTTTAATGACCCCAATTATTGTTATAAACGACATACGTAGATACACATTCTTTAAATTAGCTCACATAGGAGTGGATCCAATGACACAACAAAGGTTTGCATCTGTGATGTGTTGTAGTTTGTGTTAGAGACATAGGACAGAGAAAAATGCAATCATTGTATCCGTAGTGCATGACAGATTACGTACATGTTGATATTTCATCTGCTATCACCAGCACAATGGAATTACTCAAGGCTGACTAGGCAACGTACAAAGTAGCAATTTATTCATACTGATGTGTGTGTTGCCATAGTTTTCACTCAGTGTCAAACATCCAGTTGATTTTGCTGGCTTTTTTTTCTCATTTTGTTTCTTTTAAGATTTTGGGGAGTTTGGTTGTTGCTTGGTTGCACTGGCTTTCGTTTTTGTTACTGTTTTGATCATAATTATCACAACTGCCATTCATCCAATTCTGGGTCAGTTTCATGATATTGCATCAATAATTGATTTTGTTTGATGAGGTGCTTGCTTTTGTTTGCGTCTAGCCTCATGTTGCACACACTTTTCAGATCTTTGGTTCATTTCTGCCTTTTCGCTTCCAATACGCTTCTGTGTGACATCTAGAAACCGTTAAAATTCCTCATGGCATAGTTTTGGTAAATGACTGTTGATCCCGTGAAGTATTGTGCTTAGGATAATTTATGAAGACACCCACACAGAGTTGATAGTCATTCCCTCCATCCACCTTTTATTTGAAACCCTGGTTAAAAGCTATGCTCTGCCATGGTACATTATACATAAGCCTACTACATCCCCTTGGTACCAAAGATTTAATTCATAATGTGTTTATACGACACACTGACGAGTTGTCAGAATGATTTTCCCCTCTTACTGTTAGTTACTGCCCTGAAATATGCAGAAATATTCAGTCTGTGTTCTACAGTTCTGAATTATTATCTGTCATGGTATTATGCATCAAGGATTTAAATTGATTTTCACTTATGTTGCTGATTAGAGTGGAGTATTTTTGTGCGGATAATGTAAAATCAATGAATATATGATTAGTAAACATCCTCCCAAATCTAATGTTTCACTATATCAGCCTATGTTTGTATCTGATTATTTTCTAGGTATATTTATTCATTGCTCTGTGAGAGGTCAGGTTTAATGCCTACAATATCCTCATATTTTGGTGTCACACACTCCCGGCATTTGAATATTATCAAGAAAAATCTGTCCTCATTGGTTCTACTCACCAACCATATCTTCAGTGATGTCAGGCTGATAATACGTCAAAATTTTTCTGTCCCCTTGAGCAATTTACAAGTGATGCCTCCCACTTTAGACTTTAGATTTCCCACAAGTTTTAAGTGTGCTTATTTAAAGCCTGTGTCATGGAAAAAAATAGCATGATGAGAGTTGGTGGCTGCAAAGGTTAATTAAATGCACTAAAGGGTTAATCACTCGTAATACAGTATGATTAAAATCACTGTAATTAGGTTTCGAATGAGGCTGATAAGAAAGAAGAAAAAAAGGCATCCGTCCTTTAAGATTATCAGTGATGCCACGTAATATCCTTGGGTGAGACACGTTCTCAGGATCCGAAGTGATGTGGCAGTAGTTGACCAGCAGTCCTGTTTGTTGAGGCCCGTTTATGATTTCATGTTCACTTGATTTCATCTTTATGTTTCTTTGAAGAAAATCTATTTTCGAAGTCTCAAGAAGAACACTTATAAACAGCACTTCTTCAAAAAGTGTGGTTGCTGCCTTTAAATGAGGAGGTAAAAATACGTGCACGCTCTTGAGTTTGTCGAGATCATTTCAAGTGTAGCTATTAAAACAAAACCTGTATTTGGTCTGTCAGTGCCAACTATTCAGTCTCTCTTGAGCCTAAACCTAACGTCAAGTCCAAGTCGAAAAGCAAAGATCACAGGCAGGTTTTCATCTTTTCCTTTTTATTTGTCGACGTGGCAGACACTGCTTTAGTGCCTTTACAGTCATCTCTTATTTCCCCACACCCTCCCACACAACTAAAGCAGCTGAAAATAATGCAAAGACAAAAAGCCCACCCATGGAATAACAATGGGGGCACGAGAGGAGATTATGGTTGAAGGTCACCAAAATGTTTTTGGGGACTTTACAGATGTAGCTGATGAAGAGTAAAGCTTGTAAAAATACTTCAGAGACTACGGATTTGTGCCACCATATGGCTTCATTATACAGCGAGAGCTGTATTTGCAATTACGAACCTCCACCCTCCCCTCCCCTCTCTTCTCAGTTTTTACGCATCTCATCATTTTCTTTTAACCCCTACCCCATGATATTAGAGGTCAATCTGCCTCCAGTGATGAGGAGCTCTTGTGAGAGTATGTGCTTTAGCGGAGGCAGATCAAATGAGTACCACCCTGCTTGAGTGATCTCAGACATCACCATGAATATGCAAGGAATAAAAAGGCTAATGCATTCCTTTGTTTGGCCCATAATTCTGGGGCCACGGAGCACGAAGGGTCACTGCTTAACGAAAGTAACCTCCTATGGCTCAATATTGGAGAAGCTGCTGTTAGTGTTCTTGTAGTATCACGTACGCATACATTACAGTTTGATTAAATACCCCGTAGACCATAAGTGTTGTTGTTTTGCTTTATTTATAATGCAACTCATGGTGTTACCTTTATAAAAAAAAGATCATGAGATAAATGCGTGCAGATAACAAGGGCAGAAGTGAAGAAAATTTTTGCATAGCGTCATGTATTTGTGTGGGTGAAGGTATGGGCCTTTCACACTAGCCACCCATGGTCTGATGACAAAGCGCTTGTGCTGATTCATAGTGGGTGCATAGTCAGAGGTAGAAGCCAAGATTTTAAAAGGCTAACTAGGTTTGTTAATCAAATCTGACGCCAGTATTAAATCCTAGCAACTAGTTATGACTTTTTTCTATTTTATTTTATTATCATTGTTTTGTTTTCCTTTTTTGTTTGCTTGTTTGTTTGCTTGTTTTTGTTTTTTTTTTCAGTTTTATTTCTTTTGAGTCATTGCATCTGTGCTCACTGTGCCTTGGTAATGTAAGCACTGTTAGGTCAGATTGTTCCCGATTCAGATACTGGCAGATGTGTTGTTAACTTTCTGAGGAACAGCAAAATGTCATATTCTGTACATATCAGAGGACCCACTGGCAAGGGTCCGAAAGAAACAGTGGGCCTAAATTGATCCAAAAGGCTTTTTGAGGGGAAATGAAGAGTGCTGCACTAGTGTGGTGGGAGACAAAAAGACAAATCGGGAGTGATAATTGGATAAGATTGCATGCTCTGATAAGTACAGGAAAAATGCACAAACTTGTGACACCTGTAGCATTCTTCAAGGAAACCTGACAAGATAATGACTTGATTGCCAGCCGTGCCTTGAAAAATGCTTTTTTTTTATCTTCTACACTCTCTTCAGAGATTTTTTATTCAGTGTTCAGCATAGCCTCACACTGATAAGACTACAGCTTAGGCTGCTCAGAGCTCAATGATATTGTAACTACAATCTCCCTATATCTGTCTGTCTCTCTATATTTCAGGAGACGGCACTGAAACCACCACACTATGGCACACTCTGTGGCACAGGTACAGCTCGCTCCCACAGGATTAAAATCAATCTCTAGCTTCCACTACCTAAAGAGAGAAAAAGAGAGAAAAGAGAGAGAGAGGGCAGAGGGAGGAATGAAGGAAGGCAAGAACTGAAGAGGTGAAACAAGTACTTTACTGTCTCTGCAGCCTCAAACCCCACCTCTTCATACAATCGAGAGAAAATATGAACTTGGAGGGGGGAGAAAAAAATCTCAGAAAAAGAGAGACGCTTCATGTTGCCTGCCTGAAACTTGACAAAGCTCCTCCTGTGAATCTGTTGGAAGTTTGAAATGCTTTGAGTCCTATGCTATTACTTACCTTTGTCAGTGAGGATGATACTGTATGCCCTGAACCCTCCTCGAAAAATGTCCCACTCCAGCACCCACGCTGTAAAATAGGTGTCAAATACAGTCAGTAGATCTGTAAAGTATGTTTATATGTATGTATGTATATCTATCACAGAGTTGATGGTGTTTATATTTATTGATTCCATTTATTTGCCTTGTTTTCAAAACTGCCTGGTGGCCATTTTATTTTCTTACTTTCTGACTTTTGTATCATTTGACGTTGCTCTATCTGGGCTTGCTCATGGAACTAATGACTTCTAATGTATTTATGCTGCAAGGTCTACAACCCGTAGGCTTACATTAGTATTGAGCCCACATCACAGTGTACCTTTTCTGTCAACTTTCGCCTCTTTTTGTCCCACTTTTGATGCCACTGATAGCATTGTTAGTGAAGAGTGTGGCTAATTTTACGGAAATATGCATGGCCCCACAAAACGACCACATTTATAGTGCTTTACAACTGAGCTACTGATCGCCATGCTGTTATTACACTGGGTGGAATGGTAGGACAAGTTTAATACTCTGAGCTAAGCCACAATCACAAGGGACTAACTCCTGGGGGTTATAATCAAAAGCTGTTTATGTAGGGCAGATTTGAAGAGCACTAAGCCTAACCTTTTGTGTGTCGCTTTCAATTCCTAAGTCAGAAGTGATTTAACCTGTGAGATCCATATTAAAATGACTCCAGATGGTAAAAAAAAAAAAGGAATAGTAATAATCCTCAGGCAGTCCTTAATATGAGTTGGTGGGCTTAAGCAAAAATGACTTGACTTTGTGCACTTATTTACACTGACAAAAGAAATTTTCCGATGAGAAGAACACTCAACACCAAAATGAAAAGGTAATCCAGGCTTCAGTTTAAAAACAGCAATAAGTTAACATTTCCTAGAAATTCCACTATGGTGCACTTACTACTCCTTAGGCCTTTTGTTCAGAGCATCATTTTGCCTCTACTATTTCTACACCAATAGAATCATTATGGTAGAGTATGTCCTGACTAGAGTAATTTATACAGTACACATCAGTAACTGGCTTGATGGGTTAGCAGCGTTGTTGTTCAATAGTCCTGTTAATTGGTAAGCTAAAGACTGCTTTGATAGGTAAGGCCTAAAAGACACCTACAGTACATACATATAACCATCTAATTAGAGTCATTAAAATGGACATAGCCTGTGTAGTCAGTTGGAACTGTACAGATGGACTGGACCAGGGCTGTTTTCCCTCTTGTGAGAGACTATATATAATTAAATAAATTTTCTGCGCAGTCTGGAAGCCTTTTTGATTTTGTTCCAGTCTTAATATGTCATGGTTCTACAGACTATGTCTATTTTAAAGCTTTTAATTTTATGTATGTCACCTCTTTGTGAGACAGGTTGTTATTATTGAAGGAGGTATATTCATGTAATTATGGTATCAAATGTATTCACTACTGCGTAGGAGCCACAGTATGAAATATACATAGCATCCTAGCACTGTGTAATGATTAGATTTGCCTGATCTTTGGGGAAAAGAAAAAAAAAAATACTCATACATGGGGAGAACCTTTGTCCTTGTAAGAGAGACAGACAACCTCACTTTTATTCAATGTGAAGTACAATATGCACCTTACATGATCTTTGTAATTGACTTTGATTTGCCAGTGTGGAGAAAACTGTAAATGTTTTGTTTATGTATGTGTGCGCTTATGAAATTTATTAAAGTCTTTTGCATTGTATTGCATATTTTGATGACTCTTCTTATTCATTGTTTTGAGCTTTCAATATTAGTCTGCATCACTCAGACTGTTCAGTTTTCTGCACACTATATTGTGTCTGCTTGGTAAGAACAGTAAGACTAAAATAAGGCAAAACACATGTTGTAGAATAATAATTTGTTTTTCTCATATATAGATAGCCAGCAGCATTTACAGTAGGTCAAACAGGCTGTGGCCTGCAGAAGTATGTGTGGCTGCGTTGGTTTGGACACCATTAATTGGCTCATTTCAGCCACAGAAAAACTGCCCATACCTCCTTTTCTTTTGCATGTTGCAACAATATCACTTGACTGGGAGAAAGAAATGAAGAAATGGTTTAGATGTACATTGCTCATTAGGAACAGATTACAGATAAAAAGTTATGGAAATTTGGTGGGAGCACATCCTTTGAAGTGCACAGACAGAAAACAGCAGAACGGAAGCTTTTTTTGGAACAACACAACTTTTTTTTTTTTTTTTTTCGTTTCTCCTCCATGAGAGCTGATAATGATCATTTGATAACGATAACCCTGCTATTATGATGTACAGTAGTGCGCAAACACGCGGTGTTACACATCTGAGAGGAAGACTGATGCTAGAACGTAGAAGGACCGCCGCTCTAACACAATGTTATGCAGTGTTTATGTGGATTTGATCCAAAAATACAGACTTGAAAGGCATAAAACAAAGCCAGACTAGAGACAACAGAAAATGTTTAATTGCTTATCAAAGTTACTTCATATTTTAAAACTGAGAGTGAGCTAATCAGTTCCCTCGGGGAAAGTGTCCTTGGTGATTTGAAAAAAATGGTGCAGACTCAAGTAGAGCATTCTCATATGGAGAGTGCATAAATGTCAGCTTTCTATTAATAGATAAATGTAAACCTACTAAATGCCTCATTCTTACTTAAAAAACAGAGCTTGAGCAGATCATAAGGTAGTTGTATCTCTTTGAGCTAGATAAATTATGGTTTGATTTTTCCTGTTATGCATAATTAAGAAATGAAATGTTTTCAAATGAGCCATAAATAAATAAATAAAACTCCAACAAAGCCACAGCATTAATGAGTCTTAACATTTGTGCATGAAGATAGAGTAGGCGATAAATGGATTTTTCTTCTGCTTCGCAGTGCAAAGGCAAAGATGAGGATGAAGGGATGGGAGGAAGGGAAAAAAGATTTAGTGGAAGCAGGAGTTGCCGGTCTGGTTTATAACAGAAAATGTCTTTGGTATGTCTTTGGACTATTTCATTGTTGCTCCTCTGTCCCCACAGACATGTGCAGTTGTTACGGGTCTCAGCATGCGCTTGTGATTTTGGTCAGCTCACATTAAGTGCATTCCCTGTGATTTTTATCATCTATAAAATGACTTTTAAAGGTTGTTCCGTGGTTGTATTACAGTGTGTCATGGAGGGAAGTGTTTCCAGAGTTTCTTTGCTGACATATTGATTCGTGATTTATGAGGGCGCAGTATTCAGTTTCATCTAACAGGCCAGGAAGCTAGTTATATGTAGTAACTTTGATTACATATAATGCAATGATATGTCTGCAGATGGAGCAATATACAGACCCACGCACCAGAGCTTACACAGACAGACACACAGCAATTCATTTTGCTGTGGTGGTGAGGCTATCCATATGGTCTTCATTAATTGCATTTTTTTTCTATTTCTTTATTTTACCATTCTTGGTGTGCCTACAGGCTTCTTCGGCTAGGCTTGCTAAATGCAGCATTTTCTTGTAAAACCTTTACATGCACTGCAGTTATCAAGCATACATGTTTATTATCTGTTAAAAATATAAGCTCTGATGAATCACAAACCACATATAAAGTTTACTGCTGTGAAAGAAAGTGGACATGGCGGGCCCAGTGACTTTCCACAACCTTGAGAATGCAATCAGTGCAATCAGTACCTCAACCCTGTTATCATTTCTTTCCCTCTGATAAATGTAACATAAAACTAGAACATTTTCGTTATTCATGCGGATAACATCGCAAAGGAGCTATCGAGATGGCAAAACCCATTTTTTTCTTCACATTGCATTGATTTTACAAGTCACTCACATTGTCTGCTGAGATCACCGTCATCTGCTGCAGACAGTATAGAATGACAACTCAAGATTACAGATTGTTTGAACTAAATTATTGCTGTAGTTGCTGCTAACTCAGCTAACTTTTTAAAAGCAATGTGCACTGAGTAATCTGAGCATGACTGTGGATATTTTATTTCTTCAAACTTGAATGTATGAAATCAGTGAAAGTCTGTATGGATTTGTTTCCCTCTCTTTTTATAAGTTGCAAATTTGAGAATGGGGACTGAGGCAGATACTCATACCTTCACAAGTCTGTGAAGATTCTCAGTCATCCAGGTCATGGTGTTTTTATGTGTACCACGAAGTCAACTGGAATTGCTTGAGGTTGTTGAAGGTATTTCACCTCTCCTCTGAAGAAGAAGCCTTTCGCATGAGAGGTGAAACGTCTTCAAGAACCTCAAGCAAGTCCAGCTGCCTTTGTAGAGCATTCAGATATATCCTCTTAAAATTGTGAACACATTTGTATGTTTTTAATGGTGATATCAACTACAACAAGCCTGTGTATTTCGTGGTTTTGTACATGCACTAAAAAAAAATCTCTTTCTCAAATGTAGAAATGTAAATGATACAGATGCCTCAATTTAAGGCATTTAATGTTAAGAGTGTCTATGGGGATGTGTAGGTCAATTAGCCAAGCAGCAAGCCTGTTCAGGGTATGATGTGAAGTTGTCCTGAAGCAATACTGACTGTTTGAGCAGGGGCTATTTATGCATGTGTTGTGCAGTGGTGCAGGAAACAAGAAGATGCTGTCTTTCTGTTGCACTCCACTCAAGGCAACACTCCACACAATTGCTGCCAAATCTCTGCCAAACTGAATAATTCAATCATCCCCCATAGCCGCGGTGGTCTAGCTACCTTTGTGTGCGCAACAATCAAATCAGTGTGGAAGCCCGCCGAGTGGTTCTTTCTGAGACACTGAGTAGCTCTACAGCCCGGAGATTGTTTTCATTGAAAACAATTCTGTTGATTAAACGAGGTGTGACTGTGGAGCGGGGATCTGAGGAACATCGATTGCTTGTACAATTGTTTGTTCCTTGTTAAAAGTGTGATCTAAAGCAGTAGTTGCTGATAGTGTGTAAGGAGCATATGGTTTGCTGGTGTGCCTGCGAGACAGTAAGCGGGTCTCTGTCTTCCTTGAAATATCTCAGGTAGAGAAATCCACACTGATCTCTCGTGCAGGATTAATAATGTCCTCGTCATTGACAATCACACAAAATGTTTGGAGATGTAGTTGCTGGTGCTTTGGCATGGTTTTGTCAATGCTTGATTGTTTTGTTGAATGTATGTTACTCCAGTTGTTACAGGAGGGATAAGTCAGCTTTACAAGCATTCTTTAGGAGACAGTCGCCCTCCCCCCTCCCCATTGCCCCCTCTTTGAAGTAATCACATGGTTTCGACCTTAGTTTTGCCCATGTAGATTTAACACTAATCCCCCCTGAACACAAAGACAAATATAGTAAAGAGAAGGCAAGATTGAATGTAGCTTGAAAGTTTTTTTGTGTGTGTGTGTGTGTGTGAATGTTTTTATATATATTTTTTATATATACATCATACATTTGTGGTGCATCTGCATTCTGCGGACATCTGTAACTAAGGTGCAGCTACAAAGAGGCTGTTTGCATTGAAATGCGTCCCTCGTTTTACTCTCTTTGAAGCATACAGTGGAAAACCTGTCCAGCAATCTATCATGCGGCTGTGGCTAATAAATGCAGTTTTCAAACCAAGCCACATCCCACTGTGGGTCAGTGTCCAGCGCTATGCGATGCTGTTGATGTTGTGTAAAGCAGAGGTTCTATTCTAAAGAGTAACTGAGCTGTACAACTAAATGAGTTCGGTTCCCAACAGTCAAAAAAATGCACGTACTAGATGTATTGTGTAGCAACATATTAACCATAGCCATATATGTCACAAGACCAACAAAGTGATGTTTTAGCTTAAACAAATTGTGTGTTAAAGACAGTGCCATGTCAGGATTCAGTCGTTGCATGTTCGCAAGCTGAAGGTGGCCAGACTGAAAGGCAACATCTTAAGACATTGTCCAAGGAGAGCCATGTCTGTGTCCTCCTTAATCCTGGTAATCCTCGTACCGAATTCTTGATTTGCTTTTGTAAAAGAGATTGGGAGATGATAAGATGCTCGTCCGTCTCCTTAGAATAGCTGATAATCTGGTTTGAACAGAGGACTCAGGGGGTATTTAGCCTGCCTTAACATTTGCCCAAGCAGATGGCGCTGACGGGGGAAGGCGCAACCTTAGCCTCCAACTCCCTCCCACTCTGCAGGGTCCACTTCGAAGAAAAAAAAAAAAAAAAAAAAAAAGAACAGTGGGATGATAATCAATGTTGTTTATTTTCCTGCTTGACTCTTTGAGTACTTTCAGCCAGATTATAGGCTTTTGCAGAGGATAATCAGGAAACTGCAGACAATTGCCTTTTTCTATCCTGACAGTATCCCCCCACAAATGCGTAAAGAAGGCGATTTAAAGTAGATGCCGACTTTTAATTCCTGATTAGTCCCATTGCAAACCCTGTTAAAATTAACTGGACACTGCGCTAATCATTGCATTTCAAACACCCCCTTTTGTGGAGCTTTGGAAATACCATATGCAGCCGCGAGAAGACATCCCTTGAGTGATGTCTCCATATGTACTCGTGTTTTTCAAGCGGTGATGACACATACACTATGAACCCGGAAATCCACTCCAGGGTAAATGTAACACTTCAGCACTGAACAGTGAGCGTGCTGACCTCTTCTGACTATGATAGCAGCAAGCCCTTTGTCTTCTATGTTGTAACGTGAAAAATAAGGAAAGAAAAACGAGTTACAGTTGATCATTTGCACATGACATCGACCATACTTGAAATTAGAATAGACGTCAATCGTCTTATTCACCAGATTTGAATGTTCATCATTTCAGTGTAGCAACTCGATGCAGTATTGTGTCATTTCAGTAACTGTAGCAATGCGGTACCTCTGATTACATGGAGTGTGTAAGCATGACTGTATGTAAGTCATTAAGTCGTTTATATAAGTTTCCTAAGTCCACCTTTCTAACCTTCTGCCTCTGGCAATCTTCTCATCTTGGACTGGACACCTGCAACAAAAGCATTTGACTAATGAGATCAGCCCATTGCCTAATTAGAGTTTTGCATGGCATAAGCAGGAGGACTGTGGAAAGGTTTGCACATACGAAAGGATTGTTTAACCAAAGCATTTTGATGCCTCCCCTTCTTTCTTTGTGCAGTTGTGTTCTGTAACAGGATATTGTACATAGCTGTCAGGCTCAATCTGGGGCAGAAACACAAAAGACAAGCAGAGGCCCCAAATGCATCCCGCTCAAACATGCACACAGTGCAAAGTTAATCCACATATACACAGTAACATGCTGATTTTCTTTGTGTGCACTCACTTCATCCAGTGACAAGCAAAAGGTTCAAAGTGAATGCTTGAAAAAAAAACAAACCAACCCTGAAACAAGCATTTGAGGGAAACGTGGAAATCTGATTACATTCAAAGCAGTTTGTATGACGTTATACTTTATAACTGAAAATACATCCACAGCTTGATGTCTTTGTGTCATACTTGCTATGATTAATGCAGTAATTAAATTTTTTCTTGTCATTAGTGCTGTGCTATTTAAGTGCTTCCTCATAATAAAAATGTACTGCGTGTCATGTGCTTGAGATGTGTATGAAAACTGGTTGCATATCAGCAAGGAGGTATGCATAGAGCCATTAGCAGGGAATGATGGATGGTGAACCACAAAAAAAAACTAATGCTGGTCCGTGGTGACGCATATTCTACAGTTCATTCTAACAGCTCGGATCTCTCCCCGTAGCAGTGTTGGGACACCGTTGGCTCGTTGAAACCGCCGCATTAACTTGCAGAGCAAACAAAAGCAAACATCTCTAAGCCTTTAACAAGGTTTTGACTTAATCGCTTTTCTCCATCAGAAGCAGCTCCGCTTTCTTTAATACCTTTACCTGAATAACACGTTGCTTTTAATATACAGTAGGCTGTAATGTAAAATATAGTTACAGTGTCTGAGATCCTGTTCTGCAATAAAGTGGAACGATAGCTAGAGCTTGAGACATGAAAGTATAATAGAATCAGGGTTATTTTGAAGACTCTTCTTAAATAATGCGTGTGATATTCACTGATGGTCATAAAGAATTTATGTGCATGCAGTCTTCAAAAAGAGCAGCAACTTATTCCCAAGATCAGTCAGACGGATTATTACACGTCATTTTGACAGGTTTTTGTGGCAGAGGTCTGTGTTGCTTGATTGGTCAGACAATCATTATGAAGTGATATGGCTTCATGACATGCTGCGCCATGAATTTTGAGGGAGATTGGTTCTTTTCACACACCCCTTGAGATGCCCCTTTTAACACCCCTTTGCAGTTATGACTTAAAAAAAAAAAAACAAAAGAACTGACTTCATTTGTACTTTCTCGTGATAGAATATTGCGGTTTCTCTAGCAAATGAAACCAGTGAGGCAAGAATTTGACCGCTTTCATAATCACTTCTTCCTTCTATATGTAAAAGTCAGTGTATACAGGCTATACTATGGAATATGGAATGGTCTCTCCAAATCAGTTTTTCTCAGCCTGTGTTTTATGGTGATTGGGGTTACATTCTGTTTTCAGCCCAAAGAGAAAAAGGCAGGCATCTAGGAGAGCTGCACATATATTACAGACAAATTCACTATATATATTATCTATGCTCCACGCATGTAGACAGGCGCTGCTTGTGATGGAGCACACATGTGTTCAAGCCCAGAGGTAATGGACAACACTTCAGTGAATTGTGCCGACCTTATTGTATTGTGTGGATGATTGTGTTATGCTCCCTCAGATAATGACTGTGCCCTACTTTGACTTTGAGGCAGTGACCTGAAATAAGGCACACAAGTGAAATCCGAGCCTGGATGAACCTGGAAGTGATTAAGGTCACCCAGACACACCACATTTGTTTGACCCCCACCCACCCCCCACCCGATGACTAGCATCGACCATGTCTCCAAATCCTCTGGGAGTCTTTTGTGGGGTTCCTCCTCAATGCAAACATTGGCCATTGATAACATGTTTGAGAAGAGTGCTAGGATGATTAAATACACCTATGAGAACAGGCCCTGATTTTTTTAGTACCCTATTGTCCTGGGAGGTGCAAGAAAACATGTTGTTCACTCCTTACAGGACATAAGGTAGATTTCTGGTAACCAATCAAAGTTCCAGTCAGGTGTATTTCTTCTAACGAATCATTGTCTGGATGCAGCCAGTTCTTGCTGATATCTTCCAGAAGACACATATTTTTATGCTTCAGTTGACCTCATTTGTTTTAAACAACAATATGATATACAATGTAATCAATGAATGGTGCACAGTATGCTAGTACTCATGTGTCTAATAGTGCTATGCACTCACCATGGGTGCTGACTGCACAAAGGGAGAGTCACTGAGGTCACAAATAGTTCAATGGCAACTATCAATGGAAGTGCACAGTAATGCAGTGCAATGTCAGTGAGTCAGTGCAATAAGATGAAAAAAGAATTATGCATACACACTTTCATAGGGAATATGCAAAGACATCCAAGTGCTTAAATATGCATCACATATAGGGAAAATAAAACATCAAGTGAATGAAGCTGAGAACATCAGAAAAGATGATGCAACACTGAATTCTGGATTTGTCTCAAATTAAACTCTACTCGGGTCCTAGCTTGATACATTATTTAACATGGTGACTGAGAAGGCTGAGTTTCCTAGTCCAGGTCTCATTGACATGATGCATACATGCCTTAATGCTTAGGGGGAAACATGGATAACATGAGATCATGTCTGCCTCTTGAGGGCAGGATACACTGAGTGGATATCTGGCTTGTTTTTGTGTCTTGCTATTCTGCTGGGGATCAGTACACAGCTCCTCGCCACAGCCATGACGCTCAGATAAAAATTGCTCTTCCTCTGGTGTGCATGTAAATCAGAGTGGAGTGATATAATGAAATAATGAAGTGTGCCTCTGCTTTTTTCCAAGAGAGACCGTTGGGACCCACTATTTTTAGACACAACAAAGAGATTGCCAGGGGTGTCCAGTCTCTCTGGTTAAGTTATGGAGATTTTATCCACTTGTCAATGTACAACCGCTTGTCTCAGAGCTTAGACACACGCTGGGATGAAATGGAGGCCAGTGTCTCCCTCCAGACAACGTCAATTAAGCCTCTGTGGGATTCAGTGGATGGATGTGTTCATGGATGGTCATAATAGATGAAGGATATCGTCAATGAGATCAAGAGAGTTGATTTTGAGTTATGTACAGTACGTACCCGTTGGCCACATGCATGGTAACCCTGTAAGATGACCCTCCCTGCCAGCAGGAAATGCTTTGTCACTCAGACAAATGTGGCAGATGAATACTCAGCATGATCCTGGGGTATCTGTCATCTGGTGTTCTCTTTCTAATGGGTTTACTGCTGATCCAGGTCAGAGAAGGACAAAGTGCTCCACACCAGAAGTTAAGAACAGATTCTTAGGAGGAATCATGAGACAGACCCTAACCTCTTACCCTTTTAGATTCCAGAGTCTCAATGTTAATCTTATGCTCACTGTACGTTTAACCTTAACTCCTTACTTACTTATGCCTGTCACCCCTCCTTGAGTATAGGCCATCTACAAAAGACTGCCAGATTCCCTGAACTCCAACCAAATCTCATCCCCTTTGTTCATGATGTTCTTTCTAAATCTCGTCAAAGTTGCTGCTGTTCATACCATAGCACATGCTGGGTTGTGCGTACTTTTATCACTGAGGACTGTTCAACCATTGATTTATTCAGCTGGAGCTCTGTTAGAGATGTATTCCCATAATTTATTGTAACAACATTATCTTCTGTATACCCGATACAACATTTGACCTTGAAAATGTGAATTTGCAGATGCAGCGAGACTGGATCTTTGCAAAGTCAGATATTTTCTGGCATCCTTGGCAAGAAGGAGGGGGCAGTAATGCTGCTATGTTTGCCTTTTGGAGATAACACCTCAGAGGTCATTTGAATGACTTGGTGTAATGTGGGTCATATGGCCATATAGCCTCAAACGCACTGAGCAACCAACTTCCTGGCATGTGAGATATTTCCTCTCTAGCAGGTTTTTATTATATGGCTGTGGCTGGATGCTTATGTATGGATGATCACTCTGTAGACTATTTCCAGAGTGCAGGGCCACACATATGGAGCTTGGTGATAACACAAGGGCCTACCTTTACACATTAGTTTGGTGTAGTGTGAAAGTTATAGCGATGTCTGCTGTCTTCTGTAGGATTCCTCATTAAAAAATACTTTATGTAATAGAAATGGAAACCCATAAATGTATCCTTAAGATTGAGGAACAGAATGCCTCCAAAACTAACTGTCCTTGAATACTTTAAAAAGAAAACATAAAAGGCAGTGCATGTCAAGACACACATTCCCCGGCAAAGTGAAAATTCCTGCCTCTTATCTGTTTGATTTTGCACTTAGGGATTTTTTTCTTCATCTTTTCTCTTCAAACATCAAGTGCCAAAGTCATTTACATGTGCTGGGGGCAACCAGAGTTAAAACACAGACATACAACTTACTACTGTCTAGAGGCAGTCTGTGGAGAAACTAAGGAAGTTGTAAGAAATGGGTAAAAGAAGGAAACAGGGGAAGAGTAAAATGAAAGAGAAAAGGAAGGGAGGAGGAGAATGAGGGAAATGAGGACGGTAGGGGGTGAGACCAGTGAAACACAGAGAGGGTAATTCAATTTGACTGAAACTCTCTGTCGCTTCATACTACTGGGGGATTGGCCTAACCACCAAAATGAATTAAAATTCATGAACTATTGAAGAGTGAGCTGCCATCAGAAAGTGGAGAGCATGATACAGTTTTAAAGCAGGATATATATTTTTTCTAATTACAAATAAATGAAGCTATTATTTTACCTTAAATTAAAAGCAGAAGGGTTCCCACAGAGATATCTGATCCCATGTGTAACTCATTTAAGACTGATTTGGGCCCCCATTGAGCTGGCAGGCAAACTAGAATTAGGGTAGCAGAGCATCTCAACTGTATAGCATTCTCTAACTCCTACTGGCACTGTGCCCTTTCCTTAGCTTGGAAACACAGCTGAAGTTTGAGTACTTGAAAACCATATCCACAAGGTACAATTAGGTATTTAAAAAAAAGCCAAACTTCTCTGGCATGCTAAAATCTCTTCACTCCAATTTGTAATCTTATACAGATTCATGAATGTCTATGCAGTGGAGTCTGGCTAGGTAAGAACACACGCAGCCCATTGTTCTTAATGCTTCCCAAACCAGATGAATCACAAGAAAATCCTGTGTTTAACTTTTATCCATCCATAATATAAACAACTAATTTATCAATTGTGCTTAAAGAGGCATACAATGGGCAGAACAGAGAACATTGTGTAGCTGGGATAATCCCTTAGAAGATTTATCCTGACGTTGCCTTGAGGGGAATAGTGGGAGCAAGAAGCAGATCCCATTCCCTCCCTCTCTGTCTCTCTATCTATGTTTCTCAGTATACATAGTCACTATCACAGCTCCTGATCAGCCCTGTTTAGTTATATTGCATTGTGTTCTTTGATATTCCAGTTAATCCGTCAAGTGAAGAGATTTAGCCCAAGATTACAGTGATTCAGTGAACTTTTGATGATACACTACTCATGTCTGTAGCCCTAAGGCATTTTTCTTGATGCACTTTATGTGCATTTGTATGTATGTCTGTGTTTGTGTGTGTTAAGTAAGGTGGCTGTCTTCATCTCATGTGTGGGCGACTTAGACTGTTACAAGATAGTGAGAGCATTGCCATCGATGGTCTGACAGCCCCACAGCTTCCCTCAAGCTACTCAGGAGGTACCGTAGGCGGTTTGTATTCTAAACATGAATGACAAGGCTTATAATCCCAGAGAGCTTAATTTTCCTTAATGGTGTTTTAAGTTAAACAAAAATAAAACACGTCAATGCTCCATTGGTGGGAGAAAAGTGAGTTCCAAGACACCCGAATTCCTGTTTAGATAGAATGGAGTGCTAATTGCAGGTTCAGGCCTGAGCCAAATAGCAGCCAGCAAGTTGTGAGTAGATTAGTTTTTCTGTGGTCTGGGTCATGAACCTGGCGACTTGATCTATAGACAGAGGTCCAACAAATAGACCACAGAAGTGTAATTGCACTTTAGGATTGCCCGGGCCCGTCTTAGAAATTTACCATGAATATTTTAACCGTAGGTGAGGTTTGTAGCCTGGCAACAAAGCAAACAAGCAGGCCTAGATTTGGATAACATCTGTTTTCAGTTCATAAATTCTATCAGTGGGAGCATATTGTACGTGCAATTACTTGAACCAATCACATGCAAAAGCTTTTTCAGTGCGGCTCCTTGAGTGCTGTCACTAGTTATTACAGTGCGTGCTATTTAGCAAAAGTGCATTTGCAGTTTGAAGAGCATCCCAAGATATTAGTGGCATCTAATTGCATTACCTGCAGGAGACTGATGGCGCCAGTTAAAACGGCTGGCCCCAGTTCAGGCTGTGTTGAAGGCAAGTGCTTCTTTACAGGTTATACGTCATGTTTCTGACTGGAATCTTTTGTCGACTAAGTGATTTTCTGACAGCTTTAAGCTTTCACTCGCCTCACCAAATACCCCTACTCCCTAAGCAATCGTACATCTTACCATTAATCCACTTTCATCCATGTGAAACTAAAACAATGACAGAATGATAATGGCAGCTAATGCAGCCAAATTTTGATTGCACAAGTCCGATACTTCCCCATTAATTTGTTCTGAATTGATTCATGCATTCATGCTTGTTTACCTAGCAATAGTGTAAAATGTCCCAGCAGTGAAATCCATATTCAAGCAGGCCAGCTGTGAGGCTCACTGCAGCACTTGTCCATGTAAGCCCTGAAAAAGTGAGATTTCATTTTTCATCATTTCATTCATCATCATTTTTCACTTCCATCATTGGATTGCTTCTAAATAACCACTGATCAAATCTTTACATCGCTTCAACAATCCATTACACTGCTAACGGACAGAAATCTCCATATAGCTCTTCTTTGCCATGGTTACAAAAATGGCACTTTAAAATCCACCATGTCCATAAGAATAAGAAAAGTCATCTCATGGGCGGCTCAACGTCATTTTCCAAAAGCCACAGGCAAATCTTGATGACTGAGAAGACAATAAGGTGAAAACTGCCAAGTGACCCTCACAGGATATGTCGCTAGCACCTTCTGTCTTCCACTTTTAGATTTAGTAGGCACTGGAGGGGTTTTTACCTCACAGTCCTCACGTACTCCAGTGGGACTCTCATCTTGGGAATAACATGCCAGTTTTATTGAACAGGGAGTGGCAGCAGAATGAGACAAGGTCCCTCAGAAACGCCTAGATGTTTTCCATGTTAAACTGCACAGATCTGACTGGTGAAATGACTTTTATTTTCAATATCAAAAGATCAGTTAATGTAGCATAATTATGGAAACTTGACACATCTGTCTTTGTGGTTGGTCTGAGATTTTATTCCACTTTTGCTACCCCACTCCCTCCCATATTCTCCCACATTCTCATTCTACCCCACCTACACATCCCTTTCTTCCTCCTTCTCCCCTCCCTCTTTCCCCCCTACCCTCTCCCCTGCACCAGTATCCTTCTCACTAATTCCCCAACCTCTAACTCCTCCTTTTTTCTGCCTCACTTCCTACAGAGAGTAAAATGTCTATGGGCATTTATAGTCACATTAATATGAGCAAAGGGTGTAGGGTAATAAATCGCTTTCTTTCTCCCAATGAGCCATAAGAAGTGGTGATAAAAACAACTTTTCTGTTGTTGTGCGCTTTTGCCTTGTGAAGAGAAAAAAGTCTGTGTTTGAAGTTCAGATTAGTCTTCAGGGAGTCCCACCTATTGGGACTGTTAACCTTTAGCCATTCAGCTATAAAGCAAGTGAGTTCCATTAAAATACATAATGCATGAAGTGCCGAGATTGCATGCCATTGATCAGCACTTGAATAAATTGAGTTGAAATCCTATTAGCATAACCAGTTACACATAAAGTGAGACGAATAAAGTGCAGTATAACACCTGCAAAAATTAGCTACCATCAGCCACGGTTCTGTGATGGTTGAAGTGGCCAGGCTAACTGAAGGCAATTTAGAAATAAACAGTAATGAACTATAATTCCAGCCATTTGTGCTATGAGTTTTTCCCTGCTTACCCTTTTGTTGTCTTCCTACTGGCATTTTACTAGAAGTCCTTTTTTTTTTTTTTTGTTACAACAACAAAGGGTTAGAAATGTTTTCATATACAGCACATTTGTATGTCAAACACCCTCAAGCCTTTTGTGATCCTTAGCCTCACATAGATGCCACTGTTACCATTTAATAGTGGACTTAACATTTTGTCCAGTTTCAGTCAAAATATGTTACAACAGCAAAAGTTCATCTTTACTAATTACCACTTGTGTTGTTTTCACTTTTTAGTCCCTGTCTAACTAGTCATTCTTAACTTTCTGTTTTTTGCTGTTGATTAGCTATCGTTGGTCCTTCTGGCTACGTATGAACAGTTGCTATGAGAGACACATAAGAGCTGTTTAGCACAGTGCAATGTGGCCTCCGAGGCAGCATCTTGACTCATGGCGCCTGTCTGCTTCAATGTGTGCGCGTGCGTGTTTGCGGTAACAACCAGACCCCCCAACCCCCCACCACCCGCACTCCACTCTTCAGCATAAAGCATGTGCATGTTCCCCCTTTTAAAGCAATTAAGAGCTGCCCTGTCATCTTGACAGGTAGCCTCCATCTCCTTAAATGCATTCGTGCCACTGCAATAACTCTCTGCAGGACTAACATGCCATACCATTTTTTAAAGAATGTTTTTCTGTCTCCGACTCCCCCTCCTTCTTCTATCGCGAATAATTAGGGCAATTAATTCAGGTGGATACCCAGTACAACATATGTGTTTTCAGGTTAGGCGCAGAGGAGGCTCTGTCACCCGACCCCGTGCAGACTGGGAGATGACCCAAATTAAAGCCCGTTCCTTCCTCACCCATGGCCCCCCTTCTTCCTCAGCCCTCCTGCTGCCGCCACCCTCAAACCCTTATACCCCCCTGCCGATGCCGTGCCAGCCTCCCCACAACAATGCCAGAGAACGCCTGCCAATGGCAGCAGCCCCTTAATGAAATAGTAATTGTGGCTGTGACTTGCATGCATCACTTGCTTTCCTGTCCTGTTCTGTTTCAGTGCACAATACAGAGAGGAGTCTGCTGAGTTCCAGCTCTGTAATTTCATTAATGCTCAGTGTCACACCTCTGCGCATAGTTTGTTTTCATTACAGCTTTACATTAGCCGTGATTGCTTTACCAAGTCTGTTGCCTTAATATGCAAGATCTTAATGTCTTAAGAAATGTTGCATAAAGTATACCACATTTACCTGTAGAATTCCATTTGTTTGAGTTACACCCAATGAGTGAGGTGCATGAAGTACACTGAATATTCCCTAAAGAAGATGCATAACGAGGTTTTTGTGTGGTGGAAGTAACAGCTGTTCAGAGACACAAGAGTGGAGAATATTTAGGATCAATATATCATTTATTTCACTGGGAGTCTATAATGGACCTGCAATCGTACGCTCCATTACTGGACACAAGGGCCTAGACTGCTGACCAATCCCATCTAATGAAAACAAATGTACTGGCAGGCTGAAGAAAAGAAATACACTACAACACAGTTCACGTTCCAGAGTCATTTGGTATGAGGACTGTGGCCCTGGTTTATGCAGAAAGGCAGGCTTAACAACTCAAGTGTGTCATTATGTGTGGGCAGGGAGAGAGAAAGCCAAAAAGTGTCCTAATAGCAGACTTCTACTGAAACTGGAAGGCAGATTGCAGTAATTTAATAGACATGTAAAATGAAGTACACCACAAATTTATTACAATTAACAGTGTTCAAGACAAAGCAAATCTGTGGTATTCAATTGATTGACTCTGTCTATCTATCTATCTATCTATCTATCTATCTATCTATCTATCTATCTATCTATCTATCTATCTATCTATCTAT
>JBBMJY010000002.1:13198534-13262275 GCA_037833715.1 Toxotes lorentzi | reverse complement strand
CTATCTATCTATCTATCTATCTATCTATCTATCTATCTATCTATCTATCTATCTATCTATCTATCTATCTATCTGGATTGCAGAATTCTCATTTATTAAGGCCTTAAAAAGGCTGGATATCATGTTGAGTTTTTTCAGTGGTAGCATCTTTTATAGCTCTTTCATCAGAGCACAAATGAGATCAGGACTATTATTTCCAAAGTGCCCACGCTGATCTAACATCAGTTTTAGTTTTAGATCATTCCTAAAATGGAAGAAAAACACGGACATATTTAGTGATCCCAGATCAGCATACCTCCTCTGAGAGGAGTTTGATGAGCGCAGCTCCAGATTAGATTAGAGGCCTTGCACTGATGAATGTAATCCATCATCTTGTAAGCAGCGGAAATTTATGACAATTTAGTTTCAGTAACTCTGTCATAAGCCCTTAGCTTTTAGTTTTCAGAGTTGCATAACTACAAACAGAATAAGGAAGTACAAATGAAGGCTCGTGGGGCGGCATGTTTCATAAAACTTGGGGGATTTTGATGTGTGACCATGACAGAGATTGAAAATACATTGTCTTTCTATGTTGAAAGTGCCTTTTTTCTATTTCCTGCTTTTTGTTTCTTTGTTTCACCTTTTGCTTTTTCACTGCAGGCAAAACAAAATGTGTGGCGTTTCCATTTCATCAACTAAACTTGGAGATAAAACACATATAAACCTGAATGTTTTGTGAATGTTTAACCACTTTATTCCAGTTTGTGAGACGACAACTTCTTTGAACTCGATTTCTTTCCCCCCATGGTGCAGATACTGTGTAGCCCATGAAGTAAGTTGTCTTACTGGGCACCGAGGGAATGAGCTGATCAGCCTCTCAGCACAAATCTTTTGTTTTTGTTATTCATGTCATATTTCTGTCAGGTGTGGCAGCTCATCAAGCTGAAATAATGAGGCCATGTTCCGTGATTAGTGACAAAACTCTTTAGATATTTATGTGATCATAAACTGTTTCTTTTGTCAAATAGTTATTTGTTGCTTTATTATTTCACCAAAGATCCTATCACCATTTCTTTGTATTGTTTATATTCTGAATGCACAGTAAATTATAGCAGTATATTTACAACATTCTATCTTTTGGTGCTAACATTGGCACTAAATAGTGAATTGAAGCAAAAAAAAAAAAAAAAAAAAGCCAAAAGTAATCACAAAGAAATGTTTATGCACACCGTAAATGTTGAAACCATAAATCCAGCAAACCAGTTTATAAGTGGGCGTGTTAATTCAATTGAGGTAGAATCTGTCGGGTGACATGATAGAACGATGTGGGAGGGGAGATTTAGCTGCTAATGAGTTTAAATATTTATGCTTTTTTGGTTTTATTCCTAATACCCATTTAGTGACATGAAATGTAATTTGACAGAAAAACAGCAATTTAAGTACCCTAATATCAAGCCTTACTTTCCCCCTGCAGTGTAATTATGCTGTATATATAGTGTGAATAACAATATTCTATTATATGGTTTGTATCAGGATGTTTAGAATTGGACTGAGCACAACACTGATTAATATTGCTTAGTGTTGTCGCAAACATATCACGAACAGTGTGATAAGAAAAGCCGAGCCACATATCCATTCAAGCACTTCAAAAAAATAAAGTGCAGGTTTTGGATGAACTCTTTGTATGCTGCCTGCACAGACAACAGCTTGACAGTTGGTTTCAAAGAACGTCTCAGCACCTGAAGGGAGGTGTGCAAGGAAGAAGAGAATCACAAAAGTGGTTCAGTCATGCACATCACATCGTTCTTGTTTTTATTAATCCCTACTGTACATCTCCGCAGCACTTAAAACAGACTTTAGCGAGCACCCTCCAACTCACATCAAAGCCAACACTTGTTTGTTGTGTCATCTTTAGAAATAGACATTTGCCCAAACAAATGACAGTAACACTTCTTATTATGCAAATTGGCAAGTAGGAGTTTGCGTTGTTCTCAGCTTGGAGTAGTACTGGTTTCACGTCAGGTTACAGGTGGATGAAAAGCGATGGAATGAGTGAAGAAGATTATCAGTTCCAAAGTTTGGTTTCCACAGACGGTGCTGACCTACAACTGAAATAATATAACTCGAAGCAGTTGGTCAGTTTTAGCCGTTGAGACCTCGACTCCAGTACAACTGAATTAAAAAAGGCTAAAGTGTGATTGCATCTGAATGATAATTGCAGCAGGCTTTTCTAATCCATTCATGTTTGTTTAGTTGCACTGTACATATTGTTTAAGGAACCGTCTGAACCATTTACCTTTTCATTTTACGAGACATTGCAGGGGTGAATTTTTCATGTAATTTAACCATATGTGTCACCTCCTGTTTCAGTAACAGTTGATTTGAATCTTATCCCTTCAGTTTGGTGCACATATCACATTAAAACTTAATTAACTCTCCATCCACCAGTATGAGGAGTGTGACGTGAGTCGAATTCCAAAAAGTCACAGTGGGGAGAGCTTTGCAGAGCGCACCATGCTAAAATCACACTAATTTAAATAATTGACATTATACATGCTGTGTTGAATAAATAATTAAATAAATAAATAACACCTCCGGATCATAGCTTGGGTTTCTCATTAGAAGGCAAGCTGTGCAGCTCCGTGCTCAGGAATGAAAGTCAAGTGAAGCAATTGCAATAATTACAGCAGCAAGAAGGACTGCGTGCGCGTTAGGAGGGGTGGGGGCTTAACGGAAGGCAATGATGAGGGAGGCGCTGACTGTCTACAGGTGCCTCTGATTAAGGGTAATCTGGGCAGCCCTCCCCTTTCTTATCTCTGCAACGAGCCCTGTCGCCTCTGGGTGCCACAAGCTCCGTGGCTGCCTGGCGTAATGAGTTCCACTGCCACACAGTGGATGCCCCGCAGGACAGTCCCTACAGAGACATAATGAGCACTCCGGTGGACCAATTCGTGCTCCCCATCAAGGGGTCCCCCAAGCCTGCCTTCCCTCAGACATGGGTGGGCACAGCTTGTTCGCCAAACCTTTGAATTCCCTATTTGAAGTAACGGCATCCCCTTTGGGTTCAGTGTGACGAACCTTGTGTGTGGTAGGAGGGATGGCCCAGAGCCCAAGCCTGGCATCAATCACTTTACACTGAGAGTGAGGCGAAAAGCAGAGGCGGCAATAGGGATTGAGTTGCAGCAAAGATAGAGGGGAGGCACGGGACACCGGGATGGAGTGCCGGGTGAAGAGCGAGGACAGATGTAAGTGGCCAAGGATGGAAAAAGGTAAATGATGGTAGAGGGATGGAGAGGGTGAAGTAACTGACAGATGGAGTGAGTGTGAGAGAAGGAACGAAAGATAAATTGTACAATGAGGGAACTGCACAGATAGATGGAGGAGAGAGAGACAGTTGGAGAGAAAGAGAGAGAGGAGTATCCGGGTATAATGAGGTGTGTGGAGGAGGGTGGGTAATGAGAGAGGGTAGTGTCAGAGTCCAAGGTGAGGAAAGATAGTGGAAGAGAGAAAGAGAGAGAGAGGGAGGGAGAGCGAGAAACAGAGAGAGAGAGAGAGGCTCTTTTGCCAAACAGCGGTCCTTCTGTTGGTGCTGGGGTGGATCTGTGTGTTTAAGAAACTGCACTGCTGTGCTTTTGCTCTCTTAAACAACCAGGAGGTGGGTGAGAGGATCGACGGGCCTGACCACAGAGCAGGGCTTTGAAGCTGCCTCACGCTGAGAGAAACTGTATTGGATTTAGAAAGACTGCCTTTCAAAAGCAAAAAGGTTTAGAGAAAGTGAGAGAATGGAAGACAATAAGAAACAAGAAAGAGAAATACAAAAAAAAAATCAAAAAGAAAGCATACATAAGCCTGACATGCCTCATACATGAATTTTTTTTTTTTCTCTCATCTATATTTATCACTGTTTGAACGATTAGCATAACAATTAACATTGAGCCCTTATGCAGATAGCAAAATGGCAATCATGGGCATGGTGTAGCATTCATTAGGATTATTCACCATCATTAATTGTGGTCATGAACAATTTTCATGGTTAGGAATGATTCCATCTGTTTCTCAAATTGCTTATATTTTGCATTAGAAAGGAAAAACATTAAGCAGCGTGTCTCCAGTCATATGTTTGCCTGCATTTTGCATTTGTGGATGTGTTTGTCTGTGTGAACGCCTGCGCGTGTGAGTGTTCTAAAACTCTTGTGAAGTCCACGGTTGAAAAGGCGCTCATCACGTTTCATCTGTGCTGCATTTATTCTACACTAGCACTGCAGCAGCTGTTGCAGCCATATTTTTTCTTTTTTCTCCAAAATGTTGGAAAATATTTGGTATTTTGAAACTAAAATCTTGTGCTTCTTCAATGGCAGGTAGTCAGATCACTAGTTGCACCTATTGGCATCTGAAAAGAATACATTTTCATTTTATGAAGAAATACACTTGGGGATAGAGTAAGAGTGCGACATTATATACTGATACACAATAGATATATTAAAATGAGAAACTTTTTTGCTCTACAATAGCTACATCTGTGTCAGAGAGGATTAGCATGGTGGTTAGGATTGGGCAGTGTGTCTTATTTTAATTGCCGTGTATTTTAAATAACTTCCCATTGCTCTTCTTCTTGAATAGAACCTCTGCGGGCCAAAAACTGTCTTTTCAGAAAATGGTTCCATCTGGGAATAAGGATTACATTATTATTATTATTATCATCTTGTGAGGGATTAAGGATTTGTCTCAACCAGTGAGTGTTGCCTTGCAAAATACAAGTAAATCACAACACAGTGTCACAAAGTCTATTGTTCAGATCCGAAATATATATATATATATATATATATATTTTTTTTTTATTTATATGTATGAACAAAATAAAATAAAATAAAAAACAGATCCTGAAAAGGAAAGGTCTACATCCTCTGAACAAGGGCAATGTGCTGTTTTAATGACAGCATGTCACAGAATAGAGGTTTGAGTGTTAGAAAGATGTTTGGCAGCAGAGTTCAGCTGCAGTTCCACTAACAGTTTTCTAAAGAAAATATTAGAATATCAAAAGTGCATTTGTGCTCAATTTTTGTATACTTGTGTCACATATGAGTTCATCTGTCATATATGACAGATAAATGAATTCAGGAAGATGCGAGCTGGTTACCAAAAAGCTTTCTGACATTTTGTTTCTGCTCTCATCCTTTATTGTTGCATGTTACATCGGTACGTGTTATTCCATTGTTATGATCATGTGAAAAAGGGCACAGAATACTGAGCACAGCCCCCGTCTGTCGGAGAAAGAGGAGTACGTATAAATGTTAATACACTGAAGGCTGAGGACGAAGAGTAATGCTCAGTTTCTGTTCTAAAATTGGTATCATTACTTGTTTTCACATGTGTCACTTGGCTTCAGTGCAGTATAAACAGAGAGGACACCATAACAAAGCACTGCCCACAGCCACAATTGACCTTTGGGGTTCTGATCCCTTAATGTGTTTCTCTGTGTTGGTGCTGATAAAGCCTTTCTTCGCTTCTGTCCAAATCTATAAAGCTTTTCCAAAGATGCTTTAATGCGGAGTGAGAGACACAAATATCCTCCCCATTCCACGGTCATAACTTCTGTCTCTGCTATCGATACCTCTAATAGGTGTTTAGAAGGTCTTGTATGTGCCTGCTGTTGGTTTGGCATATTATTGTGAGAAAACAGTTTGTCTTGAGGGGCTGGGGTGGAAGCCAGACCACAATTTTTTGTGAGGTGCACTGAGTCTGATCTGGCACGCAGAGTGAGAGCATCTATACAAACCCAGCATCTTGTAAATTCGCAATTTGCACCGTATATTTGCATAATTCATGTATGTCCACTTGAAACAGTATGAAAAAGCAGCTCCGCAGATCTGTTTGTGATCATAACACCCCAGTAACCATGTTAGAAAGACGTGGGGATTGAAAGAGCAGCCTGAAGAGCTTCTGGTGACAGATTGATCCCCGTTTAACACATGTTATTGACCACGTCTGTAAGACAGTATTTCATTTTAAATGACTGCAGCAATTGTTTTTTTACAGGCCTCCTACACTCTGAAGTTACTTCTTTTACAAATTTTCCCCAACCCCAGTTGTATTAAACAAAGACATTTTGTTGTAAGACCATGCTGTGGCTGCTGTCAAAAAATGTCCTTTTTTAAGCAAAACCTGTGGCTGCATTGAACCTAAGCCCAAAGTATTTTTGTTTAAAACCACTATTTGTAGAACAAAACAATGTCTGACTTTGGTTTTAAAAAAAGACACTGTAACAGTAATTTGTGTTTATGAAAGGCTTGAATTCAAAACACTGGTGGGCCACTGTGTGATTGGTTAGAGGTGTAGTTATTTTCATCATGGTAGAGCTGTGAGTATAATATACCTCTTTGTTAAAGGATTATGGCCGTAAATTATCAACACATTTGTAATATGGGTTTGTGTATGAGTGCGTACTGTTTAATTGTATGGTGATTCCTTTAAAAAGAAACAGGAATGCCGATTCCTGCATGTGAATGATATACTTAGAGTTAGTTATTATGTGGCCACTCATACTGGCAGAAAAATGAAGTTGGTACCTGGAATGTGAGGTTCAGCCTTGGTTGGGTTGTAGAGAATGTAATATGTGGATAAAATGACTTGCACATGCATGGACGATTCTGTTTTGGATATCAATGTCTAGCTAACATAATGGACTGAATAGACAGTCATATTTTTTTGCGGAAATTATTTGCCGAAACCGTTTCATTTAAATTATCTACATGAATTTAAAGAGACATGTAGGCACATGTCAGTGTTTCATTGTGACAGTGATTTAAAATATCTTTAATGAGGTAAATCTGATTATCTTATTTTGTAAGACTTCTTAAAATTCGAGACCATCAGTCTAACCCAGATGACTTATCTTGTATGTCTTCATTGCATTCTTTTACTCAGGAAGAGAACTGGGATTCATGATATTAGTTACCTCCTGTCTTACCCCCCGCCTTTCACATTGGGCTTCAGCAGCCTACTGCCGCTTGGCCAGAAAAACTCTCCACTGAGGTTTAACGTACCCAATGAGATTATTTCTGCTTGCATAGCAGCTCTGTCTCTGAAAAATGTTTGTATAGCTAAAACCCCAATCTGCCTACACATCCTGGTTCATGTGTGGCCGTAACTCCCTAGACTAGGGGTTTGGTCGAGGCCTCTCTGCCTGCTAGTAGTGTGGAACACATGCCTGGCACAACCAGTGCCATGAGGGGAATGGCACACAGCTGGTTTGATTGGGTTCTGGCCTTAATCGCCCATGTCTCTGCCATCAGCGCTCAAGGAGCAGTCACACACATGTTAACTGTGCTCATACAAGGGAAACTGATTGGAGCCTTCCAAATTCATTCCCAATCAAACACTGAATCACGCTCAGACAGATAAAAGGCTGGTTTTGCTTTGTGAGATGGGTATCAATGTCTAACGGCTCGGGCTAGGCATTCAACGAGGTACTTCAAGTCTCAATTCTCAGACAAATGAAGGGGTCTATTTTCAGAGATCTGATTGTTGGATGCAAAATGGTGGGTGACAGTCTGTGGTAAAGATAAATACTCTACTCCTGTGGAAATGCATTAACCTTGCATAGTTTAATCCTGAACACGGTTGCAAATGGCTGCAAAACAGAGGGGCCCAAAGGGTCGATGTTGAGCACCTCTGCTGAGAGGAGGTTAGACCGCTCATCAAAACAGAGCAGCTTCTCCGTGATGTGACAAATCGAAAATGACTTTGCCAGATTTACTTCCAAATAGTGTTACTCTCTTTTGTTCCTCAACTGCCCTGTTTACTATCACCTAAATCGAAGCTACTGAGCTATATATCATTCTGACTGCTTTTATCAAAACGGCAGTAAAATGACACGTCACACGACTATTGCATAGCGCATGCACTGAGTAATTTAACTTCATAGGATGGTATTTATTTTCATTTATCAAAAAAAAAAGTTTTGCCTGACCGTGAGAAGCAGTCAATAACAATATGCAGCTAATGTAATTTCGAATACACTAAATGCTCTGCTCAGCCAACTAGAGAGAGAACTGCAGTAGTAAATTGGTTGACTGTTGCTGATAAGCTTAACAGCAAAGTGGCATCCAAGTATCGGAATGAGGGCATTAATGGTTGTTTAAAGCAGGAATAATGAAGTGACGATGACAGTGTTGTGTTCCCTCTTACTCTTGAGAGGAAAGTCGTAGATTGACTTCTAAAGGACATCTGCACAGAAGTAGTACTGTAGGTCATCAGAATTTAGCAAATACTATACCAAAAAAAGCCTCATTTCAGGATAATTGTGTCTTTATAAAAAAAAAAGCAGCTTCACACACTCTCATGCATGCACACACAGATATATTCAGTCATGCATGAACACTCACATGTGAATGCGTACACACAGATACCCCTCTCAAATCTTTCTAGCGCACACATGTGCATGCTCATGCACACTTGTGCATAAAATACACAAACAAGCACAAATGCAGTGCACAAACACAAAGCAAATGTCCTCACAAAGTAGATGAGCTCCATTCTGTGTCGAATTGAAAGCATCTGCAAAGCCAGTTCCTCTCGGCCATGGAGGCGTGCATCAGCCGGCAGAGGCGCCTGCTTGGTGTCCCAGGGTGGCTCGCGTAACACTTGGCCTGCTCCCTAGCCACTGCCTGGATCAGAGAGGCCCACTGCTATCATCCAGGCGCTGGCAGCAGTGAATCTAGGCTTAGAATGACAAATTGGTTAGAGGGAGTGAGTGACGAGTGCAGGCCAAGAAATATACTTTGAAGAGAGAAATGCATTCCGGGTTGTGACAAGCATGCCGCATTATATGGTCAAGTGTACAACTCTGACTCCCGCCATGTGGATTGATCCGGATCCCAAAGACACTTAAATGAGGCGAAGCTCTCTCATCAAGACAATGCCAAAGTATTTATCTTAGAAAGTCACCCAAAATATTACTGGATTAGAGAGCTGTTCAACACACGGTCTCTCGTCTCGTGGCCTCAATTTGTATCAAATTGCCCCTCCTCTCCAAACTTCCAACTCATGTTTTAGACACTGACAGTGTAGTAATATTAACTAATTTTGAAACACACATCAAGTACATCCAACTTAATCCCAGGAGACTTTTCTCCTTATAAATCAGGATATTTACAAAACTAATTTACGACAATTACACAAATAATCAGGAAAATTGCATGTTGTTTTTATAATACTATACTAATACTATGATTCTCACTGATGAATTATTGATTCAGAATGTATTACTAGATTTACTTTTTCAACAAACTGATCTTTTCTAAATCACCCTCTGTGATCACAGCCAGCTAATAATGCTATCTGTTTACAGTTTGGCAGAACCAGGCTTTTCAAACATACTAAGAAAGAAATACTATGTTTAATGAATGCTGTTTTTATTTAGCACTGCAGCAGAGCTTGAACTTAAAAAAAATCAAGTCACACCTTTTCTCACCCTAGGGTCATGCATTGTAGCTGACAGCATTGGTTCAACAAAAACTTGAAACTAAAAGAAAATAAAAGCACTGTGTGATTCAGTTTTTTTTTAAAAAAACACCATGGGCATAACATTGGAACATAAACATTTGTTGAGCCACTAAGTATACGCCATGCATCCATTATGGTACACAGCAGCTCTATTGCTACTTGAAACAGCACCAGCCTGTGAAATGTTGTTCTTATCTCGTTTTTCTGTAGGCATCAGGTCTCTGAAAACAAAATCTCCTTATGCCAAGTCATAGCAGTTGAACAGGCAATGAAAACAATATTAAGCTTCCTCGATATATTCTAGATTATCATAAACCCACATAGTATGAAATCGTGTTCTAGTTAATCCACAGTAATGTTGCACTTGTCAAAACAATCTATGGCACCAGAGACTGTTCAAAACACAGGCACGAGAAAAAAAGGAAACATCAAATCTCCAGTGAATGAGAACTGGCAGTTGAGTGGATGGTGACTGGCTGAGTTAGAGGCACATTGTATTCCAGTCTACCTGAGGAGAAAAGAGATACACGATGTTCTGCATAAAACATATTCAGACATGAAATACTGAATAATATCAAATTCAAAATAGCAAAATAGTATTGTTTAAGTTGGAGTTGAGTGTATAGAGAATAATAAAGTCCAACAACCGTACCACATTTTAAAGCATTGCTCCATTTTACTGTCATGCTCATTTGGAAGACAGACTGATTTACTACTATGTGGTCCTGAGAGTGAGTTTGTTGTAAACACAGCAGCTTTGTAAGTTGTAATTACAATGTTTTTCTGCAGGCTTGTTGGCACCTTGGTCAAAGGCAAGCTCCTGTGTGCCTCTAGGACTCCCTCTCATGTAAATTAGGCCCTCTATCCTTGCCAAAGCAATCATGACATTGCACTGGTGCAATGCTAGGTCTGCAAATAAGCCATGTCAGAAGCACACACACAAGACATCGGATGTAACCCTCTCTCAGCAAACTGCAGAGCAGTACCAGTTGGCATCTCTAGGATTTGGTTTGAAGTTGTAGAGTATTTTACTTTTGTTGTCAAATTGCTTTGCAAATGAGGCCCTCCCTGGCACAATTTCAAAGAGCTTGTGCTATATGTGCAGCTTCCTTCAGGCACTAGTTTCTGAGCCTTCATCACTCTGTATGCATATGCACAGTACTGCGCTAAGCTTACATGGAAGACTAGATAAACATGCCAAACTGTGAGGAAGATGGAAGGCAGCATGCTTATGTCTTGTCAGCCTGTCTGTATGTTGTTTATGTGTTCCTCAGTTTGACTGACATGGTCTATCTAATAACATGGCAGGTAAACAGAATGAAAGCCTTGTAGGTTTTTACCCATTAAAATGATATTCAATCATTTTTTGATGGGCTTTTTTTGCCCGAAACCACGCCTTATAATGATGCAATGTTCGAGTGCCATTCACATTGAAATGTTATGTTCCTTGAAGCCACATCAAAATAATTGTTTTGATATGTCCCGTTTTTGTCTTGGCAATGACATTAATAGGGGGTGATCGTACAATGAGGATAAAGAACATTTTTTGAGGTATGTTGACTAAATTTGAGCCACGGATCCCCTGGCTCACAATTACAGGGTTTTAGTCTGGGCATCATGGAAAAGGCATTGCTTTGCAATACAAGTGTTGCACATATTGCGTGTCCCTTTGATTGCATGTCCAAGTCAGCCACTAAATAATAATAATGCAGGGATTGAAACACTGCAAAATAGCCCAAGGCTCAGAAATTGCTAATGAACAGCAGCGGGGTGCAGCTGGGGGTGCGGTAGAAGGCTGAGGCATCTAAAACCTTACTTCCTGTTTCAAAGGCAAAACTGGTTGCTTTCTTTATACTCAAAACATCCATGTCATTGCTTCAAAAGGAGCAAAACATTGAATGTATGAGTAGTTCAGTGAGGAAGACTTTACAGGACTCTATGAAAACAGTTTTGGGCAAAGATAAATACTCATCTTACTCATACATGTCATAAAAGTGTTAATCAAACTTCAACACAAGGCAGCTTTATCGTTCATAGCACTTGCTTGTGCGGATTACCTCTGATAAGCAGCGTGAGCATGATCTCCTTCATCACAAGATTACAAATATATGTGTTTTACGCTTGTTACACTCTCTTCTTTCGTTGCCTGTCAAGGGCTCTTCTCACACTGCAGAGAACCATCAAGCAAGGGGAAATCCATGGAGAGGGAGACAGAAGGAAAGAAAAAGAGAATATATTCGGTGCTATGTGCTGCAGATCAAAAACATGGCAGTCACATGATCAAAGGCATTTGATAATCCTTGAACTACATTGCTCCTTTAATCCTTGTGAGAGAACTATATTTTATTGGGGGGGAGGGGGGAGGCAACAATGTCAGGGTGGCAAAACAGGGCTAGAAAAGCAGTAACTAGCTGCTGGAAATGCAGTTTACTAAATGTAGCATGGCAGTTTTGAGGGAACTGGGGAATACGACAGCATAAAGCCTCCTTATGTGCATTGAGAATGGAGGCTGAGCTGATGGGGCTAGGAACACAAATGTGCCACAAGTCCCTGTCCACTCGGCACTGAATAGTGCTCTTGTTCTTTTCACAGGGCTTGTTGGGGAAGTTGGCTTGTTGAATGTGACCAGACTGCCATATACTACATCTGGCACACAGAAGCAGAGGGCGGGTTACGCGGGGACTGGGCTAATTTTTCTTTGTTTCGAGCTGCTTCACCTAAATATTTATTAAGACTTGTAATTAAGACTCAGATAATTTGTAGGTCATAATGGTTTTCATGCGAGGGTAAGAATTATGCTGAAGGAATACGAACCTATGGCAGAGCAGAAATGATCCTTGCTAAATTAGTATGTCTCCAAGATATCAGACAAAGAAACATC
This sequence comes from Toxotes lorentzi, assembly GCA_037833715.1. Taxonomy (NCBI): domain Eukaryota; kingdom Metazoa; phylum Chordata; class Actinopteri; family Toxotidae; genus Toxotes; species Toxotes lorentzi. The sequence continues at coordinate 13,249,911 of JBBMJY010000002.1, read as the reverse complement.
ATGTTTCAGTTTTCTTTCCGTTTCCTCAGAATATAAGTTTTTTATATAACCATTGTTCTCTCTGGGCCTCATCAAATTACAGTAACCACCCCAAGCACTGCGAAAAGACAAAAACATCAATATATGTGGTGTAATCCAAAGCCCTCGGTTGCAAGCCTTGTCAATAGTGTTTCCCTATCAGATGCAAAATGTCCCAGACCAAAGGTGAGTTGAAAAATGACAGATGTTTTTCCCCTCCACGTTTTTCTATATGATTTTCTCCTACTTACCCAATCATTGTCACATTTGTGTCCCCTGTACAAGCAGTGTGAGTTATTGTTCACACAGCTGCATTGTTTCCATACTGATGAAAAGCTATTGATTAATAATTACCTTTTTACATGTTTGAGTTACAGTGGAACTGTGGGACAAAGGGGACACGACATAAATGAAATGTAATGTTTGGTTCTGCTCAAGGAATAAAATTAGATTGTAATGAAAAAAGGAAAAAAGAAGAAGAAAAGCAACAGCAGAAAAAAACAGTGATTATAGCCAGGGGAGATCTTGCTATGTGTTTGTGTTTGTGTGAGCGTCCAAGAAAGGGAAAAGGATTTAGATTATCTGTGGTTGGTATCGAGCTTGAACAGGCCCCTTTATTTATATGGACCAAAGCTCTGAATCCAAGAAGCTTTAGTAACGCATTATATTTGTATTTGTAAATATTGCTTCTCCCACATTGTTTGTGCTTTCAAATTAAAGTGGTTGTTGATTATGGAATACACACTCTGTTGTTTGCTAGCAATTTTAAAAGGAATTTAAATAAATCTTTTAGGAAAACATCACATTTTCTCTGTAATTTTTATCACATTTGGCATCTGATTTTGTACACTGATTACACTGAAGATTTTGACCTTTCTTTCAATCTATTAGCTTCTCAAACGTTTCTCTAGAGTGCCTGGGTGTTGACTTTACATTGGAAATTTTTGCTGTGAAGCTTTTTCATTGTTAGTGTTTTTACTCCTTGGTTATCCTCAGTTTGTGATCTGTCTCCACTTAAATCAACAACATGCAATATATAAGTCACAGTTTTGGAATCAAGGTCATGCTGTTTTCCCTACGGAAATCATACCGTCATCGTTTGTACGCGTGCACACGCAAAAAAACACATGCAGAAGCAAATTCAATTTCCTGCTCCCATCCCCAAAGAAAATAACTCATGTTTATTTGTCACATCAATTAAGATATCATGGTTATATAGTCTGCTCAATCTGTAGGGAAAATTTTTATCTAATTCCATCGTCCCAGCAAGGCCCATTTATTCATTTATATTTCATGACGTGGTGTTTATGCTGCAGTGAAAGCCTGGCTGTTTTTTTCTGTCTCGGTTGCCTTGGCCAGCGAGGTGTTCTCGGTGCAATGAAATATAGATGTTAAGAGTCTGGAGAGTTGAGTGTCTCATCTGTCCTGGTGATACCATAAGGCAGCCATTAATAGTGTCAGGGAGCATCAGACATACCACAGGCACATAATTGGATATGAGGACATAACTGAAAGCACCTGCTTGGAAATCAACAGGGCCTTCCCAGGAGGCAGGCCCTTGGTAGATTCCAAAAGAAGTTTGTAGAGCCTATCCACTTCCCCGCTGGGTTTTCCTCACCCATTGCTCTTTTCATTTCTCGCTGAGGTCAACTCAAGATGGCTTCTTGTTTTCTTTTTTTTATGATGGCATTGTGAGTATGCAAATACTTTGGATCTTTGCATAATCACAAGCAGCGGGACCATCTGTTGTTGGCTTGTTGACTTACCTTGTGTCTGCCTTTTAATGGTGTTTTCTTGTGTCTAAGTGATGTATTGGTGTATTAACAATGTGATAATCATTTAACCTCAAAAAATGCTTTCAGGCGTGCATGCAAAAGTCTGAACACATGTTCAGTGAAATCTTCTGACAAAGGAGGATTTATAATCTTTGTGGAGGGATGGAAAGAAAGGGAAACTGGAAAACAGAACAAAATACATCACCATACCCTCTCACATGATGTACGATAAGATGATATTGTCAAGATAAAGATTTAAAATATGACTGTCAACAAAAGCCGTGGTCTTGGATTAGTGGGCGGCAAAGATGTGCTTGTTGATTGAGAGTCGCTTAACCCCTCTGTATTGCAAAAATGCTAATGGCAAGGACCAGGAAATAAGCTGCAACTTCTGTCACTGAAGATTTGCTGGGAGATGCCCTCTACTGCAAACATGTCCCTGATAATGTGTTTTTCTTGTAGAATCCGAGCCAGACACCGGAGAAGTCTTTTAACTCACCGCCCCCCATTTGTCCTCATAAGGTAAGCTCCAGCTTGCTTTCAGGCAAGGGACAAACATCATTATGCGAAATAACTGCAGATATTTTAAGCTTTTAACGGTCTTCTGAGGTTTTCTTTGCATGTCCGTTCACATCACACATTTGTAAGTCAGGTCTATATAATGTCAAGACCCTTCTCATCTTTTCACATATCTGATATTCCATTCACCACATGCCTTTGACAAGACTCTTTGCTAAAGAATGTGCAAATTAATTTAATACTGGTTCTTAAAAAGAAAATTTTCATTTCTAAAATATGTCTCTTTAAAGCATCTCTTTTCTGTCCCCGCTTTTTCTTTCTGTCTGCATTCCGTTATGATTCAACATTCATTTGGCATGAGGCGAGAAGAGCAGATTTATTCAATGCTAATTAGCCCTGTACATGCACAGCAAAAGTCATCACTTCACTCTGATGGTCTCAAGTCATGTCCACACGCTGACTGAAGTAACTTTCCCCTTCAACTCCTGCTCTGGTGCATGCCTCTTGCAAATGTGATAATGTGTTATGTAGTGAAATTCACACAATTTCAGCTCACTTAGCACCAAACGTGTCAAAAATGTCCGTGTCCTTTTCTGGATGAATGGCCGGTGTGGTTTAGAGTGGCTTATTGCAAGAGTGGACCTTGGTAAAAGGGGCCCAATGGAGAGAAGTTGTCTGACAGGCTGTCATCAACTGTTCAAAGCCTAATACTGCTCTACATCGTTAATGCACTGCTAGCTGTCTACAATGACTTTGGTAGCACTGAAAGCTGTAGATGGTGGTAGGACAGCAAATAATAATAAGATTTGATACCCCTCCCCTCATGTCTATCATGGGAATCACAAGCAAGGCGGTCAACTTTTGTTTTGAAGTCTGTCAGTGCAAAACAACACTGCATGTCCTTCACATAGGACCTAAACTTTTCATGTTTAGGATGCTCTTAGTGAGAAATTACAGTTTGACAGTGTATTACAGGTTGGGACGTTGGGAACACCTCTCTTCCTACAGCTCTACAGACTATGAATGTCTACGTCTTGTAATTTCTGGTCGCCACATTTCTGTCTCATTCTCTCTTTCTCTGATTTGCTCTCTTTCCATTTTCACACAGCTGATCAGGGCTGATGTAATGGGGGAATACCGTGGGTTTGCGGATAGTGTTATTCACGTTTTAGCTGTTAGCAGCGGAACATAATCTCCCTCTAGTCAGCTCACATTAGTCTCCATGATCCGCACCAACCCAATATGTGCAGCGAATGCAATGGGCCAGCTGGGGTAATTTAGTATGTCAGTCAGCTCAGGAGGCTGGTAAAATGAGTAAATGGCTGGATATGATTTATATGAAAAGAATATTCTGATTATAATGGCTCTCAGAATAGAATATCCTCTGTCTTTTTACACTTCTCTTCATCTGCATTGTGTGCATCCCCCAGACAGATAGTGAAATGAACAGAGGGCTTTTAAACTGACTGCTCTGTGATTATATTAAGAGTGTGAGAGCGAGGAAAGAGAGGGGAGGGAGGAGATCGGGTGCCCAAGCACTAAGTATATATAATTGCTTCTTGACACATTGGCCAAATTCTGCAGTGCCAGGATCTGAGCGAAGATGATTAACGGCTGTCCGAGTCGGTGGGCACTGCAGGTCGTTGAGGGCCTTTGGTTTCCATAGCGATCCTAGTCTAAAGGCCATATATTGCATACTGAAAATCCCAGAGGTCTGCACATTGTTAAACTACAATTATAACTCACATCGAGAGCATTGTCTGTCCACCGCAAACTCTCTTATTCATCCGCCAAGAAGCTTTTCTCTCTCTTCCTTTATTTTCTCGTCTATTTTTCTTAAATGGTCTCCTCTAGCTGGCGAGAAGATAAAGAGTGAAAATCTTGCATTCTGTGAATAATTGATGAGTGTGCTCACCTCAGAGCATCATTACAGTACGGCAGTCAACGTAAGAGGTGAGGTAAGATCATATTTCTGACACTAGGCTTCAGGCGGTAGAAAATTGTGTCAGTTTTTCACAAGGTTTTCTTCTGAATCTTCAGCATGAATAACACTATCTCATTATAGCACAACAGGATAGGAATGAAATGTGCACAGAGATGTGCACATGTATATATGTTTCTGTATATAAACTGTAGAATCGCATTTGTAACACAGGTGGTAAACAGAAACTTCTGAAATATCTTTGCTAAGCACATTTCTTTCTGTTTTCTGTGTACAACAAAATGCTTTATAGTGAATAGCTGGTTATGAGCGCTTTACTGTTGGAGCTCATGGTACTCTGGCTGATACGATTGTGTCTGTATGTCTGGAAGAATGTGAGTGCATTCGTGCATACGTACATGTATGTGTCTATGTGAACAGTGCAATCTAGTTAGATGACAGATGGAGAGGGCACGGGATGGGGGTGGGGATCAAGCACCTCTGACAATATGGGGCCTGCACTTCACCCTGTTCCTGCCGGCTCTGAAATTGCTAAGTTAAACTAAAACCGTGCAACTCCAGGATGCCATTTCACAGCCTTACTTTCCACACAAAATGAGAACCTCTCCTGTGAAATGTCACCTAACAATGTAAAAGTTGATGAAGACAGACACCTTGCTCCTTGAAGCACACTTTATTCTTTGAAGTTCCACTAGGATACAAATGTAAATACACTGATTTCCACAGATAAAACGCTCAAGAGATCCTGTGTGCAGCAGCATTTTTTAAGCCAAGGAAAGGCCACTGAATAAGCACATCTTAATGATGATTCATTCTGTATAATAAAAGAAAATCCCTTTGGCATCCAAACAAGAGGCTAGTCATGCCGCAATTAAGCTCAGTTAAAGGCATCAAGCAGACTATGGGTGGTTAGTGAGGCATCCTCCTGAACATGTACGTCCACATGCACGTCCTGGCACATGCGAGTGCACAGATACACACATTCACTCACTCAATTCCTCTCACATACACACACACACACAATTCATTTGAGGTAAATGTGATCTCAGAAGACAAGCAGCAACAACCAAAGGCTCCATCCTGGTGCCTGGGGTTGCATTGGTGGCCATCGTCAAATAAATAATGCTTTGTGACTGAAAAAAAGACAATCCAAAAGGTCATTTGTGACCTCTGGGACCAGTACTGTGCAGCATCTGTCACTAGCAAGCACCGCATGTCTGTGTCAAATGGCAAAAGGTATGCGGTGCAGCCAGCCTGCCGTGTAATAAAGGCAGTAGGCCTATATATATATATATAGCATCACTGTTACAGTTGCATTAACAGGGATCCACAGTCTCCTGGCTTATCTGCAGAACGTCCAACAAACCACATTGTGTACATGAGTGGTTGGATAACTTGGGGCTGGTCACAGCATGGCTAACATTACACATGCTCTTTGGATATAAACAGGCCACATGTGGAATGCTGTATGAATAAATATGATTGAACTCACATTTACGGTGGTAATTTGACAGAACAAATCTCCACTGTATTTAATGTCATTGAGGAGTATGTCTAACTGCTTCAAAAGTACTTTTGAATGACATATTCAAACTTTCAGGTTTATGCCTAACATAAAGGATAAAAGAGTACATTTCTTAGATATAATAAGGATTCAGCATATCATCCATTCATTCCAATGTGCACTCTCACGCAGCGCTCTTCCTCTAATGGTTTATGAGGCTGAGGTAATCCTCAGGGGAATCGCTAACAATGGCTGGCCTCCGTGTTTGATGTTATCTCCCTTGTCACACAATTTCCACAACAAGGTTTAATGGCATGAAAAATTCAGGGGGAAATTGATGAAGGAATATATAATCCATGCCTCCTCTCAGCCAACTTGCCATGCTCATGTGTCTGCATCAGACCACACCTCCATGTGGAACAGATCAATAATATTCCATTTCTAATCAAATTCCTCTTTTTGAATGGTGAAACCTAATCTTCATGGACACACTAGCAAATTGATATCCTGACAGCTGCACTAGAAAAAGAAACAGAAACACAGAGATAACATGGGATGTTCTGTTAAAAATATACCATGCAGATTGTGTCTACAAATTGCATATTTTATAAGATTATTATTTTTTTTAATTCTCTCAAAGTGCAAATGAGTCAGAGTTCTGTAGTATATTTCCCAGATCTACTGAGCCATACTCTCTCTCTCTTTCTGTCCTTTCCTCTCACTTGCTACAGCATATCTCCCCCCTACATCCAGCTAAACCAATCAGGGATTTGAGGGCCTCACTTTCAATCAATTACCACCCAAATCAGTGCAGAGGCCTTTGATATAGAATCATTTGTCAAATCAGTGCAGATGGCTGGGGGCAGGTACCCCTGTGCCATAGGCCATATCCATGTGGAAATCTCTGCTCAGGGTGGTCTCTCCTGACGTTCCCCAACCTATTAATGGGAAGTCATTGTGTGCTCCAGGACTGCAGGCCAGCTGCCTGGTCCCCTAGATTGCTAATGTATAAGCATCTTAGCCTGACTGGCGGATAATACCAAGTCCCAGAGTCTACCATAATGATTTGGACTATTTTTAAGGCAGGCAAAATGTGACTTTTACCAATCCTACTTGAGGTGTTCATTTGGATTTCACAAAGGCTGCAGGAAGTGTACTCAAGGTGCACTTTTGATATTCAGCATTATCACATTTGACCTGCTGCAACAAAATATACTTTAGTACATGCGTCAATCCAAGTGAAGCAGAAGACCCAATAATAACCAGCAGATATGCATATTTTCATCATGCTGCAGGTGTTCACATTTGCACCATTACCGTGCTCTCTTGTGAACTTTGAACAGAAAATAGTCCTGATAAAAATATACATCTGAACTCAAGACATACCGTACAAGGATTATTGGTGTGCTGATACAGTGAAATAAAAAAAAAAAAGAAAGAAAACAGTAGTGGGGGCATAAGATAAAGAGTGACGGAAAGCTCTGACACTAAGACCTGAGGAAGTGGTAAACAGTGAAGTAACTGTGTGAATTAAATTATTCACATTATAATTAATGAAAAGCTGCTGCAGAGATCTGAATAAACAGAGACTCATTATAATAAAATCATCATATCAAGCAAGGGGACAAATTAAATGAAAATTAGAGTGCAAATGATGATAGCAGAGTGACAGATGTAACATAAATGAAGAGAATGTAAATGATATTGTCAACAACTGTGCTCCATAAGAAGAAAGGGATGCAAAACAACTTTAAAAATCTTTTCTCACTGCACATTTAGGTCATCTATCTATCTATGTTGAGAAGATATTTCTGTGTATAAATTCAGCCCTCCACTTTTTTTTATAGACGGTGTTCATGTGAAATAAACTTGTACATGTATAGAACAGTTAAAGGCTGCAGGAAACTCAAAATCTTTAAGTTGCAGCAATGTAGATGTTACATGTCTTGGGATCTACACCATTAACAGCTAGAAATGTCATCAATAACTCCTCTTCCCTGCTGCTCACTCCCTTTTCACAATGTCAACGCTCAATTCTGAGCAGTCGCGAACTGTGTCTCAAATGGGGAAAGTTTCCAAACATGGACTATTCCTCCATAGATTGCGCCATTAATGCATGATTGGTCCATTCATTAAACAGGCTTGGGAGAAAAGCAATTTGCCACTGCTGATGTAGTGCTGAATAGTGGGAGGAATGTAAGACCTAAAGTCTGTCCGTATGGTTGGAGTTTTTACCATAAACATTTCAAGCAATTTCATATAAATTAAAGGAAAAAGAAAAAATAGATTTGCAGCTTGCATGTCATTACTGTGTATTAAGTGAACAAAGTAACTCTCCCATCTCTCTTACTGACTAAACACATCCATGAAATATAGGCCTTGTAATGCAATTCATAAGGGGTTGTAGTTTTTTTGATACATGTAACATGAAATTGGTCCCATTTCTCACATGAATCAGTGCCGTGTCAGCTGCCCTCACTTCAATGAATAAACTTACCATTCAGTTACTTTTTTAGGTCAATGTGTCAAGGCCTGTTTTACATATCTTTTGCTTAGGTGTTGCTGTTTTGGCTAAAGCATGCACAATACTGCTGTGGGATTCTTATGCTAACTGATTTAGTGTAAATATAAACAAGACCTTGTAACCTATTACCCACAACCAGATTGATTGCCTTGTACACACTGTGTGTTGCCTTTTGTCTTGCCTAAACTACACTTGCCTTTACTTTTATTTATTTATTTATGTTTTTTTTTTTTTTTTTTGGTTTTGTTTAGTTTTTTTATGATGATGTGATATATTTTGAAACTTCATATGATTTGCATAGTGCAAAGCTAGTTCTGTTGTTTTAATGCTGTCTTGAATGACTGACGATGGTGAAAGGTGATTTCCATCAAGAGAATGACAGCCTGTTAGAAGTGATACAAAAGCTTTGGCATTTTCCTGATGGATTGCACTGTAAGCTCACAGCCAAAGAGTAGAACACCAAAATAGGAGCGCATTGCTTGGGGTTAAAAATTAAGCTGTAGCAGAACATCACTTAAAAATCACTTGAAAAAGACGTGCTCTTCGTAAATGCTACATTTGTTCAGTGTGACAGTGCATGTGCCTTTGGTACACGTATAAACAAATCTTTACCATTTAACAATCTATTTCTAAACAGTCTGAACCAACTATTCTGAGTCATCATTGCCACTGACTGACTCAGCAGCATTTAGCTGTGCATCTCTCCACACTGATGACTGAAAACACTGCTCTCAGCTCAGCCACGATTACTTCCTGGTCTAAAGTTTGACTGAAAGACTGCAAAATCTACAGCAAAAATCAAATTGTGGTAACACTTGCAAATAGGTGGATGCTGAGCCAACCTTAAACAGGGCTTGCGTGGGCTTAGTTTTGTTGTGAACTGAACATAACAGATAGTCCAATAGACAGTACTTACTACTGAAATGAGGACAGTCAGAAGCAGAGCTGAATGTCACAGCATTGTGAACACTGATTGGGATTGCTTCTCATAATAAATGTGGGTGTGATTTTATCAGTACACTAGAGCTAGGAAGCGTTTTTATTATTATTATTGTTATTATTATTATTATTATTATTATTATTATTATTATTATTATTATTGTTGTTGTTGTTGTTGCTGCAGTTGTTGTTTCATAAATTTTCTCCATAATTTTATGAATGGCCAATCAAGCATTTCTAGTACTTGGGCAGGTATGACATGCCTCTGGCTGAAACATAAACAATGCAACTAAATTCTTTTTTTACTGACATTGATTTTCCTGGCCAGGTTGTTGTCATGTAATTGTTTGCCATTAAAAGAAAACTGCGTAGTTAGATTTCCATGTTTAATGACTTAAGCAAAGCCTTTGAGGCTTCATTAGTTTGCACAATGATGCAGCCCAAAAGTGATTGTCTAAGAAATGAATCTCAGAAGTTAAAGCAAACAGAACTTGTGTCCTCAGGTGATCTGGCCTGTCAAAACCAGAACAGAATAATAAATAACTAAAAACAGAAATAAATATATAAATAAATAAAAAAAACATTGAAATTCAGAACATTTAATTTATAGATAAAGCATTAATCATAAAATGTTCAAGATTCATAGTTCTAGCTTAAGTTATAAAAGAGCTTCTTTTAATGATTTTATTCATGAGCAAAGTATTATTCAATGCCTTCATGTTTCAGTGATGTATCCTGGCCTCTTATTTTTTCCTCCCAACCATTATAAATCAGTGCACTGCAGTGGGATGACATGGATGTCAGCCCTCAGTTCTTTGTGCAAGAATAAGACAAGTTCTCTGTGGTGTTTGATACACATTCTTTTAGAATCTGTCTTCAGATCAACACAGCGCGACTGTGTCTCTGGAAGACAGAACAAAGATTGCTCAAATTAGAAATGAAATATAAATCCTATAAAAAAAAAAATAAAAAAAAAACTCCCATGGAGCCAATGACCGCAAGCATACTAACTCAAACGACCTCGGTGGCCAGTTGATATCGGCAAACACGTTCTACACAGAGTCGTTTTTTAGCAGCAATCAACATAATCATCAGCAAGCTGCATTCGCAGATAGCCTAGCCGATGTGTTGTCTGTCTCTAATTTCACAATTTACAGTCATCGTACAAGGAACATTTTCACTGTTGGTGCTAATCAAGCTGCATTTCTAATTCATGTTAAAATGTTTAGTCTTTTCCTGAATCTTTTCCTGAAGAGGAGATTCTTTAGGTTTTAAACCTAACTCTTACATACCCACTCATCAGTTAAATTAACTGCAAACATGTGATGTCTTGTCAAGAATAACCCACGATACTATGAAAGGTGTCTCAATGTGCCTCATTATTTTTCCTCCTGCTAGTCTGCTTTATTCAGTACACTGCAGTTTGTGCATCATTGCCAAAAGACTGTTTAGACAATGGTGAGTGTCATCTCCCAATTTTCCTCAGATTGTAGAGGACACAGTTCTGTGACACAGATTTCACGATCTCTGAAATGCCTTGTATTACTTCAGACAGAAAAAGAAAAACAAAAGTACAAATGGAATAATAAGAGGAAATTGCAGTTTGGAAATCATTACAAGTGTGTAAACTCTCTAGGCAAGAACATGCTGCATCGCTTGGGATATTTTTCTCACCCTCTGCCTTTGCATATTTCACACTGGCATAGTCTTTGGAGATGTAAGTCATACTGAGAGAATTTGACTCTGCATGCTAAAAAAGCATAAATATCGGTGAAAAAAAAAAAAAAAACATAACCAGCAGATGACCTTATTAAGCTCAGTGTGTACCATGCAGTAGCAATATTGCCTTTATTTGTCGTTATTACCACCCGCCATTACTGTGAGTGGGAGGAATATCAATTTCACAAAGAGGGCCGCTGACTAAATGTTAAGGAGCCCCTCCCTGTCATGTGAGACACATCCCTACTGTTCTGAGTGGGCAGATATGGCTGTGTTTTACTACTTATGGATATTCAATGATAGAGCACAGGTCCTGCTCTAATAAGGGATTTACCAATGCAGAGTAGCACTGTGCACTGTGAGAACATATGTTAATGTACTTGGCTGAGGCCAGAGAAACAGCAAGAGGTTTGAAAAAAAAAAGAAAAAACACATGGGACTGGCCTCCTGGAGCACACATTTGCCTTCTACAAAGATATTAATATGACTGGTACTCAGCGGTGGAAGAGGAGGAAAAAATTACCCTGGCAGTGAGGAGAAGTTTGTTTTGGTGATGGTGATGGACCCCAATTGGGCTAGGCAGGCTGGGGAAGAGAGACAGCTCTGTACTCTGTGGCTTTTGAATTACATCAATGGCACACTTTTAACTGACTGCGCTGCCAGAAAAACTGACATCAACATATTTGAGGAAGATATGCATGGAGCAAATGGGGATATGACTGTGAGCCTTGTCTCTGTGCTTTATCAATGTTTTACCAAGACTGTGCCACTGGCTTTGGAAGATGGATTGTCTCTGTTCCTTGTCAAGAGTTGACAGTTATAGTAACAAGTTGTCAGCTGAAGAATTAATTTAATAAAATGTATAGCATACATAGAAGTTAACATCTGTGAACGTGGTAGAAAAATTATGCCCTGATTCAGTATTTAACTTTACAATTTTACTGGCTTGTTACAGTTTAAAAATACTTTAGAAATACTTACTTTACAATAACAGCCAGCAATAGATAGTGTATATAGAGAGTTTATGTAGAAAAGGATTTTCTGCAGCCAAAGACAGTGAGTAAACGTCTTGCTTGGCTTTCACATTCATATGGATTACCTGAGAAAATATTCATGAACTTGGCTTTGGTCTCAGTGGAGACAGTGGAAGCAGCAGTGTCTCTTCCTGAATATTGAGTATGTTGACTGTTAATATTTTATCGGTAGCAGCAGTGGTCAAAGTAGTTCCTTTGTCCTGTGCACATTGAATGTTACTGTAATTAAGCAGCAGCTAATGTTTTTCTTCCTGTGTATGCAGTCTCTTTCTTTTAAAAAAAAAAAATCATGTCTATTTGGCCTATTTTACAACCTGTTTTTGGCTGCTATTACCATTTCACCACAATATCTACTTGTTTGTCCATAGTAGAGAGCAAATGGTTAAAAAGAAAGATACTGCACAAAAAGAACACCTCATTTATATAATAAAAAAAAATCTATTGGCAGTCTATTGACAGCATCCTTCAACAGTCTCAGTGAGGTGTGGGAAATACAATGAGCAATGTGTTGCTTGTGCTAGAATTGCTAACATGCTTAAGCAAATCAGTCCAACTGGGCTACTTTACTATACTCTTGTAGTCATATTAAACTTGCATAAATTCCTTTGTGTCAAACAAAAGTTCCTTTCATTTGGTTGTGGCATAAATGGCTGTTATGGCAGCTGTTTGTAAAGCGGAGTAACAGCAGCAGATACAAGATGATTTATTCATCAAACTGGGCATTTAAAAGAATGCTTTCTTTATTCTACAGTAACACCTTCAGAAGTTAAGATTGGGATCTACTATCTAGGTAACAGCGGTGATAGAATTATTTGACTTACAGCCGGCAGTAAATGGTTGTACACACAGTCCAGCTATCTCTATGATACATTTTATCTCTCAACATATACATTGATTTCTGTGTAGGGATCAGATTACATATAACTGGAATAATAACAAATGCAGAGTTTTTGAAGTGGGACCCATCAACGCTTCAGTAGAAAGAAAACTGTTTTTATAAGAAACATAAATATGATAGGTAACTCATTGAAATTTATAACAAGGCAACAGTCGTTCGCATTGTTAATGTTTCACAAGCTTCTTTGTGAAATCTTTATGCTTGTGGTGAAATGTGAAGAATGACAGATAATGCACTTTGAAACTGAGAAGAAATTAGCTGAATGACATTACAGGAGTGTTGTGATTAGCCCTTTGGTGGCTGTTTTGAACTCTTTTTGGACTGCTGTGGACTTTGGACTGTATTGGACAGTCTTTTGGATTTTTGTTGAAATCTTTATGGACTCTTGTTTTGGTTTCTTTGTTGGCTTTGTTCTTTGATTCCTGTTTAATTTAGAAAACATGAAACTCTTGTTTTGGTTCTCAAGTTTTCTTCAGTATTTCTTCCTTCAATTTGAAATCCTGCTTCTTGTGTACCTGTTCCTGGCTTTGTTAGTATTTCTTGTGTTATATTGCCTTGTGTATCTGTTCTGAGTTCACTTTCTTTCTTTGTTTTTTTTTCCCTGCCTTGTTGATCGTCTGCCCCGCCCTAATGTGAATCACCTGTGGCCAGTTACCCTCTGTGTATATAAGTCTTGTTGCCCCCACCCATCCCTCTTTGTCAGTTTGTCTGCTGTTTGGCTGAGTGTGTTCCTGCTGCGTTTGCCCCCAGAATTTGTTCCTGTTATCTCTGTGTTTGTACTTGTTGTCATCCCAGAGTTTGAACCTGTGGACAGCCTTGTGTTTGTACCTGGTTGATTTCCTGTTCCTGTTACTTCTGTAGGTTTATCTATGTGACTGTTGTGAAGCAAGCAGGAGTCCAAACTTGCCTTCAGGTCTTTGCTTTTGAGTTTTCCCTTTGAGGACCCTTTGAGATATTTTATTATTAAAATATCACCATTCTTAAGTCTGCCTAGTGAGTCTGCATGTGGGTACTTCCCTCGTGTTTTCTGGCCACAGCAGTAGTCACAATGAGCAAATCATTTTATCTATCAGTTGTGTGTCTAAATCCAAGTCAGAAACTACTCCTGGTTTTGAAGGAGATCATTTCCATAAATGTTCCGAGAATCATTAATCAGTATCATCATTGTGCTTCATGTTTGTCAGTGAATGACAACGATTCGGGCTCTTTGCTTCAAACACGAGCCTGTGATACAGTATGTCATTGCACATCACAATCTATGGACAATGCCTCTGTCAGTCTCAATGAGGGAAACTGTCAGGCGTTTCAATGGGAGAAAGATCAAACGGATGAACAACTCACATTACTAGGAAATCCTGATAAACTGAAGTTTTGACACATCAAGGCGCTTTCCTTTCTCCACCATGCTTCCTCTGTGACAGTACACTTAGTGACCACTTTATTATGCGCGCCTCCCTCTTAATGCAGCTCGCTCCTTCAGACAGTGACTCAAACCTTTGTGACTCATTTTGCTGGCAGAGAGGGCATGCAGACACGGTTGAGAGGTTCACTCACAGTCCAGCTAAACCTGTGGGCCCCTTGCATGTGTCAACAACATCTACAGTATGTCTCATTTCATTCCAGTCAAATGCTACACCATTTTTTGGTTGGATCAGAACTCATTCTGATCCAAGGTGTGCTAATCAGTGACAGTTGCTGTAATGTCTGACACACTATGACACACAGAGGGTGTTCGTTGGACAAAACTTTGAAATGGATTGTGGAAGCTTCAGTCGACATATGACCATTAAAACTGAATCTGTGAAGAGTGAGGAATCTTTCCTTGTCTTGGAAACCCTTGTTTCTGTTGCTACATGCAGGTGGTGTTGTATTTTTCAAGCCTACTGCAGATTACTCAAGTGTTTTTGTTTTTTTTTTTTTTAAGTCTAACCATATGTAAGGTGACATAGTAGCATAAACATTAAAAACTACAACAACCCTCCCTTCTGCTACTGAGTGCCATCCTGTAGCCAAAGAGTTTTTTTTTCTGCAACTCGTAACTGAAACATTATGGATAACAGTTCAGTATGTTAATGTGCAATGGCCAAGTGAACATACTGTTTCTGAATCACTTGCTCCCTTCCTGTCCATCCTTTTTAGTTTATTTCTGAGCCAGCAGCAACATCTAATCGAGTCGTCATTCCTTGTCGCTGCACAAACCAAATAGCAAACACAGGAACCATTACATAGTATACAAAGTGAATACAGAGTGCCACTGCTGAGTCTTTTTGTGTCATTTCACATAATTTCTCTACTCTGTCCAGCTTTGGCTAATCAGGAAATGTGTTTTTACTATTGTATTTTAAATGCAGAGGCTTTCACTTTGAAAGGTCTGGATATTGTTATACATCAATAAGATTATCATCAGGGATTATGCCAGTGACAGCTAGTGTCTGTGACCCAACAAGGCTGTCTTCCTGTTTATTTAAAAAAAAAAAAAAAAAAAAAAATGACCCCATAGGTCGACTGTGCAAGCAGGTTATTGTGACTGATAGTTATTTTTTTATTGTCAGGCAACCTCCAGCAGCCATAGTAATTATGAAGGGAGCAAAGGAGGAAGTATGGTGAACAACAAAGTCGACATTGGGAGGAGGGGTTGGGGCAAATGTACTGTATTTGCACATGTATGAGACGAACCCAAAAAAATAAAAAGCTAGCATACTAAAACATTAGCCACATCTAGGTGGCTAATGATGGTATCCAACTGTGTAACTCTGCATGTTGGTGTGAGGAAGGGTCAGGGGGTCATCTCTGCAATGCAGTGAATATTTAATTTTGCAGGAAATAAACTTTAGAAAAAAATGCCTTGGCGTATTCATGATATTTTTTCTTCTATTAATACAGATTACAGACACATTGCGGCTGACCAGGTGCAACCCTTCATATTGACAGTGTACTGTTTTTTTTTCAAAGGGATTTTTTTTTTTTTCAAGCAAGATAATGTATCATTGTCTCAAGATGGTTCGAGGAAATTATTTTACTTTACTCCAATGGTCTGCACAGTCCACAGATCACAGCCTCATAAAACACTTTTGGGATGAGGGAAAGTGGGATGTTCACAACATTTGCGCCCCTGAAAAACTGCAAAAACTGTGCTGTCAAGTGAGTATAGATCAAAATCCCTATGGAACATTTCTGACACCCTTCTGAATCAATGCTTCAAAAAAAGAAGAAAAAAGTCTGGCAGTTCTGAGGGTCGAATGGCCCTACATAGCACCTGCTGTACCTAATAAAATTGTCAATGAGTGTATTTACAGTACTGGTAAAGGACTACACTTCAGTCAAGAGACCTCCGGCTCAAATATCCTTCCCTTCCCTGGCTTCTTAGCATAGACACCATGACATCCTAAATTTGCATAGTAGTAAAGATTAATGTAGCTCTTGAAGGCTGGTGTGACACTTATTCAAAACAGCTCCCCTTTTTTTCCCTAGTGTAGTCTGGAGCAAAAGGGGGTGAGCAGGCAGTGAGTGATGTGGGTAAAGAAAGCCAGACACTTCCTCAGCTGTAGTCAACCTCAAAGAGCATTTTGTCATGTATCTTCACTTGGTAAAGTGCCTGCAACCTACTTCACATCACTATTGAATCAAGGTCTGTTCCCCTGTATTTGATGCTGTTTGATGTCAGTTGAGATGTGAAACAAGTAATGGAAGGGTAAAAAAAAAACGCACATCTTTAAAACTGGCATAGCAATTTTTTTGTTGTTTTCATTTTTCCATCTTCATCTCTTTGCCCATGAATGATTCTAAGTAAGCAATAATTATTAAGTTAGATGTCACAGCATTATGAAGGATGTCCTTCAAGCAGCACCTGATTTCAAGGGACAGCTTGACAAAACTCACTTTGAATTTGGTTGAAAGCATGTCTAATTGAATTTTGATACGTAATTAAATCAAGCAATAAATCAGCCCAGATCCCACTGCAACCGACAATTCAACACTCCTGAGCACCACAAGCTAATTATGATGAAGTTATTATCTCAGCCAAAGGGAGTACTCTGAATGGCTCCTTCTGCATCATGTAGAATCTTTTCAACTAGAATGCACTCAACCTTGAGGAAAGGGCATCTCTCATATTAAGGATCCAGAAGATCCTATAAATGTCACTCGCTCGGTTGGTAATGTGTCCACGTTGAAACATCGTCCCACTTTAAGGCAGGTGATTACTTAAAGCAGTCATAGTAGTGAAATGTTTTTGACTCACTCATACGCATAAACACGCAGATGCACCAAGCCAGAAACTATCTGATGTGTCAGTAATTGCAGCTGGTAGTAATTTCTGTCAATAATCCCTCGATGTGTAGGAAGTCGCTATATTGATTTAACATGGATTTAGAGCATCATCCTCATCATCTGGTTTCCAGTCTCATACGGTTAATCAATTACATCCCCTGCGATTTAAGTATGCTTTAGATGCCATGCACTGCGCATGTAATCTCATGACATAAGGTATTAAATGAAGTCTAATTATAACTTTGCAGCTATGTGTCATATCATACTCTTTTAATACCTTCACTAAGAAGACAAATTGGTGTGTCAGTGAAGACGGGTGCTCCATTTTGAATCAGTGTAAAACAACATTTAGAAGTTAGTTATGACTGTCATGTGATCCTTGTAAATAAATATGCATAAAAGAATACAAATGTGTTTTAATGATCAGCCTGCTTGAATCTGAGAAACCTTTTACAAATATATAAAGAAGTGAAAAAGGCATAATTCTCCAAATCCCCAGACAACCATACTAGATCTAGCTGGTATGGTTTTCGTAAATGAATCCTCTGCAACAATTACTGCAGTAGCCTCCTTCTGCATAATTTGATGAGCAAAGAGAACATTGATGAACTTTTTTAATTATTACGCCGCTTGGGATTCTGACACAAGCGCCACAGAGAGGGAGGGGGTCCGGCACTACAGCTGCTAGGGAGCTTTTTTTCCCCCCCTTTCTCGCTTTTCCTCCCTCTACCTCCCCTTTTTTAATTCACCCAATTTGTCGGTCCAAATGAAACAGCAAAAGGTTAGAGTGTGGAGTAATTAACAGCAGCTAGCCTAATGAAATCAGGAGGATCAATACCTCACTAAGAATGAAGCAAGATGGGGGATTGTCCAGGGGAAACACACATATACAGACCACTTAATAATAATAAGCTGATGAAAAGGCAACATGTTGTCCACTTGTAAATCAAAATTGGTTCGAACACACTGTGACATTATTGCTGTCTAGTAATTGTGTTAGAGGAAAGTTGCTCCTTGTGCACACTCAAGTGTACAGGATTTACACCACTCTGTATGGTTTGCTGAGAGGGTTTCCCTTTATTGAATGTCAATAAGTGCATCAATACACTTTGGATAACTGAGCACCAGTGCAAAGGGAAACGGGGATTCTATTTATCTAAGGCTACACTTAAGTATATTGAAGACTTTATTAGCCCCTTTTGATGAGGAGGTGTTTTGTTTGCAACAGTTTTATCACACTGTCTAAGACATGCTGTGTTTGCCAGAAATATAAGGGATGTAAACTTGCCCACTGTTTCTTGGCTGAGACAGTCACGTCTCTTGTGCCTGCACACATGAGCAGATGGCATTCACATCTAAGTTTTCCACTGTGAATATTTGTATTATGCGTGCATATGTCTGTATGCGTGTGATTGTGACACAGGCCACCTGACGAAGTTGTCATTTTCTTCCTATTGATAAATTCAGACACATCCATTTCGTCCGTGAGGATAACCGATTGATTTCAGGCCACATGCTTTTCCCCCCCACCCTCTGCAAACAGCTTAAGTCATGCACTGTAGTGCTGCACTGACATTTCTGGAATACTGAGTAGTCCTGACAAGTCCTGCTTGACCATAATTTTCACCAACTTCTTGCAGAGAGGCTAGTTTTATTGAACAGCAGGGCACTATAGCGAGCCTCACCAATATACCCTGAGTCAGAGTCATAACAAATGTAAAATACACAAGGGTAGGCTTTGGCAGCTCAAGAGTCTCTGGCTAGCTACTATGCTTCCTGTCTCTTTGCCTTGCTCTGCGCGTCTCCCCACCTTCAAAGGTATTTACACTACGAAATAAACTGTAATGTGGGAGGCTGTAGAGATGGGAGCAGCAGATCTCATTAGTGTTAAACTATTAGGAGCATGAGGACCCCAGGGATGGGGGGGTTTAAGGCTTTCAGTGTAGCTGGAACTTATCATATCACACACTCTAAAAATTATTTTCACAAACTGCAGCGAGGTGCCGTGATGCACCATTTATAAAAAAAAAAAAAAAAAAAAAAAACTTTGAACTTGGTATGAATGGAGAAAACTCGACAAAGCTTTGTATTGTGACGCTGTCCCACTGCTATGTGAGTGCAGAGGTCAGCCAATAGAGCTAGAACATTTTTAAAAAATGGTTAAACACTGGGTTTAATTTTCTGTATGATTATAATACAGTGGAATAGGTCTTTCTGAAGCCAACAGATATTTTGACACCAGTCGCAGTAATTGCTGAAAATGAGAACACGGAATATCAAGTGGGTTTTTATCCCTTAGTCATCTCATGTAGACAGACTTCAGTGTTATTAAGTTCACAGAGGTGAGGAGGAAAATCTCCTGTCATTGGAATGACAAGACCTTGGAAATTCACAAGTTGTTTTTCGAGTGGCTGTGTTTGTAAAGTTGTGGGGAAACGTCATTTACATCATCTCTTGGGTAGAAATGGGTACCATTTTTCTTTTTTTGTTTTTTTTATGTACTTGAATTTGTTCAGAGGCTGATGAAATTAGAATTTCATAGATATTAGCTTTATGAGACAGAACACCAAATTTGTTTGTTCTGTCTTTGACCTTTCACCTATATGATAGTTAGAATTTTGTTGCCAAATATTGGTCTGAAAGTAAGGTTACCTCTAAAATGACACATAAAACTACTAATAAAATCACTAACTACCTATAAACAATGCCTTTTGTTAAGGAACCCAACAGTTCTGATAAATGTAAAGGCAATGAACCCTATATTCTGATAGGCATGTATGGTAATGATTAAAGATCTATTTCATTCAGTAGCTGGTAACTGGAATAAATTTTGATTAATTTAGATTCATTTTTATACTCTAAATAAGTGTATATGCCCTGAGGGAGATTACGTAGCTTATGTTTGGGGAAAAAAAAAAAAAAAGCTGCTGGATTTTTTTTTTCTTTTTAAAATCCCTGATATGCCCATAGTTAGCTTATTGTCTTTCTCCTGCACACTGCAGGCTTAGTTTCAACTGTAGATGTAATATTAGCTACCCTGCAGTCACCTACACACAGCTGGAAAGCACTTTTACCTACCTTCTGACTATGCCTTTTGATTATTACCCAGTCCTTCTACCTCTGTGCCAACCTGCCATGCCATTGCTCAGACCTTCACTGAAGAAGAAAGGTTGCTGCTACACTTCTACCTGCCTCCAGTTCATACTGGAACTCAGTACAGAGGAACTCAAAGACTGTACTGCAGTTCACTTTACATGTTACAGCAGTATCAGATAAAAATTATTTGTATTTGCACTGTTTCAAAAAATGCCATACAGTTCTACAATATGTGCTGTATGTCCCTTTCACTGACTACATTCACTATTTATTCATTGTGCAGCCAACGTGTCTAAAAGTTGGGATACATTTGGATACAGAACCCAAGCACAATAAGGTCTGGTGTTTTTAATCAATTATTTATCCAATATTTTAATGATCAGTGTGCCTGGGGTGATCAAAGGCTTGGTTCAAGCTCCACTGCCTTTGCTCGCTAAGACATCCCTCTGTACTTTGATGTGGTTCACCAACAAATGCACTTATCTTAAGCATAAGTCTCTCCCAGGCTTGTGTGTGGGTGCTTTGAGACTGCTAGTTTGAGAGGTGTACATACAGAGAGAAGGTCACTGACCAATCCATACAGAGGAGGAAAAAAAAGGCAAAACTCACACATTTGTGGTCTCAAGCAATCAAATGTACAACTACTATTTTGAATGTCATCTAAGTATAAGACAACCATAGGTCACCTTCTCAGATCCTTCTTGTACATTATCATATATTTAATTGGTTGCCAAGGTCTCTAACTTGAAGTATGTGTCACGAGATGTTGAATAAAACATTACTTGGAGAAGAAACAACTGCCTCATGGCAGCCTCAAGTAAAATTCTGCTTTAAATGACCAGTGAGTGAATGCAAATGAGTTGCCCCTCAAACAGACCTGACAAATGTTGGTGTGCTCAAAAATGCAAAAAGAGCAAAAGAAAAATGAATATATAGGGGTTAGTGCTATAGCAGCTGAAATGTAAGTCTGGTGTGGTGATAGGTACGGTATGAATCATACTTTTGACAAGGTTGCAAGATCCATTTAGACATATAACCTATATATGTCTCCACATGCAGAACAGTCATGTACATATTAAACATATGCAGTTTTTACATAGCTTACTTATGCATCTCATATTTAATGGAAATGATTTAAACAGTATTCATTTCAGATATCAATTGCATAGAGTAGAGCAGTACTATAATGGCCATAACTGCTAAAAATGATGACCACCATACTGGCAAATATATATTTGAAAAAACTGAGCTTCGAACAGTTGAAGAAAAGACAAACTGTTGAAAACATTACAAGTGTAGTCAGTTTACAGCATGCATAAGTTTAATTTGTGCAACTAGTTCATGGCAATGAGATGATTAATATACACAATTGTTTTCCTGTGTTTTCCAGTCAATTGTCAGACGTTTGGAGACCTTACTTTTTAATTTAGTTCAGTTGTCCACCATAAAGCTTCAGTTTGTTTTTGATGAATTGCTTTGCGTGTACTGTTCTATCACTCAGTCAGTCGCAGCGTCCCTTGGTGAACAATTATGGCGGGATAATCTGTTGACATGAACTTGTTTCCTGTTCATTGTTTTACCGTTCCACCCCAGCAGTCCTCTCTGCTTCTCCCCTGTCTAAGTGGCTCCTCACTGCCAGATTTCTTCTATTTTCTTTGCAAATCAAGTCATGTACTCAGATTATTATACACAGTACAAAGAAAACAAAATTGGTGATTAAAAATTAAATACTCTTATCTCTCTGTGAGTTATCTCAGTCCCCAGAGAGAGGATGCTATTTTGCAGGCTTGCGGGTGTCTTTTGTTCCCAATTTAGAAGCTTGTCGCTGTTTATTGTTAATTTTTGATGCTTCATTTGATATTCTGTTCACTTTCCTCCCTGACATTCAGAGACAACATCTTTATCAAAGTGTCAGTTGTATGGCTTGTGTTGTCAGGATGTCAGGTTTACCCTATTCTTTACATTTCTGCGGAGAGGGTGTGTACACTGCAGCCTGGTTTGTTGGCGTGCCAACAGAGCACGGAAATGTGCAAACTGTGTGTCTGAGTGGGGAAAAAAATAAAAATCAATATGTATCCTAAATCTCAATTCTAACTTAAAAAATACTTTAAACCTCCAAATCTATGAGTAAATTGTGAACTCTGGCTGACTTTAAGAAGTTGCAGTCAGACAGGTATTTGAACTGAATGTTCTTCTGTCCTTGCAGGAGGCCTGTCAGCTTGGCAAGATAACCTCTGTGAATGTAAGTCTTACTCTGTTCTCTGCTTTTTCTTGCAAGTGCATGAGCATGATTACATCATGATACTGTGCAGATGTTTGGTCTGTTACTACTACTACTGTATTTTACACAAGGCACACCTACAATAAATCTGCATGTCACCTCTATAATCTTTGTTTCCAGAAATATACATGTTGTCGTTGTCATTTGAAAACCGTTTAATGCTTGAACTTCCATTGAAAGGATCTGTGGGTTAAATGTTCAGAAAATTCTGAAACCCATGTACAAACCCTTCAAAGTGAAATATTTAGTAGATGCAATGTTTTGATCCAACAGCAATAACTAATCTATTTATCTTGTTCATGACTGTTTTTTCTTTTCTATTTTTTTATATGCTTTACCAAAAATTGCTTTGTTGTTCTTGTATGAATTTGACTGAAATTGTGGGTAAATATTTACATTTTTTTTATTTCTTCTCTTCAAACCATTTAGTGCTTCTGTGCAGATGTACACACAGTCAGAGTCCACCAGTCTTTGAGTCCATGAGAGCAGGACTGTTGAGGTCCCTCAAGCACTTTGCACAATAACATGCTACTCAGACTTTTTCAGTTTCAGTGGTGAATGCTGCTGTGAAATTCTGCACAACATGGCTTGTGTATTTAGTCCTAACTTTGTTTTTAGAGGAAACTGCCAAATTTTTGCATTTTGCAATGGTAACAGGGAGATAGCGCTTTATTTTTATATCTAAGCCATAGTTTTGTAACAGTTTCCTACTATTACTAAAGTTTTTTGTAAGACCCTACTCAGCCAGGATTAGAAAGTATTACTAACTAATTCTGTCATAGTTCATGTTGCACAGCAAAGATCATCATTGCTGATGACTCAATAACAGATGAAATTAATAAAAATTCATTTGATTTGTCAAAAAGCACCCAGTAATCTCTCAACCCACTTGCTAGAATCACCTCCCTCTTGCATGTTCCCGCTAACTCACCATTTCACACACAGTGGCATATTCACCTCACACATAATAGGCAGCTCTGGAACAGCATGTACAAAAAGAAAAGAAACACCCACAATGTAAAAATAAAAAAAAGAAAAAAAGAAAAGAAAAAGGTTTTTGTGGAGCGCGGTCTTGACATCAAACAGAAGGGGGACATCTGGGGGGTTGTTTTGATATTTTTTTTTGTGTGTGTGGTTTGTGAGTTTTTTTTTTTTTTTTTTTTTTTTTCCTTTTTCTCCACATAAGACATGTGCGACATGACAAATCAGATATCCTCTGAACAGATTTATGCAGGTCTAGGTGTGCCCGCAAGCTGATCCTTATCTGAAACGGCAGAGCCAATCTCCCCTGATTCACTCCTAAGTGGTCCCTGTTTATCACTCAAAGTGAGCTGGTTGTCAGCCAAGTCCTTCTCTGTGTAGCCCTGACTTCTAGACAGTGGTAGTCGGGGGGGAAAAGTATATATGATAATAAAACTCAAAGAGCTGAGTTCTACTAAAGGACAAGGTGGCAGCCACTCGGACTCCCCACCTCTATATCTAAATATAACGGACTTCTAATCCGGTAACCCATGGATCCAGCTCCATCTGCCTATTGTCTGGGTGGTTACCAGAGGGAGGGTTTTGGATTGGCTGGCTTGTTATATGGTAGAACTTGGCATGCATCTCTCCTGTTCATTTTATCTCTGTGTACATACTTCTCAAGGCAGTGTTTTATCTGGCTGAACGGGCTTTGTTTGGTCTTGATATCTCTTACCGCAGCTTGTCTTTGCTTTATGGATTTCTGGCAGCTTCTTTAAATAAGTGATAATGCTTAGCAAAACACTCACCTTGACTCATCTGTGAATGTTTGTTTTTGTTTGTCATGTTTGTCTTTCAACATTAATGTTTTGTTCACATTAGCCGTTACTGAGACCAAAAACTTTTTATTTATTTAAGACCCATTAATGGTATTTAAGTGTAATTAATATTGTAGCTAGACAACTTAGTATTGAGTGCATCGTGAAATCAAATTAGGCCTTTTTCGACATCTGGCACCAACTTGAATGAGCCTGAATAAACAGAAGCCTAAAAATTAAGACACTCCCTTATGCAAAATGATTATGTCGTAATTGTCACGGACAGCTGTTTGTTCTAATAGATTCTGGATGCCATTGTTGGAGCAAGTTTCCAATAATTAGAATCATGTGGAGAGGAAGCATGCTTTTTGTAGAGCTGCCAACCTTCCGTAAGTGGGCTCTTTCTTTTGCTGGAACCTGGACTTTGCTTTTGCATGCATCCTCCACTAATTTGAGAAACAGCTGCCAACGCTGTTTGAGAACAAGTAGATATTTAGACTACTTGAAAGCGTGGGCAAACATGGCACACAGAACTATATGATTTTGCCAACAAGGTATTCGTTTCTTCTCTGTCTTATATAATAGAAATCCTGAGACGAGTGGGAAAAACATTCCTTTCTGTACAGAACTTTAGAGACATACCTCATCATTTGGCAGCCAAGGCAAGATTCATTTTAATCCTGCATCATGTATTGTGTGGTTCAGAAAACAGTGCAGTGCATGTGAGCAGATGACTATTTTCTTTCTAATTTTGCTAATAGAAACAACAGAAACAAAAGCCTTCAGTTTCTGAGTTATCTTACACAAGAGTTGAAGGTTGTGTGTGTTTTTCTGTTTGATTCTTTAGCTCCATGCCCTTTTTCCACCCTTTTTCTGCTTATTTCCCATCTGTCTTTTTCTTACCAGGATGCACTCATACAAACACACACACACTCACACTCACACATGCACACAAACACAGTGATTTGTGGCCCCGGGATCTAGATGAATCAAGTAAATAGAATATTTAGCTAGCTGTTTCAACCTCGCAACATTGAAAACCACTCAGTTGTGCTTTCAGGGTGCTAATTGTGTGGATTCAGGTTAGTCAACCCTCTCTGATAGTTTTTAAATGAAGCTTTTTGTGCTCTTGGTTTTTGGCAGTTTGTCTTTCATTAGTGCCGGACTTTATTTCACTCTCCCTCTCTCCTCTATTTTCCTAGCCTTATTTAATCTTATCAAAGAACAATAAGTACTTTATCTACTCACTATAGTGGCTAAGGAAAAGTATGTTCGTACAGAGACATCCTCCTGAGCTTGAAGGAGCATGTGTTAATGATGTTTTTAATTCAGGACCTGCATATTGCTTTCGTTGCTATAGCAATGAAGAAAATCAAGATAGTCATTTGCGCTCCAGTTGTATTTGTTCTTGAAAAAAAATCTCTTATCAGTTTGAATAATGGGGCGAATAAAATTCCCCTCAATAACTGAAGCTGGGGGCGTAATTATATTTTATGTGTTTTATGCCCCTATACAGTGTGATGCGGGGTGATGTTACGCGGGGAATCGTGTGAGGACATGAATTCAAACCACAGTATATATCACTGTGACAATGCTCAGTTTTACCAGTTTTACCTCAAAGCCAAGTCAGATCTCCTCACTCCTCGTTTTTCTTTTTGTCAAACTCCAAGGAAAAGAGATAAAAAAGCAAAAGTAAAAAATTAAATCCACGGCATCGACAGATTACCCATTGTGCTTCACAATATGAATGATTGTAACTGGGTGGTTTGTTGTTTTTTTTTTTTTTTGGAGGAATTTCTAACATGTTAGCAGAGACCACTATATACAGGATGTGTTTTCTTTTTAGCTCCAAAGGAAGGTCGCAACATGAACTTCTGTAAACCTCGGGAGAAATCAAACAGGCCTGCACCTTTCAGAAGAAAATGCCCACACGTCTGTGATCCCCAAGACTGTATAAATCAAAGTCTCAGCCTCCACATGCATTTCCACTTCTTTTGTGTCTGAATTGGGCGAGAGGGAAAACTAGGACATAGTTCAACCTGTTAATACACATCCCATCTATTATCAGGATGGGAAGTCTCAATTATGAACCTTATAGTCAGTTTATTATCTGAAAAGTAATTCAGTAGACTCAACAGACCAGAGATCATTTTTTGGTTACAGGGTCACTGTTTCAATTAGTCCCCTTGGTGACTAGATGCAATTTTGGCATAATTTCCTACTAAAAGCAGGTAAAGATGATGGATGCAGTGCTGGGTGTGTAACAACAATCCTTGATACAATTAGGCAAGGATTTTCCTCATAAATGCTGTCTCATAGTACTCACTCACCCATAAACAAGTTGTGTTGTCACCTCATGATGATATTAATAATCTTTGTTTATCAGTTGTGGTGTGCCAAGTCTCTTCCTTGGAGCAGAGAATACCTATAAAGGATACTTTCTTTAACACCAAGGTGCATGCATCCCTGGAATGACAGATGTATTAAGGACATGATTAAAATTTTTTCTTTCTGGTGACCAACATATGAGTCAGTGTGTTGTTAAGAAAACACAAAACAGCAATGCAGCAGTAACTGAAATATCAAGCCTTTAATTGATGATTGCATCTGTTTAGTGACTCACCAACGCTTTACAAGCTTGTTTGGTTTAAAAAAGTAAAATAAAATAAATTCACATTTTCTTATTTAGATCTTGTGTTATAGCTATGCAGATAGTTTTGGTTTTAGGTTGTGAGACATCCGTCTCTGAGATTCGTTTCCTCACCTCAAAACAATGGTGAAGAGAATTTCAATTGTGGTGCTCAAAGCATTGAAATATTACATTTTAAAAAATTCAACAACAACGTGACTCTCCAGAAGGATTGTCCTTGATCCTTTGGACAGACCTGACTGTGAACAGTTTTCATTGCCACTATGTGCTACTGCAAAAATAGCCCCTGTGAGGCCTGTTCTAAATATGTTATCAAGAGTAACACAGGAAAAAAAGAAAAAAAAATCATTTCTGTTGATTTTTTTTTTCAATGTAATTTTTTAATGCTCTGAGATCAACAGACAAAACACCAGATCTTAATGGTTTATTCTGTACTCACGCAGACTACACTACTGTATTTGCTTGTTTATGGGTATTTTTTTGTTTTTCACTTGTTTTTTGGGGACATTTCAAACAGCATGGAAGAGTTTCTCATAGAACATTTCTTGTTTGTTGGTTTGCTCTAGACCCAGCGCCGTGTGACGTTCCATCTTCCAGACGGTTCCCAGGAGAGTTGCAGTGATAGCGGGCTGGGAGACGCAGAGCCTAGCAGCACTGCCAGCACCACCCAGCCTCTACCCCTCAGCTTCCCCCAGGAGGAGTACTATGAGCAAACATCACCTAACAGCCGCACTGAGGGAGATGGAAACTCAGACCCTGAATCCAGTGAGTAACTGAGTTTTGAGATGTTCAGACAGCAGGCAAATCTGTTGTGTTTTGTTTTTATTACTTTTTTGTGATTTTTGAGGCTGACTCTCCACAATGTAATTTACAAGTGGCCATCTGTGTTTTTAGACAGTAAAATTATTTACTGAGATTACAGCTGTGATTTTCATAGTAGCAGCACAGCCTTGCAGACACTTAACAAGCAACCATCTCCTGTCAAATAACTAGCAAACAAGATAGTTACACATTAACGTTTTTTGTGAGGTCATTCTTCAAAGAAGTAGGACAACAAGTTTGTTGGACAAGAATTAGGGATGCACTGCTGAGAGGGAAATACAGGATTGTTCCATGTGCTGTATTTTTCAGTTTTTCATGTTGGGATGAAATCATCTCAGTCATATTACATATGCAAGTAAATTGGATTCGATCAAGGCAGACTGTGAATCTGTTTTCCTGGGAGCGTAGAACAACACTAAGGGTGTAACTTGCACAACGGTGCATTTATTATTAACTATTAATTTTGTAAGCCTGAATTTTGTAAGTGTTGTCCAGTGCCAAGCTCTACAATGTAAGGGGAATTATACCTCTGAAGTTGGAACTCTGTTGCTAAGTTTATTCAAATGATTCACAAGACAGCTGTCACTGCATGGCTTACTGCCCAGTGATGTTCTCCATAAAAAGCTCAGCTGAACGCAAGGATGCACAACTCCTTCCTCATACATATACAACAGATTTAAAAAAAAAAAAAAAATCATTGCTCAAATAACTGGCTGAGGGGAAAAAGAAGAGTGCTTAAGACGCACCACAGAGGACTCTGGGTTTTTTCCACCAGTGGTAGTGTAGATCCAGAGCCAGCATGTCAGTGATGCTGCTGCTGCTGAAATGATTTTGCTCCACCTTAACATGAACAAGGCTATTCTGAGTCCCCTATGAATGTGTCCTTGTCACATACCAGCCCACCCACCACTTCAAGCTGGATATTCTAGTCCTGGTGAATCAGACTGTATTATCTGGAGGTAACCCTGCGTCATATATTGCAGACTAGATTGAGGCTCAGACTAGAGCAGACCTTCGTTCCTCCTATGGTCCGTGTGCATCATTGCCAGGAATGCTTTATCCATTGCATGGAGATACCTGTCAAAAAACAAGTCTATTTTTTTCTATCCAGCAGAACAAAAAAATCTACAGGACAGGTAGAAATAGATTGCTTTGCATACACCCACCTGCAGTATAGCCATTGTGTCATTGCTGTAAGTGAGACAACAGTCCTTGGTGCATCTGCCTCCCCAGCAGCTGCGCTGACAGGTCCAGGGCTGGGGTGTCAGTGTGAGTGTGATTGTGAATACATTTGTTAGACATTAGACAAGATGGCTGACATCCTGGAGATGGGTTCCTGTTCATTTGCATGCAAGGGTCCGTCCCATTTGTGATTTTTCTATTTCCGATGAGACAGTGTTTTTTGTTTTTTCTGTTTTTTTTACAAGATAGCCTTTTTTGCACAGCCAGCTGACCTCCATGTTCCCTCACACATACACACATCCACCTGTACACGTGCAGGCCGGTGTACAAACATACTCACAAACACATACGTCTAATGATCAAACCTCTCCTTCCCCAGCTGTTCTCTTTAATACATTCACCATGGTGACAGCAGTGATTCATATATGTGATTCATTCATATACAGAGGCAATTGCTCATCATCTCATTAATATTCAGTGACATAAACATCTCATACTTCATGAACTTACTCAAATACTGCACTTATTACCCACTTTCCCTCTGGGGTAATATTTGTAGAAGTGCATTAGTTTTACACAGAAGACCATGCTAATGTGGTAAATGTGTGTGTACTTTTATAAATTGCTGAATTAAAAATCACAGCGGAGTGAGAGAGTTAACAGAATAACTGAGTGTAATACCGGAGTCTAATATTAGTAGTTATACATTAGAAAAGTCACTATAGCTATTTGACCCAAAAGCCCCCTGCAATGCTCTGTTGTAACCTTATCCCGCCAAATGATATTAAAGTCACTCTAATTCTAACTGATGCTAATGTAAAAACACGTTAAAGCAGACAGGACTTGATCATGTTCAAGGGCTGTTTAAGCACCACATGAGAAGTCATTTCATAGATTTTATGTACTCATATATAAGTCATAGTGAAATTGATGTAGGGCTGTGCAGCTTTTTGCAGATGTTTATATTTTGCCAAACAGGATATTCACATTTTATGTTTGTATAATTTTAATAAATACATCTTTGAAAGAACATTCTTACCTAAGTCACAAAAGTCCTTTCATTAGCCTTTAGATGCTGCTGATTTAACACCCGCTTGCACACACATTCACACATCATTTGAAGACAGAGTCAAAGTCATCTGACTCATCTGGCTCCATTTTCTCCTTCCAGAAGTTGAGTCAGATAAACTCTGACTTTGTGCTACTCAGTTCAAAAAGAGAGATGGATCCTGTGCATGTTGACCGTCTCAGAGATGAGTGCATTGGTGACAGAGGGGGGCCTAAGATGGATTAGATATGGTTTTATCAATGAGCACCAGGCTGGCATGGCGGTAGCAATCTCTTATCATGTCGTCTCAATTTGTAAAGCAAAAAGAACAAGGAAAAGTGGAAAGAAGGGAGAGGAGATGGAATGACTCCAAGTGAAGAGGGAGAAATAGAGCTGAGAGATTGAAGGACTCAAGCAAAAGAGAGACTTTCAGGAGTCAAAAGTGCTTTTGTTTTGTAAAGGTGCTTCAGCTTGGACCTGAATGTCAACTTGCACTGAATAATTGTCTATGCCAAAGGCAAGCCATGCGGCCTTCTTATGACAATGAATTTCTCAACTCCTCTTTAAACCTGCATCTTTATTAGACCACCCACTCTTGAAATAAAGTTCATATGACATTTTATGTTTCTATTATTTATGAGTTAGGCGGCTGTTCATTTTATGGGCTCTTGCTTCCCCCTCCAGGCTTACTTCAGCACCCCGCCATCAGTCTTATGCTGTCGCCTCTTTTGTCACACATTGTTCCAAAGGTTTTGATATTTCCTCCTCTGTCTCGACAAATAGATAAAAGCTGCAAATTAATACCATTAGCATGTGTGTTTTCAGGTCCAACCCCCATACATCTCACTGCTGGCTTTTATAGAACTACACATCCAGAACAATTAGGCGTGATGAATCGTACCTGTCCCTTTTGGCCAAATTGCAACACTTCATCAAAACATCAAAAACAGGAATGCATAATGATATGCGATGCATCTCTTTCCGTGAATAAGAAGGATGTACAGTGCTGTTTCAGGTGACATTCTCTCATGTAGAGACTCAGAGCAGTGGCATCCTCAGTTTTCAACACAGTATCACAGAGGTTCACTTTCTACTATTCAAAGTGACTTTTCATGGAATCACAGAGAGCATCGTTGTTTTACATGGAATTCTAAAAGCATCCAGTTGATGAAAATGTCATTCTTGACCCATCTTGGCTCAGACATTGTGTTCTGTGGATTTTGTTGTTGTTTTTTTATAATGACAGTCACCACGGGCCTTGTTCTCACTGATGTTACCGCACTTCAGTTCAGCTCTGTTCACAATAAATAATTAAATCCTGTGTTTTTATTCCTATGTATTTATTAATTTTGGACAGCCTGCGCTGTTGAAGTTGATGTTGGCTTAATGATGTCCTGAAAGGTTTTTGCTGAATGATGGGAATCATCATGTCATGAACAGCAAACAGGGCTAAGCCCCCAGACAAAGTGGAGCAAAGTGGGAGCAAATCCCTGAGTCTAAATCCTTCACATTTTTCAAACAATACACAATTTTGTTCTCTGGATGATTTGTAATATACTTATTTCTTCCTCCTGTTGTTGGAGTTGATGGATTTAGGAGCTTGTGCTTTTGCCCACTTACAAGCAGCTAAAGGCAGTTTCGAAATAGTGCATTAGTCTCTGGAAGAAACATGAAAACACTGTTGCCTGTGCTATAGTGCCGTATCTTAATCTGTGGCATATGGCTTTCAAATGACCAGCTTACACCTTGTCTGTCTAAGATCTAAATCTGCTATTAAAATAAGCCAATCCTTTTTAAACACTGCAAGTATAATAAGATTAAAGTTTTAAATGTGCTGCACGGTGTATTATAAAACGAGAGACTTTTTACAAAAGGCATCAAATAACAGATTTCAATCAATGATTTTGTTTGATATTTAAATTATTTTCCACTTTGTACAATTTCGTGTCTAAAGCTTTAACAGCACATTATATAATTCCTGATGCCAGTAGACAAATAATCTGATTAAAGGCTTGCTGAGATCTTACTTTGTGGGGGTTACATTCTCAACTCTTTGATTTCTGTACATCCAAAATTTTCATAATAGCTCTCAGACTGAGTTTCCAGTTGACTGATTTACAACTGCCCTTTCTTCTTGTCTTTGGAAAAGGCCACTTGACTTGATCTAGTGTGCCAAACACGTTGGTACCACTTGAATTTTTAATACTTTTCAAACCTCTGACTCTACCCAGTATGTCTGGCCACTAATGGCAAGCTTGCACTAAGATTGGAATTCAACTGTCTAGACACAATCTGCCTATGAATAAAGGGATTTCATGAAGAAGCGGGAAAAAAAAAACACAGTGGTGGTGATTGGAACTCTACTCGACTAAGCGGGACAAGCTTCAGCACAAAACTGAAACATTGCATTTTGTCATTCATACCAACAGTTTAACACATCATTATGTGATGGCAACAACGCCATAGTGTTCAGTACAGTTAGCTGCATTAATTATTCATATGAGTCCAATCTCAGTTTCACTTTGAGGGTTCTCATATGCAATTAGAAGTAATGAATGTGCTTCTTAATTACATTCATTTGTGCAAATTTCCATTCCCCATTGAATTTTTCTGTGGAAACATTGTGACACTGACCAATGGCATATCATTTGCAATGTGACTAAATCCATTCAGCATAGAACAATTAGCTGTAATTAGTGTTACAATGTCATCAGCGACCAGGGGGAAAGACTAAGCTGACATGCAAGGGAGTAGAGGACCCTTGTTCAGAGAGTTAAAAGTCCAACATTGTAACAAGATCCAGATAATTGGCTGACCACAGGTTAGAAAGATGATGAACTGCTGTAGTACTTTTGGGCTTGGTTCTTTTTTTTTAAACTTTTATTCATGTAAAGTCGGCTAAGCAGGCATTCTCTTTGATAGCAGTGGCTTTCTCCACATTTACACACTTAGGGGCTGCCAGTGCAAATTTTTACATGTGCCTGCCCATCTCACCATAGACTCCTGACAACTGAGCAGGTTCACTGAAGTAATTAAGAATGAAGTGCCTTGCTTAAGGGTACATTGCTGGTAGTTATTTAAAGATAGGAGGAAGCATTTCTCATTCACTCCCCGACAGGAGCTTACATACCGTCATGTCATCAGAGATATTCTGGCTGCGTTGTGTATATTTAATTCATTCTGAACATAAAATGGTAATGCAGCCTATTCCTTTTCTTGTAGTTATCCCACAATCTTCAAGATTAACTTCTTCAGACTACTTTTTTTTTTCACATCATTTGCACCAGTTTGCTTCCCGCTATATATTCTCCCTCATATAAATAAATAAAAGCCTTTGTGCCTTCTGGCTCCCAGAACTTTTTACAGCTGCCCCAGTGGGCCTGCAACTGAGCTAAATGAAGCAACAGTGAGTATTAACCTACATAGATTGGACCTTTCCTTTTAAGATGATTTTAGATTTTTTTTTTTTTTTTTTTTTTTTTTTTTACCTCTCTCCTCTCTCTTTTTTGACCGCCGGGGTTCTAGAGCTGAGTCAGAAGGGGATTTAGATGGACTCATCTGTATCCTTCTCAACCGATTGGGATTTGGTGGGAGTGCTCAGCTCTCAGAGGTGAGGTGGAGGGGAACCCTTGTTTTATCTGGTTCAAATGCCACACCAGTTGTCTCGGAGAGAGAGACGAGCTATTGATCTGGAGGAGTCAACTCAGCTCACAGAAATCTCTCTCCACCCTCCTTCAAATGACTGAAAAGTGTCATGTTAGAAACCTCCTTTTCCAGAGTATTAGGCCTCTTCTTTGTTCCCCTGCCAAAGTCTTCTGTGAAGTTGAGACGGGAGCTTTCTGGTGCAATCATCCAGATCTCAGCAGAACAAGATGGAAAAGATATTATAAGATTTCAGGACAATCAGTGCATGGCATTTTCAGTTTTCATACCAATGAAAGGGCTTCAATGCCATGACCAGTGGAAAATAACTTATATAATGGAAGCTGAACATACTGTCACAGTGTTGTGAGCTGACTTGCAAACTAATTGCAACAGACAAGCAGTGTTTAGATTGAAACCATAAAACTACAAGCACCTTAAGTCCACAGCACATTATGAGTGACACATAGTAGCGTTTATTTTACGAGTTAGTTTTGTTGCAAGAGAGGATTGCTCTAAGCTGTTGACTTGGACCAGAAATCTATTTATCTTCTAGAAATTCTCTTCTTTTTAAATGAACTTGTAGGCATTCAGTCGTTTTATTCAACTATTTTAGGGGTTTAAATAACATTTTAAATGAGAAACATTTCTTTTTCACGCTTTAACACTGTTGTTTGTTTCTTAATGCTCTAATGTGCCATGAGAAATGTGATTTGAATGCTCGGAGAGTTCAGCTAGATCTGAAGAAGAGAAACAGGAAAGTTGGCTGAACACACCATGTTTGACTGTCCAAAAGTTGCTGCTTCAAATTCACTCAGCAGCACTGTGACTTGAGTGGGCTTTTCAAAGACCTGTACAATTAAAATACTCATTCTGAAGCTGTTAACATGTTCAGTAAGTCTTGTGTCTGATTTGGGAAGGGATCAATAGCTGCCAAGTTTGATCGTGTCTCTGGACAATGTATTCTGAACTTGGCAGGGGTAGAGAGAGACTTCAAACAAGGATAGAGCCTCAAAGGCCCGAGCCAGCAATTCACTTTGTTCCATTTCACCGACTCTGTGATTCCTAAACTGGAATATGGCTCAGACTGCATATTAAACCTGCGAAATGCTGGG
Source organism: Toxotes lorentzi (assembly GCA_037833715.1). Lineage (NCBI taxonomy): Eukaryota > Metazoa > Chordata > Actinopteri > Toxotidae > Toxotes > Toxotes lorentzi. The sequence continues at coordinate 13,215,156 of JBBMJY010000002.1, read as the reverse complement.
TTCAAGAGAGGTGAGCTGCTTTGGTGCTTGATTCCATCTAGCTGGTATGATCTCACTAACACCAAACATGAATCATTAAAAACAACAACGCACCTGAAATCAAAAAGGGGAAAGCTGTTTATTGGATGCCAGTGGTGTCTTTTGGAATATGGGGCAAAAGGCTATGCAGCAAATATTTGTAACCCCTATTGATTTAATGTGGTTGAAATCAAGCAGTCCAGTGAACATTGCCTTACACCTCTACGTCAGAGCTCTTCAGACAATAAACTTACTTCAGCTCTTAAAAAATCTCACCACAGATCTGGACACCACAAACCTCCCAGTGTTTCTGGAGAATCACGCTGTCCTTTCAGTGTGATGAGCTGAGGTTACACCTGCCTGAAAGAGCAGAAACTTTCCCTTCAGAAGCAGGAGGAAAACATGGGAAGCTATAAAATATAGATGTGCTAATGTTTTATTCAAGGCCATTTGTTATAGATAGCTTTTTACAAAAATCCCACTCTCTTTCATTTTTAGTTTGAGAGCCGTGCAAGCATGAACTTCTTTGCCTGCCATTTAGCGTCCCTCCCGCCAACCCCACCCCACTCACACAACAAGTACACTAACACATATTAAAGCACTGTATACATAATGTGCACACCTGCCACCTCCCAGCTCAAACTGGAACCCAAAGCATTGCATTATGGATATGTTCTATGTCATTTCCAGCATCTTGGCAACACACATATATCTTTATCTCTGAAACGGGGTTGGACTTTATTCAGCTTTCAAACTTGGAAAAACTGTCTCTGTGTATGGAAATATGTGGATACAAAACCTCCTCATTTGAGATTTTATGTTTTTATGTTTATGTTTGTCTATCACGAGGTCAGAGGTCAGCCAGATTCGTATTTCGATAATGCCATTATGCTCTGGCTCGAAGGTGTTGTATTACAGCATGACCAATGGCATGGTTTATTGTTAACAACTGCATTAGTGAGGCTGAGACGGGGTTAGAGGAAGTGCATCTCTCTCCTCCTTTTTTCTCTCTCCCTGCACGCTCCTTCTCTTTGCCCATCCCTTCTTCCCCCCGTTAAGATATAGCGCCATAGACAGATTAAAATGCATGGTCTCATCCCTTTCTCATTTTTCACATGCAGTCGGTCTCAAGGATAAGGATGGCCTCTGCTCAGAAGGACTTATTGACCAAAATAACTGTGCATCAATATGTCTCCTGAAGGCTGAGCAGACCACAGCATCACAGGGGTTGTATTTTCACCAACTCTCTCAGCCTTTAATGTTATTGACCTGAGTTGTCCTAATATGCTACTGAATGGCATGGCAGGCTAGAAACAGATGGCAAAGTCATCTTAAAGCTCCATTGTCCTAAAAGGAGCTCATTTTGTGTTGTATCACGGCAAAATGAATGATACAAATATGCTGACAGATGACAAAGAGGAACAAAAACAAGAGGTATTTGCTTAGAGAACAGCATGCTGTGACCAATGTAAAATTATTTTCTCTGGCTTATTTTTCAATAAGAAATCACTATGAGATAAACTGCGGTTTTAATGGGATTCAATTTACAGTGATAGCTGTGGTATTGCTGCAATGACATCAATGATATGATGACAGACGGCTACAACTATGATGCCATCTGTCTATATTTCACGTATTAGCATATTTCAACTAAAATGTGTCATTCACAAGAAATACAATATTTTCCTGTGAAATCATTAATTTCACAAGCGCGGGCATAAAATCGCAATAAATCTCATGCATAACAGTTCACACACACCCCCATACAGACACACACACACACACACACACACACACACACACACACACACATTTTGATGAAGTTACAGGCAGTTAATTCAATTGGTTGAAATATAATAAAGCATGCAGGTTACAGTATGTTTTCAATCTGCATCTTGAGTTACTGCTGTGATTTAATCCAGATGTTGAATGCATACGCAGGAACAGGATTACTCCCCACTGTACTGTATGGGACCCTATTGCAACCCGATCAATGTATGCACTGACTGGTTGATAAATTGGTATTCGCGGACAAATGGATCACTTCAGAAACCACTCACAGGCTGGTAACGCTGACAAATGGAGTGAGAGTGTGGCAAGGAAAGGAAGAAGGAGTTGTGCTGAATGAGTGCAGGAAGACAGAGAGAAGAAACAGGATGGGGTTTTCAGATGGGACATGCTGAGGAAGTAGATTTTCAGGTAGGCCCAACAGGACATGTTTGGCCTAACAGAAAATGACAGGGGGCTTTTGAGGGGCTTGACACTAAACATATAAACCTGGTTGTTGTGTATCCTCCTCAGCAAGCGAGCCGAGGCATTCATCACATTCACCGTGGTCAAGTTCACGAGGCACTGTAGCCCGGGCTCTTTGTGAGGCATCTGTGGGGACCTCAAGGCAATGTAGCACTCGTGAGGTCAGTCAGCTGTCTGCCATTCCATGCATGCAGAAGCAGACCTGGTGCTCAAGCCTCGCCAGAAGCTCCGGCGAGCAGGCAGACAGACTGTGTCCCTTTGTCCCCATTTCCCGCAGACCCCTGCATGATTGCATTGATTTGTCCTGATTCCATTCAGCCAGGGGTCCCGCTGGATTTCAAGTGTCAAACATCTGTCATACAGAGGCTCCCTCATGCTGACTAAATCAGCACACTCATAGGAGCTAAATCTTCACAGAACTGATTGTGAATGTGTGACAGGAACTGGATGAGCCCAAGGAAAGGGCATATTTCCAATACTACTTTGTGAGAAAATAATTTTTTGCTGTAACTGAATATTGGACTCATTATATGTACATGTTGACATAACGAAACATAACGTAATCTGTGGTGTCCTTTACTGACGTAGACACCTAAGAATAGTGCCTAAATTGTGTGTATATTTTGTTTTGTAACAGCAGTGGCTGACGTCTTTACAGACGTAGATAGGAATTCTTTGAAAGTATTCCTTGGTGTTCATTTTAGATAGAATGGCAAGAGAAAGAAACAAATACAGAGTGAAAGAAAGACAGACGTCGTTACACAGTGAGTGAGTTCACAGTGTTAGCAGAAAATAGACTGGAACGTCTCCCGAAGCCAGTTACAGGCAGCAGCGGCAGCAAAGTCTTTGTTATGATAAAATCAGGGACCTCTGCAAGCATGCCCTTGATTCTGCAGTTGGCTTAACTCGGCAGGTCACCAAGGGGAGGCAGATGTTGTCTCGAGGCATGTCCCACTGCCTCCGCGAGGGCTCCGGCTGGTGTCGCTGAGCTTACAGGTGCAGAGGGGATGGTGGATGTGCGGGTTTGGAGGTGCACTAAGCCATCGCTCAGCTGCCACAGGCCAGCACTGGGGATGTTGGAATGAGCAGATATGCTCATTTTGATCCACTGAGGTATAATAATTGATGATCAGCCCTGCTGTCGCATCTGGGAATCACTGGTCCGTGCCATAATACACCCTTAATGCAACACATGGTGGTGTGGACAGAGGTGACATGGGGTCTCATGCTGGCTTCTATTTCATGTGGCATAAAATATGATTGAGGGAATACAAGTCCATATAACACAGCCAAGAAAACCATTACTCTCACCTTAACTCCACATGTTGTATGAATGGTTGAAATCATCCCCGAAGAAACTAAATAAATTTGATTACTGAAAGCTCGCTTTTAAATTATATTTTTTTCCTTGAAGCCTTGTTAGGCCTTTTCTTTTCATTATGCCTGTCTAAACATACAGTGGAGAGGAACAATACATTTTCCCAGATGAAGAAAAGTAGTGATAAAGAGTAAAAGGAAGAGATAGCCGCTCTGCCAGAAAATGTAGTTTTGGGACCATTTTGGTCTTAAAGAAAAAGAAAATGCAGTTTAGTTTAAGCACTATATTGTAAAAACAGAACTTAGGGACCACACATGAGCTGTATTTGCGTTCCCATAAAAAGAGACTAAGTGTTTCTTAATTGTTCATTTTAATGAATCTGTAGAGAATAAAGGAGAAAGTGTGGCAAGGAATGTTCCTTTTTAAAGTCCAAATCATACTCTAAGCCTAAAACCTGACCTACTTTCCAGCACTCCTCTGTATATTTGCTCTTGTTCCGTGAAAAAAGAAAAAAAAAGAAGAAAAAAGTCCTGTTTGGTATTTGGTTACTTGATTAATCACCCATTATTTTCACAGATGCACGGTGCATGCAGAAACTTCACACATGCCAGGCATACAAAGAAAACACACACACACACACACACACACACACACACACACACACAAGCACATACATACACCTTGATCTGCATCGACCTAAGCAAACCTCCCACGTCGTACAACTACTGTTAAGAACAGATATCTCGAGCACAAAACGCTACCATTGACAACCTAAGGGTCTTTGAAAGCCTCCACTCACTGATCCCTCTTCAGTGTGGTTCTCCTGCCGCAAGAGATCAAACATAAACACTGCAGCCCAACACGAGAATGTTTCAAAACTCAAAACAGAAAAGTCTCCCAGTGATTCTCAATAACCAGGTCTCGCATAGTGTCACTGCCTCTTTTCAAAATTAATGTGAAGCCCTGAGGAAAAAAAAAAAAAAAAGTTAGGGTTTCAGAATAAATTTCAAAAGGATCAATAGGCTGCCATTATCCTGGCCACACTGAACAACATTTAAACCACTGAGCGGCTTTGTCTGCTCAAAAAAGGAGCTCTGTTCCATGTTTGTTGTCATTGTTGGTCGTCAGTGATCCGATCAAATTTTAATCACACTATTCAGCCTCATTGATTTCAGTTTACCACAGATTATGTTGAATGAAATATTGTTCTTTTTTTCTTTTTTTTTTTCTCCATCAGTGGCAATTACCCAACAATGAGAGCTCAATATCACAGTGTATTAGAAGGCAGGTGTTTGTGAAATACTGGGTTTGGGCTACTTGTGTGCCAGCTGCCAGCATTTGAATATAACAGGCATACATGCATTCATATTCACATGCCTGCATGCTCTCAAGCAGGCACTCATTTACTTTAATGTACTTATACACCCACTAGCCCACCACTCACACTGCAGACAAATGTAGAGAGATAGATAATCACACACATCATGAACAGTGAGTGGAAGAATTTTTTTAAGTTATAGCATTTCATTAATTGATTGCAAAAACCACCATTTTTACTGTGTTGTGTCTTCATGGTTCCAGACTAAAGAAACCATACACTGGGTACACTCTGCAGTCGCTCTATAGGCCTACTGCAGTTTCCTGGACTATCTTCAGTGTTGAATAACATGCTTTATCTTCAAGGTCGAAAAGTCAAGGAAGTTGTAGCCTGTGGGTTTGTTTGAAAGATTTGAGCTTCTTTAAAATGGCTTGAAAATGTAGTTCTGTTCTGTTCTTTTGGAAAGGAAAATCGTTTGTCTTCACATAACGTCTCTCATGGAAGAACTTTTTCTTCCTTTATCATTTCTCGCCAGGTACTACAATTATTATTGTTGCATAGCATATGATTAATATTCATTTTTCCAAAGTGAGGAATGTGCACACTTTCACAGGACCCAGGCAAAATCCATCTGTCTTACCTTTGGAGCATCTGCCATCGCTTACAGGGCCGTCCACCTCACGACTCACAGGGACTTAGGGACATCTGTCCCAACAGATAGAAAATCAGGATAGGGCCATCCATTCTGTTAACGCTCCACTGAACTCTGTGTTATGTTCACCATAATTTGCTTTTGGTTGCTGCAGTATCCCGTAATATTGCTTTGCAGTAGCTCAGACAAAGTCGGCTGGTTGTAATGTGTCCCTTTTCGGCCATTCTGCAAGCAGATAATTTGATAAACCCCCAGACGTAATGGCTATGCTGCATCCTGATAAATGTGGGTAATATGACAGGGGACAGAGGATTTCCCTAACAATTTCTGAAGAGAAGTTTGGCTATTAGGATGATTTGATATTTTCCGGAGAGAGTACATTTGATCTGAGGGGAATGTATTTTGTTGGCATTCAGTGTAACACTGTATGACTTTTTTGGTTACAGGAATTGATGTATATATTGTCTGTTTTGTTTCCAAGCTTGTCTGTGAATGTGGATGTTTTATTTGGATTTGTTCAGGCAATATTTCCTTTCAAATAGTTCTCGCAGTTTCAGATACAAAAACCCATATTCCACGGGGGAAAACATAAAGCAAGGTTGCAAATACAAAGTGTTACACAATTTCCTGTTTTCTGTTATAACGTCAAATGGTCTTTCACTTCTCCCAAACAAGAACGCTCTCCAGTGCACACATTTTATTCATAATACCCTCTTATACATTCTTGAAAACACAAATCAGAATAAAGTTAGTGAAACTGACCATGCAGTGACCCAAAAGCTCACTCAGCCATTCCTCCTTCTCTCATCTTGCTTTCTCTCAATCTTTTGAGGGTAAACGCGTCAGCTATTCCTCTTATGGTAAAATATGCAATCTGTGCCTGCCAGTCCATGAGCGAGTTTTGGGTTAATCCTCATGAATACGTGACTTTGTCTGCATGAATAAATAAAACCTGCTCACTGGGTAATTGAGGTGCCGTGCCACTAACAAACGAGGACACAATTTGTAAATGGGATTTTTTTTTTTTTTGCCCCCGATCTAGACCCATGGCGATTTATATCACATTAAAGTGCGTACTAAAATAATATTGATGCACTTTATAAAGTAGATGTGACATTGAAATGTTGGCTTCTTCCCTGAGGACTCTGGAAAAGTTCTATTATATTTCTGTTATTTAAACATTTGTTTCAGTTTTGTTGAAGCTCAAGTGTAAAAATGCCACAGAGTGTTGATGGTGACTTAGCCATGCTCATCTAAAATTAAACTCTATTTGAAAGGTTGACAGTAACTGAAACTGTCTGATGTAGTCTGATTCCTCATATGTTCACTGACCAAATATTTTACTAATGATGCACATTTAATATGTAACATCTTTACAACTTTATATTCAATATAATATGTACATCAAAAAACATTGCAATGGTGATTGGCTTTTAAAAAATGTACATGGAAAATGTACAGAGTGCCTTGGAGGTAGAGAAAGAGAGAAAGACAAATAGATGAGTCAGACAGAGACAGAATCGAAGTCGACCACAATTCTATCTTGGCTGGTCGCGTTTCAGAAATGTGCTATTTTGTACTTAAAGTGGTCCCAATTATGGTCAATTTTGTGTTGTGAGTGTAAAGGATTCCATATGTTGATCCCCTTTATAGAAAAAGAAAAAGTTGTCTGTCTAAAGGAGGTTTTGTGACAGAGCACTTTGCAATTTCCCACAGCAGCAGCCCTGGTAATTGAGCCAAAAGCCCAAAAAGGTTTCAACGTGTCACTAAGAACCTCAGCAGCCAGGTTATGTAAACATTTAGAGATGAGTAGTATAGTTTCACAAATTTAAACCAATTATCAAACCTTCACAGTAATTATGGAAATAGAGAACATTACAAACATATGCTGCAATAAAAAATATATATATAATTAACTTAAATGTGTATTATTTAATTTTAAAACACCTCTAGTTTTAATTGAGCTCCCGTGGATATAATTTAATATTAGACAAAAACCTTGAACCCTGAAACCTTTATAATTTCTTCATTCATTTTTTGGTTTAATTCATTTACTCCATATGCTGAATGCTGTCTCTTGGACCAAGAGAACCATATGGACATTGTTTTCTTAATTAACCTGGATTTGTATAGAGCTGTGGAGTTTGTATATGCTGTCAGTAGTGTGAAAGCTTGAGGTGGTGGCCCTGGCTGACACACATGTAACAGTCTCATCTGCATACATCTGGAGACCTGATGTGATTCAGATGTTTTTTTATTTAAAACCGTGTGAGGACAAAAGACTGGGAAATTCTTGTTTTTCTCTTTAGATAGGATGATTTTGTTATTACTTTGTATAAACCCATTGCTGGCTTTATATGCATATGATAAAATCTGATAATTGTAGAGTGGTCTAAATTATATAGTGTGAGCTAACAGAGCATTACCATATCAGTCAGATAAATCATTGTTTAGGTTAGGAAGGTCTTTTGAATGCCTGGTAAGCAAATGTTCGTGTTATTTTGAGATCCTTTGCTCAAATTCATGTCGTGTAGATGAATGAGCGGTTTCATTTCCTGAACTGGCTGTATTTGATTGTTTGAAATTGATAACGCTACTAGTGATAGTGAGTGAGGATTCTGCTATGGTGCAACTTTTTTTTTTTCCTGGTTGTATGGGTTGGTAAGAGCAGAATATAAGAAACATAATTCCAAATTCAGCAGTTATAAAAAAATAAAGAACCTTGCGAGGTTTTCTCTGAAAGATCAAGGCTTTCTGCCAAGCAGTCTTCACTCTTTCGAATCAGAACAACACATCAGAATCACAACTAATGGAGGCTAGACTTGTTATCAAGGTAAAATTACATTGGTTTTTGTGAGCATTGTGGGTTTGCTGTTATTATTTTAATGTCTTTGGTAATTGCTGTGAAGGCCAGCTTGGATTTGCTCAGGGACTGATAGAACAATTAGCTTCTTTAATACCAAAACACCCGTGATGTATCATTGCCTCTACCATGGGAGACAAGTGTTAAAATGGCCCAACAATTTGGGTAGCATTTACTGTAAGAGCTAAAATACACAACTATTATGATACTTATCTCACAAGATCTGATGACGGAGAACGCCAAGAGAATGATATAATCAAACCAAAATAGGGCACCTCCAGCTTTTAGCCTCTCATTTACCACCACAGTACACTTTTCTGGTGTTCGATATCCCACCAAAGCAAGCCTTGAGAAGTGCATTGATTTCAGTGGGGTCCTCTTCGCCAGTCCTGCCCCTCATGCCTAGTGCTTGACCCACTTATTTTCTCATCTTTCCCTGTTTTCTCATGAGAGTTATGCTTGCACGCTGCTTTTCCCATTACAGTGTGAGTGGATGCAGGCCAAGTATGATTGCATCGCGTAGTCTGTCTCACTCTCTCTCTCTCTCTCTCTCTCTCTCTCTCTTTCTCGCGCTCTCTCTCCCTGTGTGACTCACACAAACACATACATGCACACTCTGTCTACCTGAATGAGTTAGGTGATACCAGCTCAGTTAGCCAACAAATAAATCACCAGACAAATTGACATGTATGCCACAGGAGAGACCGTCTTTAAAGGAGTCAGTGAACACTGCATGTACTATAAGGATTTCAGCCATGATGGATATTGACAAAGCAGTGAGTTTAAACTAAAGCAAGGGCCCGCACTGATCCAGCAATTCCACAAAATATCACAGACCATGTGGAAGCGGACAAAGCCTTAGCCTCTCTTACTATTTGGGGAGCCTTCGCTGTCTTTTCCCATAAAGTGTAAATCAAAACAAATCAAATATATTGCAATTTTATCACTTTAATTCACATTTCTGAATCTACATAACTAGCCCTGAGGTTGCAGAGAAGCTTACATGCCCGAGGTTTGAACTCTTAGGGTCTTCCTGTCTGCCTTCACCCTGTCAGAGAAATGCGTGCTGGTTAAACACGGCCACCCAATGGGCAGGGATGTTTTATCATAACATCTATTCATTTCTGATTTAATCTCTACATAATTTATCATCTATAAAGTAGTACAGATCGGTCAGACGGTCTTTACAAGATTTTGTAGCTAAAAAGAAAATGAACAGTGAACACTAGGTGCTGGATAGCAGCAGCAGAAACAGCCTTTGACCACAGTTCAGTGTCACTTATCAGATATAATTTCCCAAGATTACAGAATAAGCAAAACAGCACACTCCTTAAATTATAAGCAAATGAAGAAAAGCTAACTTTGCCAATGTGCTTTCATTACTCTTGTTTACAGCAGCTAAGCAGAGTAATGTTAACTTTATTTAATTAGGTTTACTGATATAATGAGAGAGGATTCTTTTTAAACTCAAAAACACCAAAAAGTGAAGCACGGATCTGCAATCCATTCTGACCCTGTACAAAGAGTTTTCTGCATGTAATGAAGCAGAGTCCCACAGATTGCCTGAGGCAGCCTCACGTATATAGCTTGCAGCCAAGCAGAGCACTCTTCTATGCAGCACTGTTTTGGGATTTGGTCTGGTAGTGTGAGAAACCAAAGATCTGTATTTTTCACCTTGTCGGAGGTACATTCAGGAACAGAACAAGGTTTATCAGCATTTTGTTGATGTAGTAAATCACTGCAAAAATTCACTGAAAGACGTAAATATTGCTTGTTCCCAAAAAAAAAAAATGGAAAAGGGGCCTTTGGGTGCCTCATTGTTGCATTGTAGTGTCATTATTGCTTACTTAACTCTTTGCAGGGAAAATAATATATATAAAAAATCTGTTTCATCAAATTTAAGATAGAAAAAGACTGTTAATGTAAAGTGCAGTGTTTGATATTGTACCATATGGCATGCAAAAATCTGTGACAGTGAAATCATTTTTTTTAATCAATTAATTATTTGATAGGTGCTCAGAGATTTTCATTTTGATACTTACTCAGCCAGAAAGGATAAGGCCAGGGGAAAGCATGCAGGGAACAGAGTTTAAGGCTGGAGTTTAGGTTTCTTTGGAAGGCTGCATAATATTTCTTAATAGGGTTGAAAGGAGGCTTGAGGCAGGTCTGTGGAGATTCTCCCTTCCTCTCCCGGATTATCATTTTTAAGCAGCTTCCTTGGGAGCATCCAGAATGAGCAATATATAAAAGCCAGGGCTGAAAAAAATAGGCCTCACCAATTTAGTTATTTCACCAATTTACTTCCTTTCATATGATTTGCAAAATTTACTGCTCACCCTCATTCGAACCAGTTCTGGCTCATTTGTCCCAAAAGCAAAAGCATTGTGAGCTTATGCCAGTGACTGCTGTAAGTTGGACTCAGTTTTCTCCATCTGACACATTCAGTCTGGGCTCTTTGCTGTTGCATCTTTGTGTTTCGTGAGTGCAGAGCAAGAGCTGTCATCAGAATAATGCAGAGGGAATCTTTTGCTCTTGATCTGTTTTTATTAACGATGAGGGAATAACATTGCAATATCACACCCAGTTGCTGATGCAAAGATTTTTGTTTTCATTTTCTTAAGGAATTCATGTTAACTTCAATTTGGAAAAAGAACCCCCTTTTTTTTGTGGAAAAGAGTGTCAATGATCTCTCCTTGGACTCCATAGCAAATATTAAAAAAGCATTCTACTTTATTGTTTTATGCACTTGACATCCATTGAGCGATACATATGCAGCTTGGCAAATCCTTGAGACCAAGTTGCAATTTATATTGAAACAGATGGTGAAATTACAATTCAGTATTACTATTGATCCTCAGTGGAAGCTGAACTACAAAGGATCCATCATGTGGAGTGCTTGCATTTTCAGCCTACTGTGTCCAGGTCATCCCTGTAAGACAAAGCCTGCTCTTATTAGCTGGAAAATCTGAACTTCTTCAGGTACCTCTTCCTGATTTTCCTTTCACAGCAATAGCATTTGCATTTTTCAACAGAGGCAGGATTTGAGCAAAGAGTGTGATTGCGCTCTTTGCTAGTTAAATGTTTAAAGAAGACATGCAATTTGAATTGCTGCAGAGCTCATCAATATGAAATTGGACTAGTGGAGGGAAACAAAATGTAAGGAGGCAGCCTAGCACTCTGTATGCCCAAATCCAATGCTGCATTTTCCAGCACAGAAACACAGGAGCAGATTTTAAGGGGGTGAAAAAAAAAATCCTTAGGCTACTCTACCTTATGATGGTTTTCCTTGATATCAACAGCATAAATACTTGCAATACATATCAGAGGGTCTACAGAGGAGATATGGTACAAACACAGAATGGCTTCTAAGAGACAAAATGAATGATTAATATTTCATATACGCAAAGCTCAGTTATTGATTGACCAAAACCGATGAAGAAAGTGTGTGTCAAAATCTATTGAAAATGAATCTCACAGTATCATTCAGTCCTGTTTCCACATTTACTGTCAGGAGATAATGTTTTTTAATGACAAGAATAAACAGGTCTGTTAACTAGCATAAAGACTTCTATACCCATCTGGGGAAAACTTCACTGGACCTCTGAGCTTGTTATCTGTCATTCAAAAAAATGATCCAATAGCATTCATAATGCTGCTAAAGCCCACCCGTTGTTTTCTGCCCCCAAATCCTGCTGTGCTGATGATGTGAAGATGTGTCTGCAGCAGCAAAATTATTCAATTGTATTTTTCATTCTCAAGGGTTGTCAGCAGCCGTGCAACAAATAGAATTTCCCAGTATATTTATGATTACTACAGGGAAGGTGAAAAAGAAGAGTTGATGTGAGGTAAATAGGGATGCTCCCAGCAAACAAGGGGGCTGTTCTCTCTTTGGTTATTACTCTTAATGTCAAGCCAGGCCCAAGTTTGACAGATAACCAAGCTCTGTCCTAACACAAACGTTGCTCAATAGAATGAAATAATTTGTATGGAGAGACAGTCAGAGTTCAATAGACTTTCTGTCATCAACTCCTTCAGCTGATAAAACGCACAAGGCAGAGCAGGGCGAAAGGGAGCCATTTGCAGTTGACAGATTCCATCATGGATGACTTTAGCATACCTGAGCACTGCTCTTTCCCTGCCTTCTGCGTGCCCTCTGCGAGCGAGCACGGTGATGAATCAGGCTTTATGGGCCTTCAGAATACCGGAGAGGCCAATCGGTGCGAATGGCTGTAAAAATCCGACATAACTTGACCGGGCCCTTTTAACAAGCTCGAAGCCATACTACACCCACAGTCCAGGCTGCACATTTGTATCATTCTCTAATATACAATGCCCTGATAAACTTCTCGCTGAATTCCTGAATAACAAACTTGGCCGCTATGATAAGTTACAGTGGAAAACAAATATGTCTCCATGCAGCTGAGTTCATGATCTGCCTTGACTTGCTCCCTGGCTTTTCACTGCTGCACACACAGAGATGGAAGAACAATAGCCTCTGATCTCAGGCTCAGTTTTCTTAAGACCACTGTTTAATTCATTGGCTGTTAACCATTACGCGGTCTTGCCCTGAATTCTTCCTTGTAATAAAAGGCAACTAAAAAATAAATAAATAAAAACAGAGGGAAAGAGAGGCAGGGAGAAAAAAATATATATAATCAAATTACTCAACATATTCTTTCCTGATTTCCAATACAGTGGCTGCAACAGGAGGAGAAAATGATGCGCTATCTCATTGTTTCATTATTATCCAAAGCTGATGATTTAATCTCTTTGAAGTTGTTTCCCTTTCATTACTAAAGCCCCAAAGGCAGTGCAGGCAAGCAAAATATATACACACACAAATCACAAAGTTGGGAAAATTAAAAATCAGAAAAATGGCGACTTAATAAAAGGAATTAATCTGACGAGCACAACTGAGCATTATGTGCTGGTAAATTCACAAGACAACAGAAATGAAAAATGGACTCTTGCACATCATGTTTTCCAGCCAAAAAAAAGTGAATATTTGTCCACATCGTTCTTTAGTGTAACAAAGTAAGCTGTGACTTTATCTATGAACAAAAATCATTCCAGTATACAGTATAAATGATGACTAATGCTTTGCTTATTTTGCCTATATGGGGCAGACACAATACAGTGGAGTACAGGACATCCATGTAACTTCCTTCAGGTGTTCAGTTTATTTTCACCAAAAAAAAATCATAATGTGAATGAGGCTCAAACCTTTTCACAGTATGCTGCATTTTATATCAAAATTCTACTTATCCATTTAAAGTTAAATAGTACAGTTGCAGTCCATCTTGCTTATTTTGCAACTGCACACTGAATCCTTGTTTCTGTCCCATTTCTCTTTGTTTGCTTTTACAGAGACCTCTTTTGCTACAGCACCATATTGACAAGTTCCTGTAACTGTAAAAGCTTCTTAATTTTTATTTTTATATGACCATCACGTTGCCTTGACAACAGACTTGGCTAATCCACAGTGCAAGAGGCACAACTGCTGGGCCATAGAAAAGGGCATATTGATGCACAAAATGGTAATATCACCTGGACTTAGGTGTCTGATGTCTCTTCACTCTGATCTTCCCTCTGAATATTTTGTTGATGTTGTGAAGTCACATTTTCACACAGGCGTGCCATGTGCACATGCATGGTTTGTGTGTGTGTGCGTGCATTTTGCCAGTGGTCTGGCAATCATAGGGAATAACACAGCTCCATGATTGCACACTGCCCTTGAAAAAAATCTATTCCCAGTTGAACTCAGAACAGCCCGAAGCCTTTCATACCAAACTCAATATTTTTCCTGTATACATTCTGCTATAGGTGAACAAGAAACATAAACAAAAAGAAACACTAGTATTAGTAGGACACCTACAGTGTAATACTCAGTCCGCTTACTCTCAGAAAATTACTGTTGTCCATAAAATAAATCAGTTATTATGTCATTAAGTGATCTGCTTTTCCACTGAGTAATAATAAGATTACACAAAATAAATACATATCAGTTTACAACGTATCATCCCATGTAAAAAAAAAAAAAATCACGCTGCGTGTATTCTGAACAAATGTACTTTGGTGCATCCCAGGTTAAGTGCTATTTTCATCCACATGTCAGCTGGTTTGGTCTTTTTTTTCTGGAAGCATTTTAGATCTGACATGCTTTTTCTTCTTGTTAAATGTCACTGACAGGTTTTGACATGAAAACTTAAGTTAGCAGTATCCAACCTGTCATACTGTATTTGTAAACAGCTTATGTTTCCTTCTCTGAGCTTAGGGGAAAGGAGGTGAAGCCTGACAGCAGACAAGGGTTTTTAACAAACAACCCCACATGCATACATAATGCCCCATTTCAAAAAAGAGAAAGTTTACCGCTCCATTTAATACATAGCATTTCTCTGAGCGCCCAGAGGATACCTTCTGTCCACAGCTTCTATTGGCTGCATGCACTATACTTAGCAACCCTGAATCTTACTGTATGGCAACACAGCTCACCACTCCCCCTATCTTTGCATCAAGGGAATGAGTGATTTAGTGTAATGAGATTATCCCTCCTGAGAAATCTATGCGCCCATGCAGAGTCAAAGTTTCTTGGAATAATCCATCACATGATGAATTACCTGGAGTTTTTTTCTGAGATGAACTTTTGGTTCGCTGGACAAACTTTGGACGTCACGCATTGGCTACATCAGCTGCCACATGCTGTGTCCATGTTGCGTGGATATTGATTGATGTAGCTGAGTAGTAGGATTGCTGTCCTACACAGCAGCAGACAAGGCTGATAGAAATCCTGTGGATTTCTATGGCTCAAGCTGGTTTAACTCATCAGCAGAATAGGAATCTCTTGGGTCCCCAGGGAGTTGGGCTGGGGATACATCAAGGGCAGGTGTGAGGAGACAGGTGACCCATGACCTTTGCCTCCTGCCACCTGACCTTGGAACGAGATTTCTGTCTCCGAGCTCTGGCTTAAATCTTCCTCACTAGATCAATTTGATGATGTATAGAGGATTAGGCAGGACGCTTGGCATAAGAGCTCAATATCCAAGTATAAAGAGACACTTGGGACACAGTGTATCTGTTAAGTCACCTCTCTGTTTCCTACACATTTTAAATCTGCTTAATACAGCAAAAAGAAGTTTGGAGCATTCCACTGGGAAATGACACAACCTTGCGGTGCAT
The DNA here is from genome assembly GCA_037833715.1 of Toxotes lorentzi. Classification (NCBI taxonomy): domain Eukaryota; kingdom Metazoa; phylum Chordata; class Actinopteri; family Toxotidae; genus Toxotes; species Toxotes lorentzi. The sequence continues at coordinate 13,199,558 of JBBMJY010000002.1, read as the reverse complement.
TTACAGTAGTCCTGATCAGTACATCCTCATTTATTACTTGCTTAATGAGCCATGTTCAGAATTGGCAGCTTGAATCAGCTGCTTAAAGCCAAAAAAATAACTCAAAGAAATATGAGGTTACATGTGCTACAAAGGTGCTTATTCTTGAATTATTGAAATTTTCTGTCTCCAGTCCACACACCTGGAATTGCAGAAATATCCATGTAGTATTCCAGTAGTGCTCTTTCTTTTTATGTGGTCATTTACTCCGCCAGCTGAGAACATAACTGTGTCATTTATATGTATTCCTAAAGTATTTAAATGCTGTTTTTGCATCCAGAGTGTCACACAATAAAGTTCCCAACCAGTCAATTTTGAAAAGCTTTAGCAGTAATTATCTTCATCACTAAATTGACCACACTATAAATGTAAAATTATCCTGAAACTTCCAGCATTTTCCAAACAGATTAGATTATGTTGTGTGTAAACCCCACTGCCCACCCTCGAATGTGCTCTCACAAACACACACTCAGAGAAGAACTTTGGTCACATCGACTTGGCAACTGGATGTGACCAAGGATTAAGGATGGCTTGCTTGTCAAAACGCAATCTCTGAACACAGTGACGATCCATAAGCAACGAGACATCCGTTCAAGGCCTGCAAATTCTTTTCCCTCTGCAAGCAAGTCTGTGACCACAGAGGAAGAGCACCACATGAATGACTGGACACATTGTGAATGAGCAGTCACAGTACATGTTAGAATGGCCGTTCTGACAACCGAGACTTCAGAAGAAAAGCAATGCCAAGGCAAAGTTCGAGCATGCAAAATACATCTGTTTCTTTATTTCTTCCCACAGCAACACGGGTACAACCATAAACCATAGGTGCAACCTAACCAGTAACCACCGGAGATTTAAAATTGGCGCCTTTTTATACTGCGTTCTGGTAGGTGTGATTGGGTGTATAAATTTACAGGTGTCACCAAATAAACATTAATAAACATAACTGACTTATACAAAAATATAAATATTATATTTAACAAAA
>JBBMJY010000002.1:13170680-13198434 GCA_037833715.1 Toxotes lorentzi | reverse complement strand
CGTACATTGTCAAATTATTTATAAAACGTAATTAACACCAAACCCACTGTGTACAATATTTACAATACCATAACCCAGCAGTCATGGGTAACGAAGTCCTTCGTTACAGTACGTGTGGGCAAGTTTTCTATTGCCACTTGCTTAATTTCAGTCCTGCTTTGCTCTTTCAGACATGCAACTATCAGAAGTTACATGTAGACTGGTATTAAGATGGAGATATGCATAATACAAAGTGTAGCTACAAGAGATAGTTAAGGCAAAAGTGATTTTCTACAGATATGTTTCATTGCCCACAGACATGAACAGGAGTTTATATTACAGAGAGTTTTAGTTTCTGTACACAGGCTACTAACTCAAGTAGTAACTCACTAAACTCTGTTTTGAAGAAATTCCACCTCATGTACAGCTTTCTGATTTCAGTATTAATGTGGGCAATTTTTTTGACTTTTAGCTCAATTCTGAATAGTTTCTCTAAACTCATCATTTTATTCCACAGTTGTTTTTTTTCTTTTTACATTTTGAATTTTCATCAGAATTCGAGTTGAAAGATCTCAGTTAATAGTTGTAAACTTTAAGCATTAATCTTTGAGCTTACCCTGTCACCACTTAGAATATCTTTCCGTGATGGCTAATTGAACAAAATTATATGTATCTACTGACCTTTCAGTGTAATTTCATCTTGTATTCTATTTTTGCAAAATATGTACATGGGCACTAGTGACTAGGTGGCATGAGTGGCTAAAACATCAACCAGGTGGTGGTTTGAAATTTCTCACCTTTGGAAGGAGCGAAAGTAAGCAGATGGCAGGCCTTTAGGGTCCATAGCACATTGTCGACAACGAATTACAGTCCAGAGGGGAATGGGATGGCTGATAACCTCCATCCCATGGTTCCATCTGCTGAATCCTAAGCAAGGACAGTGCATGCAGACATGCAAACACAGACACTGACATCTTGCAAGCCTAATCTAGAATTGTATGGGAAAGAATTACTAATTGTTTTCAGGATATGCTGTGTAGGTTTCCTGGAAAATATGCATTTAGTTTTGGCAGTGCAGTTCATTAAATGTAGCAACAGAACATTCAAAATTTGGCAGAAACTGTCTGTCATCCTTTTGTTACAATTTCATTTTAAGTTGTTAATTGTTAAGCACTAAATTACATATTGGTTAAATGAAATTTTTGAATAATACTTTCTCTGAATCACAATAACTGAGTAAAAGCTCAAAATAGAGGGTTGAGATGATGTAAAAAAAAAAAAAAAAAACGAAATAAGATGGCCATTTAAATGGATTCAGCCTGGCATTTGTACCTTCAATACAAAGCAATCTCCCGGCTGTTTTCAGGACGTCTTTTCAAAGCCCCTCTTTGGGGTGATCTAGAAAAAGAAAAGACTTAGAAATACCAAGCAAAGGCAATTGTCAGAAAACACATGCCAAGCCTGTCTTTTGTCCTGTTGAAACAGAGTGGTTCGTCATGTTCTGTACATTCACTAGGTTTGAAAATAGGCTTTCATCACAATGGGACTATCTAAATCCTGTTGTGACAGAACAAGGCAATGTTCTCAGAATCAAATAGAAAAGGAATAATGTTGTATCTAATTGCAGTTCCTTCACTATATTTTCCAACTGGGTTTAATCTAGCTTCATTCATGCCCATGCTAATCACAACATAGTCTGTGCAGCAGAATTACCGCCAAACATAATTCAGGCTATTATAATTACACAACAGGCATTGGCAGGAGCTTCAAAAGTCATCAATATAAACTGCACAGATACAGTTTGGTGTTTTCACTGATGTCTCAATATTTAAGGGCTGAAGTACGAGGAAGAGTGGCCACAAGAAAGTTACTTTATCCAGCTCTGTTGAAATTGCAACCTGTGCTGCGCCCACCCTCTTGCTCTCTGCCAAACCTGCTGCCTCCACAATATTGTTCAGCCTATTTGTATGTGACGGGAGGTCCCCACTCCTGCCACGGTTCTGTGAGGAGCGGGTACAGTAAGAAATGAAAGCCTGTGCCGAAACAACAGCTGTTTCTACTTATGTAATGGCTGCGGGATGACTGTTCATATCCTGGCTCGTTGAAGCTGTCACAAATCATTAATCTTGGGCCTGTCTGTGGGGCCACGCTGTCAAGTTGTTTTTGGACATTTGTGGCTGGAAGCAGGACACATCATTTAAGCAGGCGCCTCACAAATTCGCGATCTTACAAGTTGGCTTAAAATTATCTGGGCTCACCTGCAGCTCTTACTTTGTTGTAGTGAGTTATGTTAATTAAATGCCATTGAACTTCTTTGTTAGTGAGAGGCAGATAAGTGTAAAACCTGCTCCCTGCTATCTATATATCCACCAGCATAAAAACTCAGAATAACACTAGCTATAGAATGTCATCTTTTATTTTTCTTTTGTGAGCACTTGACTTGCTCATGGAAGACTACAACAAAAAAAGAATCCACATTCTGTCAAGTGAGCACTAAAGAAAGCCACTGTGCATTTCTTGATGGTGGGGTTTATGTATTTTCTGATGCTCCCCCTTTGTGCAGTGCTACATATGTTGTAGGGTGGATGTATTTCTGGTAAAATGCTGCAACGGAGAGCCCTGTAGAGGCACCTCACACTGAAAAGCACATCAAGGGGCTTAGCTGCAGCATTAGTGAGGTCTTAAGTAACTTTTCAATTCTGCAAGACATTGAAAAGAGACACTGAGGGAGACTGTACGCCCTCTACTGGTGGACAAAGGCAAAGAAATTCAGGAGAGACTGGTTGAGACTTCATGTGCTTCCTTGTCATAATGTGCTTAATATTATTAATTTATTCATTTTATATAACAGAGATATTGCATTTACAGGACCAAGTAGATACAATTAAATAATCATGCATCCTGTGTGTGCATGTCAACAGCATCAGTACTTCTAGCTTCCTTTTGCGACATGCTGCATGTATTGACTATATTTACACGGGTAATTGCAGGTGTAGATGTGTTATGGTTGAGTACATTTAACTATGCAAAGTTGAATTATAATATGCCTTTGATTTTGAAGAATGTAGAGATAGAGGTATGAAGGATATAAAGAAAATTATATATTTTTTTATTTATTTATCCATTTTTGGATCTACTTGTTGCTGATATTTTAGCAAATTAGAACAAATGAATTATAAAAGCACTGAACCCTTAAAGTGAGGTGATATACAGTTTGGCCCAGTTCATAATTGCTTTTTCAAAGACCATCCTTGGAAGTAATTAGAGGTTGGGAGTAAAAACATTAACCAGTGGATAATCAGCCTGCCATTAACACATTGGGGCTGTATTCTGTTATCAGTGTGACCCTGCTTGGAAAAGGCACTCTCCTTTCCTGATTTGCAGACTTTACTCTTTAGACACAAAGTGTTAGTGGATTGATTAGTGCAAAGGTCACCGTGTAATACTCCCAGCATATTTGTGGTCCAGGAAGTTACTGACTAATCAGAATGGATGGCATCATACTTTTCAAAGACTGTTGTTTAGCAGCCCCATGTTGAGCTGAGTAAACTAATTAGGACTCTTTTTTTTTTCATGACAAAAAAAATCTGTTTTTATTGCTTGACCTTTCATGGTGGCCACTGACAAACTTGTGATTGAGTGTGAATTTCATTATGGAGAGAAACTCATCTTTATTGATCAAATTAAGAGGCAGGTTTGCAGAGGCAGGGGAGATAAGGCTGAAAGGTGTATTCTGTTGAATATAATCACAGTCATCAGGCTCCAAACCACCATGTCAGCTCAGTGACCTCTCATTTTCTCATTTTTCATTCTGAATGAACTCTGTTGGAGAGGTTTGTCTTACACAGAGAAGTACATGTTAAGGTTGAATGAGACTTGAAACTGACTCTGAAGTCTTGGGGAAGATATGGTTTACTTTCACACTAAGCGCACAGACTGTCAACCATGTTCCAGACCGTGTTGATGAATGTCTTGCATAGATTTTAAATAACATTTCATTTACATATACACATCGTTTGGTTGTTGCCTGACCATATGGTCCATGATCTTTTGGCAACAGGTATTAGGGTGCAAATAAGTGTGAATAATGTATGCCTGCTTTCACATGCCAGTGCCTTGGCAGTTCCAAAAAAAAAAAAAAAAAACAATGCTTTCAGCGGGAAGTCATGCAGTTTTATTTATGGTTAATTTAATTTATTTACAGTATTTCAGCTTCAATAATTGATGCACCATCCATGGATCATTCTTTTCACGAGGAGGAAAGACAGCATCCTATTTAATTTTGTTATTTTCCCATTAAAACCTGAGAAAACATCAAAGGCAGAATGATTTAATTAACAATGTGGAGAGTCTGTGTACAGCCGTCTGCATTTTGCAAATTACTCTTTGCTGAGAATAAGAGACTTATCAGGTCCATACAGACATCGCTGCACACCTCAAAAGAAGTTGTGTTGACACAAGGAAGGGGAAAATACATGTCTCCCCCAGACAGAATTATCCACTTCACAGGTATTTTCAGTTTACAGTTTGCAGGTTGGAAAATTAATACCCTTTCTTCTTCTGCCAGTAGAGTTTGCAATTCTTTGTTGTGTGCTCTGTGAAGTGCAGACTGAACGAGGAATAGAACGAGAGTCAAGTATCGTATATGGAATATCATTGTGATTTGTTCCTTATAGCATTTCAATTCTTGATAATTCTTTCTGATGAAAAGTGTCTCTAGGAAGCTGTTCCTTAATGATTATTCCCCTCCTGCCACTTGGGTTTGGGAGCTTTCAGTCTGTTTATCACTACTCTTGGATAAGATGTACAATATAACCCAGCAAACCCTGAGAAGTGCTCTCAACATGTTTAATAATGACAATGAATAATATTTCAGATGAAAACGGAAAGAAATATCAGCTGGGGCATGTTAACCACTTTAAATATTAATTGTTCCACCTTGCTCTTTGAAGCCCTATATGAATGAAAGAGCAATTAAAATAAAGGGGATGGGAGCCAGACGCATTCCTTGTAGTCTCTAAGCACTGACCACATTGTTGAGATTGTTTCAGTGGTGAAAATAGTTTGTTTAAAGGTCTCTCATACAATAGTGTAGTACACAGTGTGTTTTTGTTTTTTTTCAGCATCTCAATGTTGTCTTAAGGTGAGGTATGATGTCTGATTATATTTCCATAATGAATTATGAATCGAAATGACTGAGGTCCGGTGCTTGCAAATCAGTGAATTAGTTTATTTTGCGTCCATGTCAAAGAGATGGATGGTTAACATCCAGCCTTCCTTAAGTCTGACTTCAATATGTTGTCTCCCTGGGAGCCATTGTAAATAAGAGCCGATGTGTGGGTGAGGAGTGGAGGAGAGATAATGAAAGGAATGCTACAAACCCCGCTGAAAGAAACCATCACCAGATGATGTCCGACATAAGGGCTGTTTTTTAGACTGTATTCCCTAATGTTTTTTCTTTGTCGTATGGACAACCTACAGAGGAACTTGTCTGATCCAACACATGCTTTAATAATAAAGCAGAATACCTGAAATTGTCCTCTCAAGATGAGAATGAGATCTGGAAAAAACAAACAAACAGATAAACAGCAAGAGATCGAGACAGACAGAGAGTACAGGCAAAGACAGGAGGGAGAGAAAATAATTTTATTTTCTTTCTGAGGGTGACACTTCTAGCCAATTCAATATCATACCTGTGTTTTGCCGCAGTGTTCCTCCTCCTGCTTGACATTTTTGGGTTAGACAGTACCTATTACAGCTCAACATTGACTTGTTTCACAAAAATTCACATTAAGATATTTCCACAGAGATGATCTTTTCTGCCGTCGATGAGCGATCTCGTTCTGTTATTCTGTTCATGGGCAAGCCACCACAGGTGAAGGGGAGGAAGAGCGAGGCAGAGTACTGTGGTGAAAGAAATGTCACATTTGATAGAATCACTTTAATTACATGCATGTACTAAATTGTTCTTCAGTGCCTTCACATTGCGTTGGCTAATGCCATGCTTTGAATGACATTCTAATTCACATTATTTCATGGTACAATGAAGAGAAAGCATCTGGTGCTTTATCATTTATTTTAATAATCATTTTAATTAAGGCTTAAATCAATCATGGATGACCTTTAGTAACATACAATGAGAAACCAGTTTCTTACAAAGACAAACAATAAAGCCATCAAAACATGGTGACAGATGCTTTAAAGCTAGTTAGGAAAAATATTCAAATCAAAACAAGACTTTTACTACAACTTCTACTGCTACTACTACTACTACTAAAATAATGATACCAACAATAATACTAATCCTTTGAAATGCAGACCTAGCTACCTTGTTTCCTCTTGATTTCCCCTCCTGATTTCAGCTTGCACCCTGACTGTTTATTGCAGATGATAGGTATTGTTGGGGGGTGGGGGGGTTGGGTGAATGTCATCAATCAGCATTAACCATCAGCTCTGAGCTATTGACTGATGATTCACCACGGCAGAATCTCCTCTGACTCTAAAATGAAAGGCAGCAGCAGCAGCCTCAGCGGCAACATGAGGCAGAGACACTCCGTTGATTGGCACCTCATTGAGTCTGGCAGGGGAGCCTTTGATTGCACTAGCTGTCAATATCACGTAATTGTTTTTCTTACATACATGGTGCCCTCTGTTTTTTTGCACTATTCAATTTGCCTGTATGGCATTGTTCAGATACTTCTTCTTTTTTTTGACAAAACCTAACATCACCCAATATGTCATTGTCACATCACTGCATTAAGATTCATAACAAGCTAGATTAGCCGCATATGGCTGTAAATCTGCCCTTCACAGCTACCCTAGGGTGTATCAGAGTAGCCAGTTATGCCTTGAAGCTTTAATTGGGCCCCTTTCAATTATCACATTGTGTGTTATCACAGTCTTTAACTGGAATACATTCACCAAGCACACTTCTGTCTTGACAAGGGTGAACTCAGCATGTATTCACCACAGTCAGGCTCAAATTGAGTTTAAATTTCTTCTTAAATGGCACACATAACTGCAAGAGGAACCGTTCAGGGCTGAGAGAGCATCCCTGGTCTCCACCCCAAGGTCAGTGCAGAAGACAAGATTTAATTGAAATTGAAACTGTCTACCTGATAGTTTGAAATAATTAGCAATATCAGAGTGGAGAGAGGAAGAGTCGGGTATGAAGAAAAATAAAAAATGACATTATACTGAGATAAAATGGCAGACTGGTGGCAAGTCATCAATTCTGGTGAATTGAATGTCATTGTGATTGACTGGACTTGACTGGATGTCACACATGAAACCCAAGCAAGAAATGCAAATCATACTGAAACTTTGCCAAAGGATTTTTTTTTAACTTCTTAACTGAAAGGCTTTGACCCAGCGTCACATGCAAAATGAGACACTCAATAGACCACTAAATGCTTGTGGAAACGAACCCTCTTTTCTCTGGCAAACGCGCTATTATGGATGCATGGTTCCCAAAAATCATTTACCCCATACCATCAGCATGCTCCTCCCACCTGTAAAACAAACTCTGCCATCCCTCGGCCCTGAAAGACTTCAGAAGTCACTTCTGCTAGGCCCAACATTTCCACACCAGTTAATAAAGGGGAAATGAATTGTATCAGTGTTGCTGTCTTTGCTCATGGTGAATAGGAAATTATCATAGAGATGGGTATTGGTGCCTTCGCATACTGAATTACATAGAGAGCGAGCCTGTTTCTCTCTCTGTCGCACATTCACATGCTCACTCACACGTGTGCACAAAGGCGTGCACAGGCGCACACACACACACACACACACAGCTGCTTGAAATAAACTGCAAGGATGAAACTGGCTATAGTGATGTCATCGTGGCAGTGGTGGTGGTGATGAGCCAGGAAACCCTGGCAATTTTCTCCCACAACTCTACAAACACCCAGGTGTGTTAGTGACATTCAGGGTTTTTTTTTTTTTCATTTAATTTTTTTGCAAACTTCCTGTCTCTCCATCCCCAGGCTCTCCTAAGACATGTCAACATTAGAGCTGATACTAGTTGCCAGGAAGAAGCAATGTGACATACCCTTGCCTCTTTGTGGGTGTTTGTCGTGTTAGACGAGGACAAAACAACTGACACAAAGAGGATGGAACCCCAGGACAAACAATATGTACAAGCGTCCAAAATCAAAGACGTGGGGTGCTAATATCTGATAGTTAGTGCTCTGGGCTAAACAGCATAAAAGACATTGAGGTCAATGGGTTGCCAGCAGTCTCTAGAGCAAAGTAGTTGTGCTGCTATTTTCACCGTCTTCTCCTCTGTGGACTGTTGTGGCCACTGGAGCATTCCCTTCATCATCACAGGCAGAACACAATCAGCGAACCTACTTTCTGCTTTTGCCCTTTTATTTTATTATAATTCTTTTCTTTTAACCTATTGAGACAGTTTAGAAGCCCAAGAGGAGCTGTTAGACGTCCCACCCAAGAAGTAAAAGCAAGGCTGAAAACACTGAAACAGTTTTCTAACTCCAAATAATTTGATGCCTTGTGATGAAACTTACTAACAATATATTTATATAATTAACAGCAATAAAACTAATTATTTTTAGGAGAGAGGAGGAGGACTCATTACTATAATCAGTAATTCAGTATCAAATATGTTTGCAATCTCTCAGTATATAGCCAGACTGAATATAAACTAAATCCTGATTATACTGAATTATATAATTGCATTTGTACTTACATTTTGATCATTTAAAAATGCTTGAGTAACAGTATTCAATAAAATCACCACACGTCCTTCTTTTGTACTAATCTGTGTCATTGGCACTGTGTTATATTGTTGATACTATGTAGCATCAATTAATAGTTTTTACGTAATCATTATTACGTTATCAGTTTTTTTAACGATGAGACAGTCGTATGGTTATTTGGTCTGAGAGTGAAACTGTAATGAATGTTTAGGTTCACATAGAGTGAGACCGACACAAACAGCAGCAAAATGAAGCCTCTTCTATCCTGAACTTAACTGAGGTCACTACAGCAACAGTTATTTTAAGTATTAAATGTTTATCGATTCCAGTTGATTTTTTTTTCTTCACAGATTTTGAAATTCCTTCTAGTTTTTTTTTTTTTTTTTCCATTATTAACGGGTCAAACTTTATGCCTTATTTATCTTTCAGCAACTGCCATTCTCTCACGCACTCTCTCTCCCTCCATCCGTCTGTCTGTCTGTGTCTGTTGTGAACACCCCAAATAAAGTACATAGTGACAGAAACATTAACACAAGCCACTGAGTACCTCTGTGATTTTAGTGAGAGTATATCTGTAAGCCAGGACCTGGGGGAGTAAAAAGCACATATCTGAACTTTCAGCGACTGGTGTTTGGGTGGAGGATTGTGACAGTCAACATCAAAACAGAAAATAACAGTAAAGCTGTGATTTATTGAATGTGCCATTTGTGCCTGCTTTCATGTTTGCCAGTGATACATTATATGACTTTTCTTCTGCTTTCAAGAACATGGCGATGCGGATGAATTAAACATGTTAAGCAGGAACAGGTCTTTCTCTGAAAGCCTTACCCTTTTCATGATAACCCCTTTTTAGACATTCAGTGGACTTATCACAGCATATAAATAGGACAGAATTCATTATTCAAGGGAGGTCTCAGTGAAAAATTAATAGTTGTCCCCGGAGGAGGGTCTGTGGCGCTTCGGAAAAGGAAAACCTTTAAAGTGTACATGCACAGGGGGATCTGGGGAGAGGCTGCCCCTCATATTAAAACCTTTACCATGCTACACTACACACTGATATTTCCAATATAAGTTTGCTCAGCACTAATGACTGTGACTAATACCGCATACAGCCTGCATTCATGCCTAAGCTGTCCTCAAAATCTTTAGAAAACGGAGAAAGAAAAGCAGAGGGAGAAAGGATAGGCTGAGTGTCTGGTCCTGACACTGACACCTCATATAGATAATACATTTTCAGGATTGTCAAGTAGGACAAAACGCCAAGACTTGAGCTGTTGACATCTGAGTGATTCCACTTAGAAATAGCTCACCGTGCAATAAACACACAGTCCAGAAAAACACAACAAAAAGTGTACAGTAGGTCCTCCTCTCAGCTCTTTCATATAAGAGATTACAATTTTCACCATGCCCAGATCACTCATGCACTGAACCGCTGGTGCTGAGTGGTTTTCAGCCTGCCAGTTATCTGTTGAAAGATGGGTTTCATGATGCCTTTGTATCCACTTTCTATCTGCCTGGCCATGGAGGCAATAACAGTAATGTATGGCTAAGGGAAAACAGAGCTAATCATCAATGACTGCAAGATATATAGCATATGCAGTGGCACCTTGTTTATTACCCTCTCGTCTCCTCCTGCTGAATCCATCGCCTATACAGAAAGGCCGCCGGATCTGGGAGCTTCTTCAATGTTAATTTGATTCATTCTTGTTTTCCATAATAATTGGGGGCAATGGGTCAGTGTGATGAATTTGCTTGTTACATGACACAGGATGTAGCACCATGGCGGATGCTGTACAGTTTGTCTCTCTAGTCTCTCCTGCATCATGTGAAGCATGGGCCTCAATTTTTTTTTTTTTTTTTTATTAGCCATTTTCTGAAAGCGTCCCATTGTTACTGTCTCCTAACACATCAGGTTTAGTTCTTCGAGGACTTCCTCATTCTTCAAATAAGCTTCTAATTTGATTTTAAAAGGAAAGCTAAGAGTGTTGTAAGTGACATTTACATTTTTAGATCAAAGTCATTTCCTAAAACTCGTGATTGTTTAGATAGTATTCCTGCTGGAACGATCCAATCTTCTTGCAAATATCAGACAGCGTTGTCAGGTCCCACTTAATCAGCCTTTTTTTTCTTTCTTTTTTAATCCTTCTAAAATATTTTCACTTCTTTTCCAACACTCTTTATTTCCCAGACCTTACACTATCTACACTGTATGGAAATTTGCAGACATTCATCCATGTGCAATGAATTTTAAGATGCATTCACATTTTTTTTTAATCTTATAAATATGCATTTATGTATTGCTTCCTTGCCAGTGACAGCACATCTAAAGTATATCTACAGTATCGTCCGGCGCCTGCACAAGTACAGACCCAACAAAAAGAGAATGAATGGCTACCCTCGTATGAAATTTTAAACTGAGAGCATTGGTGTTTCTGTGTGTGTGCGTGTGCATGCATCTACATGAGTGTGTCTTGTGTTTCTACCCCCTGTAGAAACTCTGTGCCTCCTCCTCCGTGTGTCATTGTGGTGATGAGCGCTGATTGCACATTGTTATGGTGTTTGCACCTCTCATCTATCTGGCCCATGCTGGGTATTTGGCCAGGCCTGATTGTGTTGCTGGTGACACCGGCATTTTGTCCTCGGGTAGGGAGGCCCAATAGTAGTCCAGACATAATGAAGGAGATGTAATCAACCAATGTCACACACAAAAAGTCAAGTGTCAAGAAGAAAACTGTTTCTGTGTTCTACCTTCCCAGCTGTGCTCTCTGTTGATGGAAATCACACAATTGTGGTTGTTGATGTCACGGCTTGCCTTGCTGAAAACATTTTATGCTGAGGAGATATGAAAATTTTAGGTGTTTTTTTTTTTTGGTAGGTGTTTTTGTTGTCCTCCTGACAACTAAGGTGACTTGGAGATAAAGGAATTTACATTAAATTAAGTTTGTACATTATGCTGGCCTTGTATATTCTCAGTGGAGAAGCGTGTGCTTCAACCTACAACATACTTTTAATCAATGGCAACAAAAATAAAGAAGCAAGTGCTTGGCACTGGGCTGTTCAGGAGATCCTTTCTCTCTTTGTGCACTTTGTCCTCTCTCTGTGCTTTGTTATTTGTTTTGGTGTTCTAATCTCAGCCGAGTCAATAATATTCTTTGTTGTCTGAAATTGTGTGTCGGGAACAAAAAGGCCTCCTCCTTTTGTTGAAAGTACCTGTCTGTGACTTTTCACTCTCTCTCAGACTCCAGATAAAGTAATCATTAGATGTTGTTTTCTGCCTGCAATTACTTTCAGTTACAATGGGTCAAACACTAGGAAAGCAAAAGGGGTCGAGAGTAGACAAGGCTAGATGGATTACAGGCGAGGAACTGTATAGGTCCCACAAGCGCTGATAAATACGTATGTGGCTCGGAGACTCACCGTTGTCAGCAGTGTCTCAGTAAATGCATCAAAAGTAATTAGTCTAGAGTATATATGAACAACCTCACTCTCCTCTTATCTGCGTCACATTGTCTCCTTTAAAAAGGGCCATTCGTTACATCTGGCACTATTTATTTTAAAAAGTAAAAAAGAGAAGCAATGGCTCTGCTATTTCTTATGTCTCACTTTTTTTTTTTATCACCGCTACACAGAATGGCTCTGAAATTTATGTTTCAGTGGAAAAATCCACTGTGTCATTATCGTAGGTAATTCATTACCATTCACTGGCAAGTTCTTAGACCATGTGCCTACTGATGAGGATGGCGAGGAGATGAAAACAGGCTCTCCAAAGACATTTCTATGGTTTCATTCCTCATTCTGTGATAACATCTTGTAAACAAAAAATCTACAGTAGGCCCTGACAAGCTGTCACTTCAGCACAGCTCCTTATAGATCTTAATACATGTCAACCTCCTATGTAGCACCACTGACCTCTGAAGCATAACTGGTCTCTGCTTTCCAAAGTGCATGCCAAGTTTTTATTTCTACAATGGAATATTTACTTCCTTCTCCACGCCCTTGTCAGCAGTGACAATGACAGCTCTTATTGCCTTTGCCAGGGATTATACTGTACCTCCTCCTGATAAAAGTAAAGAAAACCAAATGGCATTTGAGTCTGACGTGTGGAGAAAAGTTAATCTTCACACTCATTGCCATAGAGACAGGCTTTTTCCCCGAGAAGTCACAGACCTTGTCTCAGAGTCTGCATATTCTTATTTCATTGTTAAACTAAAGTACTGCATGTGCAGGACTTATAAGTATGGCATACAGTTTTCATTCCTTCAGCCTCTCGTGAGCTTTGCGGGATCTTGAATAGAACACGAATCCATATGAGCGCACAACATCAAAACCCTGAATCAGTCACAAGTGTGTATCATAAATATGTTCCCAGAGAAACCAGGAAGAATGGTGAGATGCATCAATGCATGTAACTGGGCTGTTTCATATTTGTAATTCTGTGAAAGTGAGACTTTAGTCTCTCCTTCAAATGGTGATTGCCAGAGCTGTGATGAAAGTAATGGTGTCTCTCTTTTCAGTGCAACACCAAGGGGTTTTAATAGTGCTATTATTATTAATGACCATTCATTTGCTTATCCAGATTGTATGTTTGGAGTGGGTATGGGCTGAGTGAAGTGATAAAATCTTGGTAATTACAAACCCAATTATTTCTACTGAGATTCTATTTGCTTGAAAGAATCTTCCATATTCCTGTGTTTCAGTCTTTTGGTCTCTCTCCAGAGACAGAGACATGTGCTCATGCACCCCCCCTGTGACTTTTCTCTCACTCTCAGCCTCATCTCATCTTCTATCACACAAGAACATGTAATATGATAATGATAATATTTTTGCACTCCTCGTAGCTGTAGTACTTGTAGTACTCCAGAATGGTTGTATAACTCTCGATGAAAGACAAGGTATCCATGTTAAACATCTCACACAGCTGAATATAAGCCTCTTGCATTTTTCCTTCAGTTTCAGGCACCATTAAACCTGTTGATCCCAAATTAACTGACACTGAGAGGGGCAGAGCTCTAGGTGCTAATGCTCTTGCTGGTGAAAAGTTTATTTCTTGGCACAGTTACATTCTGGAATATGTAAGAACTTTTGCACTTTTGTGCATGTTGTGTAACTAGAAAAAAAAACACTTCTGAGCTTTCTAAGTCTTTGCAGTGAAGAAAACAACTAGGTTGTACTGTGACAGTCCATGTATCAAAACCTTAGACAATAAAAAGAAAAAAGAAAAACCTTCAGTCCAATAGAACACCATGTTAAGAAAAAAAAAAAAAAAAAAAAAAAAAAAAAAACTGGCTTTCCAAAATCTCACCAATGGAGACCAGACTGCAGTCACGGGCTCGAGCCAAACCTTTTCACCCACAACACAGCTCTAGCACTGTGTATGTGGCAAACAAAACAAACAAATATAATTTAAATATGGCCATGATCATGCATGCTCACATGAAAGCATTGTGCGCAACGGGATAAAGCTGTCACTGGACAATACATGAGTTTGATGCATGTCGGTTTCAGGCTAAAGAATTGAAAAGACTGCACCAGTTAACACTGTAGGATGAGTCACGGGCCTAGTCCACCTTCCTGATGGCTGTTCGAGGAATTTAATGTCCTAGATGCATGCAATTATCGTTTTAATTAGCAATAATGAGTTTATGCATGCTGAAATAATGAGCTGAACCGTGATATGTGTGCAGACCTTAATGTGAAGCTCATCAAGATGTAACTAGCCCTGTCAGTAAATATCATCAACTGTCATGTTAAATATCTCATACTATTGTACTGAAAAGCCCTGATCAGCCAGCTAATATGCATCCCAGCTGTGTGTGTGTGTGTGTTTTTTCTTTTCTGCCTGTCAGAACTTGTATTTGCATTAGTGGATTTCATGGCCATCAGAGAAAAAAATAAGGGAGATTGAATGCATACCAGTATAATAAAAGGGCAAAATATAATGCGTAAACATAAAATGTGTAATCCAATATTCACCACTGTTACAGAAAACTGTACTGGAAACACTGGCACGTCATGCATGGTTCTTTATTGGTTTAAATTAGAACATCAGTTTGTTTTCTGTGGTGGTTCAGTATCAAAGCTGTACTTAAATGGAAATTATTACTGTCACCTAATATCACCTAAATCACCAAATAAGATGAGTAACTGTGCACTATAATACAATCCAGTACAATATACTTGCAAATTTTGATGCAGTTTTTGTCAAGACAGACTCAGAAAAGCTTTTATCTAGCTTTTAGTGGGCTCAAGCCTGTGGTGATGTACTGGACTGCATTAGATTGAAAGACCTTTATGTGATGCTGGTGCTCATTTTCTTTTTCCTGCTCACAACAAAACAAACGAACATCTAACTAAAATATTTAAAAGTCGTAATGAAAAAGTTACATGTCCTAAAAAGTTTTTAGGGCCATTGAACTCAATTAGTTTGCCAAATATTGCAGGCATTCACATTATTATGTCCGACCCCTCTCTATTTCTAAATTAAAAGATTAGCATTAGCATTACAGCAAAGAATCTGCACTGCATGAACCCTACACCGTGTTCAGTTGAATTGCAGTGTTTTCATGTAGTTCAAAAACCATGTGTTGGGAATGTTTTGTGTGCCATCCAGCACTCGCATACCTTTCTCTCACATGTTAATGTTTATACAAGCTGCAATGTTTGACCGCATGAATGGAAGGTCAGCTGAAGGTGGATGCAGCGGGGTTCGATCAGCGGCTGGCCAAAGGATGTGTTGATGTTGCAGAACAAGATTGCTGTAGGCTACCACTGGTATTGACCTTGCGTATGACCATAAGATCAACTAGAAACCTAGAACTGTGGCACAGTGGGGTGTCTTGAAATATACAACAAGACCATGGATAATAGATTACCTTATGACAGCACAGTCAAATTAGCCTGCAGGCTGTTTTGAATCAGTACATGAATCGAATACTACTTCATTTCTGGAGTCAGCAGAAGTCAGTCATCTGGGGGTGCGTGCCACTGAACTTGTATTAGACGCTCAGTCAACTCTACAGAGTAACTAAACAGGTATTGCGGTTTCGTTTCAACCACATCACCACTACTCAGTGAAGATGAATCATCTCAAATGAGAACAGTAGGTCTGATCTCAGTCGTGCTGTCTATTACACCCCATTGTTTGCCATTATCCCCACTTGTCTGCCATTCAAATTTCCTTGAAGCGAACGCAGAAAAGAATGTTCACAGCCTCAGTGATGTGTGATTCCTCCCGAAAGCTCTGCGGGGTACAGTTGTTTCCCCTGAATACAAAAGACAGCGGCATCACAAGTAGGCTGCGGCATACCTCTAGCTGACGAAAGCAGCCAGAGCTGTCAACGACATCACTCACGCCGCGCTTCCACCCTCCCAAACCCGCCACCACCTTTCCAAACTATCCCACTGGAATAGAAAATAGTACAGGCCTGTGTCTTTTGGAGAGGCTGGATGTGAAATATTGCATACGAAATTTGGAGGCACTGAAGGCTGTTGACACAGAACTGCTGTGAGTTCAAGCTGTGTGAAGTCACAGAGTCTCAGACTACCTTTCATTTGTAAAGTACACTACGTTTAAGACAGCTGTACAACTGTACTGATTATTTAAAGTTGTGGAGGAGGGAAGAAATCTAGCAAAGAATATGTTGTTATATTGAATATGTGTTTGTTTCAGACCTAGAAGCATTTATTTGTGCATGCTTGAGGAATAAGACATTTATGTTAATGGCATTAGCTCATCAAAACGGCCGTGCCCTGAAAAGGCATCACCAAAAAAACACTCAAAGAGAGAGATTGAGTTAGGGCACGGCTGAGTCTTGGCTTGGCCTATTGTGCTAGCTCAGAGAATGAGAAAGCAGCATCCATTTTTGCCTTAATGAAGTTAGTGACCCTCTGAAAGGTGACACATTTACCGCCCAGGGGATTTATACACTCCTGCTCCAAGGCTCCAGTTCAATATGGAGAGGACAGATTTGACTCCACGTGGGCACTCCAAATATATCCTCACAATTTATACCAGGCGATTCATTTTCAGACACTGCTCTCATAATTAAAGTTGACGCTGTGCTATTCAATCTGTGGTAGCACAGAAACACCAAAAAAAAGTGAGCGTACTGGGCCGTTATGCAGCAGTCTAGATATTTGTGGGAGGCCAAACTGGTATCAGTAACATAGAGTAATAACAATATTCATTTTCATTTTGTAGAAATCCATAAAACAATAAACAAGGTGACAAGAAGATTTGCCGATGCCTGTGGAATAGAATTACAGAGAGCATGCAGAACTTGTATGCATGAAGGAAATAGTGTACTAGGGTCTAAGACCACTTAATTATTTATAGCATTCTTACTTATGCAAATATACTAAATAATTTCTGTATGACAGCTTGAAGCTGAGGCCTAGAGGAGCGATGTGATGTTTGAATGAGGACCCCTCTTTCCTTTGCATGGCCTAGGAAACATAACACCGCAGGCTCCTGGTTGCCTTGGTGCATACTGTTTTACATTCTAATTATCTGGCTTGACAGGCTTTATTGCTGAGGCTCAATGCCGATGCCTCATCCCAGACTCATTCCACATGTGATGTCAGTGCCGGGATAATGAGATAAGATAGTTTGAGTGTTTAGCCTTGGCCAGTCGCCTCCTCATTCAGTTTTCATTTTTTTTTATTCCGTTCCGTGCATGGAACCTAAATCCTGGCACAATTAACTCTGTATATTAATCATACCTAAATATGATAAAGATGCTCACAGGATCCTGGCATAATGTACCTTCTTTTTCCAGCTTTCACTATTTGGGTTTCCTTATTTGAGCAGATTTATTTTGGATTCTGAAAGATCAAAAGGATTTAAGGTGTGCCACACTGACAGTGATTAAAATAAACAATGCTTTGTTAAGATGTTCATTAAATATTTAATACAGTAAAGCCAATCCGAGACACAAACAGCAAGACATTTTCTTCTTACTCTAATTAAGCTACAGGGAATTCATTGCATATTGTAGGTAAACAGACAGAGTCACGGGAATACCAATGGAAATTAAATGCTCTGCTGGTGTTTTTCTCATTACAAGATGAAATGAAACATTTATCACTGACTTTCATTTCGCTAAAAGGCTGACATTTTGTGGGTCAACCACTGATAAGACGACAACTGTCTTCTGTTTACATTATGATTCATGAGTTCATTCAGTTCTTTTAGAACACCCCGGTAAAATCATTTTAGCTGCGCTCTCTGTATGCTCTGACCTGTTGGATTAACTGTGTTGTTTTCTTCTTTTTCTTTTTCTCTCCTTTTTCACAGCCATCGAGGTGAACCTGCAGAAAGCCTTGGCTGAGGCCTCTGAGACCTGTACCCAGGAGTGTCTCATACTGGGCCACTCTGACAGCTGCTGGATGCCCCCAGCCCTGGCTCAGTTCCAGGGTCCTGGCAACAGCCCCACCTCTACCCCCACAGCCACCGCCATCACCCTCCCCTCTTTTGGCTTCCAGCAGAGCTGTGCCCGGGGAGCCAAAGCTAACATGGGCAGCATTGGGGTCATGGATGGCCGCCATACCTTGGGAAGGTCTGTGCCCAAAAAGGATGAACTGGACAAAGGGATCAACCGACCACAGTTCTACAACACCCTGGATAGACACTGCAGTAGTAAGAAGGAGGACTCCGTCAAGGTCATCCCCCTGGCGAGCTTTTCCTCCCCTGGGCAGCAGACACCCACCGGCGGGGGCAGCAGCTCCTTCTTACATGAGCATCAGTTGTAAGAGTAAAAGACAGATCTTCATTGGCCTGACATACATGTGACTCCATCCATTGATGGCTTTTTGTCAGTGACTTATGATCAGTATGTATGCGTACGCGTGGAGGTATGCATAATTTGAATAACTTTGATCAGCTCCAGCTCGGTTTTACTCATGAAGACATCTGAGAATGGATTCAATCATGATGATGTTGTTCAGACAAAATCATGTGGGATTAGTCTGACAGCTTAAGCATTTGAAAGGAAATGGAAGTCTTAACATAGCAGACCCATGTACAATAAATAAAAAGGTAGATCTATACCAAAGTAGTTCCATCACAGAAAAAAAAAGATAATTTTTGCTTTCATTTTGATGATGTTTGCTTAGTGGTAAGAAAGGGCAATGTACGCTTTAAACTTTAAGGCCCAGCTTAGTGGAACTGTGCTCTAAAAGACCATTTCCTTGCACAGAAACAAATGCAAATACTGTAGTTTGTGTTGAGTGAGCTAAATTGGGCTAAATGTTAGTTATGAGCTCTGGGTGGATGCTGTTTCTGTTGAAGTTCTCGTGAAGTATTGCTCTGTATAACATGCAGCACGAACTCCTTTGGTGGTGGAAGATGTTTCTTTTGTCTTGCCTGAACGTGTTTCAGAAGTCTATTTTGGTCAGGGGACTGCAGAAGGATAAAAAAAAAAAAAAAAAAAAAAAAGGGGTCTACAAAGCATAACTAGGCCAATGGTAGACAGCACCGGTAATCTTTTGCATTCTACATTTTCAAAATGGACCAGTACACAAAATATAACAGAAAAAAAAAATAATAATACACAAACTCTCTGAACATACACACACGGCCAGGATGTTTTCCATATGGTGGTTGTTCCATCTCTGCCAACTCTATTAAGAAAATGTTCACTCCTTGCATTATCTCAGTAGCTTAGCCTTGAAAAGCGCAGACAGATGCGCTTTGGAAACATACCCTTTGTTTCCTTCCCTTTTTTCTATTTCTCACATTTTGCTGCTCAGAAACTCTCTCATAATAACAGCTATGGAGCCAATTATGAAATTCTCAGTCTAATTACTTTGATGTGTGATCTCAGTAGCGACCCTCATTGTGGTTAGGAGGTCTGGAATGGTTCTCTTGGCTAGCCAGAAACATGCACTGCATGTGTAGAGGTAATGAAAAGGTGACAAGCGCTCAGAAATAACAGCTTTATATGTTCCCTCTCTTCCCATCATATCATTAATAACACCTATGCTCTCACTATTAATTACTATTTTGTGTTTTTACACAGCTCATTTTGGCTGCAAAGTTTCTATTATCAGTTTTTACTAGGTGTTGACACCAGAATAATAGACCAGGGTGTATGAATTTCTTCAGGGTCCTGCGTCTAACTGAATTATTGATGTTAATGTTGTTTTTGCAGTTATCATTAGAATAGGCATTGGCACTATTTGAAAGGACCTCCCTGCAGGCTGTCCCTCACCATGGTTTCATCATACACACACTGAATCTCTGCCTGTGTGTGTGTGTAAATTGTACTGATGAAGATAACTACTTCAGACTAACTCTGCTGTAACAGATTGGGTGCAGTATAATCTATTGCTACAGCAATAAGTGACTTTGCTGATATCCATTTTTCTTTCCAGTAACATTCCAAGCCAGGTGTCTACATCATCAGGTATATGATTCATGTGATTCATTTTGTTGTACCATCTTGCAAATTGGGAACAGGCCTAAACCTATAATGCAACGTGGCATTCTCGAGGGAAGGTGCAAGGCACATTGTGTTTGCATGCTAGTCGCCATACCTATTGTCTCTGATACTTAGGGTCAGGACTCTTATCATTATGATGAGGATTTATCTGACTCACTGCAATGATCACTTAAAGGAACAGTGTGTCAAGGACTCAGAAAGGGGCAATTCAATTTCACCTCAGTCAATTACGAAAATGAATTTAATTCAAAACAAGTAACTTAAATAAATCCTTGTATAAAAATCTGTTGATGACAATATCCCTGTTTGGGAACGCAATTTCACCTCATTTTCTAATACTCCTTTTTTTTCCCCCCATCACTTTTCATCTCATTTCATTGTTATAGGACAGACATGTATCACCAAATGCATATTTAATCAAAAGGAGCACATATCAAAGGGAACATACATCACAATGTCACAGAAAATTGGAATTTTATCACTCTGACAAATGCAAATCCCACACTTGTGATGTGTGATCCAAAAGTTGCCTGAAAATCCTGACAAGTCTTTTCAGCCTCTGTTTACAATCACATGAATAAGTAGGGCAAATAAATTCCTTTCCACAAAAACAAAATTACACAAACAAAAAATAACAGCTTAAAAAAAAAACGTCCCCATTCTTTAACAATAAAAAATACAGACATTATCTGCTGTTGGAGTATTTATAAATATGACACAGGAAATTGTGCCCTTCCTCATATCACGGAGGGAGAGAATATCCAAGAAAGGGATAATACACTGTCACACTGTAATAAAGATGTGATTGCTTGAAATAATTTATTCAATCACATGTGTACAGTAAGCACAATATTACCTATCTGTAACTCTCACTGTGTTTTAACTTACTAAGCCTACATAACCCATATGTACTGTAATGTTGCAGTGGCTACATTAATCGAAAGAGAAGTTCTCCAGGGAAAAGTATAATAACTGCATGAATGTACATCTGTAGGATGTCGCTTTTGATACTAACATGAGTTATTTTGTCTACTGCAGAAACAATTTGTTAACCATATACCCCTTTAAAGGTAAAAGGTGTGGTGGTGTTTTAATTATTTAATTATTGTTTATTTTCATAAAACAAAGAGCATACCAAATGAATGTTCATTTGTTTTGTTTTGATTTGTTGTTTTTTTGGGGGGGTGGGGGCGGTTGGGCTTCTCTCAGTATTGGTTTTTAGCTTTCACAAAACACACACTGAAAAAGTCAAAATGTTACGAGTGATCACAGGTTTTCACTTTGCATGATTCTGCTCTCACTGCTGTTTTCATAATTTTCTAATTCCCTCTGCCCTATTGATAGAAAAAGTAAAGATACTATGCTTAACACTGCAGATTGCTGTTTTATTTTCAGAATTTTTCTATTCAAACTTGTGTCATGATTACCATGCCAACCTGTGTCATGTTTTGCATGAACTGTTTGAACTTCCACGAGGCGTTTTGACACTTGCAGATGTAGTTCATGCATCCGTCATTAGATTCAGTGTCAGTATTGATGTTTACTGCTCTACCTGTTTGTCTGTCTTAAGGAACAAAGCAAATGTTACAAAGTGTACACATTCAAACTTTGTGAAATGTGCGTACCACAAATATGCCTCCACATACACACAAATATCTATACTGTCAGGTAAACTGGAATTTAAACTGTACATAGCAGTACCCCTAAGAACAAGTTATAATGGTTACAAACTGGATAAACACAAAGAGTAAAGACTAAAGGCTACAGGTTGAATACTGGAATTCACAATGTTGATAAAAAGGAAAAAAGGAAAGCATAAGAGGTGATGAGATGACAATCTCTGCTGTATTGTAAATGGATACATATGCATAATATTGATGAGCGTTTGTTTGAATGTGTTTATAGGTGATCTTGTATGTGTGTGAGGGGGAGTGTGTGTGTCTCCTTGCATGTATGACTGTGCGTGTGCGTGTGTGCACATATGTGTATACTGGCATGCACTTTGCCAGAATATTTTATGTACACAAATGTATCTTGTACAAAAAAAACTATATCAAAATATGATATAAGACTTAAGTATATGCTTGTAAATTAGTCATCAGTGAGTCAGGTCAAGTTTGCTTTGAGAGGAGGCTTCAATGCTTGCCAGCAAATCTGTATTGGTCAGTTAAAGCTATACAGTCTGTGTTGTCATGCCTTTGTAAGATATTCCATTTAAATCTATGAAAAAAATGACCTTCCATATGGTGAAATGATTTTTCTTGTCATTGAATTTTACTTGAGCCATTAAATATTGAGTCCTCAAAGAATGCTTGGCTCATGCTTGTCCTTCACTTTACATTTTTGTTTGATTAGATTTTTCTGAGAGCATTGTCATATCAGTGATAGATGTGACATGAGAGCATACTGTTGCTGTATTCCAAATATTGCAGTTACAAGCTAATGATATAAGACCCATCAAATTGGGCATGGCATTTCACCTTCATAATTTCTGGAAATTAATGCCGCCGGGGATACAATTCAGCCTATGACACGTGTAAATTTATGGCAAAAGAAAAAAAAAACCTAACCATTATTAAACATGGAGGGGATCATAGAAATACTGTGGAGGGCAGGATCATACAGGGCTTTTACTTTCACTCTTCCACCAGAGGACCGAGCAGCTTCTAGCACAATATCACCATGTGTCTCTTATACTCCAGATTACAAGGGAAATACCCCATTGTTTTTCTTTTGTATTTAACAATAAGTTGCGAGTGTGGTGACATACTATAAATATAGCGATTCTTTTTCTGAAACTAGGGGCATCAGCTAAACCCAGGGATGGTGGCTGTGGATATTGCTACCTTCACATCAAATCAAATAAACCTTTCCTTTTGTGAGCCTTTGAGCTAAAATTACCCAACTTTGTACTTAATAGTGAACACAAATGTGTGTGATATGCAAAGAAACATGGATGCCTCAAGTCCAAGACTAGTAAATTGTGTGCTGGAAAACCATGAGCTGAAAGATGCTATAAAGCACAGTAGAGCTGATGGGAACAGCCGAGTCAGGTGATAATTTCCTGTGGGTTCATCCTGTAACATGCTATTTGTCATGTGATCTATTCTTGACTTAAAGAGATTAGCTAGTTCTGCAATGACTTTATTTGATTTCAAAATTTCACGTTTTAACCATTGAAACTATTCCCATTGCTACCTTCCATCCCACATACTGTGACCATAGCATTTAGCTATAACTTTGAAGAGTGAACTGCAGAACCCAGATCACCGTTAATGCCATGTATAACACCCTATATCCATGCCAAAAAAAGTTAACTCAGACAATTCAATGTTTTAAATATTGTATCAATTCAATGTCATTTAGAAAGAAACCTAAACGGCTGATTTTTCATCCATATAGTAAGTCTAACTCTTAAATTATGTATGTCAGTCCACCTAAAGTTTATGTGGTCAATTAAATTAATGATTGGGCCTTTAAAAGCACGTGACACCTTTAGAGTCTAAAGGGCACTTTAATGAGCTCTGTTTAGGAAGGGCAGAGCACTCCTCGATCAATTCCTACATATTTGATACAATACAAATCAACGTGCTTCCCGTCACCGGGTCGTTCCTTTATTCTTTATACTGTCCAGCCATTATCATATCAGCATAGGCCACAGACTCTAGGAATCTGCCTATAAATTTCAGAGGAAAATCAATAGAACACAATAAACCCTTAATTTTAGCCTTCTGGTTCTAGAGCCAAGAAGTAAATCTAAGTTTAAATCAGTAAAAATCATCTGTTCATTCATGTGCTGTGGCTGTTAAGAATGACAGCTCTGATTTACTTAAGACGCACGGTGCATCATCATCCCTGAGCATCTTCAGTGATACCCTCAGGCTGTCTACTATACCTGTGGCCATTTGGCCTCAGACAGTAAACATACGGAAAACAAAGTTGTACACAGCATTTTATTTAATTTTATTTTGAACTTTTTTGGCCATTGCTTGTAATACATCTGTACTGTATATCTGTTTATCTATTCATCCATGCATCCATGTACCCATCCATCCATTCATCCATGAGAGCTTTGATGCCTTAAAGGCAAACTCTGTAAGAGCTTTGACAATACCCCTGGGCTGTGTATCCTACCTGAAGCCCTTTTGGCTTAATGCTTTCCCCACTGTTCTCTTATGAATACATACAGTCCCTCAGAGAGGAAACTTAAAACAGAGAGTATGTGCAGGGGTTGATGTTCACAACAACAGTACATGACAGGATCTCTTGGCACTGACACCCAACTTCTGCGACACAAAGAGCCATGTCATGTACCTCGTAACTCGGCAAAGGCTTGCTGGACTGTGTCATCTTGCTGCATCTTCAGCATATGTTCAGTCCCCAGTCTCCTTAAGAGAGCCGGCTGTGACCTGCCCCATTAGTTTTCCATGGTAATTGGCTAATAATGAGACAGTGACAGTGCCGAGGATGTCCGCACTGTCAAAACACATGCGTACGCAGCTACACCAATGCATTTTCAGTAATTATTGCATATTTGAACAGTAAGGATTTTGTGGATCTTAACAGCGCACTCAGTGCTTGCTCCACCCCCCCCCCCACACACACACACACACACACACATCCTCCATCCCCATCTGCTAACAAGCCAACTTATTGTAAGCCTACTTAGTTCTCAAGGTGTCATCTGTTGAAGTGTCAGGAGAACATATAGAGATTGTCAAACAGTACACTCATTTCAAATTGTAATTAAACTGGCCATCAGGTACCTTGAGGCTGTTTAGTCAACAGCAGGGTACTAATTACTATAAGATGACCTTTGGAATAATATCTGGTGAATTATTCATAGTTGAGAAAATTGCTTCGGAGACATGCCAACGACGTCCAAGGGACGTCTGAGTGTACACACAAAGAAAATTCCACTCAAAGATTTCAGCCTGGCCATGAAAATGAGGTCAGCAGATGGAGGAAAGTGGAGCTTTTTTTTTTTTTTTTTGTGCGAGAAAATGAGATGGTTGCGATAAGCTCTGAAAGACAAAATGAAAACTTTTCCCCCACAAAGAAGAAGGCTGCCAACTGAGAAACAGGCCTACTTGAGTAAAGTTAATGTAAAGGATTTTGGAAAGAGAAGGTAGCCTATCTCAGGATGGCTTAAGAGCCAATACTATCCTGCTGTCCAAGTTTCTTTATTGTGGACTCAACTCTGAACAAAATCTTTAAATGTTGGTTGTAAAATCATGATTAAACAAGAAATAAATGCTATTTTAATTCAAGTTAGAGTTCATAGCATGCATGAGAATGTTATAAAACACTGAAAACAGCTAAATACATATTTTCTGTTCAACTTTTGTTTTTATTTGATACCGGATGGAGAAAAAAATCTTCAGAACACAAGATAGACAATATAACAGCAATATATAAAAGAAATACATAGTGTCACGTAAAAGAGAGAAGATAAGATAAAAGACAAATTCAACAGTCTCGTCCTCCTGTGGTGACTTTCAGAACCGCGAACAGCATCTACTCCCTCATGCTTTAAATGTTTCTGTGGAGTATTCTGCACAGAGAGGGCAGAGGTCCTGAAGAGTTCCTTTCCCATCTCTGTTCAACCTTTAGGGACACTTTGCAGAAATTACTCCTGGGACCCTGCACAAAACTGTTCTCCACAGCTCTGCGCGACATAAATACATAAACAGTGGGAAAACTAGTCCTCAAAATTACACCAACATGCGGAACTGAAGTGACAACAGTGAATGAGAAATCTGGGTGATGGGTGGCAAAATCAGTCCCGGTATAACACTTTAGGAGTAAAACACAAATAGATCTTTTTTTTCCAGTGCTAGCTTCTTACAGGTTGACAGTGTCCCTATTACTGAGGCACAAGTAGCCACCCAGTGGGCTGAACACCATGACAATGATGTTAACCATATGGCCAGGCCCTCTGAATAACCACATTCAGAATGATCTCAGTCGTGTTTTTATGGGAAGGTTTTGAAAGAGGGTCAGAGACAACGCTCTTCATTGTCATCATAGAGGACCCAAATGATTAGTCAAAATTTGGGGTAATTGGTAGTAATTAACATTGACCTTGTCCTCTTGGACATTAGAGAACCAAATCCATGCCAGAAAATCTTCCCCCGCCATTAGAGAGCAATTACAGATAAGAGACCATACAGCAAAATAAAATATATGCAGCTGTGGGCGTCTTTATTTCAAAATGTGTATTGCACAACGTGAAATCCTAATGTCAAAAGATTTGCAATATCCAAAAGGCCACAGATCTCATTCATGTATTATGTACTTGAAAGACATTACTACAAGATTTTTTTTTTTTTTTCAGTCTAGTGATATAGTTGACACTAAGTGGGTGGATGAAACAGTTATTGTTTTAGCACTGTTGTTCCCAGTGATCACAGTATGTGCAATACTGTGCTGTCATTCCTTGGCCTGCTCTTGGCTTTTTTTGAACAAAGTTTGAGTTTGTAAGTTTTCTGTTTTTTCCTCCTTATAAAGAAAAACACAACACTTATTGTGAGCCCGTGAGGATTTTTCCTGCTGGGAGTGAAATACCATAAACCAAGTCAACATATTGCCAGCTATGCAAGGCTGTACCTACAAATGCAGTGCTTTGAGCTAACAACAGCATACTAACATTCTAATAGTGACACTGTTAACATGCTGACGTTTAACAAACAGTATTTGGCGGTACTAGAAGAAAGGTCATTATAATAAACCCCTAAGGACCTTAATATCTGTACAAAATTGTAAGATGTCAACCTCATGCTGGTGCCAGACGAAAAGTCAGGGAATTACAAAAAATGTGTAGGATTCATTTGGTGAGGACCATAAATGAGTGTATGAAAAATAACATCAATCCATCCATAGTTTGAGTGGTGGACTGACAGAAAGACCAACATTGCCATCCACACTTCTAGTGTGGCTAAAGAAAAAAAAGATCTGTATAAAAATGTTTCTGTGTGTGTTGCTCTAAATTCATTAATAACAACTACCACCTTCTTTTATTCTCTCAGGGTTTTCCTGCCTGAAAAAAAAAAAAAAAGATGATACATGTATAGTGTTGGTGTGCCTGATAGGTAATAAAGAGAAACTAAGTTCATATCATGCCCCTTTCGCAGTAAGGAAGTACATCAGAGAAACTGCTTTTACTGCGAGTTCTTTGTGCGAATCTAAAGACAGTATCACAGGGCAGCCACTGTGCCTGACAAGCCTGTTCACGTTCAGCACACACGCAGCTTTCCTGCAGTTAAGGCAGCAAGTCCCCGAAGCTCTTCCTCCATGGAGTTTATTGTCAGAGTCTCTCCGATGGTAGGACGCCTCTCCCTCCTCTTTGAAATCCGGAACATCAAACAAAACAACAGTGTTGACGCAGGGTGTGTTGTGTTTGTGGTTTGAATATATAATCAATTTCCATGGTTAGAGGTTTTTATTTGTTGTTGTATTGTTGCTAGATTACTAAATGGATAATGATGTGATAATCTACCCTACTACACTATACTGTATGTTGACTTTTATTATGTGTGATATCTATCTATCTATCTATCTATCTATCTATCTATCTATCTATCTATCTATCTATCTATCTATCTATCTATCTAT
>JBBMJY010000002.1:13152128-13170580 GCA_037833715.1 Toxotes lorentzi | reverse complement strand
TATCTATCTATCTATCTATCTATCTATCTATCTATCTATCTATCTATCTATCTATCTATCTATCTATCTATGTCATGACACTTCAACCTACTTCCTCTATATAATGTAAAATTGTTTTCCCACCTCCAGATTTTCATCACTTTTCATTCCTTTTCTTGACAAACCTGTGAAAATCAACAAGAAAAGCCTGACACCGTTGGACTGAACAGGTTTAAGTCTCAGCAAATTGATTTTCATACAGTCATTTTATACAAAAGCCAGTTGTTATCTGAAGAGAATTAAAAAGAAAATGAAAATATTACAATGTGCTTTGAAAAATAGAGGTCAACAATAATATATTTTTTTAGTAACTGGGCCAAAATATGCAAAAGCACCATTATGCTCCTTTAATACCGTTCCAAAGTAGTATTATTCTAGGCAATCAACCTTTACTTTCAAGAACATCTATTGAACAATGGCAAGCGAAAGCATGGTGGGATGAAAAGAAAGAAGCAACAGGGAAAATCAATATAGCAATTATGTGTGCAGATAATGGACACCAAGGTGTTATTTGGAGTGACCGAAAAGAAGAGGTGACATAAAGCCAATGCAAATAGTGCAAACATTTCATTGTCTCACATCTGGCGCTTCTGGCATGGATTTAGTGTCACCAGGCTCTAGAAAACCAACAGTGTTTTTTGTTGTTTCCCTGCATCGCCAAAGCGGAATTAGCATTGTTTAGCACTATTTAATCACTGGGTTCGTCTTTATGTTTGCTCGCAATCACCGGCCTCTGTGAAAATTCAGTTCGTTATTATGTCTTTATTGGTTGTGGAAACCCTGAAAAGAGAGCCAGCTAACAAGGATTAGCTAATTGAGATCTTGGACAACAAAATTCTCCCCCCACCCCATACACACACACACACACACAAAGAAAGAGTGACATGGGCAAGTGAGAGAAGAAGAACGACAGATAAACGCACCCTCCCCCCCACCTACTCCATGCTTTTACCTGCTCAAAAGAGGTCACCTCCAGCTTTGTCAAGCTTTGCAGGTGGGTCAGAGATCTGGATTGATAACTGGAGGGAGTTTAGAGAGCAGACATTTGACAAGCATGACAATGCTCTGACAGCTCTCATTGGACCATGATTAATGACTGACATCCCTGTCGCCTGTCTCATACAGAATGCAAATGCAGCACTGACAGAAAATTATCCTAATGCAGCCCGTAATTGGATGCAGGAAGTATCACGTAAAGGAAGAACGCAATGGGGCTTTTCGCTCCTGAAACAAGGCTTTGTTATAGAGAACACTACAGAGATGATGAGAGAGATACTGCAGTGTGATTGAAAATGACCGCCAGCAAATCCCCCTCATTTGTAGTAACACACTGACATTTAGCAGCGAGTCCGGGGATGAGCAGAATCAATGTTTGGCGCCTTGACTTGAAAAGTCACTCCTTAGCTGGCTTCCTCATTCATGCAATAATAATTTTCCTTTCACTGTTTGGTCAAATGTTACTGAGTTGGGGCAGAAGTTTTATACCACGCACTGTACCACAGACGGTGGCGGCCCTGTCAATACATTTTGAAAATTAACTCTACTTGTGCCACATAAAGACATGAGTGCCGAATTTATTAGGTCTGACACTGAGAAGATGCTCTAGGTGCTCCTTTTAAACAGCTGGCATCAGATTTTAATGAATATGTATGTCGGATATCACGCACTGACGTTTGTCATTGAGTGTTTTGACTGGAGCTGCAAGTTCACTTTACCCTCTCAAGGACACTGAGTTCCAATGCAATGGCTTTGCCAGACAAAAGAAAGTTTAGCTTAAATATAATCTTACGACTCACTTACAAACAAAAACAAAATATTTCTATGGAAGCCGCAGAATATATTATCAAAATCCCTCTGTGTACAGTGCTAAAACATGACAGTTGTTCTTAATGCTTCTTCACTTTGCTTAGCCCTGGTATGATTCCATTCAGCAATGTCTATCTGAATGCTATATCAAAGGAGCAAGTGCTATAATGAAAGGCTAAATTTTTTCATTTAATGCTGATTGCTCCAAGTGCTTCCAATGAAACACACATTTCCATTATGATGCACAGGATGCTCATGAGTGTTATTGAAAAATAACAGATCTTTTCAAAAACCTCAAGACGAGTCAATTTGTCGGATGTCTGATATAATATTGTATCCATTCTATAGTCAGCATTAACTGAGAGGGTTTTCTGAAATGCTGTAAGGCAAAAAAAGACACCACATGAAGGCATAAAGGCAAGAAAAGATGGCAATATCAGTGTGATCTTCAGCCATAAATTGTCTTTGATCGTCTCATTTGCAATTAAAGAGCAAACTGTAAACTATGAAAGCCACTGGGAGGAGGTGGCGTTGGGGTATAATTGTCACAAAGCAACCTGGCGATGCTGCTGGGGCTGGGTGGTGGGGACACTTCCATGACACCCTCCTACTGGTGGGAATAAGTGTCAAAAAGCAGGACTGCTTTTGAAGAGTGCAGCAATTATGCAAAGACGCACAATTATGAAAAACCAAGAAAAAAAAATATGTCCAGTAATGAGCAAACTTGATATTCTGTATGTGTTATTGCTAAAAGCAGGCGAGGCTGAATGTCTCTTGTGAAGTTTCTCATTATCCTGATTGTATAATAGATATAATCAAGCAACAATGTCCAATTAGGAGTGCATAAGAATGCCTCCAGCTGGAAAAAAAAAATGAAAGGGATAAATGAACAATTGACACTGTAAATTTGTTTGCATGAAACACTGGGGTTGCTCCCTAATCAGACAGTCATTGATGAATCCAGGGGCTTAAGAAAAAAAAGAGCTTTGACTTATATCTGTGATATGATGGAGGCTGTGGGATGTGAACAAACAGTCTTTTCCAGGTGGTTTGAGTGATTGCTTAATCCCCTGTAGCTAGATGATTGCAGAGCAAGGTCAGTTTGAAGGCTCAGACTGATTGAGTGCTGTCTGTGGTCGGGGTCTCGCTCGAGTCTCTGATGCCATTAGATGGACAGCGACTGAAGATTCACTCCGGAGTTTTTCCAACACTTGAACCAAACCTGTCCAAACTGAATGACATTGGTGTGCCAGTAATCATCAGGGTATGGTGATGGAAACAATATGAACAACAACTGTCACAACAGCTGTGTTTCAGAAGAGAGAGCTAATTTTTGAACGGTGGTTAAATAAGAGCATAGATTTGGTACCTCAGGATTCACAACATTCTGCATCTCTGTGTGCTTTAAACTGTGTCTTACTGTGTCGTTGTCATCTTGCTTTTTACATACTTGCTCTCACCCTGTCTAGAGTGCTGGGTCATAAAATACTTGATAACAATATTATAATTCCCAGCTGGCTTCTCCTAGTTCTGTTTGATTTTCATTTGCATGGCATCAGGTATTGATTCTTTTCTACTAAATAAATTCTGTTGTCAGTGTTGTCAAGCTGCATCTTGTACTTCATCGACACCCATTTATTCCTCAAGCTGTCATTTTGTTACTAAAGTGGGTTTGTGGTATAAATTTCAGTGTTTCCTGGGGCTGCAATTGGATCACCCCCTACCGCTATGTACATTCAAATACCAAGGGAAAGTGCTGTTCTGTATATCAAACTCCACTAGTCTGCCGCAGAAATCCTTTGTGCGGACATCTCTGTGACAGCTCCTTGGCAACTTGTACGCCTGTGTGCCACAAGCTCCCTAAGCTGACTGTTTGGATCAAGTGGGAAGAGGCAGCAATCCCAAAGAGAACAAAATAGCAGATCCCAGCAGCTTTCACAGTCGATGCTATGAGATTTACTAGACCAGAGTGGAGGGTGTGGAAGTGTGTGAGTATGTGTATGTGTGTGTGTGTGATGGGGAGGGGCATAGATGTATTTTGAAATCTTTTGAAATGTCAGACAAATAAGAGTCACAAGAGGCATTATGTTTCCATAATGATGCGCCGGAGCTTAAGTGTACCGTCAGCATGCAAATGTGTAAGATAATAAACGTGTGACATTTTTATTTCTTTTAAAAGGCTTAGGAAATGGATGAAAACCTTTCTTTCCCCTTTACCATGTGCACTTTGAAGTGTCAAGTGTGCATATTACTAACACATTTGCCCTCAAAGCAAATGCCTAATATTTTAAAATAAATCTCAAAAGGTAGACAACCCTGTAAATATTTTGAACAGATTTGATTTGATTAATTGATGCCTGCGATAATTCGAGTTAAAAAGCATTTTTATGTAATTATTAAAATGATCTTCTCTGATAATTTCAAAGAAATTCACATGTTGTACATAAGTGTACTCTGTGAAAACTAATGTTTGACTAAAAGAAAAACAAAAGGAAAAAAAAAAGTAATTGATTCAAAGCCTTTTCCCATTTGACACCCAAATACAGATGAAATCAAAATAATGATTTTGAGCATACACAGCTTTGTTTACATTTCATTTTTCATCCCTACCCCCCCTCATCACCCCGCACCTCTCTCCTTTTTAATCCCCTAAACCACACACAGGTACGAGCTCTCCACTGCTGACTCTCGGGCAACTGAGCTTTAAAGACACAGGCAGAATTGGTTCCAGTCCGATGGACACTCCACATCATTTAATGTATTCCAGTCTATTACCACTTTTGTTCTGACACCTCATTCTTTTCCACCAATATATGAGGGGGTCATTCAATAACTGACACCTCTCTTCCATACCGTAGTCACATCTCTGTTGCTGTTTGAGCATGTGTCACAGCAGGCCTAAATTTCAAGAGATAGATCTGCTGACAGAGACATCCCATCACTCCTTGGGCTGAGCCTCGCACAGGAAATGCTACGCTGTAAAGGTGCAGTAGCCTTGTCACTTTCATCTGAGATAATTGATCACAGCAGACAACAGCTGATGTGTGCAAGTCAATTGTAGGGGGCAAAGGGATGCGGCTTATTCAGATAAAAGATCTCTCTAGCATCCAGTCAGTCACTTTCATTGATAGGCTGGCATCATGAGCAACTGGAAATCAACCTATCAGCCTGGCAGGAGGCTTACATTTTGATCAAATGTAACCATATATACAATAGATTGCTATGACTTAAACTTATTTCTAACAATTACATCTTCACGTTAGGGCATAAAATTCCTCACCACACACTAGACACTGGAAGTGAGGCATCTAGCTGTCATAGTGCAGGTGCACTGGGAAAACCATTCTGTCTAAGAAAAACAAGCACACCCTGGGACTTCTCAAATGCCACTTAGCATTCAAGGGCTTCGTGATTCATTAGTAGCCCAGCAGACTGGTTAGATGGAAGCATCTGTTTTCTGGTTTCAGTCCTTATGCCGTCAATGTCACAAATAATCACATACAACAGGTGGGTTTTACAGCTACAGGTACTTTAACGTCCAGCCTGCTCCATTACCTGCCATCTTTCTGCACTATTTGTTCACAAAGTTGGTGTCTTTTTTGACATTACTGAGAATGAGGTATCCATTTTATATTATATATATATTATTTTACTAGTGGTTAACTTTACGGTTTCGAGATGAATTTATATTCTAATCAAACGTATAGGAAATTTTGCCATGCTGCCCATGTCTGGCAACCAGAACTGTTTTTGACAGGCAAAGTTTTGATCAGTGGATCTTCATCAGGTCTACAAACAAGTGATTGATGAATCATTATAGAGGAACATGACACAATCCATTATATGTCAGTCACTTATGGCCTAAAAAAATAGAAAGCATGTGATATTCACTATTCCTCTTCTCAGGAGGACACACAAAAAGACAAACATCAACAATGAATTGATGAACAAGTACTGCCTGTGTCTGCAGAGCCTGATAAATGTTATTCCTCTTTGTCACGTGGGCTCCATTGCACATACTATTGTTCTTGTTTGAATGACATGTACTAAAAACTACCCAGGCCTGCTGTTTTACAAAATAATGGAGCTTTTTTTTCCCTTTAAATTGAACTATATATTTGTGAGCAAGTTTCATAAAATCTGTGATTTGTTGACGAGAACCAAAAATGTAGAATATTTCCTGATTTATCTTTAAAGGCACAATCTTCATAAATGACAGTAACTGCTAGGTCCTGCATGCAAGCCAACGATAGTGTATTTAAACACACCTACTATTTTTGTTAATGTTATACCACAAAATAAAAGGGATGGAAAACAGCACCTCTATAAAGCGTGTAATGGTCATCTTATGTGTTGTTCATTCAACAATATCATAATTTTTTTTCTTTATGTAGTAAAGCAACAGCACAAGTCAATACCTCCCTAACACAGTCTCAACAAAAACATAAGATATAAAACTCAGTAAATGGCATTGTTCAGTGCACACTCTCGGTTGTGTTGATTGATGTGTGTGTTCTGCATGGAACAACCCTGAGGAAATAAACACATGTCCACAGGTTGAAATGCCCATCCTAGATAGCAGAGCAGTTTATGAAGTTATTTGTTTGTTTATTTACACAGGATGAGTCGGCTGATCATACAAGTTCTTTCCCATCAATACACTCTGAGATTCACTGTCCAATTACAAACACTCGGGTTTGTTATTCACTAGTACTGAGGCTATCTGAGCGGACAGTTTGGTCACAAGCTAGAAAGGAAGATGTCACAATGAAGTTTTTTTTTTCTCGACTGTCTGTTGATTGTTTACTGGCTCCTGTGACATCCTGTGAGAGATTCTGTCCACTTTCTTCTCTTTCTAAAGTAGCCCTGACGCAAGTTGAGTCAGAGGTTTCTGACCCATCTCAACACATCCCTCCTGTTAAGAAGAGACATCATAATTACCAGAGGCTGTGAACTTGACACTTCTTTGAATGGGGGAAATGATGGAAGTGAGGATGGTGTGATTATGTCCACAGGAGACCTCCACATCCATCTACAAATCCTACAAACCTACAAATTACTGCGAGAACACACAACGGGGAGCATTTTGTAAGGGATGCTGTCCATGCTCCCATTGGGGCTCCCAATGGGGACATTCTCACAGCGGGGAGGCAGGAACCCATTTTGATATTAGGTGGATGATCCATATTACTGAAACTTTTAACCATTTTCTTTGATGAGCAGGAGGATGCTTCTTTGTAATTTGTGAAATTGGTTCAATTTTTAAAATAAACTTTCACTCTGAATGTAATTTTGGAATATTTTCTTCGATTAACTCTTTTTTTAAAGCGGGATGACCATTGTCTTTAGTTTTGTTATTTGACATTCTTTGCTTCCTATTCATGCTGTTGAATCAAGAGATCTGATGCACTTATTCTTATGCGTCTTTTTCATCTTGATCACAGGCCATTTGTATGTGTGTTATAATTGTTAATTTACCTGTCATTCAAGAAGTAAATTATTTCACTTAACCCATAGAGTCCACATACATCCCTCATCAGTCATAATGTGTGATATCAGAATTGAAGATCTGGTTGAATATTGCTTGAAGTTGCTTGTATCATGTATATAATGTTTAACATACAGTTTAGACACACCTTACCAGCTGTGTGGGTGTTTTTCTGAGAATCCATACATAATTTTTTCTGCCATGCTTCTTCTGTTAACACATTATTTTACAAGTACTTTGACTGCTGTACTTCAAAATATAATGAGTGGGAGTGTTTTGTTTTGTTTTTTTGTTTATGTCATATGCTTTATATAATGCAGAGCCTAGACTTCTTGATTGGATTCTGGAGTAATGCTCCGTTTTCATACCTATGAATAAAAATAAAGTTTAGAAATGACATTTCTTGTGTTTTGCAGGGGAATGAAGACAATGCACATTAATACAAACAAATCTGCACCTTATTTCCATAAGACACATTAAAGGCTATAGGGTAAAATCTGATGTCTGAGTTTTAAATTGCTGTGGACACAACAGCAATTTCAGGGTTGTTCAAGTTGAGACGGTGCAAGAGATCTCTCAGACTTGTCGACCTTTATCTCAGCAAACATCAGAATCCCTATACAAAAAAGCAGAAAATGAGCTATTGATTTTCCGTTTTTCTTTTTCCCCCTCACTTTCTTATCCCCCTCCGGTATTGTCATTCCATAGTCTAAATGAAGGTCAGCATTGGTTTCCTTGTCACTGCCACAGAGATTCACAGTAGAAATATAGCAATCTGTGTTTTTGAAAGAAAAAGGTCTCGCAAGACGGGAAGAGGTTGCTTTTGTCTTCAGGGATTAACTGGCTCAATAAAACTTTTCTCTTTAAAGCAGCACAGTTTTCAGCATGTGCTAAATGTGCACACAGCATATGAGTATATGAACAACATACACACACACACACATACACAGGGCAAAACAATTTGTTATGTATAAAGAAAAACACAAGTTGAGATTTTGACAGTTAGTTAAAAAGAAAAAGGATCTAAACCGTGTGGAATCAAACAAATGTAGAGCCTTGACCTATGCCTGTGGCAATGAAAGGGACACTGATTTTATCAAAAGCCACAGGCTTTAAATCTAAGTAAGCTCAATACGACCATTTTCAAACTTTGAAATCATGTTCTGGCACAGTACAGATTTTCCTTCCTCTCTCTGGCTATGTGAGGAGCCTAAATGTTCTCTAATATAAACTGAACTGTCCCAGGATAACAGCTGAAACTAATTGTCTTTCCCCTCAGGATGAGCCTCTACATTTCAATAGTCTTTCATGTTTATCTGGAGTAACTCCCCAGAAGACTATAAGATCCAATGTCTGTTACCTGTTTAAGTCGTTTGTCTTGATGTGCCTCTAATCTTCGGAACTTTCTTGCAAGCTAAATTAATGTTAGCCCTACACTAAAGGATCACTGGGTTAGATTTTGGGTCAGATTCACCTGTCCGGAGAATTGCGGGGGCGGTTTCTCTCTCCTGTCCACCTATATACAAATAACTATAATGTTAGCTTGCAGGAGCACCTTGCATAGGCTCTGTTTGACATTAACAGTAAAGCTTTATTTCCAACTCACCTCCAGCTCACGCCGCAAAATGTGTAAACCATGCTGATTCCATCTTCTCAGCCACAACTTCATCCACTGTTTTTTTTCTCATCTTTTGTTTTTCAGTGCAAAACATGAGCCACATGGAATCATGGAATTGCCACTCTGAAATCATTTAGTGTGCGGTACTGTGTTTTGGCCGAATCGATTGGTGTGTGATTAAAGATGAGTGAAATCTGTCGTTTCCAAAGTTTTTCAAATCGGCCAAGATTTGAAAATCCTCCAATGTGCACCAAGCTTCACTTGAGAGAGAAGAATGCAATTTGACATTTTCTTTTACTCATTTATACACACAGTGCAACCCAGTCAACAACATCGTGTTATATTTGACCCAAGATTGTTTTCCTGTCATCTGATAGCTGGTGGCAAAGATTCCTGTTATGATGTTAGGTACATCAGCGGGATCAAACGCTTTCTTAAATCTGCAGTGACATCAGTGTGTTTGACTTGGCGTGCCTCATCTCAATTCATCACCTCCCCAAGGTGAGCTCGCTATCTTGCCAAATCCAACACACTGTACAGTGAGGAAGCCTTTTTTGCATATTATTCACACTTGTTTATGGTTTACTGAGCAGGTCACTTCCCCTGCTTGCTTGAACAGCTGCTTCAGTGATGACCCCCCCTTCTTCCTAACAGGGGTTGGAAGACTACTCGTGTGCTGCTCCCTGTCAAGTTCTCCTTTGCTTGTGAGGCCTGCTGGTGACCTCATGCACAGCCTTTACGGGGGCCATATGAATAATTTATCCTTTGAATTTAGCCCAACCCTGACATTTCGATGTTTGATGCCCACAGGCTTTGGCTTTAACAATATAGATAGTGCTCCTTTCCTCTGTGCATCATCAGATAAAGTCTGAAAGCACAGCTAGTGCACTCGATATCAAAACCATGGATATCAGGGATGCTGTATGCTCCACACACTGGATTCCTCTATTCTATTAACTCTTTCTGCAGTATCTCTACCCATACAATTGGATTTTATATAGGCTGCAGACATTTGAGTTGAAAATACTGTGTTCTATCAATAGGACGATAAGATTTGATGAAAATTTAATAATCACCATGGGGACACCCTAACAGAAGAAAATAGCAACAGGACACATCAGAGAAGAATATTAACAAAGATAAAAAATAAAGCAAGAGAAAGTCCTATAAACACATACAAAAGATTTCAAAATAGACAGTTTCAGCCTCTAGAGCAGGTTGAGCTCCAGTTCGTATCTATGAATCCTATGAATCAGTGTACCGTAATATATATATAATACAGCAATAAAAGCAAGATAGCAGCAGCAGTTGCAACAGAACTGAGGCGAGGTGAGGTGTTGTATAAGATGGACAGCCTTTTTCACCAATTTTGTCATAGAGCTTGTAACTAAACCTTAAACCCTAACTTCTAAATTTATACACACAAACCACAATGCCCTGGGCTCAGCTGTTGGATTAAACATAAAAAAGTAGTGTGTTGCATAGCCCTATGTCTCTTTTAGATGAGTAGTCAATGTGGGCCTTTCTCATACAGTGTCTCTCTTTTGTCAGATCGGCCCGGTTTGTTGATGTACATGCACAGGTACTTGTAGGTCTGCACCATCTCCACCTCTTCACCCTGAATGATGACAGGTGTCAGTAGCTGCTCGCTCCGTCGGAAATCCACCACCGGCCCCTTGATCTTACTGACATTTAGCTGCAGATGGTTCTCCTTACTTCACCAGACACCCACTATAACGAAATCATCAAAGAACTGCTGGAGGGTGCGTGATACAGAACTGAACTTGAAGTCAAAAGTGCAGTGAGGGAATCATGAAGGAAAGTGACCCTTGTATTTTAGTGGGTAGTATTTGTTTCTTTGATGATCCAGACAGCTAAATGCGTTTAAAAACAGCCAGATTACAGCGCAAATGACATTTTCAGTGTACTCTAGATCATTATACTGTGCTGCACATGTAACAGGAAATACATTTCTGAACTTATTGCATCAAGCCCGAATATTATTGGCTCCCTATTATTTTGTTTTATTATTTCCAAGTTCCATACTGTAGTTTTCTTTAACTTTTTGAAATCATATCAATATTTCAATACTGGCAAAAAGCATAAAATCATCACTAATCAAAGAACATCGCTTGTTTGTGTCCTTGTGTCCTTTATGCAGCTTATTTTTTAATTTTAATTGAACTATTTAATGGATATAAAGCACCTTTACTTCTTCTTCTCACAATTTGTTCAGCATTTAACTTTGAATTTGTTTGAAAAATATGTTAACTTACTTCCCACTGAATGCTGTACATTCAAACAAAACCAGGATAAAATTCAAAGAAAAAAATCTGCACCTTCATCACAGTCAGCTCTTTATCAATCTGCAATTCACATTGTATGTCCAGCTATTCAGCCAGTCTCATGCAAAGATAAAAAATATGATTGACTGAACGCCATCTTTTAAACTATAGCAGGCTGATAAAATGAACAAAGTTCTGTTTGCTCTCAAAGCACCTTGCACTTGCATCGATATCAGGCAGCTGAGGCTCACATGGATTCTTTTCTTTGCTGTTCTTTATATCTAATAAAACTCACCTTTAGTTTACTTTCTAAGAAGACTTTGAGGGACGTTTTCTAAAATGTTGAACGTTGGCATTTTCTCAGATCTGACTTTTTTTTTTTTCCCCCCCAAGGACATCTCCTCCCGCTGCCAAGACCTGTCAGGCAGGAGCATCTCAGAGTAAAGGGGTGAGAGGACACCAATTAGAAAGCCATCTTTGGCCAAGAGAGCCAGAGGCACAGCTTGCCACAGGAAGTGGGATGTCTGACTTCCTGCATGGGGTCACAGCTGTTTGCGGGGAGGTTACCGCTACGAGCCAGTACGCGGTACCGTTTAGCGTCTGACGAGGCAGGCCTCATTTGAATAGCAAAGAACCATCTCAATGTCACCAATAAATTTACATGATTTCTTTCCTGCTACAGCTGGGATCAGAGCAGAGACTTTGCAGGAATTAGGAGAATGTGACAATGTCAAAAGAGCAAGACCAGCTCATTTCAAGTTGGCTAGTTTTGAGA
Source organism: Toxotes lorentzi (assembly GCA_037833715.1). Classification (NCBI taxonomy): domain Eukaryota; kingdom Metazoa; phylum Chordata; class Actinopteri; family Toxotidae; genus Toxotes; species Toxotes lorentzi. The sequence continues at coordinate 13,158,569 of JBBMJY010000002.1, read as the reverse complement.
TAAAGATTATTACTTCCATTTAGATGTAATTAGTTAAAATTTACACACACACACACACAAAATATCTTCTAATCATCAATGTGTACAAGAATATTATATAGCTTTATATCCTGTGCCTTTTCACTGAAAAATGTACTACATATTGTTATTACTATTTTACTAGTTTTTTTTTGTTTGTTTGTTTGTTTGTTTTTTTTTTTTTTTTGAGGTAGGGGGGCACCTGACCACCCTACCTCAAAGCTTCTGATCCATTTCAAGTAATCCTAAGTGAATAAATAATCCTACACCTATTTATCTGATACACTTTGTGTATTGGACATTAGGTGTCTCTGCTGCTGTAAAATCTATGTGGTTGAATTTGAAATTGTTATTCATTTTCAAACATGTCAATCAATGTTACAAACAACACTTAAAATAACACAATGGCTATTTTCTAAAATGTTATTATTTTTGCAAGTAGTTCTTCAGAGTGCTAATAATCCCAGCAGTGATTTTAAAATTTTTTTTTTTTTATTTCAGAGTAGTTCTTAAATCTCTGAAATAATGAATGTTTGATTTTGGAAAGAGCCTCTTCAAACAAAAGACAAGTAATCAAAAATAAAATCTCAAAGCAACTTCTCCAGTGCAACAGGGACTCAAATGTTTTTACCTGAGGTGGTGAACAACTGGAAGCATGGCAAGGATGGGAGCGTATGATTGGCTCCTGCTATGTGCAGCTGTCTAGAATGCCCAACCCAATTCCATCCTCTGATCCCCAGTTACTGGGCTGATGCAGTCAGAACCATTAATCTCCCTGGCTGAGTACAATGCCAAGACCCCCCCTCGACCCCCTATCCAACACGGCCATGTTGAAAGTCATGCCAATCATTTTTTACTCATTTTGGACAACCCTCTGATGACTGTGGAAAATACATAATGTACAGTATACAGGAAACACTCGATTCAACACTGTCAGCCTGCTATTTCTGGACCGAGGTTCAAACACAGTTACAGTGTGTGTTTTCGGATCTGTGGTGCAGGTGTGCTGTGCTGCAGAAAGGATGGGAGGAGTAGGAGGAGGAGAAGGAGGAGGTCAAAAACATTTTCGGATCTGGGATGTTAACGACAAAATATCCTGGAGCTGTGTCAGGGACCAATTCCAACAAATCATTTTCAAAAGGGACAGTAGTAAACAGTAGAGGGTTTTGGTTTTTTTTTTTTCAACTGCCTATTTCAGAGAAACGAAAGGCACCTTCAACTCATCGTCTACAAATGGCTCTCTGGACAAAAAGAAAAAGAAAGAACAAAAGAAACAAAACCATTTTCGTCTTTACTTTGACTGCTCCAAATTTTCTGCTATTTGGTTCCCTTTGTCAACAATAACCAATAAAAAGAAACCTATCAGATTGTTTTGACCTCTGATTGGTTGGTGTAACTGTGATAAATGCTCATACCTGGGGGAATAGAAAGCTGGGCTAATGTAAAATTAGGAGAAGTGGTTTAATCAGGGTCTGAATTACATGGACCCTCAGTTCCAGTTTAGTGAGCCCTTTTTGTTCACAAAGATAAAGGGAGGAGTCAGGCAGTCCTCCATTGTTCCTCTGAGAAAAGAAACTCATTTGCTTTGAACGATAAATGTCTTTCGAGCATAAATCATGTCTCCTAATCCCTTTACCAATGCCACATAATGCAAATTGTCTCTCATTTACAGATCACACAAAAGAGACAATGAGGGAAGTTTGCACACAGAGCTCATAGCACTGTCCTTCCTGCTGAGGAGAAATGGACTTTCACCCAAGATTGCAAAATTAAAGTTGTCTGTAGGTGTACATCATGTGTGCTCATGTTGCATTGCTCTTTGTACTTAATAAACACCTCTCACTTGGTCTCAGTTTAATAATCTACACTGCAGCTAAAACACCAAGGATAAGATCTGTTTGTAATGTACAGAAATATGAAAAGAACACTCAGACAAAATGTATGTGTGACTCATTTTAATAGGCCAGCTACCACCAACTTTTAACTTGGGTCCAACTTGGGTCTGTTACGCACCTTTCTACACCAGTCTCCAAACACTATATGAGTCATTTACCCAAGGGAAGCAGGTTGACATTTAGCTCTGTGTGTGCTTGTGCTCCATTTCTATCCCCATGACAATGGTGACTTTACAAAACATGCAAGCATCTGAATTTCTAAAGTAAAAAGGGTTGTGAAAAAAGGAACAAAAAATGGTCTCTTATGAGCTGCTCCTTCATTAGGAAAAAGTTTTTAGAGCACGCCTGATTTTGAATTTCTAGTTCTATCAGCTGTTCTTACTTTGAAAAGCACCATCTCATATGAAAATGGAGTGCAGCACATCTACTAAACATTATCTTTCTGGAATAGGAGTTTGGAATATATCCAATAAGATTACATATGATTCAGTGTTAGTGATGTGTTTGCTCTATAGGAACTTGCTGTCTGTAACATGGTGTGACCTTACCTTTCATACTAAAATAAACACTACAGGGTACGCTGAGCAGGTTTTATCGACACCTTTTCGCTATGTGATGTCCTCTCTGCTATAGCGGCTCTGAGAAAAAACACAAACAAATAAAGCTTTGGTGATGTGCATTTTGTGTGCCAGCAAAATCCCTTTGTGTGTCTGTGGCTGCATTTGTGTGTCTGTGCTCTATAAAAGTATATAAAAGGAATATATTTGTGTGTGTGTTTCTATATAGCTCACAAGCAGGGGGCACGTCCATGTAACATATTAAGATCAGTGTGTGTTAGTCTGTGTTTTGTTTGTGTCTGCCTATATGTGTGCTTTAGTTGGTCCTGGAGGATCACATTGTTTTCAGAGGGCCCTGCATGTGGCGGCAACATCTGCTTTGAGCAGGTGATCCATCTCCTCTTAGCTGCCATATAACAAGTCATGGGGGATTTTATTCAATGAATGCCCAACACAGAGGGCTCCATCATAAAATTTACCATCTCACAAGGGCGTTGTAGAGGTTGTGCTTCTCACTTCCAACAGAATGTTAATTCAACTGGTTTCTCTCCAGTAATTACTGTAAATAACAAAGTATATTTTCTGTCTTGATCAGAAACAAGTCATGATTTTCTTGTAAAGATTTTACACTAGACAGTAGCTGCACTTTATGTTGCTAATAGGACAGTCTCAGCACTGTTTTTGTTAAACTCTGTTTAACAAAATATTCCCCGCTGCTTATTATCATTAGTGTCATCTACAGTTGATGTACATGTCAGTATGTTTGCACAGAACACACTAACAGTGTCAGCAGTGCACTTTCAACACTGGCAGCCTAGCAGGAGTTAAAAGTAAGCTTTCATCCCTTCTTTGGATAGAAGACTGTTTTTAAATGCCCCTGGCTTTCTTCCAAGCTCCTAGCCTCAAGCCTATGGGTCTAACAAGCATGATGCTTTGAGGATTGACTTGTGATTCAACCCAAATTTACAAGCTGATTACTATGCAGACACTGAGTCAAGTCGAGTACAAAAATGTGCTCCTTATTTTTACCAACAATCTTCTGGATGTCCAGAGAATTAAATGGTGTGCATGTGTGTTTGTATGTTTGTGTGTCTGTGGGAGCATGTATTTAATGGGCACCAGCTGAAACTTTGATGTAATTGATAAAAGAAGCTGTTCCCCTAATCCTAATGGCACAATTCCTTATGATCCTTTATGCACAGACTTGCAGAGGATCAAAGAAACACAGTTTTGCCCCGGGCGATAAAAGATGTATTAAAAATGAGTTTGAAGGATATATTAACAGGATAAAAATCATGCAATTTATTCAATTGATAAGTTCAGCATTGCCTGTAGTTCACAGGGTATTTTCATCATTCACAAATAAAACTGCTCCCATAACTACTAAGCCAACTGTTCTTCGTTATGGCTAGGAACATACGCTTTTCTCTCTCTCTAATGAGCTGACATAAAAGTCACTGTGGGCGTGGGCTCATTACATCATTTGTCATATGTTCTCAACTGGATGATACGTGCGGGATTCACATATACTGTACTGTATATCAGGACAATTTGGCCACAGTCTCTGCATGTGGTGATTTTTTTAATCTGAGGGCTTTCATCACCCACACAGACAGAGTGATGTCAGACACAAACCAGCTGAGATCAGTGGTGATTTTCTCACTTTTGTAACAAGTCTTCTCTCCAATTAGCACATGCTCATATCAGCAGAGAGGCATCAACAAAGAGGCAATCCAAATTTACCTTCCCAACCAAGTGCAGATGTAAGGACAGAGCAGAATTTTACAAGAATACACAAAAGAAAACTTTGCCATCGTTTCTTCAAAGAAAAATGTAACTGTATCCCTCAAAAATAACTAGAAGGGGCAAAGATTTTACAGCTCATGATCACAGAGCATGTACTGTATCCATAAAAAAGAGGCTTTTATTAGAACTAAACTGGCTGTGTGGGTGGAAAAAAAGAAATCACACAAAAGTCACACAAAAAGCCCAAGTTGTCGTTTTGTCTTGGGCAGAGTGATTCCAGTGGCTGAGGAATAGAGTGAGACAAGTCCTGGTGAAATAGGGTGCTGTTCCCTCACAGGTGATCTATAGTTTGTCAGCACCAATCAGCCTGGGATGGGAGAATAGTCCATTCATCTGCTCATGGCTTATTGAAGAGGGTGGGCTGCTTTTGAATGCCTCAAGCCTACAGCTCCTTCCAGAGGCACTATTGGATTGAGCCTATTTATCTTCCTCTTTATCAGTTGAGAATGCACTTTTTGATTTATACGTCCATATGATTCTTCTCACTGTGAAGAATTCCCCTACATGCAGCACTGGGGCTAGAGCTCCTGAGCATGAGAAATAGTTGCAATGAATATGTCTTACTGACATCGAGTAAATATCAACAGGAGGTCTCTGCAAAACAAATGTAAATAGCATCACCTCAGTAGTTCTTCCAGACTTTAGTACAAGTGATTAAGATGTGGATGATTGTATGCTGAGGAAAAATATGGTGTTTTAGATGTTGTGAAATGGAAACATATGCATATTACTTAGATTTGCATTTAGACAAGGTATTTCAAGGTCAGCAGAGGATTCCAGTATAGCACCATAATACTACAAAATACTACTAGTAAATGAGTTTCAGAACCACATACTGGTTATAGGTGTAATATGGATACACTCCAGGTTGTTTTAGATTATATGAATCCTAGTTTTATTCCCTAAAATCTGGTGAATATCTCTTCCACCTGAATGCACCACGGCATCCTTACTCATTTCGCTGCACACCAAATTAAGTAAAGCAATACCTTTCATCACTGATATAATAAAGGAGATATTAGTGCATTCCAAATTCTGCTAACTCACAATTTGTGGTTAATAAACTGTTATATATATTTTAGTTTGAGCCAAGCAATTTGGTGGAAGATGCGCTCCAGCTGAGCCGATAATTCCCATATAGCACAAGTAGCCATGCTTTATTGGTTGCCATGCCAATTCTTGTGGAAACTAGGGAGCTTGTTGTTAATATTTTTTGTGCTCTCCTTTTAATGTATCAAAAAACAAAAAAAAAGAAAAGAAAAGCTGTATGGTGTGTTTGGAATCACTGTCTCAAAGTCATGCAACTATTTACTGAGTTTATTCATTTGCTATATAGTCAGAGCCACTGTGCTTGTATTTCCAGGGACATTCTTTTCTGGTCTAGTACCATTCTGGTGTTGCCTGTGGTATATATTTTGGATACATGTACAAACCGGTGTAAAAGACAAATTCTTTCAAAATGGAAAGTAAATTCAATAAAATGCATATGAATTCCAACCCCAGCTGTGTCAGTGTAGTTCAGTACACCCTGTCACGCAATGATGATTACACATTTAATGGGAAGCTTCCTAGTTCATGACTTCTGTAAACTTACAGTATGTCTTCAATTTTGCTAGCTGTCAGTTATTCATAAGAGGCAACCTTGATCTTGCCATTACAAGCAATGACATTCATGGCTACAGTAGAACTACAGGGAAGGGAAAGGCAGAGAGTTAGTAGTTACAGGAAAAACACTGTGTGTATGCATGCAGCTAGATATAAATGGCATAAAAAAAATGATAATACAAGTGTGGTAAAGCAGTAATAATTATAAGATAGCAGGTCCTGCTTCGCACTGGGACCCAGTGCAAAGCTGGGAAATTAATTAGCTTATGATTAAACAGCTATCTTGTTAAATTTGATATTTGGACCTAACAGGCAATTGTTAGTTTGTAGGTCCACTCATAATAACAGAAATTTTGGATACACAGTGCATGGCTGACACTTACAGGGACAATTAGGTCCAACCACTATGCAAGAGGATACCAGAATCCAAAAAAAAAAAAAAAAAAAAAAAAAAAAAACAGACAGAAACAAACTCAAAACCAAACAACAACCGTTTTTCTTTTTGTGCTTTTCAAATTAAAAAATTTCCTCCTTGGAATCTCTGTTTCTGTTGTAAAATA
>JBBMJY010000002.1:13112021-13152028 GCA_037833715.1 Toxotes lorentzi | reverse complement strand
AATTTTGGGTACACAGTGAATGGTTGACACTTACAGGGACAATTAGGTCCAACCACTGTGCAAGAGGATACCAGAATCAAAAAAAAAAAAAAAAAAAAAAAAAAAAACATAGGCAGAGGCAAGCTACAAATTAAACAACAGCAGTTTTTCTTTGTGTGATTTTCAAATTAACAAATTTACTCCTTGGAATCTCTGTTTCTGCTGTAAAATAACTGTAAAATAAAATAATAATGGTCCAAAACAATATTGCTTGCTTTCCCAGTGAATATATACAAATAAAATAAACAAATAATCAAATTGTATCTGCTGAGAATGTATATAAAGACAGTCTGCTAAACGCTTCCATAAACACTCTTCAAAAGAGGTGGTAATCTTTCTGTTTAGCTCTTATTGAAAGTCTTCTGTCAGTCCTTCCGGTTTGGTGTCTAGTGTGTAGTATGAAACTCATCATTATGAGTACTTCGATGATGTTGGAGGAATGAGGTGCAGCCAATATAAACCTCTTATTACTGTTAAGAATGCCCTCTCAAGTATTATCTGCTGTCCTTTATAAAACTGGCATCATCAGATTCGGAATGTGGCCTTGTAAAAGTAAAATTAGTGTGAACCATGGGCAACTTTCCATAGCAGTTGTTAATGACATCAAATGAAATGTCAGCAGCCCCATCAGTCAGTCATTTAAATCTTGAGGCACACTATAGTCACCTGTATATATTTTATATGTCCCTGCTATTGGACATTTCAAGCCAGAGCTAGACAACCAATGAGTGCTAAAGTTTTCTCAGTGTCATTACTGAAGTACCTGATTCTTGTTGTGAAGTTCAACTGGTTTGCTGGGCAGCTGATATCAGTTAATTAAATCCCACTCCACCTGAGTTGGCTGTTATATTGTGTGAACCTGACTTTAAACCACAACTCACCACATCTTCCAAATTTAGCCTGTGCCCTTAGTGCTGCTCGGCACCAACCAAGTAATTCAAAATTTCACCTTAAAAGAGTGGAATTTACTGCATTGCCATAAAAGCAAGCACTACCAGAGAAGCACAATGCATGTTCAATAAAACAATATGAGATCATAAAGGGTGAGTAATAATGCATCTCAGAGGCAGATTAAATGAAAATCAGGGAACCAATAAGGCTTGTAATAATATACTCTGACAGGCTGGCTATAAAACAGGGCAGACACTCTTACATCTCAGCATGGCACACCAAAGGTTTTTCCAAGAAATTCAGCAACTGACATGGCTTCAGATACATGTACATAGAGGGAGGGGGGGTGGCTTAGAGTGCTCGAGCACCTGCCCTTTCGTCCCTTCGCCCCTTGATGCCCAATGTATCCTTTTGTCAAGGTGCATTTGGCCTGCCAGTGGCCCTTATCAAGAAGAACATTCAACATCAGGGAACGTCAGCTGCTGGTACGTGGGGTTTGCAGCAGTATTATGCACACATTGGTTTGTTAGTAGTTCACAAGACAAATTGAGTTTGCAAATCATGCATCAATCAAGCAACATAAGTTTAAAAGTGGTCCCGACTGCAGTGGCTCTCATAAACAGGTTAAACAGGCTAAAGCAGATTACATTTTGTTTGAATATGGATTACTATGATTCAACAGGTTATGCTGTAAATTAAGTTGGAGTATGGTGTTTGAAAATCGTGTTTCATGTTCCCCTTTTTAAGTGACCTTCTGCCCCTCTCAAGGCCTCTGCATGACCCTATTCAGTAACATGACTTAGAGAAGACAATCAATAATTGTGGGTTTACATAGTTATAATTCATTTTTAAAAAAGACAGAGGATATCAAAAGGTGTGAAGTGTGAGGTATAGAAAGGTTAAGAATTGTTGACACAATTTCAAGTAACCCATCCCTCTACAAAGGTTCTGTGAGTCCAGTAATGGATTTCAGACACTGCAGATAAAGCCAGTGGTGAAGGCCCCAGCATGGCATTGAGTTTCTACAGTAAATACACAGCTCTTTGTGAAATGTGATTATACCTCAGTGTCATTCCATTCTCTAACATAAACATAGACTTAACTGAGCAGATGAGAAAAGTAATGTTTAAGTTCCGATTCAATGGGTTTGGAGGTTTCACCATGGACGACAAGTATTCTAATAGCAGCCCTATTCACACAGTGCAGGACTGAGACGCAAATCCATGCAGTCTTTCTCTATCTTCATCATTCCATGCCCAGAGGTATCAAAGCCTTTCTCATTGTTGCCATGGAAACTTTTTACCCATTACATTTCCTATTTTCACTTGTGTTTTTTGTGCTTGTCTATCTCAATAAGGCAGAGTTCTGATGGTATTCACCATGAGACACTTGCAACAGGACTTTAAGAGCTGATGAACTCTGAGGCATACGTCAAATAAGCCATCGTGGGACCTTGGCTTAGGGAATTAAACCTCAATTCAAAGGGAAATTTAATGAGGAAGTGGTACAGAAATATACATGGAAAACAAGGCACGTTGGAAGAAAGGGTTAAATATATTCTCATGAATAATGTATCCAAAATCGATCAAGGGGTACAATCATGTTAAGAAGTAGCTATCTGTCCATCTGTCTGTCTATTTTTCTAGCTGCTAAACGACAGACACTGTGAATATAACATCATGGTGGCGTAACTTTCGATCACAAAGGCTCCTAACGGGGAAGGCTATCATTTGGCCCCATTCAACAGAGCTTTTCTTGCTGATTACTGAGTGACTCATCATTTTGTTGGAAATTGGCCATCAGAGTAATTGAACATTTTGAAAGTATCGGTGTATGTGTGTATATTCCTCTAAGAAAGAAAGAAGATCTGGAGTTGATATATATTTTCAGCTTTACAACATGTAACCGCAAACTTTCACAACTGTAAAAATATATGAGTAGCCCATAAAACACATTTGAGAAAAGGATCACAGTTAGACAACCCACAGTAACGTAACGTAACGTAACGTAACAATGATGAAATCTTTTTGCCTGTAGTAATAAGCTAATATCATGATTTCTGACATGTCCTGAGGCAATGTCTCACACTGACTGGATGTTGCTAGTTTACTAGTTTGGTAAATCATTGATTAAATAAATACCACATACAGCAACTGTCCAAAGCACTGACTGTCATCGCCAAGTGTGTAGAATTTGATTTAACAGAGAAAAGAAACGATGACAGGCAGAATATTCCTGATGCACACATTCAGGAACCTGCAAAGCTAAAGCTACATGCACACAGCCTGTGCATTTGTTTTTAAGCCTTTGGTTCTTCTACTGGTGGTCAGTGCAGGTTTAATTCATCAATATTCCATACAGACGTTTTGTCAGACCCGCCCCCCTCTTGATCAACTTCAGCAGACATTCTGGTGTGCCCTTATATGTGTCAAATGAATTAGCTGAAATAAATTCAGTGGAACTGTAAGATTTCCACAGTTTTGAAGCCCCCACAATCACCGTTCTCCCAATTAGAGCTACAGCCCCTTGTTTGAATCAGTATCTGGATTTAGGTGAGAGAAAGGGAACATAATGAAGGTATGGCAGGAAGGGAATTTGGCTAAAGTTAAGGCCAAGAATTAAATAATGAAGGGTGTCTGAGGATAAGAATTTTGAGTCTGTGGATGAGAAACCCAGACTTTCCCAACTAACTTGAATACTAAAAATGCTTACCTTCACCTGTACAGCAACCATATTGCACAAAGTTTTCCTTTTGTTTGACAAAGCAGCTCAGTCACAGCAGTTCCATATAACTTTTACGAAAAGTTTTTCCTCATTGCTGAACTTTGCCTTCATTTTTAAAGCTTTTCCTACTAAAACTCTTTCAAAGGCTTTGCTAAACTTTGCTAAACCAGTAAAAATAATTAAGTTGAATAAATGAATGTGTAAATGATTGCTTCTGTGCATTGTTTTTTTTTTTTTTTTTGTTGTTGTTGTTTTTTGGCAAGGTCTTCAGCAACAGACTACCGTATGTGCTGCCTCCAGAAAAAGGACAGTTGTTTTTCTAGTTCTCATTTTTTTACTTTTTGTTTTTTTTATATATTTATTTATAGTTGTTTTATATAAATCATTTTGTAGAGTTTAAGTGTTAACTGTTCTGCTGTTCACAAATTTCACTCAAGGAAACTATCTGTTGCTGCTGTAACAGCAAAACCAATACTTCTACTTTAAAGATGATGAAAATTAGATGGACTTCAAATTGGACTCTTACTAGGAGGGTACATAGCCCACAAACTGATAATCATCAATATACTTTATTTATATAGTAAATGCCAACAATTTATTCATGGGTGTCTACCCAAAAAAACATTATGTCATCATCATTGCAGTTTCCTCAGAGCTATGGTCTCAGCTATGCCAATTTATGCATGATCTATGCAAAAGACATGGTCTATTCACATGTGGCTACAATGAAGTAGTGACCCGGTTTTATGGCAAAGAAAGAAATTTAATAAACATCCAAAAATATGCCAAAATACACAGGTTCCATGTGACTCTAGTGCAAAATGTGACTGACCATTTGCCAATGTGGATGGATAGCAGATAAGAGGGTTAGTTATCAGGAGTGGTTTAAAATCTTACTCCGAAAATCTTACTCGAAAATTTTAGTGCCAGAAAAAAAAAAAACGTATTACTTATACTTGCGTATACTCATGTAATACAAATTTCTCACAATGCTTGCCTGTGTACTTCTCTTCCAGGTATCCATTGAAATAAAACTAACTACTTTTTATATGACTTAAAAAAATGTTTTGAGAACTGCCTGGCCTCGTTTCATTGTATCTCTGGACAGATAATTCATTTTATAAAAGGAACATTACAGGTTAAAGCAAAGTTTGTGCCTCTGTAACCATGGGTCTGTGACCACTGGCTGACACTTCGTATTCAGCTTTTGCAAAACACATCTCCTTCAACATGTTCTTTATACTGTGCTGAAGGCCAAAATGATCTTTACCTCAATCAAAAAGGTTTTTCAACTAAAAAGACTTAACACCAACTGACTTTTATATTACCATGTGAAAGACTATGCAGACTGTGTAATAGTCAATTTAGTCACAAAAGCAGACATACTGTAAGAGTGTTTAATAAAAATACTTGAGCCAAATCACTGATGTTATAATCTTTACCAATATAAAAATATGCTGCATAAAACTAAACAATATGGGTTGTTTTGGAAAATTGGTAACTTGATGGGCATAACTGTTCTAACAATAATAAAGTGCCTCTGTTTGCAGAAATCTATGAGATAGGATGAGATGAAGGTGAATATAAAAGCAAGGTTCTAGAGCTGTGTAGAACTCAGATAGTTGTAGGCAGGGGGTCTATTAACGCTTAGGGGAGCCAAGCTTGACAGCTCCTTACTCATCTGGTCCCTACAGGGAAACTTGTTCTCGCTCCAACACTGTTGTGATGGTCAATATCGGTGCTTCCAGGGACACCTGGATGTGAGCTGGGATATTCGGTCACTGTAACGATATTACTCCATCTGGGATTTGATCCAGTGTAATCCACAAGCAGGGTATTCATTTCTTCCTCTCCTTTTTTAATTTTTTGCTGAGCTAAGACAATGAGGGCAATAGGCCTTTGAATATTAATGTAAGTACAATGCATGTAAACCTAAACTTGGGCTTACAGAGCAATTGAGACCTTGTGTGTGCAAAGCAATATGCAGCAATCATGAGACCATCAGGCACACATTGTTCTCATTATGCAGGGACTGCTGGGGGCTACAGAGGAATCAAGGCAATAATGTCAGTGCATGCTAACTCAGTTTTGCCGTTTTGCTCTGTATGTTGCAGATGTGAATCAAGAACAATGAGGCGAGCGCTTGTTAATTGTAAAAAGCATTACGGTTCTAATGAAAAAGCATTGCTTTGTGCTTGAGGTGCATTCGCATAAGAGTTAGTTTGCTTATTTGTATTTTTTTTTAGTTTGTGCAGTCTGTTGGTTTTGTTTTGTTGATTTCAAAACTCATACATACTGGTATACTAATATAATATAATACGGTGCAGACATAATAGCTAAAACTGTTGTAAATCAATTTGGAGTTCTATAGATATTTATGTTCACATGTTCTTTTATTTACTGCAAAAGTTAGTTAGTTAAGACAGCAAAATATCCAGAGAATCTGTGATTCCATACTGTATGTCCAGCCTCTACAGTTTCCCTGCAATGGCACATTTGAAAGATAAGCTCTCAGACAATAACACCTCTGTCGAAGAAGAGCTGCCACATGACTGAGAAATAGAAATAGTTTCTATGTGTGTGGTGTGTGTGTGTGTGTGTGTGTGTGTGTCTGTGTGTGTGTGTGTGTGTGTGTGTGTGTGTGTGTTAAATATGTGTGTACATGTGTGGGTGATATTTTACCATGAGCCAATGTGGCAGTTCCCATCTCACAATGGATTCAAAAGGGAGTTCATCTTTGTGTCATTCCAATCCATCTCACCGAGCGGTTCCCAGAAAACTGATATGCCTATGAATATTTGCTCCCATCCTTATGTAGATGTGTCTTAATGGACTCTGACAGGTATGGGGCTATTATTGATGTCTCTGCAAAGCATAATGAAAGTGAAATCACTCCTCAACAATAGGTGGCATCTAAATGGTGAAAATATTCACCCGCTCTGACAGGTTAACATGTATCAAAAAATTACCTCGCCATACCTAGACTGGAGTCATTAGTGAAGGAGAAACATCAAACTCATTTTATCTCAGACGCCTTTTGGAGATATCTATCTTGTACATGTAATGAGTTACTGCTGTGTAATCCTCTGATGGTCTTGCCCATAAAGGAGGATTTTTAATGGCATATTCCTGGACAGACATTCCAAAATCAAATCCTGCATGGAATAAAACAATAATGGCAATTCTGTTACTAAAGTTGTTAATTTGTAAATTTCCTCCATATTTCACTGGAATGCAGGTGGCAGGCATTGAAATTCTGGGCACCTCCCAGCTATGGTCATCGTTAATTAAGGCGGCTGTGTTCTGACTTATTGACCCCCGTAGCTCAAGGGATTTTGATGGGTTATGGAAGAGCTCAAGGAATCTGGCCCGTGGCCCAAGTTCTATCCGTTTTGGTCATCTGCAGTGTTTGATGCATGGCAATTTAAATCCTCCCGTCTAATTAAATGTGATCTGCACTTGTGCTAAATGACTTTTTTTTTCTGCACGCTGAGAGATATCAGCTGCCTCTCACACAAGGTGACATTCTACTTTTCCATTATGCAGGATTATAACAGGTAGGTAGGTCTTGGAGGATACAGTGTATGTAGAGGGCCGCTACCACACTGGAAGTCCCTTTTTTATTTCTGGTGAATAAGTAATGGTGATGAGTAGACTGCCAGCCAGGGGGAATCGAAGGGATTTGGGGCTTAATTCACAGCTTAGCTACCCCATCTCTGGTGTCAGCACAATGCAAAGTTCAGTGCTAAATCATTAATAACATAATGCCATCAGTCAGCCAACAGTCAACGTAAAAAATGTTGAATACTAATACCTTTTGTGGTCAGTACTTGAACTCTGGGACACAGCAGTGAGGAGAGAGAGGAAAGTGTCAATTCAGTTTACAAATGTCTGTATCATGATACACAAATAAAAACAAGACTGACAAGATTTAATTTGTATTTATCTATACTAGTTATAACAATTAAAACAGCTCATTAGAGGACTTTAATCAAAGATTATTGTCTAAAAACATTTGCGTGTAAACAAACAGTGCCATTAGACATTTGGATGAGTCAGTGGCTGACAGAGGCAGACAGTATATGGGACTCCTTATCTTCATCTCTTAACATGACAGTAGAGCTTATTGACTAATGTGTTGCATTAGAAGAAAACGGCACACAGTATTGGAATTCTGTTTAAATGAACTGAATAGCAGATGTTTTCAACCACACATCAACCACATAAAGAACGTCAGCACAGACTCAGAACTCCACACATGAATGTGACCACATCCACTCTCGTCAGGAGATTCATGTGTGCATGTGTGTGTTGAACATCTTGAAAGCTACTATTTTGACCAACTAAATCAATGTAAATATAAGTGCAACTAAAACAACAATATTGCTAAAAATATATTTTTGAATTAATATAAAAATCACAACATGACCGTCTCTCTCTGTCATTCTCACATAAATGTGTTTGGCTTTGTTGACAAAAGTGTTGCTGAAAAGTCTGCCATCACCTTTTTTAACAAACATCTGGGCCTTCTAACAAGGCTTTGGTAGAACTCCCCACTCATCTCTATATGCTTAAATTTTCATGAGTGCCCAGGGGGACCCATAGGGGCTGCTCCCTATAAATGGGCAGTAGTGACATTGCTCTTTATCCACAGAAGCTCATCTTCACACATCAGACAAGCATTCAGTGCCTCAAAAAAACAAAAAAACAAACAGGCATGGCACAAGTCGAGCTATGGTAGTACACTGACTGCTCGATCCTGTCGATGATGAGACGATCCTGAGGCTGCAGCTACAGCAACCCTTCCTGTTTCTTGTGTCCAATTATGAGCAGAGGGTTAACTGCCCTTCTGAGCTTTCTCTCCATTGGCCTGCAGTGTCGTGGCCTTTCACAATAAACCTATTCTCTTTGCTCTTATGGTTAAGCTGCTGAGGGGTAAGGAGCAGGCTACTGGGCTTGGCCCAGCTAGCAGGGCTTCTTCTCAAGAAAATCCTCACCCAGCTGTACTAAACCATGGCCGGCAGTCATTTGGGTTTGAGCAGTACTGGCTCACTTCTTATTAAGAAAGGTCAATTTATTTATTTATTTATTTTTGCAATGCAGAAAAAAAAACATGCAAATTGTAAAATAACTTTAAAAAAAAATTAAAGCAAAAATAAAAGGTTCTTGCTTCTCAAGGTTGTTTATCACATGTTGCCAGATTGTGTTTATTGATGCTAGTGGCAAAGCAGCTCAGGAGTTCACCTGTTGTTATTTTTGATGTTGTGATTGAACTGAAATCAACTTATTTGTTTTATGTATACAATGAAATGTAAACTGCAAGTCCTAACAAGTCTCTCCAGTGAATAGTTAGCTATGTACTTGCCAGTAACAAGATTATTAAAATGTTTACTGTGAGTGTCCGTCTAGCCTAAATAGATAATTAGTGTAAAGCTAATCACCCTCTTCTGTGAATACCATCAGGGTATTATTGTGCTATAGTGGAAGAGAAGGTACAGTAGTGGCTGTGTCATTGCCAATTATTTAATTTTTGATGATCGTTCATGTACTGTATGCCTCGCTTGCCTGTTTTATTTTTTGTATACTTCAACAAGGAACAGAAATATCAGTCATCCACAACTGTTTGTAGGTGGTTTAAAGTCCCTCCTTTTCAGCAGAGCAAATGCCCACAATTATCTGAAGATAGCAGCCGTTATGTGTATTTAATCTGCAGTCTCTGATTTACATTAAGTTCCACACATTGTTCATTGATACAGTACAAAAAGGGATATAGATTAGTCCAGATAGCTACCTCTACCAGACTGCCCATGCAAAGGGCATTAGGATCTTGACAATGACTACACTGACCTTATCAATAAGGCCAACTGTTCTATTTGTGCATAGGCAAGGGAATTTTAAGGGCGCCACCGGGAAGAACTGTCATAGTTCTTATTGTCATGCCAGAACCATGTCACCACAAGATGCTATAGGGCTCTACTGGGAGTGCAGAGATGCCTGCATAGGCTGCACAGTACCATTTTGAAGTTACTGGGCTACAGTTTTTTATGCTACAGAAAAAAAGAACAGACTCAGAGTTTTAAGAAAAGAAGAAGCAGTAGGGTTCGCAGATCAATTCTGACATTTGTTAAAGTGTTGAAGTGAGAAGAACAAGCAACAAGGATGTAAAAAAAAAAAGTCTCAAGAAACATAGCTGATGTGGATTAAACTTTCAGTTGTTTATAGAGGAGGTTTCTTCTGTGCTGACAATGATGACTAGTTGGTGTCTTTGGATAAAATACAAAGGTTTTATGTAAATTTATGTAACCAAGTGCTAAAGTGTCAAGCAACAGCCACTGAGAGTACACGTTTAGTGACAAACACCATGGATGGAAAGAGGAGCCAAGATTGGATTTCTTTTTTGTTTTTTGTTTTTTTCTTAACGTGAGAGTGAACAAGTCAGAAGGCAAGCAACTTTGAACAGGTATGATTCTGTTCAGCTAAAGGCAAGAGGGGACTGGCAAATGAGGGCAGATTTAAGAACAACAGCTCATAATCCCTCAGGAGATTTCGACCACTATTCTAAGACCAGACCTTGTGCTGTGGTCAGAAACACAGCGGGTTGTGTATTTTGTGGAGTTGACAGTACCATGGTAGGATGCAGCAGA
Source organism: Toxotes lorentzi (assembly GCA_037833715.1). Classification (NCBI taxonomy): domain Eukaryota; kingdom Metazoa; phylum Chordata; class Actinopteri; family Toxotidae; genus Toxotes; species Toxotes lorentzi. Next base: position 13,141,730 of record JBBMJY010000002.1, on the reverse strand, counting down.
AATGGCCTATGAGAGGGAAAACAAACTTGGGTAAACAGAGCTTGCAGCAGAAGGAGAGGAGTGTGGTTGGACCTCCACCTCCCAGTGGAGGTTGGCTGTAGGGGTTTTGTTGGCAGATTAGTCCTGACCCTGTTAAGTGAACTGGGTGCAAGAGGGCGGAGTCTAAAGCAGGTAGTGAAAAACATGGCTGACACTGCAGTCAGATCCTTTGAATGACTGTGGGTAGGAGGAAAGCTGAGTGACTGGGGAAAATATGGGTAAGTGTGAACTTATTATTCTTTAAACAAAAAATGTATGGCGTATTGCTTGCTGAGATAAGGTTAGCTAAAGAGGCTTGGCTAGTTTGTTTGGTGCATTACGAAGATGGGGTGAATATTGTTTGGTTTACATGGTAGCATGCTGGTTAGCTTAGTACATGGTTAGCATGCTAGTCGGCATGCTAATTAGCTTGTCGGGCTAGTTAGGTAAAAAGGAGTGAATGCTTTGTTACTTGCCAAGGTGAGCTAGCTGAGGGCTGCTATTTGGCTGTTTACTTGCTGTTTGGTTGTTTGAGCAGCATGCTGCCAATAGTAGAACCTATTGCTTAACATGGAGTTGGTTAGCATGCTGGTGGGTGGTGATGTTGGAGGGAATTTAACCTGTAACTTGTGTTGTGGGCCCAGCCTAGGGAAACATCAGTGATTGAGTAGATTAGATAAGTTCTGACTCCGTGTCATTTTACTTTGTGTGGCAGGTCAAGGGCCTGAATGCACACAGAGGTTTTGCTAATTTTTTTTTTTTTGCAGAGGCTCTCCCAACTTTTGGCACATTTAACTGTGTATTGATAGATATATGCTTTTAAATAGTTTGCATTTTTATTATTACTTCACAAAATGGTAAAACCTTCACAAGTAGTCGTCTGTGTTGCTGCTCTAGTTCTGTGCTGATCCAGTGCAACTTATGTAGCGTCAGCTGGGAGATGGGCTGGTACATTCTAATGAAATTCTTGAATTCCAGTTCAAGTGAAAACGTATGCTTCACTGATCCTATGTGTGAGTGCAGAAACCACAGTCTGTCTTGTAGCATTTCATACTGGGTGTTAGGGAAATGTCCACTGATCATTTTCTCTGTCCCTCAGTGGGAATTGCCTTTGGTTATTGAAGTCCTTTCAAAAGAGCTCTTCAAGCACATTTGGCACATTCCTCAAGTCACTGGCAATTAAGATGGTGTAACTACTTGCTTTGATCTCAACAAAGAGAGTGAGTGATTTGTGTACCTTTCAGTAAACCTGAGCTGCATATTTAAAAGAGTGGGTCTCAGTAATGCCTCAAACAGAATCCATTCCTCTTGCCTAAGAGCATTTAGCTCTAGCACATCATCCCAATATACTCAATCCTGCCGCCCATAAGGATGACAGGGACAGTGACAGAGAGGTTGCATAATTTGTTCCGGGAAGATGGCATATCAAAATGGGATCCTCCTACAGCTGTTTGTGTGCATTCCTCAAGAAGTGTTCAGGCATCTAGTCTTGTTCAGTGCAGCCTGTGTGGAGGAGATTTGTGGCTGATTCCCCTGTCCATTCATCAGCTTTACCTGCTGGATGGATCTGGGTTTTTCTTCAGGGCTGTGCTTAGCATTAAAGACTGTGAGTGGGAAACTTGTTGTGTGAGAGTCTTACAGTGCTAATGCACTCAAAGTGCCAGCCAGTGCAGTGGGGCTTGTACACTGGGCACAAGGGCCGTCTCGTTCTTGACCAGTTTCCACTAAGGATGGGATAGGTGTGGCAGATCTGAGCCTTCGCATAGTATCACTTCAGCAGCCAAAGATCTTAGCCCCTTAAACAGGTATGGTCCCGTTAGGGGCGGAAGCCTGTGCAAAAAAAAAAGACAAGATAAACTATAATTGTCTGTAGTTCTAAAAATGATTTCAAACAGAACTCAAAATTAAATTTTAGAGCACATTTTGACATAATGTTGATGCAAATCTGCAAAAGAACACACATGGGCATACTGGATAGAGTTTTAATGAGTGAAAAAATCTAACTTATTCTAAAGTTTTATGACCGCAATTCATGAACGTATGTAGATAAGGAGCTAAGAAACTTTTTTCTTGAAGAAAAATAAAGAACTGCAGATTCTGGTGAGGTTTGATATCAGTTTGCAGCTGAGCTGTCTCAGAAACACACACACAGGCACACTCTGCACACACATGGTCACTCTGTAGGCTGCTAGCCCGCTGCAACTAATGGTCTTCACAGTTAAATTTGCAAGAACATACCCCTCCTGGTGAACTCAGTGAATAAGGGGTGGTGTAGCTGCTGCAGTTTTGCAGAGAGAGCATGATTATTGAACCACAGATGTGTTGTGCTTCTGTTGTTTTATAAAAGTGGGAAAGCTGATAAAGAAAAAGTTATCTTTTGTGTTTTGAAGGTCACTCTTCAGTACCAAATACTAGAGTGTATATATTGTCTATTACCGTGCAATACATTCAAGCAGCAGTGCATCAAAGCCTTTTGGAACCATGAAAAGGCTTTCTTTGCCTTACAGCACATGTCAGCCGGCTTTAATCCATTTGAAAGAATAGTGCATCACAAGATGGTATTTTCAAGAAGACACTAAGAAAGCTTTAGTTGCCAATACAAAGTCTGCTTTATGATAATGAAGCTTTGTATTCTTAGAGTGCGTGGCAGACCTTTCTCACTCTTTCCCTTTGGTTCTCGCTCACTGTCCAGCAAGAACTCAGTTATCTTTATCATGTTCTCTTTTTCTCAACTTTACAGGAACAAAGCAGTTTATTCTCTTATGGGGATTGAGATGTGCTGTCAGAGACTCTGATGCTATAAACCTACAATATAATGGTTACCTGATGCACAAGCTCTCTGTTGTAATATTACCATTTACACAAAGCAGGGAAAATGATACTCACTAAATAGAATGGCAATGTACGACTAAGTCGAAGGAGACATATCAATTGAGTCAGAATGTGTTACTTTTTAGCAGCTGTACATCCAACCAGAAGCACTTGTGGCTTGAAGTGTGCTTAGTGTCGCTGCCAATTTTGAAATGAATACCCTCTCTTAGCGTCCGATACCAGCATTAGCAGGCAATTGGCTAGAGTAAATGGGAATGTGGATAAACATTATCTATCACTTTATGCAAACATAAACAGTCTGTTCACATTACTGCTACAATATTTAACAAGATTACAGCTCACCTCATGGTAATACCTTGAATATTCATAAGAGGCACCACTAGACAAAACGCCACTTAATAATTTGATTCAAAGTGTTAATTTCACCTATTGCTGTGACTTTGAATGGCATTTGTTTCTGAGTGATGTTGGTGTCATGTCAGGTAAACAAAAGGAAATGAATGTGACGAATGGTCAGGTTGGTTTTAGCAGCACACAATTTCTTCCCAAAGAAAAAACCTTTGGTTGCTCTCCAGGGTTTGATTAAACTTGGCCGCCCTGTATGCATACTAATGTGATGAAGTGCCCCAAAGTGTCCACGCTTGATTGTAATATGTATTTTGATTGTCATTACTTCCAGTAGATAGTCTTTTACAACTGAAGGGTGAAGTTACGTTTGACACGTATTTATGCAATGTTTGGTAGTATTGTTGCACTTAAAATGGTACTGAGACCGTTTTGGAAGCAAGGGATTTGAATCAGCACAGAGTGCCCAGGGAAACAAAACAAATGGTCCTAATTCTAACAAATTGTTGTAACGCCAGTGGGCTTCATCCCAGTGGTTCTTTTATAAATTGGGACATAATGCGGCGGTAAGTCAAAGCATCCCTCATTTTTTTATGGGACAAACTCGATGATCTGTGTGCCCAGTGTGGGCTAGACGATATACACACACACACACACACACACACACAAGTACACTCAGACTCTCACAGGCACATACAGACGCTACACCTGCAGAATTGTAGGCCTAGCTTGCTGGAGATAGTGGGAGGGGATATAAATGGCCCATAGCGGAACCATTCCCAGCGGGCAGATAGTGATAGTCAAGCAAGTTCAAGGTATAATCTCTATTGGCCCATGAGGGGGACTAATGAGTGACTGGAGGAAGGGGGAGGAAGATGATTATACTTTACATACTAACCTTGGCAACTGGGCCTGTCCTTTAATGACGGCATAATTCAGCGTTCACCTTGGGAGACTGCCACGGGTTTTGGTTTATGAGGTCACCCAGGTAACCTCAATCATTCAAGTGCATGCTCTGTCTTTGCTTCAGTGACTTCCCTCAACACACACTCGCAGGCACACGCAGACACACACACTGCCCCTGTGTTACAGATAGGCTGCCTGCCGCCAACACCAGCGGCAGAACAGGTCAGATCACAATCTTGCTTTACTGCCCTTCTCTGTTTGAGATCCTTGTGCTGGCCTGACTTGTAGTTATGAGTGTCTTGATAGATGTGCATATAACTCAGGATTAATCTCCCGGTTTGAGTAACAAGCCAGAATATTGACTTCAGTGTATGGATTGTATTTATAGCCCATATAGTAACACTGTTCATTTTGTGTCATTCAAATTCTACATGACAAGCTGATCCTTTTATCATCCGGTGAAATCTAGCTGTTTTTGTTGTTGAAAGAAAGTTTTGCTCAGGCCTTATTCTGTAGAATAAAGAACAATCATTGTGGATGCAAAGGCCCTGTGATTGTGATTAAACCGAGTCATTTTAATTACTGGATTTATTGCTATGCTAGCAATCACTTTGTCACTTCTGTGTCACCTTTTCAGTAGTTTTCTTTTTACAAATGTAAGTCTTCATGTGCTGTAGATGTGAATAGAAAACCAAGCAGAGATAATTCCTTTGATCAATACAGTGGTTATAGCTGAGCCGCAGCATAATGATGCAGTAAATCTACAGATTTCAATATTTTGCCTTCAAAATTGTACTTTTAAATCTTCATTGTGTGATTTGTTTATTCCTGGTGCTGCAGTGGTTTTACTGCTATTTTACTTACCTTTAGAGTTGCCATTTTCTGCTGCTAAATCTCTACCCCCAACCATCACTAATTGATACTAGATCTTATTACATATTGATCAAAAACAGGCTGCGCCACGTCCGAGAACGACATCTAATTAGATGATGTATATTTCATACGGCTCTTTTGCAATACAATACAACACGCTGATGTATTAAAATATCCATTATTCATACCGAACGCCAATACGTTTGACATATTTATTTTTCAGTCTGCTTTGGCGGCCAAGCTATTTCAGAAGATGCATGCATATGACACTAATTTTTGGATCCATTGTGCGGGTGGGGCAAAGTGGCTCTCTTCTCTACATTATTAAAGGCCTCAGATGTGTTTTTCTTGTTTTCAGCTGATGGAAATATATTATCATGAAGCTGTGGAGAGTTGTAGCAGCACAGGAATGTATTAACAGCTCCTGACTTGCTCTGGTGCAAAGTACAGGATGAGTATGCTTGACTCTACAAATATTGCCTGTGCTCCCCGTGTATACAGGAGATGAGGCAACGCTTGTGTGTCTGTGTGGTGATAAGAGCAGAGTTTATATTTCAAGTGTATGAAATCATCATTCTCACTTGTTATATTAACTTTGTTAAGAGTACAGAGCTTCATATGACAAGAGGGTTAAAATGTAAGGGAAAGAGAAGAAACAATATACATTTAATTGGAGTAGTAAAATGGGGATTAAATAAACACATTTTGTCAGCTAACAAAGCAGTTTTCAGATGGCAAAAAAAAAATCCCGCAGTAGTTGATGATATTTCATAAGCTGCAGAAGGCTTCTTTTTTATGTAAAAAGGCACCCATTTTATCATGCTCATCACAAAGTAAAGCTGCATTATTGAAGACAGTCCCATCCACACTAATTGAAAAAAACATTGATTCAGCTTATATTTGCTCAGATGAAATTCTGAATATTTCTTAGCAACCAGACCAGAAAATTTACTCACCAGCAGTAGATTTTTTTTTTTGTTCTTTTTTTATGTCACATTCTGTTAAACTTGTGAAATGGTTAACATTGCACAGTTTTATAAATAAAGTTATAATTTTAACAGTTATGTTCCACTGCAAATAAAAGCCACCTAGAAACACAGTGTAGCTTTTCCTCTTAAAATGGAAATGTGTGACTATAAATCACGACCAATGGGATGCATCACAGCGATCCATAAAAATCATACTGGCAGTATTTGTTAGACAATGAACATACTGTACAATGAGAGTGAATTTTTGGAGAAATTACAGCTATTCTATCACTCAATCTCCCGCCATCTCAATTACACTCAGTACTTAGTCTTGTCAGATTTTTGCAGAGTATCTTTAATGATGACTTTCAGCGCCTCTTTAGAATTTACTGAGAGCTTTCATGTGAGTTGCCAACTCAGATTGCATTCAAGCACCTGTCACTTTTCCACATGCGAAGGAGGGGAGATGGGGGAGACGTACAGAGAGAGACCAGCAGGTGTGTGCTAAGCCTAGCAGTGTAGACAATATACTGTAGCCACACACAAGCCAGCTACAGCACGCATACAGGCAGCCATCAAGAGAGACGCTGTTATCATTATTGGCGTGTGCTACTCCTCAACCAGAAGTCCCACTTTTATTTGGCCAAGGTTTGGGCAAAACAGTGGAATTGATCTGGAATTGATCAAAACGCTCGTACGGCTCTCTCATCTAAAGGGGATTTCATTGATCTGCCAAAGTCCTTCCCTATAATTGCTTCAGTGAAGTGTAGGAACAGCAGTTTCAGGTGGGTAGGTATCAGAGGAAAGAACACAGCTTGGACAATTTACAGATCCTTAAAGTAAAAAGACCCCCCACACACACCCCCCACCCACCGCAGCAAAGTCTCCATCCATTACAACTGCATCGACAAACACATTGAACTACTGAAAGAGGGTGGGGGCGTGGGAAGGGGGGGCGTCAGAAGCACCTCAATGTCTGAAACTTCTTTTTTAAGTTTATTTTTCAAACCCAGCATGGAATGATGTATTCTGATACAGCCGTAAAACACCCAAATCTTGTTAATCCGTATTATCAGCTCATCTCTCTGTATCTTGATGTATGCATGCAGGCTTATGTCGGCCAACAGGTTTTATGTTACTAGACTGCCACCTAGTGAATGCTTTTAAAAAGTCTCCATCCGGTTTCCACATGAGAGGCGACTGATAGATAGATGCATCTGCTTTGAACAAGATGTCTGAGCTTGTATTGCACAGACCTTTCTGATGGCAACGTATTTAGGCTCTTGCCAGCAGTAACACAGAGGATGGATTGTAAGTTTGTAAAAATAAATAAATATATAAATATTACTAAGGAATCCAAGCGCTTTAATTTGGCTGCTTTGTTCGATATTTCAGATTTCATGGGAATGAATAAATAAACAAAAGGAAAAAGAAAAGAGAGATTTTAGGACTAGAAACTGTTCTGACAGTGGTAGATTTGTTTGTTATTTGCGAATAATCAAAATATAAGCTAAAGATGCAGAAATCTGTAATTAATAAACAGGATGCTGTATCAGCACAGCTGCACTCTACCCATTTGTCATCTTCAACTCTCTCTGCCTTTTTCACTCTTTCGTCCTCTCTCCATCCTTCCAAGGAAAAAGGCAGAAGCACACTTTCCATTAGTCCAATCCACAGCCAGTGGAAGAGCTGTCTAATGTAAAAAGCTGAGGCAGTGGCTGTTGTTATTCCTTCAGAGAAATAGAAATTACTCAGCATAGCTTTTATTAGGTACATAAACCACAGTGAGTTGGCTTCCTGGTGTGTCTGACAGAGACTCATAATTGTCATAACACAAAAAGGAGGGATTCACTAGGTATATAAAAGAAGGAAACAAACAGGAGCGGGACAGAGGAATAATATCAGAAAGGTCAGAAACCCTTTGTGTAGCAGTAAAACAGCTGTTACTCCTCCACTGAAACTGAGCCTTTTTCTGTCTCAGAACAGAAAATACACATACAGTTTGTACAAACCAAGATAGTTAGTCCCAACTTTTTTTCTTTTTCTTTTTTCTTTTTTTTTTTTTTTTGGTATCTGAAAGAGCCAGAAAATCAAAAAGCAAAAGAATTGTGAGTGAAACGTGAGGATTTTTGTTTCCAGCTTGTCACTGCCACTTGGCAGTCCAAACATAGATTTTATGTTTGGTGGCCAGCATTTGAGATTAACTTGACAAGAACTGAAAGAAAGAAATAATATGTAGTTGGCTTTAACAAAAACCATTTTCAGTTAGTTCTGAAGAGTTTGGATAATTTGGTGTCTCTTCTTCATCATCAGGAGCCATCAGATTTCAATCCCTTTTTTTTTTTTTTATCAGACCGTACATTATGTCTCCCAGATATGCAGATGGCGGTCCCTATCTTGTAGAACTGGGTAATGACTAGCCTGGGTAAGTATTGTTAAGGGACTGTTGCAGCAAACCCAATGAATTACACAGCAGGGGCTAATTGAGAGAAAGAGTCTGAGGCACGATTGTTGCATTCTCTAGAGATGGTTTTGTCTGAGGCCAGGCGAAGGGGGAATGTCGCCTTATCTCTGCTGTGATTACCATGTGCGTCAAAAGCAGATTACACTCATAAGTATTACTAGATTACAGATATTATTTATTAAAAAGCAACATTGCCTGGCAACTGAATTACTCTCTTAAGATTAATCAGACTTCTTATTCATACAGAATACATTTCAGATTCTAAAATGGATCTTAATAATAGATGAGCTATAGAACAACAGAAAGAAAGGGAGAAAATAACCGTTAACTGTCATTCCGGTTCTGGTTTTTCATGTTGTGCTGCAGCGATGGGCTATTTTTGCAGGCTTAAATCAATTAAAGCGCTTTAAGGGATGAATTACCCAGCATTTTACTGTAAGCATATATTCTGGCAATCTATTGAACAATGGCATTTGTATAGACATAATTTAATGAACATCTGGTTTTCAGAGGATGCCTAATGATTTCACATTCATCTTCCTCTAAATGGCTAAAGTGCACGCAATTACGTTTTTAATTAGCTGTGAATATGTTTCTGTCAATTGGAGTGATTCATCTCTTAAACATGAAACGTTTCACGTGATTTCGGGAAGACTGTATTAGTTCTGTTTTTGGAACAAGTGTATGTCTTCTGGGTTAAAAGTTCTGTCATTAAAATATAGGTCTCTCTGAAAAAAAAATCTTTAATAATTCTTGATATTGCTTTGTTCTCCCCTCTGCACGAGGCGACAACTGGATTATCTTAAAGCAATATTCGCTCTCTCCCAATTCACAACATAAAAAATTTAATGACAGGAACACAGATATTTAATCACTGGGCTTCCCAGCCCGACCGTTAAACCCTGCTGTCTGCCACTCAAAGCAAATTAAGAGAATCTCCAGGTCCCTAATGAATACTGTTTGGCACTTCCCAATCTCTGAGACCTTTTGGACTCCTCAATGTGGTGCTGACAGTCATTTCTTCTGGCCCGATCACTAATTCCTCATTAGAAATGATGAGCTTCTTCATCACCTCTCTTTGGAAAAGGTTAGGCCTGGGCCCAGAGGAGAGGTAGGGAGTCCTTCACTGTGGACCTGACGGAAAGCTTCACAGGCCTGCAGCTATTGATTCCGGGGCTTCAGGTTGCTTCTCCACCAATGTAGGGGTCTGCACTGCAGCATACTAAGCTGATGTGTAATCAATGACTCATACCACAGCTGGCCTCAGTGCACAGACCCGTCAAATTATACAGTAGCCATCCAATATCTGACATAGTGTGTTTTTTAAAACTGCCTTCCGGAAGAATGACACACACAATGAGCACACACAGACACACACACACACACTAACGGATACAGGTAAAGACACTTTGGATGGCTCACAAGCTGAACAGTATACAAGGATCTGCTATACATGTGCAGAACCTCGCACACTCTCACAAACAACCCTCTCTCTCACACACACACACACACACACACTCTCAGACATGCACAAACTATCACCAGGTCCTGCAGGGCTACTTTGATTTTTCTCCCTCTGTCCAGATGAAATGTTTATCATCTCAAATGTTCTGTGCAGAAAATATACAAGTTATAAAACCCCATCCTTTTTAGAAACGGTTGCCTATGGAGTCTTGCAAACGCCAGCTGTGAGACGTGGCCTATCCGTGCACTTGGCCGGGCAGCAGCTCCAACGTGCCCTCCTCCTCCTCTTCATGGAGCTTAATGATATGCACAAGCACACTCCGGGGCCAGCTTCCCAGAGCATTTAATCCACAGAGATATGATACTATGCTTGGATGTTGTGTCATCCATCACAGTCTCTCTCCTCTCTTTCTTTCCTCTCTTTCTTTTCTTTCTTGCTCTTTCTCTCCCTCTCCATACCATCATACTGTGCTCGCATTGTTTGATTAGATGCTCTGTTATGTATCTATCTGTCTGTCTGTCAGTCACATCTATCCACTTTAATTGATGGAGTAATACCACTCCTTTTAAAGTTTAAATTAAACACTTTGCTAAAAAGTGTTTTTGTTGTTTTTCTCTGCCTCTGTCTTTGGTGCTAAGCACTTGGTGTTGCTGAACTAAGCTCCCTCGAGAGATGTTCTCAATCAATCTGTGTGTTTAGCTCTGTTGCACCTTTTTTCTTTGATTCCCCATTCATAAAGTTTGAGTGTCTGTATGTGGTGATCTTTTCTTTGTCTGCCCCAACCTTAGTGGGCATCACTGCTCATTATAACAACTTAGTTCTCCTTGTGTTCAGTTTTTCTTGTCTCCTCCAAACAAATGTTGTTGTTGTTCATGGAAGTGCAAAGGGTCACTTTCTGTGCACCAGAGGGATTCTTCTTTTTTTTTTTTTAATTGCAGAACTTTGTGGTGTTTAGGGCGGAACATGTAAAACCTTTCAAGTTATCTATCTAATATACTAACTGATAAGTATCAAAACAGACATTTGTTTTTATGAAAATGTCACAGAAGATTACTTTAGGCTGATACATAACCTTTGAGCTATTTATTGTATACATCACAAAAACTGCATTACTGGTTCCCTGGAAAATGTTTTTGCATTTATCAATATAAATTCTCCAGATCAATGTTGTTAAGTCAACACATGCCCATCAATACAATCCTTTATCCATTACATGGTCCATTACATTGTCCCTACGGCTTCCCGACAAGCCATTAGGTAACAAAATCTCGTGAAGGAAACACAATCCTTCACATCGCAGGGTGGTCAGTTTGGAGCCTTCACCACGATATGTTGCCCCACCTTCCTCTGGGTTTTACCAGGCAGTATGGAAGACAAATGGATAGCCATTAGTAGTGTATTAATTACATGTAGAGAATTACTTTGTTCATCAATCAAGCAATTTTCCCTCGACTTGTCAAGTGTAATTTGGTGACACAGTGAACAAAACCTGGAAGGCCTGCTCTGTTCTGATCTCTGCTGTTAACAGCCTGTGTAGGGGAACACTGAATGCATCTGCCTCTTGTTTCTTCTACAGATGCGCACCACCGTGCCACCCTGCTGAGCAAAGGTTCACAAAAACACCTCAAATAGAACAGATGCAAATTATCATGTCAAGATAGATTAATTGCAAAGATCGCTGAAAGACTAATGATTACCACTGTCACAATGCATAGATGCGCAGACACAGCAGTATAACCGCTTTTTAGTGGGTATCATATGCAATTATCTGTTCTTCTTTGCAAGAATGAATGTCAAAGTACCAATGCATCAAAATCCAAATACCACAGATGATTAGGAAGTGTAGAATTTGAGCCGTCATTACAAAGTAATGGCACACTGGTGGGGAAGTATTTCTGAGCTCTTTTTATTTTCAGTCCAGTTACTTGTGAAATTATTTATACGACTCTGCCTTCTTTTTGGAGCACATTGTACATGTGCAGTGGCTGATGTAATGCATCATCATTAGGTACATAGGGTATGGAATTTCTGTAAAGGTACTGGTAACAAATCTGAGTGTAATATAAGTAGATGAATGCCATATATTTACATTCTTAATAGTTTTACACAGCATAGATATCATGATTTGGGCTATTTACTGTTCTCTCTCTTTTTTTTTTTCAGGATGAGGATGAAGATATGAAGTGACGTGAATTCAGTGTATAACCTCATATAAAATATTTATGTACAATTGACGTTTACATCATTTTGACCTTCATGTTATAGTTTTAGAGCGTCAATAACTGCACTGTTTCTATTCAGTGCACCAACAATTGCGTCATTCCTATATATAAGGTTACATTTAGTCTTGTTGCATGCAACAGCTTTGCCGAATAGTAAGTAGAATATTGGATTGTCTTTGCTGAGGTATGAGTAACTCTGGTGTAGGCCTTGAGGCACAGGTATGACAACGGAGGTAAGAACAAACATTTTTACCTCCTCTGAGCCTCTGCACTGCATCCTTGGCCAGTTTAGTGCGTACAGGGCCCCCTGCGAATACACCGTGTGATACCATTGACACAGATTATGGATTTTACCTGCTTAAAAATATGCTATGTGGGAGTGTGGAAATGTCAGGGAAGGCACCCAGGCTTTGAGATTTACTGGGAATTTATAGATCACCAAATGCTGCTCTCTAAGGAGAAAGAGAGGGAAAGTCCATGCAAGAGGCTCGTCAGAATGCAACCACTGTTTCCCATTTCACCCCGAGCAAGAACTGATATCTGGCAAATTTGCATATACAGGTATTTGCACAGATCCAATCAAACGTCAAGGTGCCGACACAATTCCAGGATTCAAAGCAGAATACCAACCAGTGTTTCAGCTGTAACTAATACCCACAGCCCAGGGAAGTGGAGGGGAGGGCGCTTTATCTTTGGAACAGATAACATTTAAACCACAGAGGAGTTTTAAGCAGACGGCATATAGCAGCACAGGTCAGGTCACTTGTTCTTGTTACAGCTGGAGTGTGTCAAGCAAGTAGAATGGATTAAGGGTGGACAAGCTATCCTGTCATGTTCTATTCAGTTCAATAGGGCATCTGTCTATGTGTAGTGCTGAATAATTAATTATTTGTAGAAAGCTATCAGAAGCCTGCACAATATATGCCTGATAAACAGGATCTTAGCACATTTTCATGGTGGATGTGTGACCGATTTCAGATCAAATCAAGGTTACGTGGTAAAGCCTATGGTCTTATTGAGATAAGAAGTTATGCTTACATCAACACTTGTATCTGTGAATCTCTGCATGGAAAATATCAAACCCTGTGCTGCTCATTTTGTGATCTTGTGCAATTTTAAAGGCTTCTTTCTCTGATTTTTGAGAGTACATCAGCAGCCAGTGACCACATACTGTAAAACCAAAATGTATTGCTTGTTAAAATAATATAAAATCAAAGTGTAATGATTGTTCAAAATCTTTTTTTTTTTTTCCCCAGAAATACACTTAATGAAAGTGGAGAAACACAGTGGAGGAATGGAAATGGAACAGAGGTGAGTGAAAGAATATATTAAACCGTGAATGGAGAGAGAGAGGAAAAATATTCCTTATTCGCAGCCGTCAGAATGTGTTATTAGGGAATGATTTCAACAGGCTCTTAGTAGCTCTCATTAGATGGTGTATCAAACCAGAACAAAACTCACTTCTCCTAACTATGTGGAGGAAGTGGATTGGAAAATTAAATGGGGAGAGGAGAGTGAGGGAGCAGTCTCTTCCACGCTCTTGTCACCATGCCCCTGCTCCCACTAACAAGTCCGCTCAGTCGACTCGCACTGAAAGTCATTCACATGGTCTTTAATTTCACTTCATTGATTGGAATTTAAAGCCCCGGAATATAGCAAGGAAGACATTAAGATTATCTATTCCCTAAACCGTGCGCTGAACATTTGTTTTTAAATTGTGGTACAGTATGGCTGAAACCTTGTCTTTTGAGTTTGTGGCCCTAAAACTTCAGGAACTTTAGGAACTGAGCGTGCACTTGCTGTTGGGTACTATATGAGTGCCTGCGGTTTTCTAAAGAAGTATATATTTATATACTGCATGCTGTAGATCAATAAAAGTAACATTTCATTAATCTTGACATGCTGTTCTTGCTTGATGCCAGATGCTGGGGACACAAGCTGTCGAAACAATAGACATGCTCCTCAGTGCTTACTTTCCCCTACCCCATTTTTCTTTGTTTGCACTTCCAAAGCCAGCATTACATCTGTCAGCAAGATATGATTTACATAAACATCAAACTATTCTTCTGAGTATCTGTCAGAGAAACTCTTGAGACTTGCAAAATATTAGCATTTCAAGGTTGCATTTACACTATGTTCATGTCTATTTTGCATATACTATTTTTGTGTCTTTTTAATTTACAGTTATGTGGCTGCTCATGTCTCTGACCAAAGCCAAAGTGTTGAAATTTTAGGCATGGCATTACTTGGTCATTAAATAGCAATAACGTCAGTTTTGAATGTGTGAAACGAACAAATAAATGCCGCCTTAAATACAAGTTAGAAACCGTCCGTAACTTGGCATCTTGCGCGGTAAGATGCAAGGAAAACATTCCAAATCATGCAGTATCCAGCCGGTGATAAGAAAATCAATTGAGAAAATAAATATAAACAGTATTCCAATTCACTTCACTCAGCAACTGAATGCAATCACATCTTGAAATGGAAATTACACCTTGGACAAGTGCATGGCTATTTTATGGATTACTTCTGCCACTGATTGTATATCACTCATGTAGTCTGGCAGCTTCTGGATGATGGAATGGCTGTTAATGATAACTGTATGGAAAATGTGTGATGTTTGTCTACAGTATGTATTTTTGAGTGTATGCCTGTGCTGGTTTTGTGTAGACGTGCGCATGCTTGTGTAAATGCCTGTGTTGTGTGGGCACGGAGTGTCACCTTTTGAAAGAGACAAAAGTGGCACTCTTGATGCCATTTGCATGATTAGTTGTTATTGCTAAACGGAGCCGAGCGCTGCCCTGGAATTACAGTTGTAAGGAGAGAAGCAGAGAGAAGCAAATGACCAGCTTGATTGATTTTTCTTTCTTTTCTTTTTTTTTTTTTAAACATCTGACTAGAAAAAAATCTGACTAGCACAACCTGTATTTCTGTAAACTACTAATCTATGCCTATTTAGAAAAGCCTGGCTGTTTTTTTTCTCTTTTTCTGTTTATTTGTTTTTTTTGTTTTTAATCTAGATCCAAGTGAGTATTGCTCAATCTTAGTTTTATTTTTTGTTGTGCAAGCAAAACAAACTCAGAAATACTTGCATGAACACATAGTCCTTATGCCTCAACTTTCTTGTTCCTTTACCCTTTTTATTTCCTGTGTCATCTAAAAAAGTCATACTACACAGAGTTTAGAGTATTGTACATCACATGAGTAATAGAGACATGAGCAGACCTCCTCTTGGACCTACAATACACGGTCCCTTGAACTCATATCTTAAACATTATACTTCAGAAACTGTATACATAAATATTGCCTTTATATGAGGTATTTTACTTTGCTCGAGTGTGAGGATCGATACTCTATGAATTTATAAGCACATCTTAGCTTCGGGGATAGCCTGTAACCTGTGGCACTGACAATCTCATTTGTGCCTTCAGTCCTCTTCAAAGCTCTGAACTAAGTTTGAAGTACCAAACTTATCTTGACAAGACACTGGCAGGTGATCTTCAGTGCACCCAATAATATCAGAATTATAATGTCAAATACCATAGAAATTGCTGAAGAGCTTTAAGATATGTTCTTCATATTTTAAAGGGACCATCTTTTTCTTGACTTCATTGCTGGTTTAAAACAAACTGCATTAGCTAGATAATCTGCGTGAATATGGCACCGTTGTTTCCATTCTTTAAATTCCTTCAGCTCCATGCTTTGTTCAGACTAATACTTCATGGATCATACTTCACACTGGTGATGGATCTGGCTCCTCTAACAGGAAAATGGTGCAGCAGAGTTTGATAAAGTTTTATATTGTTCAGATTGAGGCTTTACAGACAATCAGAGTACAGTGGAATTTCAAAAATGACAACTTGAGGTTGACTCTTCTTCCCGTTCTATTGCTGACCACTGCACACGCACCTTAAAATAAAGTTAAGGTGGTGTAATAGTTCAGAGACAGCGACTTGCACGCCTCTGATGTATTTTTGACTAACAGCGTACACAGGCTACATAATTGGCTGCTTTGCATTTTCTGGATGTCTTCGACTTTTTTCTATTTCGAGCTGACATCTTCAGCTGGCTTTTTTTATTTTTCTCAAGTTTTTTAAAATGCTGAACATGTGCAGAGAGCATTGCTCTCGACTCTAAACATTGCACTGGCTGGAGTGGAAGTGTTCAACTAAGCAGTATGACCTTTTATAACTGGGATCTACTTCTCTGAACTGACGTGCCATGATTTACTGCTGCTGTGAATGAATGCACCTTCAGTTCTGAGAAATTCAAGAAATGAGACTTCAGACTGCTTTAATACTTTTGTAAGTCTTTCAGTGTGTGTGTATAATCTGATAATCCGAAGATAAACTTTCTAAAGCAATTTCAAAAGGATATTAAATTCTTCTATTTTTCATATGTAGAAAATGTTGGAAAATGTATTAAATGAGTGGTCTAGATACAGTATAACCTCATCTCAAGAAATTTTATATGCATGCAAAGGAAGCCATGATTAATTTAATTTGTTAATTTGAAAATATTATTCAGTTGTTGTAACATTTCATGGAAAGGCCCACAAGGTATCTCCAGGCATTGGCAGATGAACCTGTCTATTTTCATGAAATTAAGGCCAATAGCTTTTTGACCCTGATTTCAGAAGCTATAGGGCAGGAGCTTGACTTGAGTGATTTAAATATTTCTGATGTTGTGCCCAAGCGGAGAGTTAAGCTCCAGAACAGCATGGTTTCAAATACGAATAATTTTGCCTTGATATGGATTTTGGTGACATTTACAGGATACATCAACACAGTAAGTCTGTTTTGTGGTGTTGAGCCACTGAGAGCCAGAGAAGAATGCCCAGAGCAGCTGAAAAACTGAATTTTGGAAAAGCCTGTACACCTTGTTCTGGGAAGCTGCCTTTGAAAAACCTCTTTTACACCAAGGACATTAGTTCTATAATGCCCTTGCACTGAGCATCATGGAATTCATGTCTGACACCTGGGAAGGAAATTGATCTGAAATTCTGATCAGTTACATGGACAAATGAATAAAAAAACGAACCATGCACATAAATTGTAATTAATTTACATTTAAAGGGCGAAAACCACAAGTGCTGTCCCTTAATAAAGATTATTGATTACAGATGTGATTGGATCTTACAAGGCTACAGGCATTGTTGATTTCCCTTTCTGTGTAAGCTAATGTAATGTAATTCAAAGACATTCGGCCCTGTCTCCATTTGATATGAGAAAATACAAGTTGTCAAAATTAAATTAAAATCGGATTCTGTGTAATTAAAATCTACACAAACATCAGTTTTGGCTGTCACTGAACTCTGCGCAGACGTAATGCTCTGGGAGTCCTATCTGCCATCTGAAGCTCAGTCCTGTGATGTGGGGACACTGGATTGCATTGGAGTAGTCAAAAATAGGAACCACCTCTCAGAATTTGATGCAGTCTGACTTTCCTGTGACAAATGATTCCTAGCTCTTATCATGCAGCTCAACCTTTCTTAAGTTTCCTTGGCGGAGAGAGGTAATACATGTTGGAATGGGTTGGACTATAATCCCTGTGGATACAGTGAATCTACATTGGCAAAAGGACAATAGTAATGATATTCACCTAATCTCCCTTGACAGATTCAGGACATGCTTTTCATTAACACAAAAGTGGATAAGAGAGCAATAAGCACTGTTTCAGAGTTTACCTAAATCCTTTAAAGCTAACTGAGATTCACATTCCAGTGTCGTCTGTCTCTGTCTGCTTGGGCTTAAGGCGATGCAGGTACCGTATTTACAGAGCTCTTTGACATACTTTTTCAGCTGTATTTTTCAAGGTGTGACTACAAACAATACCAGGCACAAAGTTAATTTCACAGCTTCCCATGTAAACCTGAACTACATCCAGAGTTGTTAAACTAGGGACGATGCATGAAAGAGGGTGTTTTGTACTTTGAGTGTTTTTGACTTTCAGTGTGAATGAACAAAGGCCACTGTAAAATCTTAACTGTTAAGAGGCTACAGAAAACTTCCCTATTTCAAAGGAATTTTATGTTTCCCATTGTGTCTTTATATAATCTAACAGCTTATGCAGCTGAAGTGTAAACACCCTAAGTATTATGAATATATTGGGATGAAAACGACCATGAGCCGATGATCTCGTCAAATTATTTTCTTATTCAGTTGAATTAAAAAGCACAGGTTCCAGTCTGTAAAGCGTATCTGCGTTGTCCACAACATTCTTTACTGTCTGAAAAAGAAGCATCAGATTGTGCTGTCAATCATTTTAGCTAAGAACAGGTGTTTTTTTTTTTTTTTTTTTTTTTAAATACCGGTTATCTCATTTTATAAGGAAACATTTCATCTCTTGACGTTTAGAGGAAACTTAATCAGAGGAATCTCAAAAATGCCTGTTTCTCTCTTTTCACATGAAGTGAAAGGGTGTCATTGGAGTTTTCATTCAGATCGGAAAGGAGGTAAGAAGAGGGAGGATAGCACTTATTTTTCTTTTTAATTAGCTTCATCTGAGGAATTATCCAGCACTAATATAATGGCTCGATTCATCTCCCACACCATCTGGTGTGAGAGCGGTGCACCTCTGGAGCTGATTGCTTTCCCCCGGTGCTGTGTCGGGGTAATAGGCTGTTCAAAGGCTGCTCTGGGCTCGGACAGCTGAGCAGAGGTGGGGCACGAGCAGCTGGCCTTGGCGCCATCACCTGCTGCCTGTCAGAAGGCTTTCGAATATGGTCCATCCATGCCATGCAAGTGTATGTATCTATGTGTGCGTGTGTGTGTGCTTGTGTACATGTGCAACATACTTGAGAGACAAGTTCAGGCACAAATTTGATCCTCCCCCCTTAAAACCAGAGAGAGAAGGCTAGAGAGAGAGTGCACATCATTAGGACTCTCTTGAACATCTGGGAGAGGTGCGACAGGTGACAAATAAGCACTAGTGTCTGGAGATGATACCAGCACTTCAGTTAGTTTGCACTTCTGCACCTCATGTCAAATGACACAGCCAAGAAGACATATAATTTGTTGTATATAAATTGATTTTTGGTAAACTGTTCACCAGCCTTTCTCTCTGTAGTATTTCAAACTCTTATATCTCAACATCTGCACCTTTTCTTTTTAATCATGCCATTGTCACTCAAGTTTAGGTTCAAATACTATATTTAACGCAGTGACATAGTTCTGTTTGACAGCTTGACAACATCTGGTTTGCCCTGAGTCCTCCAAGCCCATCAAACAGTGCAGTGCACCCACAGCGTCTCTGCATCACTGACACCTGTTGGCTGTGACCTCCTTTTGGTCAACAAACTTGTGGTGTAAATCTAGTTTACTAGATCTTAGAGGAAGATTCTCATGTTTAATTAATAAAAGCTGGCAATGATGCTGTTGTTACATCTGCACGAATGCATATTTTTATATTAACAGTGGAAAAGATTTCTACATGTATGGTCAAAAGGGTCACTTGTAGCGAAAGACCCACAAAGAATTCTCACCTGGCACTGTAGTTTCCCTCAGCTCTACAAAGCATTGAGGGGTCTTTAAGCTCAATGTTTTGGTTTTAGATTTAACTGTTTTGGTTCTGTCTCAACACTTTCCCCCACCACTATTTCCACACATTTTAAATGAAAGAGCTCTGATAAACCCACAGTGTGCGACCTGCCTAGCAGTAGACAGGGGGACAAAGTTAGCAACTAGCCAGTGAACATAGTGGAGCATACAGGAGCTAAAAAGCCAAATATTTCCCCGAGGAGTTGGTGGAGACCAAAAGAGAGTGAATATTGATCTGAAATTTGTTAGGTCATCTGAAAAACTACTCCAAATGAATCAAATTGTTACCATCTGTTGGATGTATAAATAGGCAATAGTTTGTTTGCTAGCACTTTTGCCGTGTGAACTTCATTAGAGCCCACCCCCCCCCCAAAAAAAAAAACAATCAAGCAACAATTAATGTTTTGTTGTGAACTGCAACCCTATTGAAACAAGAATGGCTGATTGCTTATAAGGGCACTGATCTGTGCTAGTCTTAATCAAGTACAACAGATACTTGTAATAAACACGTAGAGAAAACATGTAATATAAATGAAGACACATTGACTGAACAATGTTAACTGCAGGAATTGTGTGTGTCTGTTTAGAGGGGGTGGGGAGGGGGGGGGTTATTGAGGGTATCTTATCTAACAGTTGAGCGGCTTTACGGCTTCTAATAGGCACCCTGTCGGATTGAATTGTAAATATGGAGCATGGTTGTGCATTCAGAGGTGTGTACATCCTCCGCTTCATTTACCAGATGCTAAGTCATGACCAACCTGTTTATTACACCGTGCAATCCACAATTAAAATGAAGAGAGGCTCACAAGGAAAAAGCCATTTACTTTAGCCCAAGCTGCACTTACACGCCAGACACAAATTTCACTGTTACTTGAAAACTTTCCATGCATGGAGCACATTATCATTTGATTTCCATCCAGAGTTCTCAATTAAAATTATACAGAGGTTGCATTTCATTACCTGAGCTCGGGGCAATTTGCAGGCCATTAAGCTCCTACCTGTTTCAGTGAAGATGTTTTCGAGGTGAACATCTGGGTTGAGGAGGCAGAGCATGAAATGAAATGCCCCTGGCTCCCTGCCCTGCCTTTTGTCCAGAAAGGGCCAAGGGTATTAGAATGCCATGCATAGTAAAGAGCGTGTTTCTACGGCCCGCAACAAATTGGTCTGGGATGTGAATAGAAATGGAAAATCGACCATGAATGTTGGATACCAAGTTTGTCATATAGCCATCAAAGGAGGCGGAGGCTTGAATCTGGCTTTGAAACACCCTGGAAATGTCACCAGTGAACACTTTTCATTGCCATCTAAATCCTGCAGACCTGTAAAAATGCAAAGTGTTCCTTGCTGAAATCTCCCATAAGGGATCAGGATTCTCTATAAAACTGTAATTGATTTCTGTGCCAATCAATAATAAAGACTTATTATTATAAGATACTACTCTTTTGAGAGCTTTTAAGAAGCCAGCCTCATTACACATTGGATCTAATATGTTTCTCTGAGTTATGATTTAAAATACAAACTGCAATTATGTTGTCTAATGATATAATGTAATTTTGTTGGAAATGTAATAAAAACTTTCGGCTTAAGACAATAACTCTCTGATCGAGATCCCATATGTGTTCCTTGTGTAAATTTGGCTCAGTGTGAGGTGAGACAGAAATATGTCTACAGACTATAGTTGGAGATATAAAAAATAATAATGATCAAATGAGATTTTCATTTCAAGGGATTTAAATGTAGGTTGCATGAACTTCTTGGTATAAAATCTCATTCTTGTAATTCTTTACCAAATTCATTGACCAGATGTGGATGTTTGGCCTCAGTTTCAACAAAGTATTTCAGTTTTTTAAAGTTTTAGTTTTCCATCAGTCTGTTATGTTAAAATTGCTGAAGTTTACTTTTAGGCAGTGTTGTATTCGTGTAGTGTTGCCTCTAAATAATCTGAATAATTAATACTGCATGCTGAGGTTTAGCAATGATATTTATGGAAGAGATAATATGAATGGATTAGAACAACTGAGCAATCATTTTTATATTTCGCCCCATCTGATTTAGCATTTCTCATTACATTTGACAGCATGCTGTCACATGTAAAAAATTGGATTGACTGGTTTCCTTTATGTAAGAAGCAATATCTATGCAAAGAGCTGTTTTATCAAGTGTTACTGTTCTTGCTATAGCGCACCACCCTTTAATCTTCCGTACTTGAAAGAAGTGAAAAGAATGAAAAGCCAGTCTAATATTTTTCATGAAAAAATTGGGGAAAAAATGATCAAAACCCATAGCAAAGCCCACACTTAGTGCAGGGCAGCTTTGGTGTGTCTCTTTTCACACTGTTGTGAATAATAACATTTCTTTGTTGGGGATTATAGGTCCTTGCTACAGGGTGTTCCAAATAATTTTGCTTGTGACAGCCTGAAATGGCTTTCAGTTTGTCAAATAACTGCAGAGCTGCTGCCTAAGTCATGCAGCGAACATTCGAAGATCACTTTCCTCAACACTGCGAGGCGGCTGCGTTAAGAGAGCCCCAGCACAAACTAGCTTTTCATTTCTGTTATCATACTCCAACAGTATGGGAATCTCACTGGAGATTGGTGTGGTACAAGTTGTATTCTAGATGATATGCAGTAATCAGGCCCTTTGAGTCTCCTTCTGTCTTTCTTTTTCTCTCTCTCTCACTCACTCTCTGTCTCCCCCTTTCTCCCTTCTCTCCTCCCCTCTCTCTCCCCCTCTCTCTCCCTCTCTCTCCAGTCTGTCTCTCTCTCTTTCCTCTGCCCTCACCAAAGCTGGTGAGCACTCAAGTTTTGCAGTGTTTTAGCATTACATCATTCCACATGGTACACTGTTAAGCTTTTGGGAACTGGGAAGACAGCCCAGGCCTTCAGATTTGTCATAGGATTGAGCTCCATTGTTGCACTGAACAGATGAATCACATGTTGACCAAATCGGCACTAAGCTAGGGGAAATAATTAATGCATAGTCCTCCTTTTTTTTTTTTCTCTCTAATACACCACATGAACAAGTGGTGACACTGCGACTAGTTGTCAGATTTTGTCCCATTTGTGTCAACACTGAGGACACATATTTATTCTGGAAGGGGCATGGCCTCCATCCATCTATCCCTTCATCTGCCCATACGATATTCCATCCAGGTACGATGTCATGGCGGCGCTTAGTTATGCAGTGGAATTTATTGTCTGCACTGCGGCAGATTACCATTGCTTAACATGCCACACAGGAGACTTAAAGAGGCAGCACCTTTTGCAGTGTTGCATCCTACTGGCAACTATGTTGGAAAGCCTGAGGCATGCTGGGAAGCCTGGTGTTTATGCATGGTTTCCTGTGCTGTGAAGGACCTAAGGTATACAGTACATTGCAAGAGAGGAGAAGGGGGAGACTGACCATATTAAACTGGTGGTATTCACTATTTACCCTGGCATTATATTTACATTCTATATTTCATTTAATTTATTTGTTTTATATTTTATTTATGCATTGACTATTCAGAACAGTCATTAAAAACCAGCTCACTTGCACTACTCTCTGGAGAATATTTTTCTTTAGTTCACTTGCTAAAATGTGATGTGCTTAGGGGCAGTCAGGGGAAACATTATGTAATGATCAGGTGTACAAATCAACTATTTACAAGGTCAATATCTTGTCTTTAATTCACCCAAAACAGCCTTCATAGCTGGTAACTTGATACATTTTAGTATTCTTTCCAACTCCATTCCACAACAAAATACAGATTCAACCTAAATAATTTAACACCTCTGCACGTCAAACAGGGGTATCAGGCATGAGCCTCAGGATGAATTTGAAGGAAAAGTTCTTTACCAAGTAACAAAAGACTACTCTGAGTACAAGAGATATTCCTGCACAAAAAAAAAAAAAAAAATGTGTCGTAAGATGAGAATTAATCTTTTGAAGTTGTTATCTGCATGCATACTCTATCAGATTCAGACACCAGGCTATAGGAGGATAAGAAAGGTTCGGCTTTTGTCCACCGTGGGCAATCCTCCTGGCAATATGGCTGCCGTGTGGGTTTTTCCTGTGTGATGCTGATTGCCTGGGGTTAAGCAAGAAACAAAATGTTCTAAAAATTGATTAAATCAACCCTGGTGTGTCTCTGTTCAGATCCCATCTGTAGGTAGCTGCTGTATAGACTATCGCCTACAGCTGAAACACTGTAGCAGAAGTGTTCAGTTTAACAATATCCCTTCCATGTACTTGCACGTTCTGATTACTTTAGAGCTTTGATTTTCTCGTCACATTCACATAACTATAATTTCATCCCTGTGCATGTGCAGTGTTTTGTCTTCAGTGATTTAAAGTAGGCTGGACCTAACCTGTCTTTCTCTATGGGATTTCGAATTAAGAACATATTACCAAAAGATGCATATGAAAGAATAAAAGTGATTTAAATATTAAAGTAATCTGTTATGTTTTTACATAAATCAGTTTGCTTTTTATAACTGTAATCACTCATGTCTGGCAGGAATTTCCTCAGAAAATCCTTTGGTGTACGGGAAGGAATATATTTTTGCTTTAATGGATTTTTTTTTTTTTTTACTGTAATAGGAAGAAGACCATAGCGTTTTGCAAAAGCAGTTTTGGCCAATGTGGCTGTAAGAAAAGACAACAGCACCAGCTTTTACACCTATTACCCCTATTACTCATCATCAAAAGCAGAGTGTCTGGGCAGCGCTGTACAAAAACACAACAAGATGGCACCAAAGATGATGCCAGGAAAAAATGACACTGAACTGTAGTAAATTTTATGACTTAAGCAGTATTTGCCTGTTAACGTTTACTGTCTTAAAGATGACCTGGCACAAGATGTGTCCCTTAGAAACCAAACAGTCAACAGGTCAGTCAGTCTGCCAGTGAGTGAAATGGCTGTATCACCATGTATCACATGAAGTGCACTTACCTGGTGTTGTAGTTATATTTTTTCCCTGAAAATATTTGTTTACAGTCTCACTGAGCTGAAGCAGCAAAGCTTAGGTTTACAAAATGTTGCTTTCTTGCATTGAGCAACATTACTTCTCTGATAATAGCATCATAATATTTGTTGGAAACTGATTTAACATTAGTATTTTAACCGTTGTTTATTGATTTGGTTTGTTATGATGTTCAGAAATCTTCTGTTAGTATCACAAGAGGAGAAATTCTTGCAGTAGGAAAAATACAATGTAACTATGATATTTTATTTTATATAATATTTTTTTCTGTTATGGTTGGGGATCTGCTGTATCTGGCTTGAAGCAATCCTGCACATTTCACAGAAAACTGTATCTTGACACAGAATAAACACTATAACCAAGCAGAAAGCACAGCATATAGAATAAACCAATAAATAATGAATTGTTGTAAATATACAAGTTATGTGTTAAGATTTTCATATTCCTCCCTATACCCTTTTTTTTTTAATGATGGCCAAGAGAGCTCAGTGCACTGCAGCTGAAGAAAACAAAAGCAAATTAAGGAACACATTCACCAATTTGACAACACAGCATAAACAGATACAGTAATACAGGAAACTCAAGGAAGTACAGAAACGCTGCAAGTGGTACTACTATACTAATTACCCAACAGCAAAAGTAATTAATCACATCACTGTTGTTACTCAGCGCAGCTTTGACACCTTCCAACACCTTCCAACTATGAACAAAACTAATGTGGCTCCTAAATGTAGGCTTACTTGCGGTTTAAAACCCAAGTTATAAACAGTTCTTCTAAATAACATTTTCTCTACAGAACATATTTTATACCTCAACTTTTTACACTTGAATTAGCCTGTCAATTGCTTATGCTAAATGCTAATGCTAATCACCCATGCTAATTGTTAGCTCTTATTGCTAGCCCTTATATTAGCTCACAAACTGTTAAAGCTGATCTCTAATGCAAATCCCAGCCACTTTTTGAGACAGAAACACATTTATACTGTTTACAAGTGTTTGTACTGTATGTTGTTCCCAAGAGTACCTGTGCAAACCTTAGGCCTGTTTATGACAAT
Organism: Toxotes lorentzi; assembly: GCA_037833715.1. Classification (NCBI taxonomy): domain Eukaryota; kingdom Metazoa; phylum Chordata; class Actinopteri; family Toxotidae; genus Toxotes; species Toxotes lorentzi. The sequence continues at coordinate 13,116,080 of JBBMJY010000002.1, read as the reverse complement.
AATAAGAAATTGTATGTATCCGGTATTATTTAAACCAATATTTACACTGTAATGTTAAATGCCCCGCAGATCGGTATCTCCAGTAATGTCAGAATCACCTAAACAGAATGTAAAATAAACATTGTGAGCTAGCTCATTTTTGTGCTCCACTGACAATTTCCAAAATTTCCATTGTGTGGGGCTTGTAGCATTTCTGCATGGTTGTGTTTTCTGCTTTTGCAGTAGGCCACATTTCTCTAACTTAGTTTCACCACGGTTCCATAATATGCTCTGCCTGCAGCCCTCTGATGTCCGACATGGCTGCATAAACCTGAACCAAAGCGTGCAGAGCGGTAGACATTTGTTGGCTCTTCACCCATTCGAAGGCCGTCCATTATGGCGCTGGATGACAGATGTAGATATGGCAGTGCGCTCCCTCAGGCTGTAAAGCACGAGGCCTAACCTTCCTTCCTGCAGAAGTAATGGTCCACACCTTTAATTGTCGTGGGCTGTTCATCTTCACTAACAATAGCAGTAAGCAATGGGTCTGGGAAAGAAAGGCAGTCGTGTCTGACAAAGGAAGTGATTTAGTTTCTGGAGGTAATTCGTAAGCGGGTGTTGCAGGGGCAGCAGTAATGTGCTGAGAGAAAGATCATATGGGGTAAGAGGCGTAGCGAACACAATAGTGGCACACAAGCAAAACTAGGTGTTTTTTTTCCTCCCATTGCAAAGATTTATCTGAAAAAAGAAGCAGTAAAATGTATATTGTGTGTGTCCTTCAAGAAACTAAGGCTTGTGTTATTGAAGTGGACATTATGTTCTCTGAATTATGGATGTAACAAAGGCTTAGAAAGTGAGTCGGACAAGTGCAACTTTGTCATCACGGTTGTATTAGTCAGAAAAGAAACAACACATCTCATTTAAAGAAGTGGGCTGTTTGCGTATGTGATCTTTTTCAGGTTTTGATGTTTCCTTATTCCATTTGATGTCAAAACATCATTTGATGCTCAACTTTCAAAAGTCTACTTTTAGTTCTGTGTTTCTTTATTCTGCCCAGCCTTCCAAAGAGGCAAAACTGCTATGAAAAAAATGTGCCACGGGTGGGTCACTGGTTTACTGTCTGAATTTTAGACACATAGAATAAGGAATAGATAAGTGCAGTTACCAAATTAAAGCATGTTCCCTGGGAAAGTTGATGCCCATTAAAATGATAAATTGCATGGTGTATGCAAAGGGATGCTTTACACCCACAAAACAGTCTAATTGCATTCATTCCTGTGAGAAGTCCACAAATGTTGAATCTAGATTCTCAGGCGTACTGGCAGCAAGCTGCTAGACAGCAGATGACTTGCTTCAAACAAGTAGCGAGGGGGAGGGATGTAAAATCTTGACAAACAGTGAGAGCCAGTGTCCACATCATCTCTCGCCCCTGACAGGCTTCCCCATGCATGAATTCAAAGCTGGTAAAACCATGGCTGGATTCATTTTGATCTGACATCCATCATGTAGATCAGTGTTGTGGTTTCACTGTACTGTGTCCACAATAAGATGTTTTGGCAATCGGCCCATGACATCTGTTAGAGCCAGTCAAGAGAAACTGGGACCAATTTGGCATTTCTGTCACATATTATTATTGTTGTCTTTTAGCTTTTCACTATTCATTCATATTAGTCACGCAAGTAACAAAATTATACCTTAATGCACCTGTATTGTAGTTTTTGAAATTGAAAATTAAAAAAGTTAATTACAAAGCATATATTTTCTGTATATGAACCTTATTATTTTTCAGGTTGCGGTTTGTGGTGTGATTGCATCAGATTTTTTTTTTTCCTACTGGAGTCTTTACCCTAGAGAGGGTTTGCAAATTGGAAAATTGGGAAGGACTGCACAAATGAAATTTTGTTCTCTTTTCATTTGTCAAAAGGAACCAGTAAAAGCCTTGCAGCTGGTTGCCTGGGGGTAAATGAGTTTTGTGTTCTAGTGTAAAACCATTAAGAAATAAACTACATGATATGCTGCAATATTAATGATGATACGGGATGCAGACTAGACACATGTCTAAGAGTCCAGGGCTCTTTGATGGTTACCACTGAATGAACAGTCCTGCTTATGCTCATTCGAACAACAAGTAAGTGTCTGTGCATTCTCTTAGTACTGACAGCGATATTTAGAGGAGTGCTAACCACACAGTGATTTAGCTGATAGCAGTGTCTGAATTTGCTTAGAATACCAGTCCCATAGCTGAGTTACAGAATTACAGCTAAACCACTTGCAGTATTTCTGTATCTGCCTGTATGGCTGAAGCATGGCGGCATGTGTGTGGAAGGCGTTAGGCAGATGGGATGTGTCTGATATCTCTCACTCAACATAATGAGACGAGAATGCGCTTCACCAATCTTAGGGCCTGTCTGATGGCAAGAGACACAGTGCCCACTCATACGGGAGGGATCTTTCCCCCCTTCAAATATAATGAGATGACAATGTATTCAACTATCATTAGACGGAGACAGGGTTTGGGGGGAGGATGGAGGGAGAAACATTCTCCAACACTTGTCTGCTGCCTTTGATCAGACAAGAAAAGCAACTGTCATTCTTTGTATTAGTGCTAGACTCATGAAAGCTCAGCTAACTACTTTATCACCAACAGTGTCACTAAAAGGCGATAGTTTGTGGTGTAGTTCCCCAAGCAGGTGATTTCTCAGGTTCACCTGGATTGTTGAGCCAAACAGGAACACACGTCTCTGTGTTCAGTGTTCTGTCCTGCTGCCTGTGTGATATGTTCAATCTTCGTCTCTCTCTCTCTCTGAATTCAGACAAAAAATTGTTGCAAAGTAAAATCAATTTAGCATCGCCTGGGAAGGGAAGACGCAACATGCCAATGCATTACGAGATATCAAAAATGCCATGTTAACAGGCTTATTTAAGCAGGCTTGACAAGACAGTCTTATTCTAAGTTGACAGTTTGTTGTGGCACTTGTAGAGGGATCCATCTTGTCTTTTGTCCCTGTGGTGAAGATGATCCCATGCATGCTGTTTTTTTTTTTTGTTTGTTTGTTTTGTTTTTTTTATCTCAGTCTTTCTTAGAACATTGTTTTGACAAATACACCATCCAAATCTTTTTTTTTTTCCTTTTTCAGGCATTATTCTGTGAGCATTAGGCCGTCTGATCTATGCTGAAGTTCTGAGAATGTATTTTGACAGCAAACAATTATGCAGCGTTTTAATTTATCTGGCAGTTGAAGAAGATGTTCAGAGAAATCCAAAATTCTGTGCCTGTAGCATGTTATCATTGTACTGCAATGGTTTGTAACTTATGAAAACTTTCATTCCTCCTAAACCCCAAAATATATATTTTATAAGAAATGATACACTACATAAATGGTATGTATTCACAACCAACAATCAATATAGTACAATGTTTGCAACTCATGCTGGGCTTTTGCATCTTTCTCTCATCACTTTCCATCTCTCACTGTCACACAAAAAAAAAAGAATAAAATACGAAGGAGAGCTGCTCCCTCTCTTCTGAAAAAAAGAAAAAGACAAACATTTCAAAAAGAGGCTAGGAACAGAGCTCAAAAATAGAACAATCTGTCTACATTTGTCACAGAATTATGAGAGATTGTTCAGACTTTCGTGTTGCCAAAATCCCTTTAAAACCTGATAAATCATCTCTCAAGTCAGAACTCATCTTGTTCGTAGGCTTTGTGCTCCCCTTAAAACTCACTCGAGATGCTCATTTGAAAGTAAGAGACGGTGACGCCTTAACATCCAATTTCCCAACATTTCATCATCATGTCTCAATAATTATGCAGGGTTATTAGCTCAAGTATTTGTCCTTGGAATTCTTAATGCCAGTTGACATTTATTATGAACAGTAATGGTATTGGAGATCTTTGATTTGCTGTTTGCAGTGGTAAGAGTGGTTTGGCACGTCCTCTGCAGTGCAACAGCACCCTCTCTTGATAATTCATGATATGATTACATCACCATGAAGGAGCATACAGTAGGTGTGTGTGTGTGTGTGTGTGTGTGTGTGTGTGTGTGTGTGTGTGTGTGTGTGTGTGTGTGTGTGTGTGT
>JBBMJY010000002.1:13101201-13111921 GCA_037833715.1 Toxotes lorentzi | reverse complement strand
GTGTGTGTGTGTGTGTGTGTGTGTGTGTGTGTGTGTGTGTGTGTGTGTGTGTGTGTGTGTGTGTGTGTGTGAGTGATACTGGTGAAATAAAAGTAAAACTCAGACTGCCAAGATGACCTAAGATGAACTCTTACTAACAAAACTAGGGATGCATATTTACATTATTTCTTATTATTTTGGGATTAGGCCTGCATCATTTATTGCATGGGAATTTACAAGTAGAAAGAGGAATAATCTTTTTTGTGATGTGTTGTGTTGACATATTTTGATTTTAATCTCTGCAGTGATCTGTACATCATTAATGGTTCCACAAATGTACAATATAGGGAAGTTTTATTTAACCAGCTGAGCAACTGAGGTTCCCCTTTTGAAGTAAGATGTTTTATTTCAAGAGATTTAGGTCATGTTAAATACCTACAGCAGAAGGTTTAAATAAGGATCCTAAGGAAAATCATAATAGGATTTCCATATCAGGGTTGTCACATCAGTTGAAACAAAGCAGCTTTCAGTTAAGTCAGTGGTGTGACACCTTATTTCTAAATTATCAGTGAATTTTATTACTTGCGAATTCCGGGGAAAAAATATGTTGCACCAGTAAAATGTGTCTCGGGAAAGTGTAATGTAGGTGAAAGTGTAATGTGGTGATGTGTGTACTCTAAGATAAAGCACATTTTTCCCATGGGCCCTTTAAGCCATACTCAGACTTGGAAATGTGATGACTTTGAGGTGGCATCATACTCTCATCACGTGGTACTGACTCTCATTTCTTATCACTGTGTGTTTTTAGCTGCGGTTGCTGACCTGTGGGTGGCACCTAGACTGAACTGGCAAAGCAGTTTAGTCTAACAGACGTGGAATTTAAGATTGGGCAACACTTAACTAGGGGAAGGATATCAGAGAAAAGAAAAGAAAATATATATATATTTTCAACCATCCTATCTGATACAGGGACAAATTGAATAAAGCTATTTTCATCATTATGCTCTCATGTTTCCACAGCCATTACACTGTGCTTCTTGAATTAATTGGACAGAGATATGTTAAGATAAATATTCTACATGTTGGGGCTTTCGGTAATATTATGGGAGGTGGACTTAGGTGAAAGCTATTATCCTTTATTGATTTCCTTTATAAGATCTGACAGGAGGAGATACAGATAAACAGAAATAGAAAGTTAGAGAAGGAAATTAATCTTTATGTCAACTGAGATATGGATTGTGCAAAAGGGCATTTGTTGTAATGCGTGTCTAATATTTTGTGCTCTTTAAAAACACCTTAAAGCTTCTGAATTAAAACTGTACATGTGGACACATAAGCCAGTAATTTGTATGCAAAAACCGCTAAAATCTAACCAAACAAGCAAGAAGAGAGAGGAGGGACTTTGAAACCATTTGGAGGGTAAACAATGAAAAAGAAAAAACAAAGGCAAGCAATAGCAGTTGGTCTTCAGTCTGTTGATGAGAAAGTGAAAACCAAGAGCGATATCAACAAACATGCTTTCTTGATTTTAGAAGTGGGTGCTGCAATGACAACAAAACTGAGGTTAATTCTGACATCAAAGTAGCTTCCAAGTCTGTTTCGTGAGAGAATGTGTTGAGTTTACTTAACGCAGAACAAGAGAAATCAAAATCTGCCCACCGAGGGGCCACATTCGGCTCTAAACATGGATTTGATCATGCAGAGAAGACTGAAGTCATTTTATTTATAGGTTTGCATGCTGTACAAAATTATGATAAAAACATAAAAAGTAACATTTGGCCCCAAAAACATGTTATAATTACAATTACAAATAGTTCTCATTGTGAACAAGTTAGTAATGTTAACTTTTATGAGCAGCTCAACAGCTGACTGCAAATCTAAAAATTCTAATCAGAGTCACATTAGAGAAGTACTGTGGAAAAGTGCTGCGCATAAAAATGTAAAACAGTACTCGAAATTCTCTCAGATAGGTGGTTTGGGTGCACCTTGTGCCACTTTGCCTTAGTTTGCTGTTTGTTCAGGTTTAATCCATTGGCTTAGGTGTGTATGCAGAAAATTATGTAGATGACCAAGAAGGCATTAAGTCCTTCAAAATACAGAGGAAAATGACATTAGAATATTGTATAAATCAAATGAAACATTATCTCAGCTAGCATGTCCCAAAATAAAGCCAAATGAATAACAACTGCAGTCACCAGTGCACTGGTTTAGGCATGATTCTGTCAACACAAATGTAGTTTCAGAAAGTTCACCAAAATCTGTACAGCAATGTGAAATATCAATATGATATATTTTCTTTAATTCACAATTTATGTAAACTTTTATTTAATGCGTAACAAGACTTATTCTAATACAAGCAAATGACTTTGGTGTTCTGTAGCTACAGGCTCAATAAAAAAAAAAAAGAAAAATATTAATAACTCAAGAAAATGTCCAAATATATTACTCAGCAAAAAGTTTGATTTCATTCCTGAACTCCAGACCAGCCTGGGCAAACTCATCAGCCTCAGTGTTCACAGTGGTCTTCTTCGCTAAAGAGTAAGAATCTGTTCAGACCACCCACCAAAGAAAGACACTGGTACATAGTTTCATTTAATGTATTGTAACGATTTTCATTTGAGTGGCTATAAAGGGAAATACAGTCCCAAAAATATATTGTATGTGATGGCACTCATAGGAAATGTTTGCGTATAAATGTAAACTAACCTGGAGTTAAGCTTATTTGCTCAAAATGTAACTTTTACATTTAATCATACAGACATACACAGAACTTTTCATAAAACTAGTATAACAAACCAGTACAACAAAGGCTTGGCACTGATTTGCTACAGCTTAGCCAAGTCTGTGAAAATTCTTGATCGGTTGAGAATGTGGAGAATGTGCAGTGCATTCCAGTTTCTGAACAAGTCCTCCCCAGTGGGCAGGCATGTCCACTAATGATAGAAACAATGGTTTACAGGCAAGGCTCTGTCTGCGTTTCCCTCTGAAAAATCTGGAGAGCAGAGTTAAGGAGAAAAATAAAAAACAAAAACATGACTCTCGAAGGATGCGTCCTTGATCTGTTGTTTTGTTTGTCCACTTTTCCTCGCAGCTCCCTCATTTGTTTCCCATGCTGTCATGAGAGAAAACGCTCAAGGCAATTTCACCACCACCACACAGGCGCCTGCCCTGCCAATGTTGAGAGGGACCTCCTACAGGAGGACAGAGAGGTTAACATGCAGCCTCTCATCTGAGGCTGTCTTCAAAAAATTTTTACTTCATGCAGATAAGAGGGTTACAGTGATAAGACTGGAATAAATATATTGCAAAAAAAAAAAGAAGCTCAAGCTATAAATTATTGAAAGGATTCAGTGACTTCAGCCGATTTATCTGTTCGTACGGTGCTAACTGGAACCCTGATGTTACATGTTACCAGTTCTGGCAAAACAACAAGCTACAATTCCTTAAAAATTTCAACCATTTAAAATGTCATAAGTTCCCTAAAACAAAATGTGAATGGTAATATTTTTATCTGCAATTAAACATAAACAATATCATATTTAGAGCATGTTGTGTATCTGTGATAAATTAGTTTTGGTGGATGTAATTACCTCGGTCCACTCATTGTTCTGTGCATCGTAGGACTCAACAGTGTTTAGGTAGGACTGGCCATCATATCCACCCACGGCATATAGCCTGTCACCCAGCAGGCACACACCCACTGCATCCCGGGGAACGCTGAGGGAGGATACAGTGGTCCACATGTCCGTCTTTGGGTCATACCTGGAATTGCAGTTTTTGGACAAATGATTATTGTTGGTATGGTCAAACAAGATTTATTTTAATTTTGAGATTATCCAATTACCCAATTTGGAGTTATCCAATCAGCCTGGATCTCAAGAGGAAAAAAACCATCCCATCCCTACTAATTGAGACACCCTTATGTTCGCTCTTTTAAATCACAGATGTCTGTATGGTCGCCAGGGGGAACTCCTTTCAGCACAGACAGAAAACCAAATTGAAACTTAAAAGCAAAACTGTCTCTTGAACAGCAGCTGGTGGACGCTAGGTCCAGAGAGAGCTGGACTCATCAGTGAGGGCAGAAGTTGCTGCACAAAAATTCTTTTTCACCATGTTAACCGCTCATGAGGAAAACAAAAACAAGTTATATGATTCACTTTGGATGTTTTCTGAGAAACAGTCATTCAAATGTTGTTTTTGTCACTTCGAAACAAAATAATCATACACATGCAAGAGAGTGCAGGAGAAATAGGAAATTAGGAAAGCATAATATGTTTAAATAGCAGATCCCAAGACTGGATGATAAGTGAAACAGCCATAATTACACACATATGGGACAATCGGTACTAATATAATCAATATAATTTGAATTAAGAAATTGATTAAAATGATGAAAGAACCACATAATTCTGATGCATCAAATATTTTTAACATAGCTTTAACAGGCTTTGGAAAAAAAACTTGGAGAGTTTGATAAATTATAAGAACAATAAATAAATGAGCACACCAACAAGACCCAAAATATATGTAACACTCACGGTCTTAAACTACTCCATGTTCGGTCAGTTGGTATGCATATACCCTATCAGCTTCTAAAAAGGTTCATGGACGATTAAAAGCATGTGGTGGAAAATGTATATAATATAAATATTAATCTCTAGGAGTTGAGAAAACATAAAATTTCATCAGGACCACTTGTAAAATACATTAGTGGCACCATGTAGTGTTTGAAGACTGTTGTTGCAACTGTGTTACAACTGAAGGTGCTGTCAGGAGGATTATAACAGCCACCAGATGGTGCCAGATACCATAAAATAAAATCATGTGTGGAAACTATGATCTCTCCAATTGAGTATCATGTAGTCTAACACTGACATGTCTCAAAATGCAGGAACAGGGTGTGGATCAGAAAGATAACTTTTTGTTCTTGTGAGTAAGTCAACAACCTCGTCCCCACCCATGTGACTGAGCTCCACTGAATGCAATCCAAACCTGCTTTCGCAACATTTTTGTGTTTGTGTATTGGAGAAGCGTTTACAGACCTCTCAACACAATCGGAGAGTCTAGAACAGTGGTTGGACGCAGGGGCGTCGTGTCCGCCAACAGCATACAGGAAGTTGTTGTATGTCGCCACACCCACTCCGCCTCGCCTCTTGGCCATGGGCGCACACATGCTCCACTTGTTGGTGTGCGGATCGAAACACTCCATCGACCTCAGACACGAGCTGCCGTCTCGCCCACCTACTGCAAACAGTCTGAGGAATTAAACAAAATAGGTTGAGAATCTCAAATATTTGACATGCATGTTCAGCACCACTGAATGTGGCAAGAGAACCTAACATCAGTTGTCAGATGTTTGTCAAAATAGTGACAGAACAGTGACAGTGTGACAGATTTCATAAGATACAGCAGTGAGCAGTGGATGGCATTTTTCAAAGGCCCTTTCCTTGAGAGTGTTTCGCTCCCAGAAAGATCACATCAGTGTTTTAAGTGCTTGTAGCTCACAGGCCCGACAGCAAGAAAGTAGAGGCTAGGGAAACAGTTTCCTTGTTGTCTATTTTTGACCTAGATGCAGAAATAACTCAGCATCGACTTCAACACTGAATACTGAATGTAGCCGAGCAGCAGCCTCTTTTCTCCTTCAGCACACAAACATATTTAAATTAGGCTGAGAGCTGGTCTGTTCTTTGTTTAATTTACTCTCAAATAGTGTTGTAAGGCATTTAATACATACAAATTCATAAAGTGTTTTGCTTTTATAGAGTCTAGCTTACACTGTATAAATTACCACACTAATCAGAACAGCCCCTGCTCTGAGCTGCTGAGCACCACACAGCCGAGGTGTAGTTTATCTCACGCGGACCACTATGGTCGAGTCTGCATTCAAGAAGCATAATGTTGTCAAACTATTACCACACTAATACTGCACTTGAGCTTTTCCTGGACCAGTGCGCTGTGAGTTACACAATCATGTCTGTGTTTTTGCATGCTCTAGTCCAAGTTACGTGTCACATTACTGCTGACTATTTATGAAAACAAGGCATGCTGCCGTGTTAAAGATTCTTGGATTTTTCATTTTCTACTGTGTGCAAATTAACTTGCAGATGATTAAATCTAGCTAAAAATATTATCTGCCTTTTTTAGTTAAAGCTATCTTGTTGCAAGGGAAGAAAACTTGTATTTGGCAAATACAAAAGCACACATGATGATTATTGTTAAAGTTAAAGCAAGTCTGTTCAAGGACACTGGTATTGCATGTCATCATAACAGTGGAATATGCAGCTTTTCTTCATTTAAAGAGCAAAGTGAAATTGTGGGCAGACAGGGCCGTTTCAAAATCGTGCACAAACACTGCCATTCCTTTTTTAGTGTAAATTGTCTGTACTTGTCTGCCTCCTCAGTTCCTGTTGTGGCTTTACAGATGCCAGTGACCTCAACCTCAGGCTGGATGATATTTCAAACGAGCAGAAGGACGACGATATACTTTACCCGAAAGTTTAAAGTTACACATTTTATCAGAAGGCTATGAGGGGATATTCTGTAGGTTTGATGTAAACAGTCCAACTTACTTTCCATTGAGCGCTGTGACTCCCATGGTGCTCCTTGGTGTCGACATACTGGCCACGTAGTTCCACTGTCTGGCCTGCGGGTCCCAGCGTTCCACTGTGTTGAGATAGCTCCAGCCATCGTGGCCTCCTACAGCATACATGGGGCCCTCCAGCACAGCAATACCTACACAAGTGGATGCAGGTGTTTGTTACATGTTACCCAAAAAAAAAAAAAACTGTTTTGATGTGTATTTGTATACAGAAAAATGAAAGCATAGTGTACCTGCAATCATTATTAAAACTATAAATACTTAAAGAATGAGGAAAGAAACATTCCATATTATAGATTTTAATTGTGTCTATGAGTGTTATTGTCTACTAAGTTTGTAATACACTCTTACACTAGATGCTTCTATAACATTCATCTCCTGTTTTGTAATGCATTAAATGATTTCACACAAATATCATAGCTGGGGCCATGACATATGCAATACCCCCTTGAGGTTAATGAAAAGAAAATTACTTTTTTCCTTCCAGTTCTCATCATCAAAAGGTAATGTAAACCACATGTTAGTGAATAATCAATGAAAAGAAATGAAATGATATTTCTAAATCAAACTCCTTCTTCTTTCAACAGTTCTTGGAGAGAGCTGACGCAGAGGTACATGTCTCATTTTAGAACTAAGCGCAGTGAGTCATACAGCTGCCCAATTCTATTAAAAAAAAACAGGAAGACTGTAAAACTGCATTGTTATTCCTCATTCCCAAGTCACAGAGGAAAGCAGTTTTCGTCTGTAACAATGCAGAGGATGTTTTAACACAATGGATTTTTATATTACCACCCTTGCTTCCTTTGTTGAGAGTTCAATTATTTCAAGGGAACACGAGGGCAAGACCGCATTCAGAGAACCTCGAATAACATAAATACTGTCAGGCAGAAACAATTCTCCTCGTGAAGCTCCCTTATATTACTGAATAGTGGTTTTGGAATAAAAAAGAAACACTTTTCTTTTTCTTGTCTTTGCCCATAATGCACACAGCAGGAAATGGCCATGCAGGGATGTTGGTAGGCACTAAGCCCAAATATATTCAGACTCAAAATATGCACGCCACAAGCAAAGCAGCAAGAAATATTTGCTACAGGAAAGATCAAAGACAACACAGGTAATCTGTACAGTGTGATCTCCTGGGCTCGCTGATACCTCCGACCACACTGGGTGAGTGAGCTGAATGCTTTGACAAGATCTCCCTGTTCTGTTACCCAGACCTGTTTCAACTGTGAATCAAAATGCTTCTGATATGAGATTTATTGGGCAGGGAAGGGTAAGGAAGAGCAGGGCCGGCACAGTCTGCCAAGCTTTGATAGGGGAATGAGAAAATATCAAAGGTCTATCTCAAAAAGAAATGTGCGATTCTTTTTTTTTTTTTAAACATGCCAGCAGTGACCCCTCTGAGCATGTATCCTGCAATTTCAGATTTTTCATAACACCAGGAAGCCTGACTGAGCTAAAACCTCAAACACAGAAATCGCTGACAGAATTTTTAGTGTCAACATCCTCTGAAAACAGTAGTTTATTTCACACTAAAAACAAGAGTAATAATAATAGTAGTAGTTAGAGCTAAGCTAAGGTTAGAAGAAATGTATGATAATAGTAACTAGTTACAACCCTACTGACATGTTAACCATTCAAGAGAGTGTACAGACACACTTCAAAGTTTGTAATTCTGCTGAGTAATAAGTAACGATCCGTTTTGGAATGGCTGTCCTAAACAATGTAAATGTCGTCAAGAGAAAATGATTTTGCTGTGCCTCTTATTTAGTTTCTTTTTTGTTAAATGAGTGTAACTGCCTCACTGGACACACTCACCAAGTCCATGTCGGTGTGTTGACATGGGGGGCATGGTGGACCACACTTTATTGATCGGATTGTAGCACTCCACCATGTTGGACGTCTTGAGTCCGTCTCTCCCTCCGACCACATACAGCTTGCTGTCTATCACTGCCACGCCAAACTGCAGCCGACGTCCGTTCATGACTCCAACCTGTACCCAAGTGTTTGTTCGCAGGTCGTACTTTTCTATGGTGGTAGAGCCTAAAACCAGAAAGTATTACAATTCCGTTAAGCTGCACTGATGGATTTTTGCTACCTACTGCAAATGGGCCATACCTTTGGTGGCATCCATCCCTCCTACAGCATAAAGTGCACCCACAGTGGACTTTCTAGGTTTGGTTCTAGGGCTCTGAAACATGGGACGTCGCTCAGGCAGTAGATGGTACTTCATGGCCTCCATCAGAAGCTTTTGGCATTCCAGATCATCAGAGAACATCTTGTTGTTTTCCAGATCTGCAAGGAGCTATATTACAAGAAACCAGTGAGGAGGTTTTAGTGTTTTACTGCTTATACAAAAAAATCTTTGAAGGGATGCAATGAACTGCCCCACAATGTAAGACTATGCTAAACCTGAGCAGTTTACGTTTGAAATGTTACAATTAATGTAACAGAATGCAGAGCTAAGGGAAGAGCAGTTGAAAAGACTTCGAGGAACCAGATAAACTTACATTATGGCGTTGAAAATTAGCATGCAGCGCTCAGTCTCGTTCTGGAACAATAGACAAGCTGTCTGTGATTTTTGTATCTCTCTTACATAAAGGATTAATCTATGATCTGAGTTAAATGAGGATGTTATTATAAGACCCTTGTTGATAGACAAATTCCTATCTTTGGATGTAATGAAAGCAAATATAAGTCAGTCATAAAAACATTACCATAAAGACTGTTATCTGTTGTTGTTTATATCAATGCAAGCAATGCAGCAGACCTACATTTTCATAAAACCGTTTAGTCAGTGCAGCCACCTGTGTGCATTTTCCAAACAGTCAGATGGTGACAGCCAGATCTTTCTTTTGAAAAATACCTTCTTATCAGTCTTAAGTGTTTTATCTCTATATAACATTATAGAGAAAATGATGCAACAGCTTTTCTAGAAGCACATTTTTTATCTGGTTTTGCTGAATATTTTACCACATATTTCATTTCCATGACTGAGAGTCTGTACGTACTTATTGATCTTGTTATGCTTGCAAGTAAATGTCAGCAGCACTGCTCAGCTCATCCCAACCAGTTTTTACACAATCCAGCTCCAGTTGTGACAAAAAAAAAAAAAAAACCTGTTTCACTGATTCATTTCTGTAGTTTATTTACTTCATGGCAAAAAACATCTCCATGGCCAATTGGTCCGGATAACTTATGCATTAGATCATATTTTCTGCATATTTTTCATTCATAAAAACATTTACTTCATTGTTTTTTTGCAAACAACGCTTTGAGTTATTTTTCCTGCATCTATTCCCCATAAAGTGAAACAGAAAATTCACGAGCCGAAAGTAATGAAAATAAAGCAGAATTCATTTAAAAACAAGAGATATTTTCATACTTCAGATCTGCCAGAAATGCTTATCTGTGTTTGCTGTTATGTAAATTTAGATGACACAATTGTAAAACAGCGCTGCTTCTCAGAAATGAGGCATTCATAAAACATCAGTTGCAGTGTTTAAAACAAAAGCAATTCAAATAAACTATTTCTAGCCTGACAGTGTATATAAAACTTGTGTAGTTGTCATACTGCCATTTGATCTATTTAACTAAGTGATTATTGACAGTGCAGCAGTTGTAGGTGTATTGGGCAGTGCCTTCAATCACATTTCCTTTGTTTTAAATGATAGAAAAATGAAAATCTTTAACAGCTACAAACTTCAGCAAAATCCTGCTATATAATCCTGACAACACCTGTTCTTCCGCCACTTCCCTCTGTCCCTGTATCCGCAATCTCACCTGTGGAGGAAGAAGAGGCAGGCGGATGTAGGCGAGAAGCACCCCGAGGTCCTGTTGTCGATGTTGGACATCATACCGCACCCACATCATCAAAGCCTGGAAGATAGTTTCCTCGTCAGGGACGTTGATGTCATCGCTGGAGAGCAGCTTGACAATCTCAGCCGTGGGGAGCAGCAGAAACTCCTGGTTCTGAATGACCTCCAGGAAGTGTTCCTGGAACATAGGGGAGACGTGGAGGAGGCAGATAATCATCAGTCAATTAGCTGAGGAGTACACTTGGTGCTCTAATTGTGTGTGTGTGTGTGTGTGTGTGTGTGTGTGTGTGTGTGTGTGTGTGTGTGTGTGTGTGTGTGTGTGTGT
>JBBMJY010000002.1:13076929-13101101 GCA_037833715.1 Toxotes lorentzi | reverse complement strand
GTGTGTGTGTGTGTGTGTGTGTGTGTGTGTGTGTGTGTGTGTGTGTGTGTGTGTGTGCGTGTGTGCGTGTGTGCGTGCGTGTGTGCGTGTGTGTGTTTCTATACCCATGAGGACCAAATGTCACAAGGACAGTGAGGTGAAGATAAACGAACGCAAGGAGATAGAGATCGATCGATAGATGTCTCTATCTCTACAATATCTACCATAACTGATAACCACAGTGAAATACTTTCTTCTTTTTCAAAATTCTTCAAAATTTTGAAGGAACAGATGAAAGTATCATCAGTTTCACTTAGTTCATTACATCAAGTGAGGCTACAAATCAGTCCGGCATAAAACATCTTGAAAAAAAGCCTTTTCACAAGCTTGTAAACCATTTTTGCTGCTGGTCATACATGGCAGCACTAACCCTTTATAAGTCCTTTTAATGAGAATAAGAAAGGCACTGCACACCAGCACTATCATCATACCAAGATGGTGTCCAGCTCAAAGTTTTGTGGAAGCTGCTCTCTATTGCCTTCCTAAAGATTGATCTTCCATTTACTGGCCAGAAGCCCAGGCGATATTACAGCACTGCATGGCTACCTCTTCAAGGACATTGTCTCTGAGCAGTTCCATTAGAGATGAAGCTATATAAAACACCCCCCCTCCTCCTCCTCTTTGCTTCTATGGTATGTCCAACACTAAAACACATGAAAGACATACTGTGCAATTGTTGGACACAATCCTGCCCCGGTTCCTTTCTGGACAAGGCAGTTGAGCATTAATTATTAAGCTGCCAGAATAACTTTGAAAAATCAAATGCCCACTGTGGAGAGGATGCTCAACAATTACGAAAAACAAGCACGCTATTGATCATCAACTCGCAACAATTACAGTGTCTCGGTCTGATCTATTATGAGAACAGGTTTTAAGAGCTTAGCACAGATAGCCTTAATGAAATGAGGGACATCTATTGATCTGTTGTGGTAATGCTGAGGGAGAAATTCCATCCAACTCCTTGAAGTTGCTTTAGACCAATTATTTGTAATTACTAGTCCAGAGCAGCTGACGACAAAATTGAAAGCTCAGCTGAGTTGGTTTCATAAGCATTTAAAAGGATGTGTTTTCAGATGCCGGCAAACTCATTGGTGAGTAACCTGCCTGGAAAACAAGATCAGCGGGAGAGGATACTAATTGATTTAACCACTGAAAAGAGTAATTGTGTAATAACAGTATTTTCTGAAGAGTAGGAATGCTGATGTTTAATTGGAGGGAGGCAGCGAGAATTACCTTTTAAGAACATTTTGATTACCATGTAATTTGCAGAAGCTGGCAAAGACAGACTGCGGTATCTTGTTATTTTCTAAAACTGGGATTCATGAACTAAACCTAAATCCTGTAGTATTTATTGAGATATGTAACTGAAATATAGTTGTTGGTTTTTTTGCTGAAAAGAAGTACTGTTATGCCAAACAATAAAACACTACATTTTTATCTTCGTCAACATTAATAGGCTAACTCTTTCAAATAGGAAAAGGATGTCAGAGGCAGATCTCGGCTGCCACTCTCAACCAGGAAGAACAAGCTTATCAAAACACAACTTGCTCCACTTAGAACCCAGAGGATGGACTTCCAGGAAGCCCACAGCTCTCGCTGCTCATTACTGAAGTGATTGAAGAGGAAGTTGGCCCTCTTGTGCAGTTTGATGATTAGATTAACCTCCTGGTCCTGGATGGGGCCTCAGTAAACAGGCTGAGCAGATGTCCTTTAGGAGATAACGCCTGCCTCCCGCTGTCACTTCTGCGTGGCCAGCAAGACGTTATCTGACAAATATGTGCATGAATCTTAATCCAATGTAAATATTCCTTGCAGAGATATATAGAAATCGCATTTTCACAAGTCTGGCAGAGCAATAATCAATGTGCGGCAACGTGGTATCTCTTACTGACAGCCGCATAACCAAATTAGACAAAGTGCAAGCATGAAACTATTCAATTTCTATTCAAATGTGCTCTTCACCCATTTCTCTGCTGAAATTAGATGATATAAATAACCAAGACACCAACAGGTCTTACCTTTACAGGTTATGACAGGTTAAATCAGGTTAAATTAACTTGCCTCAACACAGAGGATAGTCACAAATATCCCAATGTGTTATGTACAGTATATCCAGTCATGATTATATCTATTTATACATATTGTATTTACTGACTGAACTGACAAAACAATGGTCATCACACAGGGTTTAATAAGAGCTGACGTGAGGAAAATAAAATTCAGACAAATGTTGAAATAGGAGTCTTGTCAGTAACTTAGATTATATGGAGCTGATTTAAATTTGATCCACTACAGCGTGTGCTGCCTTTTATGTGAAAGTACACATCTGGGTAATTAAACTAAATTTTCAAATACTCTCGTTACCATTATAGCTTTCATTACTGGCTTCTTAGCTACTTAGCTGCCCTTGTGCATTCATGCAATGCAGAGTCACTTTGAGAGTTCAGATCGTTATTACAAAATAAATACTTCAGCCCACCCAGCCATGTAAATGTGGTCTGGCCCTGTTCGCCCTCTTACCATGGTGTAGTTATGAGCCACATTGAGCAGGTCCACACAGCCCTGGGCGTCTGCAAAGGAGCGTATTCCCAGGCAGTTGGAGGGATGAAGCTGCTTCATCAGAAAGTTACAGCAAACCTGGATGACTTGTGAAAGCTGGAGAAGGCAAGCTGCCGCCAGTAAACTCTCAATGGTCTCCTCTTTCAGCTCAAGGACACCTGCAAAGTCAGGACAGGAAAAATGACTGAATGTAGCTGCCAATGGCTAACATTGTGCAATATCAGCAGTAAAATTAAATAAAGAGTTAACAGTAAAAAAAAAAGACTTATTGAAGAATAGTTTCTTTTCAGAATATTAAATAAAAAATAGGAAATATTCAGATTCAAACATATGGTAGGGGATGTATCAAAGGGCAATTTGCCTGGTAAAATAAAGCAATTCAATGATGAAGTGCATTTCCTTATTGATCCATTTGAATCACGCTGGATTTCAGAAGTCTCATAACTGCTTACAAGAGCTAGTGAACGTCTTTATGAGCACTCACCAGTGTAGGCGAAATGAACCAGGGATCTGAGGGCCTCTGGATCCACTCCCTCCATCTTGATCTCCTCCTGCTTTGCCTCTCTCACGTCGCTGGTGAACATAGCAGCAAAGTAGTCTGACACAGCACTCAGGACCAGTCTGCCATAAAGAAAACATCATGAATTAATGCACTTGCACTGTACATTAGCTTAAATGTCTTTGGGACAGCTATATGCTAATCATTTAAAGTGATTAGTGAATCAATCCTGAGATTGTGTTTCATGCCCTCAGATGCTTTGCTTTGCTAAGAAAGGACATATCTTTGCAATATATTGTATCACACTATACTGTTACTATAGTATGTTGTACTGGTCCTAACACTGATTTATGCCACTTGTGTGCTTTTACACCATGCTAGGTCACCGTGAGAAATTGAGTAACTTACTGTTCCACATGTTCTGTATCAGTCCACTTCGTCAGTGTATGATGAATTAAATTACCCCACATATTTCATGTTGCCAATAGCTACGCCGGTCAGACCTCTAATTATGTTAACTCATTTGTCTAGCTCGCATAACACACTGGTTGATTCATGAAGGAAAAGAGAGATCATATGGCATTACAAGGAAATGAGATCAAATGGCACAGTCCAGCAATCTTCACCCACATTTCCATAATATTGTAGTTTCTGATATTTACAGTAGCCTCAGAAAGACCCCTTCACTTTATACACATTTTATTTTGTTGCAGATTTAATTGAAAATGGATCAAATTGTCATTTTTGCTCATCAATCTAAACTCGTAACCCATAATGACAAAGTGAAAACATGTTTTAAGAATTTTTTTTTTTTTTCAAATGTATTAAAAATCAAAAATCCCTCATTTACAAATGTATTCAGAGCCTTAATTCAGTACTTTGTAGTAAAGCCCCTTCGGCAGTAGTAAGAGTTTCAAGTCTTCTTCAAGCTTTGCACACCTGGATTTGTGTGGTTTAGCCCATCCTTCCTGGCAGATCCTCTCAAGTTCTGTCAAATTGGATGGGGGGTGTCTGTTAACTGCCATCTTCAGTCTGGGTTTTGACTGGGCCACTCAAGGACAGTCAGAGGCCTGTCCTTAAGCCACTCCAGTCCTGTCTTGGCTGTATGCTTTGGGTCATTGTTGTCAAGGGCCTTTCTGTATTTGTAATCCATCCTTGAATTCTGACCAGTCTCCCTGTCCCTGCCACTGAAAAGCAACCCCAGAGGGGGTTGACGGTAGGAATGGTATTAGCCAGGTGATGAGCAGTGCCTGGTGTTTGCCAGAAATAATGCTTGGAGTTCTACCGAAAGAGTTCAATTTTTGTCTCATCAGACCATAAAATCTTTGTCCTCATGCTTTCAGAGTCCATTTAATGCCGCAAACTCCAAGCGGGCCTTTTACTCAAAGTGGCTTCTGTCTAGCCACTCTACCATAAAGGCCTGATTGATGGAGAGCTGCTGAGATGGTTGTCCATCCAGCAGGTTCTCCCCATTTCTGCAGAGGACTTCACTGTTACTTGGTTTGGCCCGAACAGCCAACGCCAGGAAGAGTCCTGGTGGGATCAGTCTTCTTCCGTTTCACAATTATTGAGGCCACTGGCAGTTTGCCCTGATCAGTGCCTTGGTTCCTTTGTTCTCCTGGCTTGTTTTTTTTCGACATGCACTGTGAATTGCAGAGCCTTATTTGCACAAGTGTGTGCCTTTCTAAAATATGCTTCTCAAGGATAAATAAAGCAAAGAGGATGCACTGTAAGGGTCTGAATACTTTTAGAAATAAAAGATTTCAGTTTTGAATTTTTTAATACGATTTACTTAATAAGATTTCACTCTTCCATTATGGATTATTGACTGTAGATTGATGGGTAAAAATGACAAATTTGCCATTTAAAATGAAATCTCAACCAAATAGAATTAAATAGCTGTATCTTTATTATATATATGTGTCATATATATATGCCTATAAGCAAAGATAAAGCCACACTGAAACAGGCAGACAGAGAGCTGTTCACTTCACCCAACTAGGTCAGTCACTGATACTTTTTCTCTCTCTCTGTGGATCATTCTGGTTTCTGTTTCATGAGTCTGTCTGGATGAACTAACAAAATACGCCGGTGGATAGAGTGCATGCACTCAGTGAACACTGGGAATGTCATGTGATCTGTTTCATTCAGCCATTCATTCGAGGGCTGGATGCCCAAATATTGACACCTCTGTGCAGTGGATCACAGTGTTCTTCCATGTATCAAATGAGGAGGGCTGTGGTGTAATTAGATTGCAGCAGTGTACATTATTTAGATGCAAACCAGTGAACATGGAGCTTACATATCTTTCCTGTCAACTTGTCACCTGAAAATCAGAAGAATCTTGTTTTGCAACTTATTCAGTTATTCCTCAGATGGATCAGACTGACGAAATATGCTTCGACATGTGAACTGTGGTCCAGATCAAAGCCTGAATGTGAACACTGACAACTTAAGTGAATCCAAATTAGCTTCTGTAACTCCTAACCAAAGGAGATGTAGGTGTAATTAATAAAATCAAAGCAGACAGAAGCACACACACAAACCTGTGAGCTGGTATCTTGTGATCCCCCGCTATCAAGAGGACATCACACAGCTGCTTGTGCTGGAGGTAGGTCTCCATCTTGCGGAAAGTCTGCTCCGCATGATTTGTGGCTTGAAAAAATTCATCTGAGGAGTTGGTGTTCATTCTGGAGAAGGTGCTCAGAGCCAACCTGTGGAAAACAAGCAAGCAGGGAGGAAGAGAAAAGACATGTGGTGTGACTGAAAATAAAAAAAAAAAAGATTAAAGCAAGTAACCCTGTCTGCATAACTACAGAATCTCTGCTCGGTTCTGTGCTTTTTAATGTACATTTCTTAATGGAAGCACTTTTGCTCTTTCTGAACAGTTTCCTCCTGCAACAACATGGCATGCAGTCTCTACTGAATCAAAAATTTAGAAGACTACATGAGGTTTGTTGCATTAACCTTCCCTTTCGCAATTCATTTTAGACATAGACATCTGTGAGAAGTGTAAGCTGAGAGCATCAACTTCACTCGAGGGAACAAAGACAAAAGGAAGAGAGATGTAACGGGTAAAATTAATAAGGGCATTTTAATTTGGGATGACAAAATAATTAGAACAAGTTAATTCATTTAGACACTGTTTACCCTCCTTGTCAAGGTAAGAAATAAAAAGAAAAAAAAAATAAAGAGCTGCACACAGCAAGATAAGCAACAAATTATTGAGGACACAAAAGAGCTTGTTTGGACACATGGCAGTCCTCAATCCTCTATTCCCAGCGGTGCCTCTGCATCTTTCTTGCCACTCTAAGCTGAAATTAAAACTGTTATAGACTAAACTCCGTAAATAAGTGGATAACTAAGAGCTTCAATCCAATGGGACAAGCAAGCACCACTTTCCAGACAGAATTTCCTTGTGTTTGTATGTGCGCATGCCTTTGTGTCTGTTCCTGTGTGCGCCTGCATATCTATGTGTGCATGTGGGTTTTCCAAAGACAGGGACTTAACAAGTGAGCAAGCCTGTTCCTCACAGCATTGTGCCGAGGCTGGGTCTCTGTCCCCAAAGGCTGCTAGATTACATGCTGTTTTACAGTCATCCAAGTAATCCTTCAGCTAATAATGCAGCCCAGTCACTTTGGTGTCCTTCACAGAGCAAGTCCACTCATTGACATTTAGGGTTGTTTGTTAAGCCACATAAACAGACGCAAGCCGTCTCTCCGAGGAAATTTACTGTCATCTCATGGTGCCTCTGCTGTGTAAAGAGCGATAGTGCTCAGGAAAAAAATGTCACTGCATGTTCCCCACTCATTACCACTCATAAGCTGACATGAGAGCTGCACAAACTAGTAGTTACATATATGTCAATGCAAACGAACCCAAAACCCTGAAATGCTTGGCAGCCCAGTGTATTGGCACATACTAAGACTGATAACGCAGCAACAATGGGGAGGGCGGTGGCTCTTATTGATATACTGATTAACACAGTATTATGAAGTTTTTAGCAGAGTGTGTGACTTTCTCCTCTTTGATTACCAAAAGCAACAACATTTTCCCTCCGGGAATTGTTTATATTGCTCTCCGGTCACCGCAGTATCCTATAGTCCAATCTTTGTTGGGAGACTTTATGCTAAATGCAAGAGTAATTTATTGCCTTCTCACGATAATTCCCCACTGACTCTGGAGTCTTGGAGAGGAGCGCCAAACAAGACTGAAAAAGCAATGGGGCCATAAAACTGAGATGCATTGCCTTTGTATCGCCTCCAAGGCAGGCTGTAAGGATTTTTCATGCCTACCAATCTCTCCGACACTAATTGCTTTGGTATCACATTCTAGGGAGTAATAAATTTCTCTGAGGTGTATAGTTCGCTTTCAGTAGTGGGTTGGATCATCAGAGGTATGGCCCAATTTTATTGAAGCACTAAAGCCCCAGAACACCTTACTCCAGAGAAACTGCTGTGGGGACAGCGCTGTATATTGCATATTACTAAGCAATTCAAAAAGAGTTGCAGAGCCTATGGATTTTTTTTTGTGGTCTACAAACTATTTCAATGTGCCTATGAGTACTATCAGAAGGTAAATTAACCAACAAAATAGAATAAAATAAACCAGAATAGAATAGTGGACCCATTCCAGCTTATCCTACACATCAGATTTCCTTTAGTGAGCACACATCACCTGAAGTCTTGTCATTTGCTCTTCACACCGCACACTGCATGTTCAAAAAATGCTGCTATGCAGGTGAAACAGATGCTATGCAGTTTTCATCCTATCTTGTCAAGACTACAAGCCTGTTTTAAGCCTGTGTTACTGAAAAATCCATGTGCTATTTTTTTAAGCACAAGATAAAGACAAATGCGGTAATACTGAGGAAAGATACTCATTAATAATAATAAGACAGAGGAGTTATCGGGTTTAATGTCTCTCCCTCTGTTCCATCTGCTGTAATCAAGTTCTCACTGTGCTGACGCTGCCCTCCTAGACAAATGGTTAGACGATTCAAGATGTGCTTTTCGTCAAGCCAGATTAGCCGCTGGCTGTAAAGGTTATGAGTCAGACATGTTGCTGAGAATCTCAGTCTTATTCCAACTAGTGTCAACTCCATCCCTCTACAAGAGGGAAAGTCGTGCCTGCCTGGGCCAAAAGGGAAATGTCTCTTTCAAATGGATTATAACAGCCATTTGCCCCTGAAGTCTGCTGAGTAGCTTGGGTTGGGTTGAGAATCCAACAACTCCTACAAAGCCTCATGCAGCATGTGCCAAGTCTATATATTCCGTGAGATCTTTATGCCTCTGTACTTTGACAGTCAGTACACTGCCATTCGGCTTTGTGTGGAGAGAAATATAGACACTGACTGTAATAACTTGATCCCAGCAGTGAGCCTGAAATGATAACTTTGCACAGAAATAGATTTTCCTCTCTGCACTTTTCCTATCTCACCGAGGCTTACCGCAGACATTCTTCCTCTGATGCCATTGTTATGCCGGACATACCTGCTTAATATTGATAATGATGGAGGAAATGTATCTGCATACAGGAACCGTGTCTTTTGAAATCTGCACCAAAAATAGCCAGCGGGCCCTTTATGTTAGAGAGTGTCTTGGAAAATTGCCACACCTATTAACATAAATGAAATATTGCCTTCTTACAGCCTTTCCCCTCAGCTTTTATCAAACCCGCACATGCCATGAAGAAGAGTGGTGAAGAAGTTCATGTCAGCACAATGTCTGTGAACAGATAATGAACATCTCAGGTGGGTTACCGATTCCTGTTTTGAATATTAAGAAACTACTATCTGTTGGCTTAATAATGAAATTCTGCATAACTGACTTGCGCACATAAGCGAGATAAATATGTGAAGCCACTGAGGTACACTGTGCCAGCACATGGATATATTTCAAAACAGAGACTTCACTCATTATGTTGTTAAGTACAACATATTAATATTGGGCCCTCATTGAAAGGGTTCCATATTGCAATTTTCAGTCCTTGTTCATAGATTAACTGTGATTACAGTGCTGAGCTGTGCATTTTAATGCTGAGGAATTTGATGTAAATTGTCTTATATGAATGTGTGTGTCCTGTAAGTGAAAAATGTGCAGATCTTAGCAAAAAGCTCCTCACTGCTTTGCTGATGGCAGGTTAACTTGCATAGTGTATGAGACTGTTATCATTGTTTGGATTGTCCATAATTTATTTACATCTGATGTTATTGGGTAAACAAATTAATCCACAACATTGAAGTGGTAGAATCTGGTTTACACATGGCCTACTATACATATTAGATACTTTATCGATGTAGGGATTTAGAAGGTCTGTCTTGCTTGGTGGGCTTAAAAACTTCTTAAGGGTCTTAAGGTTTTAACGTTAATATGTGGGACACTAAAACTGGGTGAATTATTTCACAGATTAATTCAATAATTTAACATTTTCCTAAAATTCAAACACATCACACAGATCTTAAATTGTATTGTATATTCTAACTGTGCATATTAGAGCAAACCCACTGGATATTTTCTGAAATACCTCCCTGTTTAAATTTCTACTCTACACTTTCACATTTTCAGCTTGATCACAGTTGTCCATGCCTCTGTGATTCTTTCTCAATGCAAATTGCAAGATGTGAGCCTCAGGACACTGGTGAGCTAATTCACTGTCCCTTCTAATAGTACCCACATCAAATTAATAGAAAGCTCTGTCAGGGGTCATTTTCTTTGAATTCAGTGTATTTTGGGGGGAAAAATGACCAATCCACATTTGAACAGAAGTGAGGGATACATATAATTCTGTCGTATCTCTATTTGAACTTCTATTCAAATAAAGCTTCTGCAAAAACACAAAAAGGGGCTCCGGAAAACCGAATGTTTAGCTTCCATGTGAGGTCGCTTTGTTGGGTACAGAATGCTGATTTGGCAAAGTAAAAGAACATTCAGAATCAATTATACGTGATCACAAAATCTCCTAATCCCTGAGGATGTCATTTTGAGATTACCACAGATGTACTGTATTTTGCAATTTACAGCATCTTAAGGACGCCTCCACTGGATTTGTCACACGTAGACCAAGACCCTATAAGCCTTGTGGTGTTATGAGGCATTCGACAAATATCTGAATTACTGCTGCTGACAGGGGGAGAGGTGGTGGTATTTCTTTTCCAAGACGGTAGAGAGAATTGAGATATCATTCAAAATAACAACCCACTGACTCAAGCCTCTGTTAGTGTTTATGTGGGAGAGGTCAGGGTTTCCATTCCATTCAGGCTAACTTCTGTCATATATTCTCTGCCAACAATAGGGAGAGGTTATTTGGATGAGAGTCATGAGGACAGAACAAATATAATGTTTATAGCTATGTAGGGGCATTCAGAGCAAAATGGGAAACAACAAGGTATTATATACTCCTGACTTCACTACGCTTGATTTGCGTCACTTAGATGAGAAAGATTAACAAAACTCAGAATAACACTAGCAGAATAATTCTACCAGCATAGACCACAACATAACTGAGTCACTTCAGTTATCTTCAGTATTCATGGCACCCACACAGGTTTTTAGAATGTGCTACAAAACATCTTTAAATACAAAAGTCAGTTTGATTCGCTCAATGTTTTCATGAGCCTTCAAACACCAGTGATCTATGGTGAACATATACATTTATGGTTTATAATTACTGAGTACTCATGCAGAATTCGAAATAGATATTACCACATTATTTACTCCAAGAAGGTACACCCACAAGTTCGCATGAGCTGTTTTCGTTGCCTTTGCCAGTTAGATCATTTTGACAACAATCTTAAATATTAATAGCACAAGTGAGAGACCAAATCAATGAAGAGATGGAAGAGACTGGTGGGATGGATTTCGTGGAGACATTGTGTGAATGAAACTAATCACTGAGGGGCATGTACCACAAAATGACTGACACATATTTTCCAACTACAGAGGAGCGGCTAAAACTTTTGTATTTTTCACAGCCAGCAGAACTCAATTCTAGAGCCAGCCTGAGGGATTGTGACAAATTATGTGTCAAGGATTTATGATGTGAGACGTAATAGGGCCACCCAGCTGGTGGAGTAAATGAATGTGCATATCTCGTTGACATCCACACATCTGCTTAGCCACCGATGAACATGCAAACCATGATGTGTCACACAGTCACTGGCCTAATTCGCTGCGCAACTCTGTACATCTACAGATGCAGTGCATGTCCAAATGTCGTTTCCAGCAAGTAGTCCTTCACAGTTATTGAGTGACTGCATTTCCATTAAACACAACCTTGACTGAAAAGAGGCATCACGCAACACATTGCAATGCATTTCCCTGCTAACTGCTCACATCAAACTAATATTTTGCTGCCTTTAGTGCTATTGAAGCCACAGAATGATCAGAAAACACTGATTCCTCGATTTAATAATTATGTAAAACAGTTCCTGACAGGGTGATTCATTTCTTTATATGAAAAAAGAAAGTGATGGAAGTGACTGTCAATATCCTTAATGATGTACTGCCATTAGGATAAATTTATTTTCTGTGTACACTGTAAACAGTTTGAGTGGGGAAGAAGACTCTACCCCATTAAAAGGACTTTTAAGTCAGATTCTATTGCCGATAATCAAATTCATAAATGGGAATCAGTACAATCCGGTACATCTGAGCCAAGGATATATTTTATGATCCAATAGAGCAAAACCATTTTAATATTTCAGTATCATTGTCAAAATGTGATGGCTGTGCTGTACTTTACATGGCCAGCATGAACTCAAGGTCCCCATGAGAGCTCGAGAGTTACACATTTTCACTGTGAGGCACATGTTTTATGCATGCACTTTCCACACATAGGGACCCCAAAACATGAACATCTGCCAATTATGCCAACACGGAGAGCAGAACATTGAGCCGAATCCAAAACTGTATCTTAACTCAGAATAATTCATGTTCTGTTCAAGGAACCCAACTGTCCACTGCCCCTGGCATTTATTTAATCCATATTTACACTTTTTTGAGGGTGAGGAGTGGTTATTTATAATTATCTGTTTAATCACAGTGAGCTCTTTCTTAAACAAAGGGACTGGTTCACTTACATTGTTCGTTTCATCACCAGGTGCATGGAACAAAAGCGTGCAGGAAACAGAAAAGCTTAAGGACCAATCACCTTAGAATGTCACAGATAAGATGAAAGGAGAGTTGGTCTTTTCATCCCTGATGTGAGGTGCTTTTAGTATTCGGCCAGACAGCACACACACACACACACACATACATACACACACACACATCTCTAACCTGTTTACTTCCTGGAAGAAGATGTAGGATCACATGAAGACAGAGAGGAAAAAACAAGCTGGAAAAGCAGGGGGTGCGATTTACAGCTGGGGAAAAAAAGCTGCTATGACCCTGAGAGTTTGCCATCATGGTTTGTATAAAGAATTTGGTGGAAAGTATTTGTAGTGGCAGTCTAGATAATTCATGTTATTGCACTACTTCCTCTTTTTATAGGTCCGGCATGTGATGTGATTGCTCTTTCCCGCCATCCACTTTTAACTCTGTGAAGGAATGCATTAGTGTGCTGTGTAAAAAATAAATACTCTGAGGAACCAGGCAAAGGCATATTGTGCATGTAATCTGGACCACAACACAGGCAAGGGAGGAGAAAAAGGCTTGGCTTTTGGATCCACTGAATAATTAAAAGGATGCTTTATTGGTTTATCCTGCCTAACATGCTGTGGACAATGAGAGTGTGCTGTCCCTAGGTGAGCCATGGTGGTAGCTGCCTAGTCTGAGTAAATTGGAAAATGATAGCTGTGCAGATAATTGAATCTTATCTTAATTAAAGGATCTGCATGCAGCAGATGCATGCATGCAGTCCAGAACACTGAATGAAGTTAAAATGTTGCAGACATACTCTTCATATACACATTCACATATATGTGAATGTGTATAATCTCAGAAATCTTTCAAAAGAGATCTGAAGTTTGACTGTGATGTGCTAAGTAAGCAAAATTTACTGTTTAAAGCAGGGTTGTGATCATCTTTCCTCATCACAACAAAACATTCTTACTTTTTAATCCTGGCATTCTGTCTCAGACATCAGACTTTCCCCATTAGATGCAGATGTTTTTAGCACCTATACTTTCACCATGAAATGTGAGGGAAGTGTGTGTTCCCAAAATAGCATTCTGCTAATGAAGTGAGCATATGAAGTGCAAAGTGAGTGATGTGGCGCCAAAAAATCAGTCTGTGTCTCCTAAGTATCTAATACCTAATAACAGTCATACCTCTCTCTGGCCTCCACCTCTGCAGGTTCCTCTGTGCTGCTCTTCACATCTTCCTGGCCAGTGTTGGCATCCTCTGTCTTTGTGGCACTGGGTGAGGAACTGCTCTTTGAAGTCTCTTCATTGACCTGGAGACCCTGGATGGTGTTCTGT
Organism: Toxotes lorentzi; assembly: GCA_037833715.1. Lineage (NCBI taxonomy): Eukaryota > Metazoa > Chordata > Actinopteri > Toxotidae > Toxotes > Toxotes lorentzi. The sequence goes on along the minus strand of JBBMJY010000002.1, from coordinate 13,087,584 downwards.
TGATGGTGCCATGATTGATGCCCCGCTCTGACATAAACAGGCGTGGGGCCTGGTGTTGGTGCTAAAATGCTGTGGACCGGGCTGTTAGTCTTCCGTAGTCCTCCAACACCTCTTTCCCGTGAGTGACTCTTCAGTCGACCCTGGGTGGGCGTCCCTCTGTGGTCCAGGCCATCCTGTTGGATGTACCCTCCCACCCCGCCAACGCTACCACCTCCACTGCCAGCTGAACCTTGGGATGAATGGCTGAACCAGCGCCAGCGGAGCCTGAGGATCTGCTTCACGTCAAATTCCTTCTTCCCCGACACAGACATCCTCCTCTGGGTTTGGAGACGAAGGCAATGGTACGTTGAGTCCCCAAAAACATGGAGAGCAGAGAAGAGAAGAGCCTTGATTTCAGTCCTCTTTGACTACAATGTGCCTCTTCTCTTCCGTTATTGTCTCACTACTATCATGACCACCCCCTCCTCCTTCTCTTACTCCTCCGTTGTTCTTTTAGTGGAGATGGAAAGCAGTCCTCTGCAGCTTTTGTTCCTCTGCCTGAGACTACTACCCTCCCTCCAACTCTCCCTCTCTGTCTTTCTCTCTCTCTTTCCTCCTGTGCTGCTGCTGTTTCTGTTTGCTGCTGCTGCTGCTGCTGCTGCTGCTGCGCCGCTGGAGCTGAGTTAATGCACATGCATGATCCACACTCCCTCCCCTTCGCCTCCCCTGTTTCGCTTTCTCTCTTTCTCTCCCCCTCTCTGCTTGTCTCTCCTGTGCGCGCACACACACACAGTGAGAGATAGACACAGATACCCTGGAAATAAAATGAGAAAATCTCCTCAGCCCTGCCCAGTCCCCTCTGCTGCTGTTCTGTGTGTCCCTGTGTGACTATGTGTATGTTCGTGTGATATTAGGGCTGCCTGCTTTTGCAGGGGGAGGTGGGGTATCATGGAGCCAGGATGATGAGGTCACACCTTAACAAAGTAAATCACTGCTTGCTGAAGGAGGGAACGTGGGAGACTACTAACTACACTGTATGACCAGGACTATTAGTAGGAGCTTGTTATACATTAATGTATGTAGATACACACACATTGGTCATCCATAAACAAGAAAGCAGGGATACATTAATAATTGACTGTCAAAGGCAAGGGAAATTTATCTCAACCTAACACACTTCTGTGCAGTCTGCTATTCCCGCATCAAACAAAATCCCATGGGGGAATTTCTCAGTGTAGGTAGCCATGCAGAAAAAATATTCTCCTTCAGTCACTGTCTTGAAAGCCCCCTGCCATTACAAGTGAAAAAACACATTCTGATGAACCTTCAAGGTCAGCAAGCTGCCTCTTCCCCAGTCTTTTTACATTTCAAAAATAGACCCTGCTGCTGAATAAGCTTAAAACACCACCATTGTAGGTAAGAGAGATGTCACAACTGAACTCCTACATCAAAGGCAAACAGGCAGTGAAACAGCATACAAGGTAATTTGGGGACATTTGATCAATGCAGACAGCATAACCAGCAAATGAAAAGAGAGACATGCTGCAGGGTGTTTTGTCAACACTATTGGATCTGGGTGTTTTAGGTACTTTATTACAATCCAGTTGTCAAAGGAAGCTGTACAGTATGTGCCCAAAGGGCAGGTGGTAATTGGATTTAGAAATGAATTGTGAACCATGAAAGACTGTGAAACACAACAATCCTTATCCTACCTGCTTGATAGTGCATAGCACCATTTGCATAGGTACTCAATTGCTGTTAATGTTGTGCATCTGAGCTCCCAATTAACACTTTTTCCCCCCTGCATTTTATATTGCTGTTTAACACTGATGTACCCGTGAAACTGATGAAATTGCAGCTTTGTCTTTCTGTAGCTGTTCCAAATTTTCACTTCCATGACAAAGGTGAGACGAGAACCTTGCACTCAAACTGCTGGATTTCAATCCCACTGCAGCTTTGCTAATGTGCTACTGTGTCCAGTGGTATCTAGCTAAAGGACAACTGGCCGTGGTATTTGATGGGATAGTTACACAAGCATTGATATGAGCTATAAAAGATGTTTAAGTATCTTTCACTCCCAGGCTGCACATTGCCTCCATTCTCCGATTATAAAAACATATTTACAGCTAAGGATGATGATATGAACACATTTTGTTGCCGCTCACAAATTCTTGTGTCTTGTTCATTGAAGCATCTTTAAATTCTTAACAGCTCACTGGTCCTTCCTACCAATATTAAATGAGGATGTCTCTCTTACTTTAACTCTCTGTGTTCTTCACACATCCCAAACAACAACGCAGTACAGACAAAGATTATGATTACTCCACAGATGAGGATTTCGCACAAATACTGTAAGATCAAGAAATTTGCATTATAAGATTCCCAGGTCAGTGCATTATTCAAATCAAGTCTATGGCAGAAACTACAGGAGTTTCAAAGAGCGAGTGAAGTGTGTTGATCACCCTTTGCTAATAGCCAAGTCTCTCTGCTAATAATACAGTAAGAATGGATGAAAAACAAATTATTCTCACAGTCAGGAAGCAAAACACTGAATTATTAATAAGAGCTTTCTCTGGATATAAAAACATTCTACATTGTGCTATGTTATTTTGGAGGCCAAAAGGACCAGCATATAGTAACTGGTCCCTACTGGGGATTCTGATAATTGAAAGGGTTTATTAACATAGCTCCTAGCTGGGGTATCCACTACTGCACCAGTTCAATTGCTCTGGGGTTTTGTTTGTGTGTAAAAGAAGCCATCTTGGTTGGCTGTGCCATAGACTTTCACCTTTTGACATTAACTGTTTCACAACAGAGATAGCAATCATCTATAACGTAATAATTAATTGAATGATTTCCATTAATTAAAAGCAGTAAGACCTTTGGATGCAGAGTATTTATTGATCATAGGTTTGAGTATGATGCACACATCTTTTATGGTGGTGTACTTAGTGATGCTATAACCACTCTCATTTAGTGCTGTAACAATGTGCAATACAAAAACAAAACATACATAAAATGATTGTGTTACTACCCTCACACTGCAGTTCTGCAACCAGAACATGTCACTCTTAACTACAGGCATAAAAAATGTGAATAATAATGTGACTGGACTGAAAAGAATTCTAATAAGGAATATTACTGCCCATGCTGAGGGTAATTTTGTAACTAAACAATCTAATTAATGTTTCTTGATTTTGTTGTTCTTCACTGCTAACATCATTTTATGTGTGCAGCTGCGCACATCGGTGAGACTTTAATATCCCATCTGTTTTTCTTGTTGGACAGAAATTCTGCTCATGAGTCCACCATTTATTTATTTCAGCCCAGGAGGCACTTGATACCGTTTTAAACCCAACATTGCAACTTTTACTAAATTAACTTTAAATAAAACTGGTATGTGTGTTGAAATGCACTCAAAACACATTCCGAAAATGAATATAAAAAATGAATAGGACAAAAAATAAGAATAATTCCACAAAAATTTCTCAGCACCACTAAAAACACGATTATATAGAAACTAAATTGTTTTTTGAAATCCTTACTATCTTTTTAATTTTCCAGTATATAATAATGGTGTCTGAAAAAAAGCACTCCTATTGTTGTATTCTAGGGTATTCTGCGGACAAAGGCTAGTTGTCTAGAAGGTCTAGGTGTAGCATAATAATAAAGGCCTATTACAGTGAGATATGATCTAATGTATAGTAACCCATCACACTGTGTAACCTCTTTTATTCTTGCAGGAGTCAAGGACACCATCTGGCTACCCTCCTCATGACACATGAGATGTCAGATGTCAGACTGGTGTGGTAAACCACATTATCATCCAACATCTGCCTCCCCAGTGAACATACCTACGTGCCTGGATGGCTATTGTTTGAGTGTGCAAGAAGGAGAGATGAGCTCTGCTTGCACTGGCAATCAAGCTGGAACAGTTAAATTCCTTGAATGTCTGTCACATTCCTATAAATTATATGTAGTACTGGAAGGAAACTGTGTTATATTGTTACATATTAAGGATTGCAAATCGACAAAAAGCTAAGTGCCATGTAAGAAAAGCGGAGTAACTACAACATAATACACATTTTATTGCTATAGTTGTCAGAAATTTGGTTAAGTGATCTGCTGTCTGGCTGTCAAGATGCATTATATTTATTTTACACTGTACTCATCATTATACTGTGGAGTATTCTGTATGTAAGTGTAAGAACCCTCTCCACCCCCAGCTACAAGTGCAAGATCCTACCATGAAAATCAACTAAATTCTTGTTGTAAAGATGAAAGCAAGGCCTCACATTCTATGCTGTGTTGGGCAGTGATATTTCAAATATAATTGACCATTGTCCGTATTCATGGGACTGCTGGCTCTAGCACAGCAAAATAAAATGCAGTGAAAAACACAAGCGCACACACACACACACACACTAGCACGTGATCACGTAGTTAACAGTACTTGCACTGCATTTATACTCAAGCATACCGAACGCATATAAATGGTCATTCGAATTTTCAATTCAACATAAAATACTGGCTTCAAATATAAGAATATCCAGTTCTTTGCTGAAACATCCCTCACCCTATATGTCCGTGACCGGAGTGAAGAAACGAGGTTGAGCCTTTCACTCGCTACGGAGGTCAGGAGGGACAAGTTGAGAATTTATGAGAAAATGACGTTTAATGCTTTATCTATGGCTGAGCCGACAGATGAGAGTACTGTACCTCCTGAATTTGTAGCATAAACCGTTTTACACACATCTGAATTTAACCAAGTAACCAGAACGCATAGTAAAAAATATATGCTTCTGGTTAAATTAAAATCTATTTCTGGCAGTAACCCCCCTCTGTGATAACATATATCCATTTACTCCATTTAGCAAATAAAAAATATATAAATTTAAAAAATAAAACAGTACAATCAGTTTCTTTCTTCTTACCTGAGAAACTGATTCTAAGTGTTGCTCCTCAGCAAATGGTGGAATTATCCTCTAAAATGAATGGCCAACATCGCCAGTCTACATGTAGCCCACTAACATACACAGTACAACTGTGTAGGTCTGTTCCAATTTTTTCTTCTCCTATGCCCCTCTTTCAGCCCAAAAATGTTTGCCTCTCCAGAAAGGAAAGGGGCACTTTCCTCTTTTAAAGGAAACTCCTGATAAGTTCCTTCCTCTGCACTACCACAACAATTGCATTCATGCAACCAGGAGCACTGGGATCACATCCTGTGTTTGAGGCACAACACTGCTTTCACAAAGCCTTACCCTACAAATCATGTTTCTGTGGCACTTATTTTAATGGACTTTAATGTGTTTAATCTGTGAAACTCTCTAAACTTCTGCTTGATAAAAAAAAAAACATTATTACTGAACCCAGCCCATGTATGTGCTCTGCAAAAACAGTTTAAGCCAAATAAGTAATTAACAATAAGTGAATGTTTTGAAACTGCATGTGATTGTGCGGCTTTGTATAAATCTGTGAGTTGGATAAATGACAGTCCAAGGTTAATTAATAACAAAGATTCAATCAAAAGTCTCAAGAAGTTTAATGTATCAAATCCTTGCAGGAGTAGTGGTGTGTTGTAATTCATCCACTGGGTGGCGTATTTTTCATTTCTCATAAGAAGACCCATCAATGCAGTGTACCACTCTTACGAACATTTCAAAGGGCCATAATTGTTTTTATTTACTCTGTAAATGTGTAGGTAATATGCTATCATTCAGCATTGCAGACCATGGTTCACAGATTACAACCTACATCCAGTGTTGACTACTACTACTGGTAACCATGGAGGTGATCTTCCCCTAATTCTATCCAAGCCCACAACCTTACATTAAAGCGGTTATAACATATTAAATGACAATATGAAAACAATGTAACAATGAAGTGTGACAATGATGAGTGTTTAGCTCATTGTTTCGCTGTCCAGCCCACTGCTTTACTGTTTTGGTTCAACTCACAGCTCTCATAATGTCTTTTTCAGCAACAGAAAGCAACTGTTTTCCATGAAAACAGTTGCATGGAAACCCACTGTAGGCCATACTATCTGGTTGGCACCAAATGACTGACAGACACAGTTAACGCGGTGAACATTGTGGAACATTTGGCAGCTAAAAAGACAGATATTTCCCAGTTAAGATTTGGTGGAAACTAAAAACAGAGTTTGAAGTTGAGTGAACACTGGACTTGTATATGCAAATTTGCAAACAAATGTGCACCTTATTAGCTACCTATGCCAATACTTCACATAGCTGGCTAGATAACAACTGCATAAGCAAATATGTATATAAAAAACTCAAGCACCTGATTCAAAATACCTCTTGATATGAATGCCAGCAGGACCATGCATCAACAAATTAGCTAGTTAGCTGATGTGAAGCTTTCCCCCTGTCAGTGGAGAAGAGCTAGAACTCCAGACAGGCTGGACAGTAGAGTTTCACCCTCTACATTGAAGTGCTCTTTTTTTGGGCTGCAGTTGATACGAAGAATGGCTGACTAATGAGTGTGCATTAAGGATATTTCCTCCACAAACCACACCCCCATTTTGGTAACAGTAGTGGCCAGGTTATGTAACAGTAGTGACTACAGCAGCAGCGTTCCTTCTTAAATACAGCGTCCAACTGCAAAGGATGCATTCGACGTATGACGTAAGAAAATTCAAAGCAATAAGGTATTTATTTGGCTTATCTTCAATGTACTGGCCTTAAAGAAGGCTGGTCAGTTTAGGAAAGTTTGTTATGTTTGTGATAGTTTTACAAAAACAAATGGTTTTTGAACTCAATACTTACGAATCTTGTTTTCAATGCGTGAATGCATATCAAAGCAAAAGACTGAGAGCACTTGGTGGTGGACAGGGATATTATATAAAAAGGTCACCTGTACACACATTACGTAAACACAGGCATACTTAATGTTTGTTGTTGTTAGTATTTTTACATCCATACCAAGCACCACATGATTTCCACTAGTTTACCCAAGTTCTGACTCTACAAAGATGACAAAGAAAGGAAAAGTAGCCAAATCCAGGCTTCATGTGTTTCATGTTTTTCATTATATGAAAATTTCTGGGGGCTAGCATTATTTGCCCTGTCCTACTGGCAATTACATCCCTGTTTCTTATTTCTGGTTTGGTTTGTTGAAGCATTTGTGTTTGCAACCTTTCCAATCTGTAATGTCACCAGTGTATACCAGTGTATCCCTGATTCTAGTGTTAGCTGCTATGTCTCTGCATCAGTGGTGAACAGCATATTACCGGTGACAAGCCTCAAAAATACAAATGATAATTCAAGTCAGATGAAGTGATGGATGATTCATAATGAGTGTTTCACAATCAAAAATGATCACCCAAATGCCTGCTTCACCACTGTTTTCACTGAGATAAATGTGAGTTACATGGGAAACTTTTCAAAGTAATCCAGTTGAGCAACATGAAGGATATTAATAAATAATAAATACTTAAATTAATAAAAGTAAATAAAATAAATTACTGCAATGCGGAACTAGATACAGACAAACCTATTGTCCATATCATCATGTCATACCATATCATATGATAAAGGAAATGGCAAATACAGATTTAGGAAACATTATAAATTCAATAAATCTTTTTATTTAGTTTATTTGGCAGAATGCACACACAAGAATAGACCCAAAGAATCATGTTCTGTTGCCATCATATCTGATAAAAAAAACTATGCAACTCTCTATCAACACAGATTTTGTTTGCAAAAAAATGACATGAAAAAGTGACTGTTTACTTGTAACATTGTTTTTACGTAATCACAAGGAGTGTGTATAAAGAGAGAATGACAAAGGTAATAAAATACAGAGGATCATAAATCTGGTAAGAATGAAAGTGACAGGATTAGGAAGCAAAACATGTTTCAAACAAATAGAGCAACTGCATATTTTTGGTAAATGGCATAGGATTTAAGGGTGAATAAATGTTCTTTATTAACAGAAACATACTGACAGCATTTTAGAGAGTTGATAGTTTCCAAACAGTGATTGTCTTTGCAATTATGGTATATACAACACCATCACTCTGAATATGTTATAAAGGGCCAGCTCTATGTTGCATAGATATGCTTCTGCACTGATTATAAAATATCAAAGCTCAAAAATAAAATCATTTCATACATAAAAAGTGGTAACTGTTTATATTTGTGTCTGGTGTATAAACAACATTTTCCTTCAAAATAACTATTGTAACTATCTGCTCTGTGCAATAGACCCCTGGATACAAATATACCACACCCGTTCATTAACAAAATTCATTTAAAAGAATGAAATAGAGTAAAATGATAAACCCTGTGATAAACTGTTGGTGAATATTTGGTGAGATGGCATATTTCAATAAATCTGGACTATGTACAAAAACCTATATTTATTATTACAATACAAATTAATCTTATTTACAGTTTGAAGGGATTTTAAACAATCTCATTCACTCCTGTCTAATTACTGGAAAAAAGAATTACTTGTGGGTAAAAACATTGAGATGACTGTGTACGTCCCCTTAGGTTTAAAAGAGCTGAAGTCAAGAATTTAACTTGTTAGGAGAACGTAATTGAGTGTACATGAGAGAGTCTAATTTGCCACATAAGTAATCATTTTTTTGGTGAAACAGATAGTTCAACTCTTGGGAACCTAAAACCACCTCTTGAACCACTGTCACTGCTGGAAGATGAAGACAATCTTGACTTTTTAGAGGGCAGAGAAACATTTGCACTTCCCTCTGCTCCTGCTTCACTGTCCTCACCAAGTGTCACTTCATATGAGCCCTTTGACTTTGAACCAAAACCTCCAAAGGTGCCAAACTTCAACTTGCCTTTCTTTCCTTTGACCTTGCTTCCTCCTAGGTCTAATGAAATGTCACCACCCTCAGCTTCTAAGTGAGCTGAAGGAGAACTGACTGCAAGCCCCCCTTCATCACTCAGAGAAGATGACCGATGCCTTGATTTCTTGAATAGATCCAGTGAGGCTGACTTGCCTTTGGTTGACACACTGAGTCCAGGATCACCCTCTAATTCTATTTTTCCACCCATCAGTTCCCCAGTGTGTACACTTAAATCTTTAGAGCCCTTACTGCCTTTTCCACTAGTACTCAATTCTGCCTCTGGTCCCCGAAGGTCCCCTGCACTACTGCCCTTTGCTTTTGATTTGCCAAAAAATTTTGGCACCTTTACCTTTACTTTGCCCTCACTGTGCCTCAGTTCTGGACTAGGAACCTCAATATTTTGTGAGCTGGTCTGACAAATAACAGATGGAGACTCTATGTTAATTCCTCCACTAGCTGAAAGTTCCGATTCAACATTTCCTCCACCATCTTTGCTTTCCAGTGGAGGCAGAGCAATACCAAATTTTGGTACCTTGATTTTGGGAAATGTTACTGTACCCTCTGGGTACTGAAGGCCACCACTTGCATTGCCCCCTGAAACACTTGCATCAATCTCTGCACTTCCTTTCACATTTGTCATTTTAATGTTGGGCATCTTTAATTTGATATCTGACCCTTCCAATTTAACATTTGGACTGTCAGTACCAGAACCTTCAATAGCGGTGTTCAGGCTAGCAGATGGCATATCAATGTCAGATGATTTCAGTCCCTCTGATAAAGATCCATCGCTTTTCACTTTTGGTGATTTGATATCTAATTCCACGTCAGGAAAATGAAGCTTTCCAAAGAGAGGCTTCTTTACCTTTGTTCCTTTGACATGAACATTGGGTGTCTCTACATCCACATCTGCTGCTGGTGTTTCTGTGTCAAGTTCAGGTTTCTTTACCTTGGCCTTCACTTTAGGAAGTTTAAATTTGCCCTTTTTCCCCTTTACATTGATGTCAATATCAGGGGCAGCCAGACTAGCTTCGGTATCTGGGAAACTTACTTCTGTTGTGGAACCTTTTGCTCCTACACTGAACATGGGTGTCTTGACCTTGGATCCAGGCCCCCCAACTTCAGGGGATTTCATTCCAAATTTAGGACCTTTGAACTTAGGAAATGTAACACCTGTCTTTCCACCTTCCATTGTGATGGAAGGGCCTTTGATATCCCCTTCTACTTTGGGCACTGAAGCGTCAACCTCACCTATGATTTTAGGACCTTCTAGGTTTACATCAAGTTCAGGTGCTTTAACATCAATGTCTGGACCTTCCACTTTTGGACCTTTGATGTTCAGTGATGGCATTTTGATTTTAGGCATCTCAAATCCACCCTGGAATCCCTCACCATGTACATCTGGACCTTTGATGTCAACGGTGGCTGTTTTTATGTCTCCTTCAATCTTTGGAGCTGACACGTCCACATCACCTTCGAGTTTGGGACCTTTAAGATTGAAATCAAAATCTGGCATCTTCGGTCCTTTTATGGTTGGTATCTTAACTTTAGATCCTTTGATTTTTGCATCTGGCCCTTCAATGTTGATTTCTGGAGCTTTGATGTCAATGTCAGGTGATTTAAAATCAATGTTAGCTTTAGGAAGGTTTAAATCAACATCTGGACCCTCCACTTTTGGACCTTTAATGTTCAGGGATGGCATTTTGATTTTAGGCATCTCAAATCCACCCTTTGATCCTTCAATGTCAACCTCTGGACCTTTGATTCCAATTTCAGGTGCTTTTATGTCTCCCTTAATCTTTGGAGCTGACACATCCACATCACCTTTGAGTTTGGGACCTTT
>JBBMJY010000002.1:13045076-13064817 GCA_037833715.1 Toxotes lorentzi | reverse complement strand
CCCTTAATCTTTGGAGCTGACACATCCACATCACCTTTGAGTTTGGGACCTTTCAAATTGAAATCCACATCTGGCATAGAGATTTTCGGTCCTGAAATGGTTGGCATGTTGAATTTGGGTCCTTTGAGTTTTGTATTTGGTCCTTCAATTTCAAGCTCTGGTGCTGTGATGTCAACGTCAGGTGCTTCCACGTCAATATTGGCTTTTGGAAGGTTTATATCAACATCTGGGCCTTCCACTTTTGGACCCTTTATGCCAAATGATGGAATCTTAAATTTCGGCACTTTGAATCCACCTTTGGGGCCTTCAAAGTCAACATCTGGCCCTTCAATGTCAATCTCAGGAGCTTTTATTTCTCCTTCAATCTTTGGAACAGAAATATCTGCATCACCTTCGATTTTAGGACCTTTCAGCTTGATGTCAATATCTGGCATCTTTGGCCCTTTTAGGGTTGGTATCTTGACCTTGGGTCCTTTGAGTTTTGCATCAGGGCCTTCAGTGTCAATCTCTGGAGCTTTTATGTCAATCTCAGGTGCTTTCACATCAATGTTAGCTTCAGGGAGGTTTATATCAACATCTGCACCCTCCACTTTTGGACCTTTGAAGCCAAATGATGGCATTTTGATTTTAGGCATTTCAAATCCACCCTTTGGTCCTTCTATGTCAAACTTTGGTCCTTTGATATCAACATCAGGTACTTTTATGTCTCCCTTAATCTTTGGAGATGATACATCCACATCACCTTTGAGTTTGGGACCTTTCAAATTCAAATCCACATCTGGCATGGAGATTTCTGGCCCTGAAATGGTTGGCATGTTGAATTTTGATCCTTTGATATTAGCAATTGAATTCTGAATGTCAACATCTATGGCTCCACCATCAACTTCTGGTGCTTTAATATCAACTTTAGAATTCTTTATGTCAATATCAGGTTTGGCTCCTTTTATTTTTATATCACTTTTTACAAGAACCACTTGTGGTACTTTACTCGCAACCCCAGGAGCCACAAATGATGGTGTCTTTATCTGAGGCATTTTGAAATCTCCTTCCTTCAGCTCAATATTTACATCTGGGCCTTTAATGTCTGCTTTGGGTGCCTTTATTTTTCCCTCAGTCTTTTGCATGTTTACATCAAGATTTCCCTCTGCCTTAGAACCCTTTAGGTTTACATCTATACGTGGCCCAGATATAGATGAAATTTGAACCGTAGACACCCCCATTTTGCTATCACTCTTTGGTAGTTTGGTTTGAATGTGAGAGTTCATTTCAGGTGGTGTAAAGTCACTGTCAGCCTCTGGAAGTCTTACTTTCACAATTGGTCCTTGAATACTAGCACTGGACCCTTTGATTTGCATATCTTTCTCTTTGATGTCTTGTTCTGGTGTTTGCACCTTTTCGTATGTCATGGGTACTGACATATCTGCATCACCACTGAGTTTAACCCCAACACTAGTTCCCTCTTTCTCTTTTCCTTTCATGCCAAATCCAGGCATCTTGATTGTTGACATTTTTATGCCACTCACAGTGCCCTCAGTTTCATAGCCTGGAACTTCTGTGTCTATTCCAGATGTTCTTGTTCCTCCTTTTGTGCTTGGCAGGTTGATATCAACCTTACCTTTTGAAACTGAACTTGTGAGGTTAACATCCACACCTGCCTCTGAAATCTTGCCTGATCCTGAGGAATATCCTGAGGTAACATTGCCTAATGTAATTGCTGATCCTCCTATCCTGCCACCTCTCAATTCAGCATCAATATCTATGGACCCATCTCCACCATGTCTGACATTTGAAATATCAGTACTGCCTGATCCCTTTGCCTGCGGATGACTGATGGTAATTTCAGATACCTTCACCTGCGTTCTCTCACCTGAACTTGACCCTCCATTCTCATCAGTCGACATTACCTCTGCACCTCCCAACCTTCCTACTGTAACATGCCTACTCCCAGTCCTAACTCCCCCACTGCTCCAGCGTGTCTCTGTAGAGCTAATGTGTGGCCCAGTGTAAGAGACATTGCTTGACTCAAAAACTCCCTCTTCTGTTCCATCTTTACCTGAAGTGCTGCCATGTGAGATTCTGATACGAGGAGACCCATCTCCTGATTCGTGTCTTAGCCCCTTGAACTCTGGGCTTGAAAGTTCAAGTTGCTCACTTATGCCACTCGGCATATCCACAGTGTAGGTAGTGATGCGGCGGGTGATGGTAGTAATTGTGCTGCCATCACTGCTTGTGCTGCTGTGCCGCTCTGTGCGAACATCAACTCCCTCTGCAAGGTCTTCAGACTTCAGCCTTGGTTTGATCTTTTTTGTGTATATTCTCTTGTAGTCCTCATCATCCCCACTCTATTGATTGAAAAAGACAAGAGAGCATACAACATGCAAATGTTATTATACCATGTATATTGTTCAGTGGCTTCCCTACAGCCAAGTCAGATATCGTATTACTTACAAGAATAATGTCTGGACTCGAACTTCCCAACCGGGTCTTCCCTTCCCATGTCAGTGTGCCCATTGGTGAACGACATGGTGTGCTCAAGGGTGAGCAGTAAGGGGATTTGTCTCCTTTGTTTTGTAGTTTCAGTCCAACCTTGTGGCGGTTCAGTGTCTTCAGTAGCTCAGCTGTTTCTGATGAGCTCATGTTATCAAAGTAGATAGTGGCACCCACAATCTGGTCACCTGTGAATTACGTGGAGACAGCAGCAAAAAAAGTCTGTTAAGAATAGTAGAGATTAGTCTGCACATAGGTGGGACAACTCTTACTTCATACTTGATGAAAGACACTAATTTGAGAAAAAAGGAAGTTGCTACCTTCGTATACTTTTCCAGAACGTGCTGCAGGTGACTCTCCTTTCACCTCCTTAACAAAGATTTCTCCTCCACTTGTCTGTTCAATGGTCAAGCCAGTTTTGTCTGGGCCTTCCCAGTCTGGAAAGAGCACCTCCCTGGTTTCTTCTTCTTCAGCCATCTGTAAACATAATCAAATAATGGGTTCAAGAGAAAAAAGGTTGCTGGCAAGCATTTGCATTTATAGATATACAGAAGAAAATATGGAAAATACTAGGAATTTATTGTGACTTTAATTTCAGAAAATACCTTGTTTTGTGTTTCCTCTGTTTATCCCCTGGTGTAATGGAAACGTGGCCGTGGTTTTCCTACATAAAGACAACACAGTGTTAATCACTGGGACAACAAGAAACAAAATAAAGTGACTAGTGAGTTTATGTTGACAAAGTATTTTATTCAGACAGATTGTTTTTTTCACCCTTAAAACTAACTCTAAATTTGTATGAATTAAACATTTAAGAAGAGTAGGTCTAGCTTGTAGGAGCCAATAATGAACACTAGATGGTAATAAAACACTGTCATACAACACAGCCTCTACCGCCCCAAAACATCAAACCATCATCTCCCTCCCTTCTAAGCACTCCGTGTTTTTGAAATTTGGTCGGAGTCAGACCACACCCAGCCCTGAGGAAAGGAGCACGATTCTATGCCTACACCCCAGCACTAATGTCAATAGAAAGAACAATGATGGTTAAAGCTGCCTTGCTTTAGGAAAACACACACAGAAGTGCAGACATACACAGTAACACATACTGTACATCAACATGTAACCACACACCCTCTCATTAACACACATGCACATTTACCAACAGTACTGTAATACTAAAACAGTTCCACATTTGTATATGCTCATACACACAAGGCCCATCAAACTTCTTATTGTGTTCTTTAATGACAACTACATTTCAGTTTCAGTCTAGGTTCACCATATATTTGTTGTAATTGTTTTCATGACTATCACTGCATCACAAAGAGGATCACCTTTAAGGCACCTTAAAGGTGATCCTCTTTGTGATGCACAAATCATGTTACTTACTGGGTGTGGTAATTAGATTTGTTGATACTGTTGGCCATGATAAAAAAAAATATATTTTTCAATAAGTAAACAGTGATGCAACAACTCATCATATTTCTATCATATCAAGCTAGTTTAACTTTTCTTTTCTTTTCCCCACACATACACACTCATCGAGAGCAGTTTGATGTTCATTTTCTTGCTCAGACACTTTGCATGTACATAAAGACACAGGGAACCAAATCATCACCCTCAACATAAAGGGCCATTTCTACCATCTGAACAATAGCCACTGAGGAGTTCAGTAATACATTGCATGAGCCAACAGTTCCTTGTTCACAGGGCCCATTCAGAGAGTCTACATAATAATTTGTGGAACTGTGTTAGAAAAAACTGTCTCCTATCCAAAACAAAACAGATTGTTGTAAAAAAAAAAAAAAAAAAAAAGGCAAGCAACCAGTCAGTTTGACAATGCTGAATGATATTGCACTGTGAGACACTAATAAAAGCTGTGTCACCACAGTCATTCCATGGAGAGGAACATTCTGCTTCTGTCTTGTGCAGCTTACCACATTAAGCAGTGCAGCAGTTCAGTGGGTTTCAGCAAATTGTCTATTTGCCTGTAATCAGCCAATTTAAATGGCAAAGCCTATCCACGCAAAGACACAAAAGAAACAGGATGTGAGTCATGGTGGTAGCTGGTTGCTTTCCTTTTTATGGTGTGGACGTGACAACCAGGAAAGAGACAGTAGCTTTATGACTCTACTCCATACCTATTCAGAGCATTGCAAGATACAACTTCTGGGTGGTCAGCGAAGCGCTTCATATAAGCATCTTCCTCTGTGTGATCTATTCCCATTAACTTGGTTTGTCTTGGCTCTGTCTTCACCCTGAGATAAGTAGCCTCTAAGACCATTACTTAAAGTGACAACACATATTCAATTTGTTAGATAGTGTTTAACAAGCTGCAGGTGTTCATTTAAATCACACGTCATGTATAAGTAGATAAGACAAACTGAGACGTCATTTGGGTCAAAGAATACATTACCGGGATTCTTGTTGTAAAGATGGGGTTCCATGAGATCGGAAAAAACAATTTAAGGTCTGAGTAAAGGAAAACTATGACTGAGAAGAAACGTCTTATATAATATTTACAAATGTTTATTCTGGCTTTACATTTTCAGTTTTAAAAAAAATATATCTGTCTGAATATTACCAATTTGAGATGCAATTACTTCAAAACACACAAACATTGGATCTACACTATTTTGCACGACTGTAAATATCATAATTACACCAGTGAGCCACAAACCTCCACCCCCCGCTCACTGAAGCTGCCACACTGTTCTGCAAGATAACAAGGTGCTGGGAACAAGAGGAACCTGAGGCAAAGATATAGAAGCAGCTGTTTCAGTAACATGCATTAGTTGTTCAACGGCCATCTGCCAATCTCCCGATATTGCCAGCATACAGGATTTTAAACAAATGAGAAGTTTGGAAGAAGACAACATTGATGTTTTGGCTAGTTCACATACAGTAACTATGTCTGGATGTTCTCCAGTGACTTTACATAGAGACTGACCCAGATATATTGTACATTTTTTGGCAGAGATGAATAGATCTACATCCAAATTACTAAAAAAATATCAAAAACAAAGCTGTGAAGACTTCTGTTAGTAAAGATGATGAAACTAAAATGAACAGAGTAGATTTTAGTTATATGCAGGGTGTGTGAGAAAGCATTAATAAAAAGGTAGTTTGGAATGCCAAATGATTTGCAAACTGCTCTCCCTAGTTTGTTGGACCCTGTCCAAGAACACATAACACGCAATGCACCAATTAACGCAAGTCAATAAATAGACTGGTCCTGCATGATGAGGAACTCTGGAAAATGCATGCAATGCTTTGAGGTAATATTGAGGCCTCCCTTCAAAATAGCCTTTTGCAGACTCTCAGGACTGAGTAAGAAGGGCCAGGGCCACTCACAGTGATAATACCAGAGATAGGGATGGTGTTTATGCCAAAGATGACGCCAACCACTCGCAGGCATCCACAACCTGATCTTCTTCCCCCTCTCTCTCCCTGTTTACTCCTCCCTCCTTCAATCTCATTGTGTGTGTCAGAGTGACTTTACTGAACCTTGAAATGTGAATCTTATCAAGACCTCAAGCCTTACTATATCCTTACTATGTATCCAGTACAGCTAAAATGTGTGACTATGGATGGGACAAATAAGGCAGTTTGCAGTGCTGAAGATTCAGTTTTACCCAATTAATTCATATAGATCAAATTCCACTCAGGTCAGCTGACACTGCCAGTTATAGCATCTAAGCCAGGCCCCTCTGATCCCAGCTTGAGAGTATTTGGACTGAACCAAAAGAATTTGTGTTTTCCCCATGGGTCACAGTGCAGCTCAGTTTACACGTCCACCTCCTCTCCTCAGTCAGTAAATGAAAACAGACAAAAATAGCTGAAAAACATTTCACATGATCTTGGTTTCCTCACTTTTTCGTTCTTCCACATGCTTCTCAGGGCTTATTGATATTGCATGAAACTATTTAGAGCTCACAAAAAATTCCCCAAGAGCAAGGGAGCAAAAACAGTTTTCTTGTTCATTTCTCAATTTCTCACTCAAAGGAATAACCTCAGGACACAACTCTCTTACTTCCCCTCTTTTTCTTTGTTTTCCCTCCTGATCCATCTGTCTATTTTCATGCATAATCACCTTTCATATTAAAACTTCTTTTCCACCTCCCACATTATACCCTTGCTCTGAGGCTCTCCATGATAGAGAGTGAACTATTTGGGCCGTCCTTGTTCTCACAGCTTTGACATATTCCTGGCAGCAAGCTACAGGGAAGAGTTGAGGCTCACAGCAATATAGAAGGGAAGGAAGGAAGTTAAAGAGAGGGGGAAGATGGAAAGAGGAGGAAATGGTTAAAGAAAAATGAAAGTGAGCAAGATTACAAGTAAGAAAGGGGGAGGAATGGTGGTGAAACTGCTCTGTGCAATGTTAACTTACAAGTTAACAGCGAAGAGGGGGTAAGACAGCCAAGTAATGAAAAATGAAACAAAAATTCGGGGCTCTCACTGAAAAGCGTTCTCGGAGGCTTACAGTACCATACTGTGCATCCTGAATATTTACAACAAAGTCTCCTTTTCCTTTTTCATTCTTTACTAAACTTAGTCTCAAATGTCAGAATCTCTCTTTAGACAAGCTTAGAATGAGCCCGAAAAAAGCATCAACTATTTTGGAAATAGAGCAAAGATGAATCCAACAAATGATCCAAAAAGGTCATATATGATCTTCATACGTAATCGGGTGTGGTTTGTTTTGTAAGTAAGCCCCATGTAAGTAAGTCTCTGTTCTTAGGATCATAAGACAGGCAGACAGTCTGTGACTCAGAGCGATCAGGAAGCATGACAGTCAAACAGTCCTCTACTCTATCCCCTGCATTTCTCTGTCTTTCATGTCTGTGAGTGACATTACCATTGTCACATGTCCTTAAATTTGATTAGTGATGTCATCTAAAGCATAGTAGAGGGACACACAAAATCAGATTTTTTTCAAAAAGCTTTGACAAAAACCACGGAGGAAGAGAGAAAATTAGGGTAAAGGGAGATATATGGGCTTGTCTATCTATCATATTTTATTATGGCCTGGTATGTGTGTTGAGCCAGGGGCAACGTGGGGACAGACAGCCAGACAAAAGCTTCTGTTAGCTGGAGCGCAACCACAGAGTGTTTCTGGATACGCCTCTCTCGTGGCTTGTCATTGGCCTACAGAGGCTGCATATGTTTTGGGATTAGTATAACTTTTCCCTCCGCTCAAAAGGAATCAAGCTCCCACAGACACCGACTACAAACAGTTAAAGCAGTGTTAGCTTGGCGGGCTTTTGGCATGGTTGTTTCATAAGAGGAGGAAAGGGGTTCGAGTGGAACAGGTGGTCGCTGGGGGAGGAAGGAGGGGTGCGAGAGGAGGCACAGGGAGCAGAAGCAGCCAAGTGTCAGGTTTCTACAAGGCAGGCCTTTCACAGCTGAATAACGGTGGCATGACCTTCCAGGTTCAAAGGAGGCTTTGCAACAAACATTCCAACAGAGGTTTGGCGTCTGGCCTGCATAATGGAACACTGTTCTAAGGTGACACAGACTAGATTATCTTGCAGTGGAGAGATTGGTAGTAAGACATGATGTTTTCTTTGCACCCCAGATGTGGTGTGTTGATCTTTTGCATCTAAGGACACTTACCTTGGATTGCTCAAGCAATGCCAAGGGCTTCAGTCTGATGCTGCGTTGCTCCTTTCTTGACTTCTGTGGACAAAAACAACAAAATTGGACTTTATTTAATATGATTCAAATGATAAATGAAATTAAATTATCATAGGCAATACAAAAGAAACCCCTCCTGATTTTATCGTGCTGCCTTCTTAAGCAATAACACACTATGTTTCAGCTGCATGTTTGACAGATAAGTTAACATATTCCGCACATACAAATCATTGTTGCATTATGAGTTGTGTCCCCACATGGCATGAAGCCACATACTGGTGTTACAGTCAAGATTCATTCACTGCATTTCAGTGTACATGCTCGATGAACCCTCCACGACCAATCAGATCCTTGAGAGGCTATAATAATTAACCAACCAATGGTAGCAGTATTGACCCTGGCAAGTAATTATGCAAAAAACTCCCTTTAAGTAAATAAATCCTGCTGCCTGTTTAGTGTGGCTCTCACTTCTGCAGAGGGGAGACACACTAACACACGTCTATCCAGGATCCTGTTCAGTTTGATGTAATATGAAATTGAAAGTCAAAAAGAAGCAAATCCAGTTGTAGAGGAATTCTAAAAGGAAATGTTCTCTAAAGTATGTTTGTGAATTCTTCTGCTCTGCTGTAGCTCAAGCGATGACTGTGAGACAAGCCTTCCCTACCAAGGTGTGTACAAAACCACTACAGTATAACAGTAGAAACAGGCAGCCAAAATAAGGCAATATAGCAATAAAATGTTGTTGCAACTGTATTCATTATTTGGATTTTAAGTTTCATTTTGCATGTCGAGTGAATCTTACTTTTACCCGCTGTAACTAGCCTGAAATCTTATAAGACTTACGTGGATTATTGCTTCAACCCACAGGCATATTGTGAAACAAAGCCTTCTCTTTGTCAGTCTCAGTACAAACAGAACCAGACTTGATGTATGCACAGACAGGCATCTACCGGTGGGAACATGTCCCTCAGAAAAATTCTTCTGAGACAGGCTCTCCAAACCCATCATTACCCTCCCCCTCCCCAGTCCCCCTTCTTCAATAAACTAAAGTGCTCATTACTGTGGTGAAAATTATGCCAAATAACTCTGTTTGTGAGACTGAAACCATTTCTAAACAGTCAGGCTTGAAATACCCACCCCAAACACTGAATGCAATTGAGAGAAGGTGGGCAAACATGTCATTTAAAAGGAGCAATATTGGTGCAGAGCTTGTAAAGTGATTTAAAGATTTGCCCAAGAATGCATTGTTGTCGACTGCCTTTCTGAACTGGTCCTATACTGAAATAGATGGGACATAGCTGAGATAAATGCCAGCCACTACGTGGTTGTCATTTTGTTTGCGTAGGGAGACCTGTGCCACACCAGCTGTGTACACTCTCTATCCCATACTCTCGTTACAGAGAGGTATTCATCAGACTGAGCTGACCGAATAACAAAGGTGCCCAAAGCAAAATTAGATAAAGATTCTGAGATCTCTGTGAAAGAGACTTATTTTTGTTATTGTTGATGAATGTGATTTCCTGCAACATCCAGATTAATTAAGTAAAAAAAACAAAAAAAAACAAATACAGTCGTAGTTAGAAAGTAGATTTTTTTTTTTTTACAATGGCCATATCTGAGTAAACGAACTCAAGAGATAAGATATAGGTTGCCCCACCTTCTGTTTGGTGAGACCACACACATAAACACGCAGGTATGCACGGTTAGGTGAAATGTGGTCACCAACAGTGGGGAAAGCAAATAAAAACACACGCTGTGTTGAAGAGTAGAAATACCACGCCACAGTCCACGAGGTGGATCACATCGCTCGCCTCTGCGCTCTGCTTACAGAAGGAGCAGCTCAGTGCACAGCCCCACCCAGGCCTCCAGTCACACACATTCCTTGATAGAGCCGTCAGGCCAGCTGGAAGGGAGCCCAGCCTCTCCCCACAGTGACTAACTCCAAAGAAATGTCCTCTTTCTCTCTGATTCTGACTTCGGCCTCATTCTATGCCGCCCACCCTGCACCCTGCCTGAGTGCCCACCCCCCTGCAGTCAGTCCACCACACCCCCCGCCTCCAGGTTCTGCTCAAATAAACAAGAACACCACGTTCAGTCAGATATGCACATTTAAAGGCACCCTGAAACACACTCTCTCAAATGAACGCTGAGAAGTAACACAGGATTGGTCGAATGGATCCTACTTCTATCATCCACATTGCCATTGTTATTGTAATTGTTCATTAGTTTATCTGGCTCCACTTGTGCTTTCAGTTGATGCAACTAACGGCTCTCTGCACCTCACTGCAATTCACTTCCACATTTATCTGTTCTTCTGTGCCTTTAGGGCACAAAACCTGGTCTATTCAACTGTCATAGTTTGCACTTAAGTAGGTCACAGCACACTAGAAGCTGATCAAAGAGGTGTTAGTCAATCCATCTGGTAGATTGCCAAATCTAATCATTTTGGTGAACAGAAAACAGGAGCAGTGTGACAATGATTAAAGCTAAGTTGTAAGTGAATCAGGCACAGTGGTGCTGGTGAGTGATAAGATTTGATTATGAGCAAATAAAAAGGCCTCAGTGCAGAGAGGGAAAGATAGAGAAGCAGTGACCATGTTAAGTCTTGTTGTCAAAACAAAATAGGCTCTGTGTTCCCCCTCTCTGCGTTGTAGTTTGACACAGCAAGTACAACAAATACAAAAAGAGACAGGAGGCCCCAGCAAAGGTTTACTCTTCCCTCAAAAATGCAGATAGGACATGCATGTGTGACACATATAAAAGGAATGCACGTCAAAGTAAATGGTTCTTTTCTGCACTCCATAGTCCACATAGCCCTAAACCAAACCACAAGTCCTGCAGAAGACCAAAGCCTGCCCACTGACGCCAACTTGGCCTGCTGCTGATTAAACCATTGTGACTTTGGCAGGAGTCATGAACCAAATGGAAAAACTGATGAAAACTCTTAAAACACTCTTCTCTTGCTTTAACAAGATCACAAACAAGATCAGGGGTTGCGTTGAGAATACATTTAAACTCTCCCTTGATTTTCATGTACATAATATTTAAAGCCTAATGTTCATAAAGGGAGAGCACCTGAAAGGTCCTATATTGTATGAGATGGTAAGTGCCAGAAAGCTCATGGCTCGTTTGATTACTCATTGTTCTCTGTTACACCCATAGACATCCAAGAAGGGAGGATCTCACTTTGTATTTCTTCTCCTGGGGTTTCTTCCATTTTTTTACTCATGCTCTAAGGTTTTAAGGGGAGTTTTTCCTTAGTCTCATTTAGGAACTTTGCCTGCGTCATAACCTATTACTGAAGCTGACCTGGAAACATCTCTGAGGCTTTATATGTAATATTGTGCTTTGCAAAAAAAAAAAAAAAAGTAATAATAAAATTATTATTATTTTTTTTTTTTAAAAAGGAAAAAGAAAGAAAAGAACACAACAGTAGCATTTTTGCAAGAATGAAACAAAACATTTGACTATATCTGAAGTTCTGAAATGAGAAGTGATTCTAGGCTGGTTCCTACAGGCAGTTTCAGAGCCAAGAACATTGAGCAACTAGCAAAGTAAAAAAATAGGATGAAGAAAAGCAATGCCGTGTTTCTTCTGCACAGAGACATGCAGAATAACTGAGATGAAGATGACACAACTTGCATAACTAGTTACACCAGAAAGAAAGAGTAGAGTCAAAGTTTGTACAGCTCTGCCACAAAGGTAAGATATCATTTGAGGTTTGCGGGCATCCATGGCAACCTTATATAGGCTATGTCATGTGACTGTCCAACTTAAACTCAAATTAGTTTGGCAATTTAGTCAGGATTTGTTTCAGTCTTCCAAAGCTGCTGTTTGAAGAAGAACAAATGCAAGTCTATTCATGGAGCTGGAGGCGAAAAGGTTAAGAGGAGGGCTACATGGCAACCATAGCAGCAGAACGTGTATATATATATATAAGACTTCCTTCACTTTAGAACTTGAAGCATAAGCACTGCTTTCGGATTTGTATTCATACTTTGTATTTAGACCACACCAGAGTAGTGCAGAGCTGTTTAGAACAAGAGAAAGTGTTGGATTGTGAGGGTTAGGGGTGAGCGCCATCCTTGAGTCTCTTGTGCCAGATAAAGTAAGTCTAAACAAAGCCGAATGTATTTCTAAATTTACATTCCAAGCCCTGCTGCCCTGACATTTTGGACGCCTCATTCCAAATGGAGTTTTTGCAACAGATGCTGCATGTCATTCCTTCTGCAAGGCAACATAACAGTGTTTATGGGGGTTGGAGTGCAGGTCAGACAGTCAGTGGGGGGGCAGGTAAGCAGTGAAGAACAGCATGAGTTATGTAAGATTTATTGTTCTTGGATAGTTTTGTATCCCAGATGTTTGGCTGAGCAGTGGGGAAAGTTATTGGCTTATCAGAAAAATGATTCACACCCCTTTTTAAATTCCATGCTTGCAACAGTCCCACCAAACTTGAAGCTACAGGCAAGTCTGCACTGCATGCATGTGCATGGGTGTGACTTACAGGGGTATTATGTGTAACTTGTGATGACTTTCTCATCATACCTCTCAAATCACTATTTCTCAACAACAAGGCAGCCAATGCTAATGATAGGCACTCCACAGAGCATACTGAAGACATGCTGAAACATTCCAAACCAGCAGTGGATGGATGAGAAGGGAGTGGCTGCTGGGTGGATTGCCTAGAAAGACTTTCTAAAATCACACACTACAGTTAGATGTTTATTTGCAGCTGGAGGAAAACTAAACTTCCCTCACTGGAATGGTTGTGTATCTACAAATTCTCTATTGTTTTATTTAACTGATCTCTAGGGTGGGACTTCAGTGAGTCTGCTGGACCTTCAGGATATCCGAAAGCCCAGCTTTGAAATCTAAATGAATGCCAAGTGTGGAAAAAAAATACGCAATAGTTTGATTGCAATCATCCTCGCTTCTTTCAGCTTACTTGTTACATCCACCTCCCTTTTTTTTGCCTCTCCATGCTGTCCCTCCTTCCAACCACCCACTCAACAAGCCCATGAGGAAATGGCAGAGGAAGTGTGCTAGAGACCAGTTTCTTTCCGTTTCACACTGGCACGGCTGAGTAAGACCGCTCCCCTCGTCCGCACTGCCAGTCAACAGGGCAAGAATATGTAGTCGCTCTGGTGGAATGCTGTGATAAATATTTTGACATGGTCGAGTTTAGATTCCAAACAGTCATGAGGGATGTCCTTTTCTTTGGGCTAGTAAAGATGCTGTTCGTCACATGGGTGGCAAGTACAAACAACAAACAAACTCACCATGAGTGGAACTCACGGTGGGATATCGGCTATGACGACTAAGCAAGCTTTTATGAATAAAGCTTTTTTCAAAATTTCACAGTGTGATTTCTGGGATTCCAAATGTCTTACATCAATTTAGGTGACAAATTAGTATAGCCTCTGTAAAGCTGCAGTGAAAGTGCAAGTATTTAAATAAACAGTGTCCGCCCCAGGCCAAAACGAGGCCTCTTTAACTGACAGGCGTTTTAGCTGCAGGCGGCCAGGAACCAGTTCTGAAAGTTTCCATGCTTCTAATATAAGTACCGCATTTATTTTGTTTTAATGAGTCCGTGCCCTTTCTGGCAGCAAAAGCTCTCCAACTTTAGTAACGTAATGCAGTATTTCTCTCCATCAAGGAAAGCATACAATTTTTGAAATGCAAAGAACACTAAACATATTCTAGTTTAAAGGACATTTTACAATCCAAAGACCTTTTAGCCCTGTGTCACTATTGGTCTCTTCAAGCAGGCTGTGCCACAATCAATCACCTTGACGAGAGCAATTTGCGAAACACCAGACATTTTCAGCTGTGGGGCACTCAGCATGAGTTAAGAGAGCATTGTAGAAAAGAGTGGAGCACAAAGCAGCTCTCTCTAACGCTCCACTGAAATTTCTTTTGGGTGTGGCAGGAGGGCGCAGTGGAGGACAGGCAATGGCACACGGAGAAATTTTACTTTCAAGTCAATAAAAGGATTATGTCTGGTCTGGATTTTTTCTGTCTTTATTTTTTTTTTTTCCTCAACTCAAACAACTACATGACATCAAACACAGTCCAAAATATATGTGATGAGTCTAGCTTGAACCACACCTGGAAAGATGCCATTTAAATATACATTAGGCAGGAAAAACTTTTGCTCAACTCGTGGGTTTATAAAATGCGTTTCTCGCTTTCTACAAATGTGAGAAGTCTTCGCTCCCCCTCTATGCCTCAAACCTGGTTTCAATTAGCTTGTCTTTCCAAACCACTACATTCCATTACTCCCCTCCTCGCCCCCGCCCCGCCCATCCCCCCCTCACTAACTCACTCCCTGCCTCTCTTTCCCCGTCTTCCTCCCTCCCTCTCCTCTTCTTCCCCTTCTCTCCTCCCCTGCACACCCTGGCCGGTAGCCCAGGTTAAGAGACCCAAGGTAAAAGGCAGAAAAAGAAATCTCTCTCTCCTTAAGACTTTAAAAAGTAAGCCATAAAAAAACATACATGCCTCAGTACAAAGCAGCAGTGATAGTTTTCAGCTTTCTCTTATGTAACACCAGGAGGTACGCCTTGTTCAAAACTGATTTATATCACACTGAGAACCCTCGAGTTCACCACATTCCAGAGAAGCTGAAAAATGCCCATATATGAGATTTTCATTCTTCCATATGACTGATGATTATACAGCACCCTACAACCACACGCCACAGGAAAATAAAAAGTTATGATTAATACTGTTCATTTTGCTGGAACACCCTGGATAACCCATGACGGACCTTTGGATGTGCTTGGAGGGACCCACTGCAGAGACCGTCTGCAGCATGTATGGGGTTTTTTTTTTCTTTCTTTCTTTCTTTTCCTTTTTTCTTTTGGCTGTAAAAGGGTGTGCCTCTGCGAGGAGACAGCAAAGCAAGAAGGGAGGGAGGAAAAAAAGGAGGGGGCAGAGGGAGGTGAAGGAGAGGAATCCACACCCAAGCCTGTTGCTGCAGGCTCTCACAGGGAAGTACCTTTACGTTTTAAACTTCCAAGTCTCAGCAAAGGGCATTAGGACAGATAAGAGAAACACCTGATCGATAATATCAGCGCACACAACAACTCTTTCCGACAATGCTTCCATTCAAGCTTTAACCAGTGTGTAGGATATTCCAGTGTTAAAAAAACTTTTTAACCCAAAAGCTTATTGATTGTGTATATGAAAAAGATATCCATGTTGCACTATAGTTAAATCACTACACGAATAAAGAGTGAAGAGGCGTTACCTCTCACATCCAGAGGGACTAAAACCATATGAAGATACTCATATCCTCTCTAGAAAAGTGGTTTCAGCACTTACATGCACCTTGGATAACAACCTTTGTGTGTAGTTAACAGAAAAGTGAAGTGCGCAACTCCAGAAAAGTCCTCGGCATTCATGTGGCGGCTGTGGGTACACACCCACTTCTCATGTGCATGTGTAAATCAGTATTTAAACCTGATGATGATATTCACACAAACCAAAAATACAAAATTACCACCAGTTTATACCTTCACAGAAAAACTCTGAAGTAATAATACATACATTTTCTATTACTATAACTGGACAGCACTGCAAACTTCCCTATAGGAAAAACCATAGGATGCCACAGGAGATATACACATTATATAAGTTAAACAAAGTCGCTGCAATCTCACCACTGATACACAGTCTCACCACAAGTGCCCTCTGGAATATTACAGGAATGCTGGACTCACAGCTCTGACGCTTTGGTAACTTAGTTGTTTAAACTTTGGCCGAGTTATTGTATGTGTCTTTCTATTTTGTTGCACAATTAAGTTTTAAGCAAAGTACAACTCGCAACAAGTTCAGAAACACAGATTTAAAAAAGAAAAGAAAAGAAAAGAAAAAAAACATTTACTTCAATCTGAGTAAATAAAAAAGTGCATCTTTACCTGTGCGCAGATTTTGCGCCCAAGAAGCCTCACACCAGCTTGAGCATCCTTGAAAACGTGTCCTCTCCCCTTCTCCCCAGCCCAAGAAAAGCGCTTCTTCCAGTCACAACTTTGCAGTCAGTTAGGATTCTGTCACTCCTTCTTGATCTACTAAGTTTCCAGGGCGTTTTCTCCCCCCTCTCTCCCTCCCTCTTCTTCTGTGAGTTGATTTTAACTTCTTTTTTTCTATGTGGCTGCTCCTCTTGGCTGAGCAGAGTGGTTGGACAGGGAGCTGGGTAGGGCTCCTGGTTTGCAGAGGGAGGGAAAAGCAGGGGAGGGAACCGGTGCGAGGGAGTGGTCCTCAACAGCCGTGGGACCACCCACTGCTTCACATAGAGGGCTCCGATGACATGCAACAGGAAAAGTAACTTCTGCTTTAAAAAATGAAAAAGAAAAAGATGTTAATTCATTGTAAAACACCTACATCAATTGTCCATAAATACCCACATTTATTGTTGCCACTTTACCAAACTGACACTCATACACAAGGGCCAGCTTTTCATTGCCTCACATAAATGCTTTTATACATTTATGCAAGGCAGCACAACAGTCAAAATCCACTTTATCTTTTTTTTTCTTAGCTTCCTGTCATTCTATAATCGATTTAAAAACATAAAAACTGTTTAAAATTGTTTTTCATCAGTTTTTGTTTCACATTTCAGGATGAGAGTGAAGTACACAGAGTAACGCACCACAAAATGGGTATCATATGGCAGACGATGACATAAACATGTTATTACAGCATTTAAATTACTGCAAACACACTGACACAAAGTTATCATTAACAAAATGACTCAGGAATCAGTCCTTTACTTACATACAAAGGGCAAAGCTTCTATTTACAAGACAGGATTTTCTGTCTTTGTTTCTCCGATTGTTTTAACAATGGCCACCCTGAACTAGATCTTACTGTGTTGCAGCCGCTGCATGTTTTATATTAAATAACTTTATTTCTGTTTTGGATTTAAAAAGTAAGGTTTGTGAAATCATACCTGACATATTTTGTTATTTTTCTCACATCTTTTTAAGATGAAAACAGCAACTGTAAATTTAATCTCAGTAATTGTCAGGAATACCGAACTGTTTTCCCTGCATAATTTCGCAATAGCCAATGTCACATGAAAGATTTTTTTTTTTTAGAGTGAAACTCTTCTTATTTTAAGTATATTTTTCAGTGATGGTGCAATAAATGATGTTTCATTTTTCTTTCCTCTCTCACAATATTGTTGCAGAGTATTTTTTAGTCTTTGCACAGAGATACAGGTCTTGTCTCTACCAGCTCTAATGCAGCCAGCCAAGGCAAACAGGGGTGCATCCTAACTCTGAATATTAAAAAAAAAAATGTTCCCACACTTTGTAACTTTTTTTTTAGAAAACTCAAAACACTGCAAATGTTCACCAAGAGTTCTACAATGGCAAAGGTGAAATTGTGCATCTGTTTCAGCATGTTGGAGAGATAGAAGAGACGACATGAGCCTCTGAGACAGAGTCATATTGGGTTGGCGCCTCAAGTTAATTCAGCCTGGGGTTACAGGTAATATTAGGTCAGCAAATAAGACCTTACAGGTCTAGAGATGAAAATGTCTGATAAAGAATGAGTTCAGTAACTAAAACAATATTTTAGGTGCGTAATGATCCCACACAGCCCAGTCAGATGAACTCAAGTAACCCCTCCTCGACACCGTCTATCACGTTCCAAATGTGTCAGTGTTTAGGTCACTTTGTTAAAGTTCACATTTGTCCCACTACCACTCAGAGAGCAGAGCATTTAAACCATTTATCCATTTTTTTTTTATTATCTTTTCACTTGCCCACTAGTTTTCACACACTCTCAGTAACAGCTTTACAGTGTTTGGGTGTTACAGCTGAGTCAACATGAGGAGATATTTTTAAATCAAACTGTAATTTTTATTTCATTTTATTTTATTTTTTTTTATTAGTCTATAATCTTTCCATGGGCCTCCTTGCAACTGCAGAAGCACCGCCTCATGTACAGTGCCACTGGTTAGAACACAACGATTTAGGATATGTGTGCAAATGGGATGTCACGGGGAATGTGGATGTATGTACATGGATGTTTGTAAATATGTGTGTGCTTGTTCAGCTCTCACATCAGTGTTCAGCATCCTTGAAAGCCCCCCTTACCACCTTGCTCACACGTCGCACCCATGCTGTGTGAGGAGAATTACCAAACAACATGCAAGCAGTAGAATAAACACAGAGGAAGTTAAGGCGTGGCTATGTAGGGAGCGAACAAGGAGTGGCACACACGCACACGCGCTCTTGCACATGTGCGCGCACACATATTTTAATATTACCACATTACACCATCATCCAAGAGAGCTCTGATTTTGTTTTCTCTCAAAAACAAAAAACTGGGTGCAGCTTACCCACAAAAAGAAGAAGAACCCACTGCTTGTGTGTGTGTGTTTGTGTGTGCATTTGTTTGTTATTGTATATGTGC
This sequence comes from Toxotes lorentzi, assembly GCA_037833715.1. NCBI lineage: Eukaryota > Metazoa > Chordata > Actinopteri > Toxotidae > Toxotes > Toxotes lorentzi. Next base: position 13,046,268 of record JBBMJY010000002.1, on the reverse strand, counting down.
TGAGATAAAAGCAAGTAACCCCAACCATGTGCGAGATGAGCAGGAATCGTGCTCAGTATGAAGCGTAATATTGCTTTACTCTTTGGACTGCAGTGGTGTTTTAAACAGTTCTACAGGACAGTGAAAAAGGCTCCTAACATCAAACACTATGGGCATCAATATTTTTGAAAACACATTCTGTGAACAACATGTATTACATCATTTTATTGACCGCAGAGATCCTTTTATTTTGTCCACACATTTTTTTTAAAGTAACCCTCTGCTGCTTTTGTACAGAATTTAGTATTAATAGTATTAGCTACAGAACTGCATCACTGCATCGGCAAAAAGGATCACCCTCCTCACACAAAGTGTCCTGCTACTGCACCTGTTTGCTCTGCTCCAAGCATGAATGACTTACTGCCAGTGAGGTGTGGCTGTTGTTCCCTTTGAAGAACAGTTTCAGCTTAGAGCAATTGATGGTTCCCGACGGACAACTCCTATGAACTGTGCACGTATAAACAGCGGGACTCCTGTCCGAGCTGTGTGCTGCTCAGCGACTTTTCCGCAGGTTTTGAGTGTTTATGGTCACGTAACAGCCCCACAGTAAACACTTACCCTGCTGCTTGTTTTTACTGCTCAGAATGACCATCTTTTTGCACTTTCACTGTTACTCAACAACTCATTCTGAAATTGATGAGGTTAATCTAGATTAAAAATCCTTTATCACTGTTTGATTAGCTCTTATTAATCCTAAACCAATCAACGTCAGGAGTCGGAGATCAAGATAAAGATAAGTAGAAGAGAGAGAGCTTTGAGATAACTAAAGTGGGGATTGTTCAGTAGGGATAAAACTGAACATTAGGGAGATGTCCCGAATATTTTGCACATCCAGTGCCTGTTTGTACAAACTTAATCCCCTCTGCCTGTCACTGCTTTGTGGCAGGTCACTCTAGTTGAATACAAGGATATGTGGGAATGGGTGTGTTTCCTGGTCCTAGGTGTGTCAGCCAGTGTGAACCAAGGCAAATAGTTTGGCTCAGACGCACGATGAGTCACGGCCCATGACTACAATGAAAACATGGCAGCTCAGACTGTAGGGGAGAGGAAAATCAGAGGATTAGATGGGGATGGACGGTTGGATGTGTGTGTGTGTGTGTGTGTGTGTGTGTGTGTGTGTGTGTGTGTGTGTGTGTGTGTGTGTGTGTGTGTG
>JBBMJY010000002.1:13034157-13044976 GCA_037833715.1 Toxotes lorentzi | reverse complement strand
GTGTGTGTGTGTGTGTGTGTGTGTGTGTGTGTGTGTGTGTGTGTGTGTGTGTGTGTGTGTGTGTGTGTGTGAATGGCATCTGCATGTGCCCGCATGTGCTTGTTTGTATACGTGTCAGTGTGTGTGTGCATGAACAGGGTAAGGGAAGTCACATGGTACTGGCCTGAGCAAAACACTAACCTGTGATATGATTTGAAAAAAAGTGACACCACACCTGGACCTAATGATTATTTAAATTCTATCAAATCTCCTTGAGCAACTGTTTGGCTGTGCCTACAGACATAGCAGCCAGATGGGTGGGAGCTGCACATTTGATTGTGTAACGCAGGTTTAATCAGACACAAAGGACTATCTGAACACATTTCAGATAGTTTTTAACCCAGTGGAATCTACAATAGTTTTGAAAATAGCTGGTAAAGGTCAAGATGTGGTCAAAAATCTTGTATTATATTTGCAAAATGTCACAGTTATTAACTGAAATTCTTTCCTAAATTCAAACAATTCAAGCAGTGTACTTGGCAAATGGCCTGTCTGCCATCAAGATAATTTGTGAGAGCATGAAATACAATAGAAGGATTCTATTCCAAAACACTCTTGAGAATGTAACTCAGTGTTTGCTGCTCTCTTTTTTTCTTTTTCTTATCTTTTATCTTCTTTTTGTTTTGTATGTTTGCTACAGGTGACTACCACAAAATTACCGAAAATGATAGATTGCAAAGTATTTTGTAAGTGTAATCAGTAACTTATATAACTCAGTAGTTGCATGTGTGTCACATTTTTAAAGTGCTGGTGTCTGACTGATTTAATTCTCCTCTGTAGTAATCACGAACAAAATAGCGCTAGAGAATGTCAATAAACTTAAAAGTCGGTCCAGTCCAGCTAACAGTCAAGTTTGCATCTGGAAAGATCAGTGTTAAAAGCAAGCACTTTACTATCACTACACAATCCAGACTGTGAGCAAATAGAAGAGTTCTTTGTTTTCTTAACTTCATTAGATTTCTTTACACAATGCAACATTGTCAATATAGTGACAAGCGTTTCACCACCCAATGCTGAAGACACAGTCAGATAAACATTGTGAAAGAGGCATTGTCAGTATTGGAGAATGTCAAAGGAGATGTACTACAGATTCAGCTTGTGTTCTTTATAAATGAATGTATCCACTGTTGTTGAAGATGAATCAAAAAAGCTGCAAAATTAAATAGCACGAATAGTGATCTACCACATGTTCCTGCTGCTGTTTCCAGTTTACAATATGCAGTCTCTTGAAGAACGAGCCCCTAAAAAGTATCTACAAGTCCGAGGTTGTAAAGAAAAAATCGTATAAAGCTTGTGTTAAGTGCAAGTTCTTAGTGATCACCTGCAGCATCTACTCTTTCAGCTCTCAGCCCTTAATTAAGGAAAAAGACAGGTTTATTTTATTTTATTTATTTACACATGATCAGTTGAATTTCTGAAACTATAATTTCTTACCTGCATTGTTAAGATAACAGTATTAAACTAAGCAAATAACTGACTCCACAGATTGTTGTTATGCCCCCTCAGATTTACATAGTATTTATGTGGTATCATGCGTTGTAATACAATAACCCTAACCCTAACCCCTAACCACTGAACAGGCGTACAACTCTTTTTAGAGTTTAGAATGATACGTTACACATTTTTATAAAATATGACTGGACAGATTGTTGTAGATTAAATAAGTACTTACGTTTTGCTCTACCTCAGCCTGCTACAACAATCAATTGTTCCAGAGCAACATTATCATTCTTTTTGAGTCATGAGGCGCTACGAGGGCGGTGAGAGTGAACCAACACAGCAAAGCTGCAGCTAAACAATGAGCAGAAACGCTCTTTAAAGTTCCATAAAACTGAGGGGAGCTGCACATTCAGGTAATAATTCTCTGTGCATTCATCACCAGCGAACCCTTTCACAATGTCCAGTTGTTTTCACATTGACCTTTGAAATATTGTTGTAATAAAAAGATATCAGTTATAGCTGTTTGAATTACTATTTTGAATCCAGGACATTTGCTCACAATGGGGCATTTTTACAGTGTGGTAGCACTTAGTGTTACTTAAACAAAGGAACTGAATATGTCTTCCATCGCTGCTTATAACAGAACAATTTTCAAGCATATTTGAACAAAATTTTAAATAGTAACTCGTCACCTTCTTTGTTTAACATTTAAATTCACATTTACTCATTTGGCAGACACTTTTATCCACAGCGACTTACAAGTGAGGGGCAATGGAGACGCTTCAGAGCTTATATAGATTCTTTGTCATCTGAATGAAAATCACTGAGTTTTCCTTCTATCCTTTATTTTCTCAGAAACCAGTAATTGGAAAATTCCTGACTTGTAAAATTCATGTGAAAGTTATGGAATGGCCTCATCCTCTATGTGAAGACTTTTTTTTAATTGTTTGATTCAAGTTCATTTAATTACCACTTATAACTGAATTTCCTTCATCTTCTTAGCAAATTAATTAGACCACGGAAATAAAAAAACAAAAACAAAAAAACAAAACAAACTCAGAGCTCAGAACAGAGATAATGTTTCTGTTCAACACATCAGCAAAAATTTGACCCTTAACTCAATGAGCACATGCATTTTTTGTTATACTGGACACAACGTATTAACCATACATGTGATTCTGTGCTAGAGCCTGGAGCCCTATAAGTAAGCAAGCTGGGACTCCTCAAAACAAAGTGGACCTACAGTGACCGCTGAGAGCAGAGTGTATCCATGGAGAGGTTACAGCTACAAAGAAATCACAGTCAGCTAATGACAGTGTGCAGCACTCAAGATACACTATCTTGCAACACACAGGTCACCCCGCCTGATATTTGCCATCACCATAGTAACTCATCATTGTAATCTTGCAGGAATTCCCCACAGCGCGTGCTCCCTAACGCACACACACACACATAAGCACACACTGATGATTCAGAAAAGCGAGTTGTTCCTTTGGTGCAGAGAAGAATGTAAGGGGAAAAAAGGGGAATAAGAGACAGACTGAATTGTGGTTTCCACTGCAAGTTGTGAGTCATGAACACGAGGGAGGGCCGGAGAAAAAAAAGAGAGAGAAAGAGAGAGAGAGAGAGACTATTCTGGGATGGCTGCTATAGCAACATAATAAGCAAGGGGGCAGGTACTCGAAGGGATGTTTCCATAGCAATGCCCTGTGTGTGTATGGATAAATATCACATGCCACAAAGCTGTTTGTAACGTAGCAGGGAACTCTGCTCTACTTTGTTACACAGAGTTTGTAATTGTTTTTCTTGGGTTTTTTTTTATTAGAGAGGATGACCCCCACCCCCACTCCCGAACACTCTTCCTGTTTTTCCAATGTAGCCTGAATGGTCGTTTTCATCTGTGCACATTATCAGACCAATGCTGGGAACACCTTTCGCAGGTTTGGTCTTGCCACTGGCATCACAATGTGCAGTAAGAGCAATAAGGTGACTGGAAAGTTGCCTCCGGGTGTATTGCTGTTGCCCTGTTGCCTTCACACATCAGCCCCCAGACAGTGAGGCAACTCCACATTTGACACATTCACAGAAATACCACTTGTGTTTCCATCTGATTAGCCTACTGTGTGATCCGTTTCTTTATAGTGTCTGACAGTCACTCACTGTTTAACTGTTATTGATCTATTCAGAGCGATAAGGAGTTTTGTAAGAGTTTATCCTCCCTGTGGCTCACCACCCATCTGTTGTGCTTCGACACAAGCAGATACCTTCCTGGGCTGCACATTCCAGTCATAGCTGTAAATGTTCCAACACTCCAACTCTTTCAATGGGTGGGATGTAAGCCACCAACAAGTCAATACGTGAAACGGCAATCAGTTCTTTCCCAAGCACAGCTGAGGCACCCCTTTTGCTTGGAAATCTCATCCAGGTCTGAACTGCCTCTTCCTTCACTGAGTCTATCAAATGTCTTGAAAAGAAGTGACACAGTGGAAGTTTCTGTAAACTGCTGATGTTAGTTCTTGCACCTGCAATTTACCTGTTTACAACAATGGACACTTGTACTTGTGTCTCATGAGAAGATAAGGGATAGACAGGGGCCAATTTAAAGATTGAGGCTTCAGTACACACCCAAACCACAAAGCAGCTGACGCTATTATGACTCCTGAATGTAGCATTTACTAATGCACAATGCTATGTTAAGTAGTGCACCAATTGGAAGGAAAATGATTGGGAATCAGTTATTATTATTTATTATTTTATTTTATTTTATTTTATTTTATTTCTTATGCTTGGTTTTCCAGGGCAATGATCAATATTTCTGAACGTGGTAGTCATGGTTGTGAGTGTTACAGTTTTGCTTTAGTTTGACAACATCACTCCTCCTGCCCCACCTCCAGATTCTGGTAACATGAGCCAGAAGCAACTCTGGGGTTTCATGTCCAAAATTGCAGGGGCTGTCTGTTTTCCCTCCGCCATACCTCTCCCCTCTTTCCTCGTGTCACGCACTTTCCTCTCCACTCTCACACTGGCAACCTCTCTCACACTCACCAAGAAATTACATAAATAATGATCACTTCTCTCAACAATGATTTGTTTAAGGATATTACTTGCAGGCATTGTTCGTGGACATGCCTGCTTGGTTGCTACACCATATCATCTTGTCTTCCCTTGCCTTCTTCAGCTATTTCCCCTCAGTAGACTCACCTTTGACCTCCCCCCATTCCATTCCAGTACTGAATTACTATGCTGCATTTTAGCGCCACAGAGAAATGTGCAGCTCACACCCACAAGTGCACAATAGAAGGAGAGGAAGAGACGCCCCTCACTCCTGAACAGAGGTTAATATCTGAAGGTCACTTTTCTTGCCTAGTAGAAGATAAACTAGGATTCATGTAGACACGCATTTTTTACCACTGCTGAATGTTTGCATAGTTTCTATAACTGTCCTCTGCTTCACATGTAATTATCAGAATCCTCACTTGCTTTTGCTTGAATTCCAGTTTAGCATTCAAGGGTCCCTGGCTGTACCTCAAAAGCAACAGAGAGGACGCTCGAGGTGAAGTAGCCCTCAAGTGCTGACTAAGGATCCATTTTCCTGCCCCCATTCCTTTAGCTCAAGTTTAATGTTTGTGTGTATATGTGTGTGTGAGTTAGTGGGACTTGAAGCCCAACCCCAGACAAGAGTCAAGGGAAAACTCCACAAAACTTTGAGGGTGGGGTCTGTATATGTGTGGAGGGTGAGTGCTGTCTCTGCCGCCTAGAGACGTCCCTACAACTGGCAACACTCACACACTCTTGTATCAGCTATTAGGCCCAAACACTGTAGCAGAGCTGTAAACATGTCTAAAGCGGGAGAAAATATCTATTTAAGGACTTTGTGGCCACAGTTACAGCCTCAAAAAAAAAAAAAAAGAAAGAAAAAACTGCACATTCTCCTGTCTAATTATAACTGTCTCGTTTTAGTCCCAGAAAATGATAAACCCATAGAAGAGGAACTTTTCTAGCCCCAGCATCTGCAATGTATTGAGGTTCTTTAGAGAAAACAATGTTGGATTACAACCTCAGACGTCCCAGTGTTAGCTCTTCACCTCGCTGTTCCAACCCCTCCACCGACCGCCTCACTCTTTTCCAGATGTGTGTCTTGCACTACCAGATGCTCAGCACATGCATACCATGCCTAAAGCCCCTACAGGGGGCTGACAGCCACACAGGGACCTTGTGTGGTGAAACAATACAGCCTCTCTCTGTGTTCCTCCCTTGCCAGCACTCACTCACTGCTGCAACTGCTTTTAAGAAAAATCCCCTGCTCATGCACGGACATTGAAAAAAAAAAAAAAATGTCCAGGGAGCAGAGATCGAGAGAGAGGAAGGAAAAAGAAGTAGTGAGTATGTGGCCAAGAGAGAAAGAAAGACCAAGGGGAGGAAGGTTGGCAGGGCTGGAAGAGAAAATGTTACTGTTGGCATAAAACTGCATATTGTTCTTGTAGCGTGCTTTTTAACTCTGCAGTTACAAAACACAAATAAGGACCAGAATATTGTACAGACTTGATATTGCTGCTTTTGCGTAGGAAAGTTGCCTCTAGAGCCTAAAAACTGTGTGCTCTGCTCACATTAATTTCATGTTTGATTGCCAAATGAAAAGGCTTTTGTAACACCACTCCCTCAGCAATCGAAGGGTTAGCCATCAGCAGTGTTGTAACTGCTGCGACGCTGTGGGTGAAGTCAAAGGTATTTGCTCAAGTTACAGCACTCTTCCACCGTGATCCACAGGATGGGTGAGTCATGTGTTCAAGGACTTGGGCGCTTCACTGTTATGGGAACATTTCCATTTTCTGATTTCCATGAGACCACAGAACAAACTAAAATGGCCTCCCTGATTCAACACTATGGTGGAAGATGGTTGTGCCAAAATGATCTTGAATCACGCTTAGTAAGCTGGAAAAAATGACACATCTGACTCACTCTGGGATGAGATTCCTCTCTTGTGCATCTCTAGTGTGTGTGTGAGTGTTAGTGTGTGTGTCAGAGACAAAAAGAGATCCTCCCAAGATTTTCTAAGCTTTAGAATTTAACACATTCAGTGATTAAACAAAAGTTTAAGTGATATATGGTGCTAAATATATCACTGAACGTCTCCAAACTGGCATTAAATTAATAATATGAACATCAATAAACATGATTTGGGCTGGTCCAGGTGTCCTATTTTACCTGTAGCTACTGTGCATGCAACAAGCGAAAATGAAGCACCGAACAAAGAAATCAGTTATGGCGGAGGTGAAAGGATAAGCCAGGCTGCAGGTGTGGGAACAGTCAACAACAAATGATCAAAAGTGTAATACAAACTTTCATAGAGTTGGGTGTGTCTGATTAAATCAAGTGCTTTGTCTTCACAGTTCAACATTAACTCTACGTGGCACAGACAATATTCAGAAACTTTGTTCACTTATAAAAGGGCGGAAATGAAAGAACCTTTTCAGCCTCGGTTTAGACTTTCAGTGTGATGCCAGAAGAATGGCTGAATCTATATATGCACAGAAAATGTCCTGTACAGAGCCTATCCCTATTATTAGAAAGTTCTTCTTCTTCGATGATACCAACTTGCAGAAGTAGGCACTGAAAAACAACATTTCTGCATTTGTGTGGGGTGTGGTCAAACCACACAACAGATTTTCATATCCATCTGTCACGTCAAGTAGATAATTCATTCTCAGATACCATGCATTTACAAGCATGCTGTTTGTACATCTTTATAGAATTAAATAATGAGTGGATTAAGTGAAAGAAGATCCGACCGGCATAGCAACATCGTCTGTTCAAATAGTTTTGAGCAGTTTTTGTAGTCTTATCTCATTTCAAAGCTCATTTCATATTTTCCAAAAATGAGCATGTAACCTAAATATTTTTGGTAGAATATATGACAAAACTAAATGTTCTGATTTCTTACTCAAGAGAAACTTAAACGGAAAAAGTACAAAAATTTTATGTTTATGACCCATGGCCTTGTAGATGACATTTCAAGGGGCGTCCAACTGGATGTTGTTTATAAAGATTTGTTCCAGGCTTCCTCTCCTTGGGGAAGCACAAGCAACATCAAAACAAGATCCCACAGTTTAAAGCAGACGACATTTTCGTCTAAGTTTGAGCAAACCACAGAGCTCGGCCCAGTCATTTTCTTTCTCTGTTGGATGCTCTCCATTCAACAAGCCCATCGGCTCTCCATTGATAAGTCTTTGCCTGCCCTCTGCAGGGATTAGAGAACACTGCAACACCATTTGGACCTGTAACCTACACTGTTCAGCTGCTGCGGACTCATTTAAATGTTATAAACTAAAATGTCAACTAGATGCTAAATGTATTCGTCCATTCACAAAAATCAGTCTTAAGCGTAACACAAAGTGCTTGTAGTGACTCACAAATGTTATGTTATATAATGTAACTTGATACAAAGCTGAAAAGCATGGTTTCACTGACCCCTTTTGGTTCAATGTTTCAAATCTGATACATTTCCAACCGCACCCAGCACTGCCCCTGGGTGTGGTAGTAAGTGAGCGCTGTTGAGCCATACGACACTGATGTCAACATACTGAATACACTACTATACAGCTTTCATTTAAAAGGTTAAACAAAAAAAAAGCAAGATTATTAACTGATGTTGCATTACTTTGCACATCTGTTTATTGATAATGGTGACCTCTAAATAAAATGTTCTCATAAACATCCTCTCTATTGTTCCTTTTCTGGGTGGTACTCTTGACTGGAAACAATTTGGGAAATTGGAGTTACCACTCCAAAAAAAAAAAAAAAAAAAAAAACTTCTAAAACCACAATAACATATTTAGCCTGAACTCATACACCACACATCACATCCCACAGATGGCATTGTGGAAAATGCTTTATTTTTGCAGGTCAAAACAACAAAAACCCAGTTTGGGGCCACTGAGACAAAATTCACTCGTCTTTAAACACCGTCATTCCAAGTCATTCTTGCAGTTAAGTAAGCACGTGGTGGCTGAAAGTCCATCGGTCGCAAGTTTTGGAGAGCAGAAGCGCAGTGTGCTTTCGTTCAGACTGTCCCAGTGTCCTCTCACTTGAAGATCTTACCCTGGTTGAATGCTTTACCCACGTGCTTGAAGTCTCCCTCCCATGCAAAGTACTCCTTTACCATGGTCTTGCACTCCTCACTGTCTGGATTCAGCTTGCGCCAGTCGTATGACTCATAGTCGATCTGCCAGTCTTCAGACAGCTGGGGGAGGAATAAAAACGATGCCTTATTTGAATGGGAGCAAGATACCCTCAGGTCTTAGCTGATAGTGTACCACCAACACTGATTATCAGATGATAGATACTCGTGCCAGTTTATCCAGCAGGGAATACTTGGACCATCACATGGTGAGCATTCAAGTGCAGACCATGTAGGATGCAGCGTTTTCATAGCAAATACAGATAAAACTAATTTCCTCACAATTTGTTTGAGTTTGAGATTTTTTTTAAATTTATTTATTTCTTTATTTTTAAATGTGACCACAGCATGAACCAGCCTTTTTACTCACTGAAACAGAGATGACTGGGATGAATATGGAATTGAATTTCTCTTCCCCTGTCAGATTAAGACTTGGTGCCATGACTGGACACTGCCTTGCCCAATGACAGGGGACCATCTACTAACTCAGAGATAAGGAGTTTCATCCAATCAAACACTTTGACTCTCGGGAAATAAATTGGTTCGTCAAAAACAGGTAGTAAATGCTTGAGGGTTGGGATGTTATAAAGTCAGAACACCATAGAAACTGTGTTTACTCCATCTAAATACATACAGTGAAGGCCAGGTCCTGGCCTCTGAAGATCCAGATGCCAGAGATGCTGCTGTCGTTGTTTGTGCCGAACAAGATGACACTGGCGAAGGCATTCTTTCTGAGTTTGTCCAGGCGCTGGAACATACCTGTGCAAGAACAAGGAGGGCGTTTGATACACGGTGGGTATCAATTAATGGAAACAAAAATCCACAACAGACCGCATAGTAGAAATTGTAACTGACACACTAAAACAATTGCTTCATGTTTGTCACCAGTTTTTGTTGTAAAAGACTTTGCTCAGCACCAAACTCCAGTAAGTTTATTAGGATGATCCAAGTCAACTTTGATGGCTGCTTCTCAGAAACAGATGAAGAAAAAAGGCTCAAACTAAAATACCTGTAGAGCCGTCCTGCCATACAGAGTAACACTTCAGTGTCCCAAGCTCAGTCTTGTTTTACTGTGACCACAGCATGAACCAGCCTATTACTCACTGAAACAGAGATGACTGGGATGAATATGGTCTCAGGTTTCTCTTCCCCTGTCAGATTAAGACTTTGTGCCATGATTGGACACTGCCTTGCCCAATGACAGGGGACACTCTGCTTTCCACACAGAAGGATGACTCCTGATTATAGTGTAAGTCTATTTCTATTGCATTTGAACACAGACCACACATGCACACCCTTGTGTATTCTTTTACAATTTAAAATACAGATAGGTTGTGCATCGAAAAAACTGATCAGACTCATTTTTTCCTATGAACTTTAGAGGCACCGTGGATACCTTGAGGCCAGAAAACTAAGACTTTACACTGCAACTTCTGAGAAACAGCTAAGACTTTTAGACTATTCTTAAGCACTGGCTTGAGCAGCAACCAAACCTTGTTTACTAGTCCTTAGTTATGTATTCTCTGAAGATGATCGTCACTGAATCTGCTTCCCTGAAAGGTTCTGCTTCACTGAAGCGAGGCAAAACATCTCCAATAGATGTAGAAGATAAAGGTCTATGTCACTCCAGGCTCTACACACGAGGCCTATAACTGACGTTTAAAAGCCTTATAGGCCTAACACAACCCAAGATTTTACAAAAATAAATAAATAAAAACTTTCAAGGACACATGGAAGTTGCTCAAACAAGCCAAACTTTTTGAGGTCACATCAAAATATGAGTTCAATCATTGTGTACCTAACACAATGATTAACACAAGTGGCTGGTTGCCGAGTCTCACCTGTAATAAGGTTGCAGCTCTTGAAGGTAAGTGTAAGCTCCTCGGGGTATTTGTACTGGCCGTACCAGATGGAGTACCCCTCACGGTCGAAGTGCTCCCAGAAGTGGGGAAGGGCTACTGTCAGGGTGTCCTCGTTGGAATACTTCCTCTTGAACTCATCCATAACAAATGCGCTGAACAAAACAATAAATAGATTTTTTTTTTTTAAAGGGGGGGGGGGGGGGGGGGCAGGAAAAAGCCAGGTCCCACCTTCCTTCTTTTTTCCCACCTTTGGGGAAAAACCCGCCCACAACAGAAGAACCCAAAACCTTGCAAGGGGCCC
>JBBMJY010000002.1:12991090-13034057 GCA_037833715.1 Toxotes lorentzi | reverse complement strand
CCCCCCCCCCCCCCCCCCCCCCCCCCCCCCCCCCCCCCCCCCTCCCCCCCCCCCCCCAGGAAAAGATCAGGTTACACATTCCTGCTTTCTGTACACATTTGGAGGAAAGCATGACTACAGCAGGAGGAACTAAGACCTTGCAAGGGGCTAAACGACAGAAACGTTATCTGGATGCTCACTTTTAATTCTCTTCATTTCCCCACCACATCTTCATGTCTAATTTACCAATATAAATGTTATGTATGAAGATGAACAAAAGAAGAAGAATCTCATTTGTGGCCACAGCATGAACCAGCCTTTTGCTCACTGAAACAGAGATGACTGGGATGAATATGGTCTTGAGTTTCTCTTCCCCCGTCAGATTAAGACTTGGTGCCATGATTGGACACTGCCTTGCCCAATGACAGGGGACACACTGCTTTGCCCAAAGAGGGGAAGTTTTCTGACTGATGTACAGGCCTGTTACCACTCAACACGTGGTCTGCAGGCCAAACATCTTGCCCTCAATGTTCAATATGTCACCAAATGCACCATGTAGAGAGTAAAATGCCTCCATTCCCTGGTTAGCAGTATGTTTAAGTAGTGGGGAAGTACTCTAATAATAATAATAAAAACCTCCAGACTGTTTGCATGGCACATGGCTGGCCACTACTTGAATTAGAACACCTGTAAATTGTTAGCTAGACATGGAAAAAAAATTCTAGATAACAAAAACTAAACTGCATATAAAAACAAACACTATAGACAAGGAAAGCCTCCAGATGTTTACCTCTTAGGCAGGTGTGCAAAGGGGTCCTTGGCTTTGGGCTCAGCAGCCAGAACAGCATCACAGTCGTCCATCTCCTCTTCTGGGGCTGGCTTCTTCTCTTCCTTTTTCTTTTCTTTTTTCTCCTGGGGCTTGGCAGCCTCTTTTCCTCCCTTCTCTTTCTTAGCGGGGGTCTCTTTCTTGGGCTGCATCTCAGCAAACTTCTTGGCTGTACAAACAGAACAAAGCAATGAAAAACATGTTTTCTGTTAAATGCTCCAATTTTCTGTCTTTTGTGTTGCAATCTCTGGGACCACTCTGGCAAGAACTTTAGAAATTAACTGTAAAATCTTACAAGACATTTAAGAAGGTTTGCAGAAGAACCATGTAAGGCTGCACAGCTCTTTCATTACACATCTTTTTTACATATTTCTGCTGAACAATAAAGAATTCTGTGACAAAACGAGTACTTTCACCCATCAAATGGCAGTCGTGCCCACTAAGTGTGCTTTATGATTTTACTGATGGTAACTTACCATCAAACTGGGCCATCTTGTCACACAGCTTGACCTCTCCAAGGACTGCCTTGAACTGGGGCTGGTTGACACAGGTGACAAACCAGCGGGTCACGTTGGCGTATGGCTGACGGAAAGAAGGCTCAAGGACCTACAGGGTACAGAGAGTTGATAAGGCCTTTCGGAGAGCCTCTCAGCTCAAATGTACTTTCATAGAAAAAGTGTTGCTACAAAGAATGTTAAAATTATTGACCAGTGAGTGTGTGGCCATTTGTTGCCTGCTATATGTCAAACCTGTTTGTAGAGCCAGAGCATGGAGCAGACCACAGTGATGTCAGCAAGGCTGATCCTCTCTCCCACAAGGAAGGTGCGGGTGTTCAGGTGTTGGTTCAGCACTGTGAGGACCCTCTTAATGTCCTCCTTGGCCTGCTCTGTGGCCTAGATAGACCCAGACAAAAAGATGACTATGCAGGATATTTAAAGTATAGTCAAGCACCAAGTCACTATCTCAGGGTGAACTCAGGCCAACTGGCACCGGCCTTCCGCCCCATCTACCAAATAATCATTTAAGTCATTAGCTTGGCCAGAAAAAGCTGAGCTGCATACCTGCTTGTTGAACTGCATGATTCCCAGAGTGGGGAAGACCCATGCGCTGGCTGGAGGGACGATCTCTGAGTCAGCGAAGCTCACCCACTGCAGCACCTGGGCTGCGGCCTGGGGAGTGGCACCACGCAGAGCATCATTGCTCACTGTAGATTTAAGATAGAACAGTATTTTTTTCAGAAATCAAATATTAAAAAGTATAGTCAAAATTTCAGTCAGTTATTCTACATTTTGTGCACTGAACACATACAGCAGATGGGTATTCATGACATGAATTCTGTATTTCAACATTAATGGATTGTTTTTAAACACATGCATAAAAATACAGTTACAAGTGCAGACTTGTTAAAAGACAGAGGTGCACAGATGTGCAACAGGAATTTCAAACATCTGACTTGTGCAACAGATGTAACTAGTAATAATGGTTGTATTTCATTTAGGTATGCAGGGACCCATATGGTGATTTACAGGTTTGGCCCACCTCCACAATGAACAACCTAAAAGCATATTAAAACAAAGTAACCTGTGAATTTCATAATGTTCTGATGACTCTAATGACATATTCCACCACAAACTGTACACCTGTAATGAACATTTAAGTCTTCGTGGAGAAGCTGTCTATGAAACCAAGTGGCATTTACTCAACTTGATTTAAGACTTAACTACAAATATAAACCCTCTGAATGAACACCCGGACTAAGAGTGCATAAGACACTAACCATTTCATTATTAGGTAATGTGAGACTTACGGTAGTGAGCAATGGCATTACTCTCAAACAGACAGAAGCCGTCATCTCCCTGGTAGGCAGGTACCTACAAACATAAAAGAAAGAAAAAGAAAATGTAACCTTTTTTTCATCCAAAGAATCAAGTATTTAAGAGCATAAGCAGATTTGTTAACAATGGTGTAGTCAAACCAGTTAAAGCCCTACTACTTAATTATATTTAAACTTTGGTTAATGAGCTGAGTTTAGAAACAATTCCAGCAATTGTTTTGATCATATTCATTGCTAACACTGCCACAAGAGAGCTATAGTGAAAAAGGAGACCCTTAAAGCTGAATACAGATGTATTTGCAAAACTGGGGCAATCCCATTTAACCAGCTAAACCAGTTGCACTAACCTTGCCCAGAGGGAAGTTGTTGAGAAAGGCAGGGGTACGGTTCGTCTGCCCGAAGGTGAAGGCAGGGGAGCTGCTGGCAACTTTGAGGCGAGCACCACTATACTGGGCTGCAATCTGGGCCTTGAAGGCCCGCCAGTTGTCTGGGTACGTGTACAGAGTCTGAAAGGAAGGGGGAGACAACACTGAAATTACTGAACAGTCTAAGACAACAAAACTAAATTGAACAAATGCATCACAATTTTGCAGACTGAATAACTACATATTGAGTTGGCCTAAGCATGTTCTCATGGAAATCTCTCAATATTTTAATATAACACATACTCTGGTTTTTCAATTTATAACACTATGAGACATCTGCAGTAAGTTAAAAGAGAAAAATAAAGCCACCCGTCCAGTTAAGTAGTAACAGGGGACTTCGAGGGCTCTAGACACAAATGAATGATGCCATCCAAATCGATTTGGTTGACCACTCAAAAACCCACTAGCCAGGAAAGGCTAGTGGGTTTACATGGAAATTTTCATGTCAATCTAACAAAAGCAGGTTACCACTGGCAAATGGACCTTAAATAACCAACTACTAGCAAAACCTGAGATATTCACGTGGCTGTGAGCTCGCTTTAAATGCTAACTAGCCATCATTACCGGCAATATAACCAGTCTTCGTTTGCACAACCTAAAACTATGACCGCGAATACAGGAAAGCCTTGGCTCTGAGGAAACTAAACTATACAAGAACTGAGGTTAAGCGGAAACATTAGCAAGTGTAAAAGTTAATTTTCAGAGCCTGAAAATAGCTAAGGTAACGTGGCACAAGCCTGGGCCAGGAAAGGGGCGTCATTCAGTTTCAATGCGACGTCAGGATAGCAAGAGCTAACCCCAGATAGAATGACCACTGAATGAAATCCTTTGAAAATAGACCCTATAACAGCTCCCTACCAAACACAGAGCACTGTTTATATACAAAGGTGCTCAGTTAGACGGCAGATGACACTGATTTTCAGCGGATTGCGCCAGGAAAGTACAAAGAGAGCTCCATCACTGGCCATCTCTCCATCTTACTCACCCCTGCCGCCATCTTCAGGACGAGAGAAAGAAAGAACGAGGGCGCGCTCCTCTGACGTATTTACGGCCAAAAGACGTGCGCGCCCTTTAAGTTTCCGCGCTCACGTTTCGCCTCCTGACTTGTACCGGCAAGCTGATGCCTTTCCAGATTTGAACACATCTGCTTTTAAAATGTGGAAATACTCACTACAAATGGCACACGCTTACAACAGTGAATCGCATCTATTTTCACACAGAGAAACATAACATTATCTCACTATGATATTTAAAACAAGATACAAAAATATAAGAACAAATAAAATACTTTATTACAGTCCACATACAAAAAACAAACAATACTTAGTTGAAATGGAAATTTTGAATTCTATGTGGGAAAAAAACAACTGGAAATTAAGCATACAAATTAGCTGGTTACAACATTTTCTTTGACTCTTTTACCACTTACAATAAAAAAAAACCCTACAAATATAGGCTTTACAGCATAAGACAAATAAGTGAAGTAGCAAAGTAGCTTCACCACGTGTCATCAAACCACATCAATCAGTGTAGAAAAATATTCATTTAAACAAAGAAAGTAATAGTCTACTACATAAAATGTCCCATGTAATGTGCACCCTCTGGGGCGAATCAGCTCACAAGACCTGGAAATAAAGTTGAAGACATGTTCAATGATCAATCACAAAACAGAAAATAAAACAATTTATCAACAAGGCGCCTACAGTAACCAAACCGAGACAATAAAATGCCTGTTTTGTCAAACCAAAAATCAAGTTTCCCTTATTGTGCAAAATAATTTGCACATAATACAAGACATTTTATCCAGCCATGCCCATCTAATGAGCACAGCTACCACCTGTGTGACAGTGTTCTGTCGTTTAATACTCACCCAGATAATCATCCATGAGAGATCCAATAGCAAACTGGAAAACAAGGAAAAATTTTGTTTTTTTACTTACTGCAAATGAGATATAGTCACACATCTTTTCTTTTCTTTTGTTCTGTGGCAAAGTGAAATATGTGGTCTTAAAAAAAAACACTTACAATGTCATTCTTGTCCACTCTTGTTCCCACAATCTTTAGCCGGATCTCATCATCCTGCTGGATTACAATGTCCTTGAAAAGAAGAGAAGAAAACATACTTAAATGCAAGACTCAGAAACAGTAAAGTGACTGGAGCAGAACAGCAGTGAGCAGCACCACAGCTACCTTCCATACAGAATTTACACTTACGCTTTAAAAAGTTGTTAAAGCCTAAGGCACTGGTAATAACAAATGACACTGAAAATTCTTACCTCATCAACTGTCTTATAACAAGGTGGATTAGAATTGGGGTCAAACTCCATTTCAGAGGGGATGGACTGCAAAAAGAAATTTTCTTGTGAGAAATAGCATGTAAGAAACAAATCTAAACATGTAAAAAAGGCAAGCTATTCAGTCAACAACTACAGATGTTACACTGACTCACATGGCGGGAGATGAAGCAAGACATGGGTCCGATTTCTGTGAACAATCCAACCTGCGAGAAAGAGGGAAATATATCATTTAACTAACACACAAAAGTTGCTCATTACATCATATTCATAGTCCCATCCACTAGAAAGCCATTAACTCTCAACTCTAAGCATTTACATTTACTCCAATATCAGAATAATTATCCGGATCTTTATGATTACTAAAAGTGATATCACAATGTATCTTGTTTCACGTTTTAACTAGAAACTGCTTAATCAGAAAACGTGTAAACATGAGTTTTAGACATTAAAATAACAACTTATAACACTACAGATTTTTCAGAAGTAAATGTGCACATTTGGGACATAAAAAAAACAAGCAATGCAGTGTCAACATGATGTATTACAGTATCATTCAGAGAACAGCATGAAGGTGCAGTGGTGATGGCCGGAGTGGGAATTTAAATGCCCTCATCATATAGTAATGACACCCAAAATGAATAATTCTGCACAGTGGCTGCTAAACCTGCCCTGTACTGCCCCTCACCTTGTTAACCTGAGTGACCACAGCATCTACCACTTCCCCTTTAAATGGGCGGAACACAATGGCCTTGTACTTGACTGGGTACAGAACAAATCCTCTGCCTGGCTGGATTACACCTGCCCCGATGTTGTCAATGGTGGTTACTGCAATGACAAAGCCATACCTGAAAGACAGAATTTAATAACACATATGTGAGGCTTTTCCATGCAGGAATATGAACCCAAAATTAATATATTTGTTACGTGTGTTGATATTGTCATGACATCTTAAAAAAGCCAAAACAAATAGCACTGATTACAAGCAGTTAATAGAACAATAGTGGGAAGTGCCCAACTGTTTATGTCTGAAAGCCTATACACATATGTTTGATTTGGGTTGGGGTTCACTGAACTTTAGTAACATTGATCCAGCTCAATATATGTTGCACGTTAACACTGCTCAGTAAAATCAAGCTTTTTAATTGATTTTATGCACATAATTAAATTTTGCAGCCACTCACTTGCCAGTGCAGGTACCCTCCACTTCTGTGAAAAGCTTCTGCTTCACGGTGTTGAGGAGGTTAGGACCAAAATACCTCGGGTGCAGTAAGATTTCATGCTCCAAAGAAATCTGTGAACACAAGCATTATAAGTCACCATTATTAACTGCACAATCTACTGAAGTTTTACGGTTTTAAATGTTTATGAAAGTGATCCTGTGGATCCTGATACAGTGATAAAGACAAGTAAAGTAAGTAAAGACCAGGGAAAGAGTAGTGTTTCCGTATGGCAATAGAAGAAAAGCGGATTTAGAGAAGTTTTGTTTAGCCACATTAGCAATGCTAACCAAGCAGCGATCACGCTAGGCGAACATTTGTAAACAAAACATCTACTGTTAGTCGGTTCATACAGGGAGAATAATACACATACTTACATGGTAAAACATTTCGGTTGTAATATCCAATTCGGCCTCGATTAATATTCTTGTCTTGATAAATTACCCAAAGCGCTTTCCACTTACTGAATGAAAACCCGTTGCTCATTCGCAACAAAGTCCCTTCCGGGTCACCGGGTCGACCGCGGATAACGTTTAACTTGTGTTGCCCTGGGTTCTGTCTCTCAGGGAGCGTAGGTCTTTAGCACAAATCCAGCGCATAAATACCTCCAACCCCAACAATAGACCTAATTTTAATAATCTGAAACTTAGATAAAATGATTGATCTGTGTGGGTTTTAACTGCCTAACATCCAGGAATAAAAGCCCCGTGGAAACATAGTTTCAGTGCACACGCAGTCTGACCCCTGGCGGTGAGGAGGAGTAGTGCACGTGGGCGGGGACAGACAGCAGGCGTGACTCAGTACTGCTCTACGATTGGGTTGTTTGACTAGACGGTGAACATATCAACGAAGCAAAACAGTGGGTTTTAAAAAACAAAACAAGAGATCAAGGGTAAATTTAGTCCGGATTATCACAATATATAAACAACCTGCATAGGATCCTGAAATATAACGCATGGCATCTAGGCTAGCATTATCTAAACAACAATGACGGGTGAATGAAAGTTGGAAAAGTAATAGATTTCTTTTTTAATTTTGCAGCACTAACAGACTTCCTTAATCATTCTAGGAAGACTGTAAACCACCCGAGCTGACTGCTGGCTTTGACACTCCCTCTGGCAGCTCTCCTGTACTTTCCAGACCGACGAGGAGAAACTAAACCAAAAAAACTGTGTGTTTTTCTCAGCCGACAGCCATGGCGAGTAACCTCGTCTCCAGGTTGTTTCGTCCTTCCGTCTTCACACAGTTCGTAAGTTGTCGTGTACTTTTCTTCTTTCTTCGTGCTGTCCTTAGTCCTGTTTCTGTTGTGGCTCATGTGAACCTCCGGTCCTCCGTCCAGGCGTCTCTCCGGGCGGGTTGCATGTCGCAGGGAAGGAAGGCGGCTGCGGCAGTGGTGATAGCGGGGACCAGACATTTCTCCAGCGACCCTCCTCCGGAGAAGATCAGTCGCTATCCAGTTCCTTATAAGAAGGACTTACCTTATGATATAGTGGAGCTTATGGAGGAAGTGGAGTCAAAGGTTAAAAAAAAAAAAAAAAAAAAAACTTGATATATAAGGCATTTAACTCTGTTGCATACATAATACTATAAACCACTTGTTAAAAGTTTACGTTTCTTTACAGGGAGGCTTTTTGCCAAATGTCTTCAAAGTCCTCTCTCACAGGCCAGCAGAGTTCAGAGCTTTCTTCGCATACTACAATGAACTAATGAACAAGGAGACAGGTGAGTGTCTATGTTACTCTGCTGTAGCAGTAAGTGCAGGTAGTTTTTCAGGAGTGGTGCTAGAAATTATAAGCACCTTGAGGACAGCATTTGGGTCCCTGAGACAGTCCTTTATAATTCCGACACAACATCCGCCACTTCTTTAGGAGGTGTTGTTGGCTCTGTTTGACTCAGAGCCAACAACAGCAGACACATGCAAAACCTATTTTGGAGTGCAGGTGGTACATGAGGGGGCAGGTGTGACCCTGAATCTGTTTCAGCTAATGATCCAACAGTGGCAGGTAGTGTGGCCAAACCTGTGGTGAATCATGGTCATTGGGGTCAGCGTAAACAGCATGTGCTGTTTGGTGTGAAGAATATATGTGGAGGAAACCCCACCCATCCATTAAACAGGCACTGTGAGGCACAGTGTGTGCACACAGTGAGAGTGGAAAGAAGTCATACATCCAGGTTCAGTAACGCAGGCTGGATCTAGTTTCTCACTGACTCTGCAGCTTTCAGGTAACTTTGGCACTGATCGCATAATTTACATTTTTAGCTCTGGTTACTTTCTGACATTCCTACTATAAGGGAAGTTGAAGACCTTGTAAAAGAGACCATGTGCCAATTTGCATGTATGACTTCATTACGTAGTTATATGCTTATCAAAACGTGTGCTGTAAAATGGTATAAACAGTATTTACATATATCCAAACAAGTCCAAGCATTTCTGCAATATTTAAAAGACACTTGCCCATTAGCTCCTTTTAACAGTGCAGCAGGTCAAGTGTCAAAATAAAATCAGGTTAATCAGGTTAACCAGAGCAAACTAAAACAAAAGGACTCCTGTGGGGACAATGGAGATTTGTAGGTATTAGTGGAGCCCTTGCTTGCACATATGCAGCTTATTCATATTTCAAACTGGCTGCAGTGTGATTGCTTGAATTTGTCTGCTCTCTACAACTCACTGTACTGATAGTACAGGTCAACCCAGAGAGCCACGACCACAACAAGCAGGGAAGACTGTAGATTCATGCAGAAGTATAAGAAAGTAGACAATGTTTCCCAAAAAGCCACCTGATGTGTCAATAGCTTGTTTTAATGAGGTCATTAGAGAGGTCTTAAAAGTTGGTAAATTTAGCTACAAACAAAAAGTTGGCAGCACTGTTGGCAGGTAGGATATGATGTCATCATAGTCATGAGACTTTTCAAGTGGTTTTGGTATTATGGCCACTCCCCTGAATTTTAGGGGCTTGTTCTAAGAAGCAGGTTTACTGATTTATCTTTATCTTTACCTTTGTTAACTGAAAGTTTGGACAGAACTCAAATCTAGACCATAGACTGAAAAGAACTTAAAATTGTTGTGAATGTGTCGTTATTCTGTGTTTTTTTTTTTTTTCATGATGTCACATTAATTCAGTGTCTGACATCTTCCAGGCAGATTAACCAAGGCAGATCGTGAGCTGATTGTAGTGGCAACCAGCATCCACAACAAGTGTCTTTACTGTGTGGTATCCCACAGTGCACTGCACCGCATCTACTCTAAGAAACCCACTCTTTCTGATCAGGTACCATTTTTCACTGATATCCTCTGCTCTGCTTTTTGTAATACAATTCAGGGACCCAGCTGAAATTATAATACATATCCTGCCACTGAATGCTAGCTACAGAAAATACATTTCATGGCGGGTTTGTAATACGAAGGAAAAAAGAAATATTTCATGTATCATGTTTTTCGTGTTATGGTTATGTTCCAACCGTTCACATTTTCACAACCTTATATTTCCCTTTCTTTTTATATTGAGTGTTCATGTGTTGCATTTTATTTTGTCTCTTTCAGTCCACTCTGTCTAATCAGCCCTCTCCATACTTTCACCCAGGTCATTGTTAACTACGAGAATGCGGAGCTGGAACCTCGGGAGCGTGCCATGCTTGACTTTGCGATGGCTGTGTGTCGCTGCGACACAATCACAGACCAGCACTTCCAGTCTTTGGAGGAAGTGGGCTTTGACCGGGAAGATGCCTGGGACATCGCTGCCATTGCTGCTTTCTTTGCCTTGTCCAACCGGCTCGCCCACCTCACCGACATGAGGCCAAACCTCGAATTTTACAACATGGGCCGTGTACCACGGGACAAGAGCAAGGACAAGGCAGGGAGAGAGGGCAAGTGAAAAGGGGGGTGCTGTTACTGACAAGATTATGAGAGGTCAAAGGTCACATGATACACTAACAATATGTTCACACTATAGCTAGAGGTGTCTCATTTCTGTTTTGTTTTTTTTTTTAATTTTTGCTTCCCGCTTACATGTGAAAAATCAGATGTTTTCCAATTTATGTTGAAATGAGGTGCAATAGCCCTATAAAATTGAGGAATTTAAAAATTTTCTTCATAATGTGAAAATGTACATGTGAATGATTCAGGCCGTTAAAGTTGTGTTGGGTCAAATGATGAAGAAGTGTGAGAGAGACAGCCTGAGTTTGTGAGGTGTGGGCCTTGCTGTGTGTTTGTTCTCTGTTTTGCTGATGACGTGATCTAAACTTGTGTCTAAATCTAGTCATAATGTTTATTTACCTTGACATTTTGAGTTTTAGGTGATTCTAGTGATGGGGACAAGTCTTTTTTTTTTTTGCAGTTATTTGTATATGAAACTTTATGATTGTACTTCCCGAGAGAATTCACACAATATGGGAGTTGTCTTTAAATTCCCATAAACAGGGTTTGTTTGTATATTAAAACCTATGAAAACTAATCACCTGAAATTCAGAACCTCAATGCTGCTCTTTATTTCCTCGTTTAGGAAGTCCATTGAAAGAACTCTTTGTTATGATGTGTTGCATAATTGTGTGTATTTAGGATAAATCATCTATATCACAGTCCGCTGCTGGCAGGACAGCCAGTGGTGGAACTGTGTAGCACCACCAGATGGCATCACATCCACATACATATTGGAATGGATTAAATTCACGCTGTTTGACTACAGGTAAAAGAAAAATGTGATGGGTGCTGCACATTTGATATGTATACAGCTGTATACACAAGGTTTCAGTGTCATTCAAGTCATTAAAATGAAGCTGAAGATTTCCAGTATTTCCTTTGAGGCCTCTTGCTCCGCAAACATGATTAGGATCATACATGATGGATGCAAATCTTTGCTGTAATTTGTCTGGTTTCTTTAACTGAAGATGTGATGAATGGCATTTCTGATCTAATTTCTGTGTGCTACACAACATTTTCCCTCAACATTTATTTTCTGGCAACCTACTTTTAATGCTAACATCCCAGTGCGGTGTATTTAATAAAGTGACAGAAGTCAAACATGACTCCAGGCATCACCCGAAGATTGACTTTGGTGTGCACACGCAATCGATGTTAGAGTTCCACACACTGCGTTGCGATGAGAGCATCCTCGCAAATTGACTTTTACAAGTTTTACAAGTCTTTCGAAAAAGTACCTTGCTCACATGAATATTTAGGGGATGCTCACACTTTAGAAAAAGTGTCATTTCATATGTGACTGTGAACAGAGCTCTATTGAATGACTGATTTCGGCCCAAAGAATCTCAATTGATGCATCAGTGCTGACATGTTGAGCGACAACCTGAAAGTCATCCAGCACCTGAAAGTCATCCAAACTGGATAATTGCTTCAGTGGAAAGGGATTCTTCAGGTATAGGTTTAACATTGTTAAACTATGTGAAAGAGAATCCGTAGACATTGGCAAAGGTCACTTCACTGACACTTGTCCTGTCCATATCACCCTGATAAAGTGTCATATGTCTCAGAAACTGCTCATGTACTATTACAGCTGCTCATTAAACACCAACCCTTTTGACCCTCGTGTCTCCTGTTAGTATTAAAAGGAGACATCAGGCTCCAGACAAGGCAAATTTATGGTCTGGAGCTGCCCTGCATCACTCATCTTGCTGCTCTTCAGAGCAAGAACATTAATAGATTACAAGAGGCCAATTTTGGATATCCACATTTTTGCGGAGATTGATCACATAAAATAAAAAAGGTTAACAGCTTTCAGGTGGAGGCCTTCACCCATCTCTTATTGTTGTCTGATGGGAAAATCAATAAGATTTTATCCCTGCAGTGAGCTGGGAGAGGAGCCTGGGGTGGCCCAGCACTGTGTCTTTATTCTCCTGAGGCAGATAAAACCTGTCACGATAAACACATGTCAAATGGGCCATGATACAGAGCTGGAGAAAAGAGACTTTAACAGCAGAGCAAGTAAGACGTCTGTTAGGTATACAGGTATAGTGGGTCAAGTGAAAAAAACTCCAGTTAAGTAGATATCATTCATGAACCTTGACTTCCATGTGGATTGATATTACTGTACATTAAAGAGCACCAGCAAGAGGTTTGAGACATCCTTCATCTGAGCAGCATTTACAGTAATTTCTAAGGGGATTTTGCTCACAGATTTTGGTTCCAAATTCAGTAAAAAATTACTCCAGCAGAGAAAATTACAGTAATGATTTAGCAAAATAGTGAGAACTATAAAAAAAAAATTTATGATGACTACAAGCATAATAAATCTTGTTATAATATAAATTAAACTCGAGATAAATATCAAATCACTATTTCTGCTGATTAAAGACATCACTATAAACTCCAGTTTGATCTGCTGGCTTCAGGACACATCTCTGTTCTCGAACTGTCGGTGTTTTCAAAATCATACCTGAACCATCTGAGAAATGTGTGGGTATTATTGTAAAATAATAAACATTTTCAAAGAAGTCATGACATTTTCCTTCATATAACAGCAGAATTTAACCTTTCACATGCTTCCTCTTAAACTGACCCACGTTTCAGAGATTTGACTTTATTGCTGTGATTCACTAAATGTTCTTTGATGTAAATCGGCCATCTCTTTGTGTCTGTGCACAGTCTCCAGCCCACATAGCTCGAGGAGAGATAAGAAGTGGGGATTTTTGGATAAAGTGCTTCTCATCTTTTATGCCTCCTCTGGGTGTTCAGGCAAACTTGTCCACTTCAGTTTAACACAACTTTGAGTGTTGACAGACAACTCTTCTATTCTTTCACATTTGCGAGGGGCGAGGAGGAATGGCCCAAAAATGTTAACAGGGAAAACTTAATTGTTCTGCCGTAAATTGTGTGTTCAGCCTTTCCTCTTTATCGTGAGGCAGTCAAGCTCTTCAAACTTTGCTGAAGATCCATGTAGAGTTTCCAACGCACTAACTATAACTTATAACAAATTCAAAAGCCAACACAAAATCTCATGCCAGCTCTTCAACAGCGCATGTTACTTTGATGTGAGCGCACAAGATGAGAAATCATGACTACTGACTACAGTAGAGATAAGGTATCAGAAATAAAGACAAGAAGAAAGAACATTCACAGACTGAAATCCAGGTCTGATGGTGTAGAAGGCAGGCATTTTGTGCTGCAGGTTTCTTGTTCGTTTATTTCCAGAGCAGCTACAATTGATAGAAAAAACAACAATTAACTTAAATCCCTCAAAAGGAAGGAATCTCAGTATTTGGTTGCCATTAGTTCCCACTGTTCAACGATTACATTAGAAAAACAGGCCGACATTTGAATCAGTAATTGTAATAATACATACAACCTATTTATTAGAGTCATTATTTGTTGGTGAAAAATAATTCTGGGAAATGAATCACTGACGAAGCATAAAAAGAAAACAGCACATCACAGTTGATTACAAAATTACAGGAAATAATAAAATGTAGTGACTGTTACATACTGACTTTCTCAATCAGAAAGTCTATTTTGGGATGGCTTTTCGCTTTAACTAATGCTTTATTTACACAGAAGGGATGCACTCCCACTTGACTCACTGAAGAGAATGCAGACGGGCAGAAGCGCTGAATTCTAACCAAGCAAGCACATATGGGACATTAGCAAATGGACAGACACAAGGATGAGACCATTATCGTGCCCCTGACAAGAATGTGTCAGTTCCTGTTAAAAATATGTGTGAACGTGTATATGTGCAAGTCCACGTATGCACACACTGTTGTGTTAATGTGTGTCCACCGTCATTTTCCTTCTCCAGCAAAGTGTGTGTGTGTGTGTGTGTGTGTGTGCTGAATAAAGATGCTCTGTGAGCATTTGCAGCTTGGGTCATTTGCATTAATTTGGTTTAATGGAATTTCACATGTAATGGAGCGGCTACTTGTCCCTTATCTGTGAATCTAATCCCTACAGACTCTGCATCAGGGATAGAACATGCAGTTAGTTACACAGCTGCGGCACAGAGAACAAAAATAAAACATGGTCATAGTGAAACAGTGTTTGGTGAATACGTGCATAGGCAACATTGTAGAGGTCAGCAACGGTTTGTTGCGGATTCTTCCTTACAA
Organism: Toxotes lorentzi; assembly: GCA_037833715.1. Classification (NCBI taxonomy): domain Eukaryota; kingdom Metazoa; phylum Chordata; class Actinopteri; family Toxotidae; genus Toxotes; species Toxotes lorentzi. The sequence continues at coordinate 13,019,427 of JBBMJY010000002.1, read as the reverse complement.
TAAATACAAATATCAGTATTAAATGCCGGGCTTTGGTGTCTCTGAAATATGTGAAAACACAGAGGGAGACTTTACAGATCAAATTAACCAAAGAAATTGTGATGAGCAATATGAATTTTCTTCTGAAGACATGTTATTAGATTACGTATCATTAACTTTATTGTATTCCAACAATTCATCATCCCCAAAGGGCTTTAATATCCATCCATGTGATATCCAAGTCTCCTAATGCACAAGGTTTGTTTAACAGATTTCAATCAGTATCACCAAGTAGTAAGTCATTTGGATAATTAGTAAATCTTTTGGTTATTGTAAGCAATTTTTTGAAAGTGTGAGAGATGAACAAATTTAGCGGCTCATGAGGAAGCATGAGGCAAGACAGGTACAACAGAAAAGTCAATTTGCGCATCCTAAATCTGATCAGGGAGCTGCACGACCTGTCACAGTAGCTGTCATGTAATGCTTCATGATGATGAAAGTCCCAACGCTGACTCTCAGATAAAGGTGTGGCAGCAGCCAAAGGGAATCTAAATAGCAGCCAATGAGCCAGTGTGAAGAAGAACAAGTTACATGCTTGATATCTTCCATCGGGGGATGTAAACTCAGGACTGGAATCCAAGTTAACTAAAACGGCTGCAGCAGATTTATGTTGTAGAACTGGTGGTCTGCATCTGTTGGTCGGATCTCAAAGCTCTGTGAAATATCTTCTGCTACTGATCATCCTGACGGCACTGATAAATCCTGATAAAACTGCATCTCCACATGGCTGAGGCTCTTTCCTGACCTCTCAGTCAACCTCTCAGTTTGAGAAGTGTTTCAGATTACACTGTTCCAGACTGATAATCCAAATGCACATTCACTCAGATTACTTCATGCCTGCGGATTACAGGCCATGCATCATCTCAAATGCTGCTGAAAGAGAGAGAGATTCAAGCTTGTACTGTTTTTGTTTGTTTGCGGATCCTAGCTTGTTTTCTGGCAAGTATTTTTTTGCTAGATAGTGTTTGTTTGTTTGTTGCTTTTTTGTCTGTGGTAGTCTGTGCACTTATAGGTACTGTGTGTTGTTCATGCTGTTCCCTGCTGCTTTTTTGTTACTGTCTTTGGTGTTTTTTTTTTAGAACATTTAATTTCACAATGAAAGTGCCATTCAAGTCCTGTCAATGCAGCCACCAAAAGCATGACCTGCAGCCTGTCCTTTGGGCTCCAGAGCACACTGGAACTGATGGCTTCAATATTAGATGGAAGATTGTTTAATCGCTGTGATGTGTTTGGTTTTGGCATCACTCCCAGCTGAAAGGTCAAAGGCTTCAATCTGCTTAGTTTTTTTCCCTTTGTTTTCACTGTGTTTAGGTTTCAGATTATGCTTTAATCTAGGTTGTAATAACTGTTGCTTAAAGTCTGCTTTCTCTGCGGTTGTCCTTGAAGCTTGGCAAGATCATCGCTTGGCAGACTCTATTGTAGGTATTCGCAAATGCTGTTTGTGCTCATTTGTTGTGTTTGTGTGTGCCGTGAATGTGAAAATCATTTGACTCATTTTATTGCCGCCATACCTCTTCAGGGGTATTTACACATCACGTACATAAAATTCATGTTTTGGCTAAAAAAAAAAAGATGAGGAAGGGCTCTGTTCTGTCAGGAAAACCCTGAGAAAAGAGACTGATGGATGACAGGACACCCTGCCCAGCCAAATCCTGTGCCGCTCTCTCATTTGGCGAATGCGTCACATTAGCATTCAGGCTGTCCCCCTTTTTTCCCCACCCACTGAAATGAATCAGAGCTTATTACAGTAATGAAAGTGTCACGAAAGAATTAATTAAATGATGCCTTAATGAATTACTGAAACAGGACAGCACAGCGAAGACACAGAAAAACACAGTGCAATAAGGAAAACAGAGCGGATAAGAGAACACAGCAAAACAGGACAGTGCTTGAAGGTGAGAGACTCTTTGGACCTGAGATCCGGACAGGTGGCCTGGCAACATGCAGGGCAAGGAGGGGAAAGATGATCATCTGGTGTGGCAGCAGAGTCCAGCAGGGCTGTTCCTCAACTCCGGCCCCCGGAGGGATTGTGGGAGTGGTGGATTGATGGGGACTGGAATGGGAAAACGTGAAGAGGAATCAAGAGATCTGCTGTGGAGTTGACGTGCGTCTGTGTGTTCTGAGGAAGAATTCCACCCACACACAATCCACCTGCCACACACATGCAAACACACAGCAAAAGCTTAATTTTTCTTTTAACTGATAATGCTAGCCCAGCAGTTCAGCACGCAGAGGTCATTGCCATATTGGACGGTAATAAGATTGAGCTTCAACCCATAACCTTTTTATGGATTTCATCACTTTCCTGCTCATTCCTCACTTTGCCCTGCAGCCCCTTCGACTTGTTTATGTTAGTTTGGAATTCAAAATAATTTAGCAACAGTATACACTCGACTGTGGTTGCATTATTAACCATCACAGATTAGATTTTAATCTGCCCCCCCATCACCACCACCACCACCACAAAAAAAAGTGTCTGTTTTGGTCCATAACTTTTTTGATTTCCTGTGCAGTGTACATCAGCTCCACGCTGAGCTCAGCAGCCTGACCGTGTGACACTCTCTGAACATGCAATCTGGTCTCGCTCAGACCCCTGTTGAGCACAGTGTGGCTGAATGTGTTTATGTTGATGGTGTACAAGCATGTTTGTGTTTATATGGGCATGTGTGTGCGTATCTGGGAGTGATGGCTGCAGTTTTGTGAAAGTATTTGAGGCACCCAACCACCCAGTCTTACACTCTGGCTCTCTATCTATAGCCTGAAATAAAAACAGCAACAACAATACCAAACGCAACAGCAACAACATTTGTTTACATGTTGTCATCTCAGAAGCCTCTTGACTGTCAAGGTCTGGATGAATATTTCAAGCACTTGAAGATTAGCAGCAGAGTCTGGCAGCTGAGATGTTGTTCCTCACCGGGGGTTTGGTGTGTATACCAGGCGGTGGTGATGAGATTGGGGTACAAGCATCTGTTCCAACAATTTATTTTCCCCAAGACTGTTATCTAATTTTCAAAATGTAAGACATAATAAAGGACATGTTAAACATAAGGAAGACTGTGTAGAAGGGCATAAAAGACCAGAACAATGCAACATAGTTAAAAAACCATTTGTGGCCTAATTTTAACGTTTAAACAACAAACACACCTTCACAAATCATCCAAGGCTTGCTTTCATGGTGACGCTAATCCAGCCACATAGATTTTTACAGATGTCTCCATACTGTGATAACATAAAAATTTTAATGGTAATAACATAATAAAAGGTGCAACATGGTGATTGATGTGATGTTTATTTCATATTGTGGTATCTTTGAATATGTAGCTTGTATTGGGCTTTAGTCACCGTCTTCTCACCACTGTGCTCTGATCCCTGACGAAATCACATCTCACAAATCTCACGGGGACATAAGAATGAACAGATTTCTAATTAAACTGTGTGTGATGGGGTGAGTGATTGCCATGCATTCCCCAAATTCCTGAGTAATAACAAGGTTAAAATTGATTTGCTAGATCAGAGTTTCCCCAACTGACGAACATCAGTGTGTTTATTTGTCAAATATAGATCTACAACTACACACAGATAACATCACTGATATATTTTCCACTCAGGATGCTGCCATCCTCTCGTATTACTCACTTGATGCATTTGTGGCTGTTTACTTTGGATCCTCCGGTTCAAAAATCACTCAGGGTGCAGTCTAATTTTAAAATGTATCTGACATAAAGTAGAATATTTCACGAATTAACAACAGCTAACATTTCAGAAACCTGAGGTCTGTAAAGTCTACCAAGCCTCACAAAAAGATCACTGACAAAAGGAAAAAAAAACAAAAGCAAGTCCATTTGTAGCAGAGCTTCTTCTTCTTACCACACTTCTTATCTTTGGAATAAGGGCGTCATATGACATGATTGCCTTATAATTTGGTCAGACTTAGCTTTGAGCATCACATACATCGAGAGTTAACACAGGCTCCTTGTTCCCCTTCTGAATTCAAAGTGGCATCCCAGTTTAATGGTGCAATTGCATTAGGATACTGTTGCATAACTAATACAGCTCCTCATCTGTTAACAGTATGATCAGTCCAAATCACAACTGCCATAACTATTAGCCAAAGTCTGATCATGCACTTTGATGTTTCATAGTTCAACGGGTGACTCTGTTTCCAAAAAGCAAGTTCAAAGTGCTGCGTACCCCTCCACCCATGAGCTGCAGTACTTTCATCTGCCTCCGTCATGGACTGTTTCACTCATTTTTATTCCCATGCCCCTTTAATAAATGATTACAATACTGACACAGTGCAGGAGGCATAATTCAGCACTTTAGTGTCCCTATGTGGTGCACATACATAGAGTTTATGCACAATTTTAGACATCCCATTTATCAGTAATAAACAGTGTGCGTGCGTTAGATAGTCTTCATCTTATTTTAGAGTGAAGTAACTACCTCTCAGTTAAATCAATCTGACTGTTTTTCTTGAAGCATTTTCCTAAAGAAAAAGAAAAACCTTTGATCCCTTTTTAAAGTGAAAAGAGACATTCCTATTCCCAGTAGTTTCAGGAAATGGGTGTCAACAGTCAAATGAGGCCAATTCAAGAAATGAATTAGACTTGCACTGAGAAAAGTCTCCGAACAGAACAGACTGTACCGTGATGGTCTGGCAGGTATGTTTCAGTCTCAGCCTCTACAGCAGAAAAGATAAATTCCACCACTTTAAAGCCAAACCGTCTTTTTTGCTCACAGTAATTGTAACCCAGATACTGCCTTTTTTCACACAAACCTTGAATAGGCAGATTTTCAGTAACATTTAACTTTGTAAAACACTGTGACTTTGGAACTCTAGATGATGCCAAAGTAAAAGAGTTTCAAATTCTATTGGTAGAAGTCTCAGATATTTTCGTTTTTGAGTTCAGAAAAAAAGTTGCATTGGACATAGCTGATGCCCGTTGAAAGACTGAAGGATTCCTGTCTCACTTTAAGGTTTTTGATAGTTCTCCAGTGTGCAGAATTACTAAAATAAAACTTTATTTCTACAAGAAATAAGTACAGCAACCATTCTGCCTGAAATGTGGGCCCGATCGTATTGATTGGCGTTCATCCACAAAACATCAAACAATTGGAAGTTGAGAGGAAGGCTTTGTTGGTCGCACAAAAAAGAAATCAGACCATATTTCCTAGACCACAGAAGAAAACATGCCCCACATTTTTTTGTCTTGCATGTTTTTTTGTTTTTTTTTTTTGGCCTATTTCCCCTCATGTTTCTATTTGATTTCTTCTCCCATTCAATTTTTTATTTCCCTTCCTTATCTGAGACCAAAGACAATTTTCTACCACTATCTAAGAGAACCAGAGGATTACTGAAATAAAGGAAATATTTTTAGTAAATTTGAAAACTTTGTATTTGCCTTCTCCTAAGGATATTCTTTGACTGTTTGAGCTGCCCAAAAGGCTCAAGAGTTGAGGCTGAATTTATTACTTTCTTTTTGCCTGTCATGGTTTGCACAACCTGGCCCATTAAAACACTGGCATAGTGAATATTTCAAAGCTATAAAAGCTGGAGACAAAAACACCAGATGTCGTAATGTCTCACTGACCTTCCTAATTATCAGTGAGGACACTGACGCTGACTTTGTTTTAATTGATGTGCTCATCTTTAAATATGCCACTCTTTTGCCATCATTACAAGTGAGAACCATTTAAACAGTTTATTCCTATTTCCTTTGTGTCATCCTCATTAACAGACCCTTTAAATTTTTGTACTGAAGACATCTGGCCAACCTGTTTCCTTCCATTTTGGCAGTAAAGCAGCGTGCACTCTGACTGAACTTGACACTTGTGGATGGAGTTTAACGGGCTTCAAACTATTGATACTATCCCAGATACTATCACCACAGCAAATCTATAAATATTGTTATTGTACGATGTGATGTACAGTTTCTGTGGCAAACCTTCCAGATGACAAGCGACAAACCACGGCTTTCGTCCAAGGCTGAACCAAGCATTCCCCAGAGCCTGTTATACAGAGAATAAATAGACTTTTATTAACATAAAGCGCAAAAATGTCACTTGGATTAACAAAGAAAAAAAAAGAGACCAATAACTGTAGCTACAACAAAGAGGTGGCTGGGAGGTGGAGGTGAAACTTAACACATTACCGGCTTTGTTGTATGAATCAGTCGCTCGGCTCCCTCAAAACACAGACAAAACTTACTGACACTAGGTCCTTTTGTAAATCTACAGTATATTCTCCAGTGATATGGTGGTGGATGGACGGAGTTCAGGAGTTTTCCTCTTGGTGTCTGCGGTGTCAGAGGTTCAAAAGTCACATCACTCTTCATCTTCAGTGACCACTTGTATATATACATTAAAGACCAACAAGTACAAAGTCCTGCTCATTTTTTAACAATATATGAATATGAATATTTTTACAGCACTATTGCAACTACTTGACCTCTTTCCTAGAGATAAATGAATGACTTGCATGTGTAGTGTCAGACCATTTGGTTAAAAGACGGACTGTACAGTTTAATCTACAGTATTTGACTGTACTTTAGAAACACACCTGTGCATCTTGTCTCAACACAAGTGCATGCCTGTCAACACAGTGCTTTTTGAATATACTGGATGTTTTCATTATTACACTGTCCCAAATGTTTGACTACTGGCTAAATTAAACAGGCAACACAAAGTGAAAAGTCATCCTAAATGAGCATTCCCATACAAATAAATAAAGAAAAATGCCTCTACACAAGTGTCAAAGCAATAAAGTTGTGTCCAGTGCTATGCTGAGCAAAGTAAAACTAAAAACAATAAAATTCACAGTGAAACATCTCATTTTAGAAACTAATCTAACATCATTACAGGGATGGTACGTCATCAGAAAAACACTGTGACTTCCTTGTGGAGGGTTGAGAAAGTGAAGCTGGAGTATGAGCTCAGACTGAGGTGATATCTATGCATTTGTGTGTGTGTGGATTTGTGCATTCAGGACAACAACTGCTGAGATGACTGAAATGAACTAGAGAAGAAGCAGTGAGGTGGACTGTGTTGCTGCGTGTGTAAATTAAGTTGGTTTTAAATGACTAGTGCAGGTACCACAATGTATATTTACATTTTACACTGTATTCAGGGTATAGACGACCGCATTATCTTTCCCTTATTTATATCTTACTCACTGTAAAAAAGAAAATCTATACAGTGCACTTCACTACTGCCCCAGTGATTCCCAACCTCTTTTCCTTTTCCAGATATGAACTATTTTTCTCACACCAAGACAGAGTGGGACAATGGATTTATGTCTTTTCTTAATTTGGAATTTGCCCATGAAACATAATGATGTGTCTCTGTAATTACTTCACATCGATCACAAATGTTTTGTTTCCTGACTGGTTGAACTGACAACATGATTCTGCAGCTTGGCACTGCTGAAAGGCTCCATTAGTTTGCACTAAGTTTCTGGAGATTTTCTCATTTTTCTCATAAAACACTTTGTGGCCCACCTCATGTCCAATGGGGTGTCCAGACTGTAGGTTGGGGACCACATAGAGTACTGCACTGCCTTTCCCCCCTCCACTTTCTCTCTTAACTTCTTCCTTATCCCTAATTATTTTTGCACCTTCTACCTTTCCTCCCTCCTGCTGCTGCAGCCAGCTATGTGAAGTCCTTGGATACAGCCTCTATGAAGTTGGGTGCTGACATGAGAATGGTGAAGGTGCAAATAATGGAGAAGAGAGAGAAGGCCACCAGACACAGTCGGTCCACCACCGCCGCTGCAAACTTCCACTCACTGCAGATGGCCTCAGCCTCGTCCTGGTCCCGGAAGCGCTGGGCTATGTACGACACCTCCTCCAGGATCCGCTGGATCTCTGGTGGGGGGATGCCAACTCCCATCCCCAGGCCTCCAACACCACCGCCAACTCCTCCAGGTGGCTCAGCCTCGTCGCTGGGGGAGCCGTGGGCACGCCCGCCTAACGCTACCCCAGAGTCGCTAGAAGGTGGGCAGTGTGGACTCTCCATGGGGTGGTAACTGCCAAAGTAGAGACTCATGGAACCGTTGGAGGTGCCTGTGGGGCATGGGGGGCAGGATGTCTGTGAGAGGGGCACCGTGAGGCTTGGTACTGTGCCCATCTCTATGGAGCTGGTGCTGGAGTGATGCTGGGAGGAGTGACGGTACTTGTACCCAGGCCGCTTGCGCTCATCTCCAGGTTGTTTCATGCGGAGAAACCAGGCACACCAGTTCAACAGAACCACCCGAACCTGAAAGGGGGAAGAGTGTGTGTCAGCGCACGTACACAAAGGAAACACATTTTTACAAAAACAAAAACAAACCTCTGTGCAAAAAGTGACAATAGTGATTATTATCTGATTAAATCAGTTACAGTCACTCACCCACTTGGGCATCTTGCCTCCCTGAGGGTCATGATGGTGAAACTGCAGGACTATAACAGTCACCACCACAGACATTCCCACAATCATCATGGTGCTGGCAAAGTACTGGGCTGCCAAGTACAACAAAAACATCAACATGCTTTTAGTTTCATGCTCAGTTACAAATAAGATCAAGCTGAATGTTTTTCTCCTTTTCAGCCACCCCCAAAACTATCCCAGCACATGGTCACATTTAATACACATGTACTAACAGGTAAAACACTAAGCTTGAATTAAGTCCAAAAAAAATAGGTTGATTTCACACTCGAACATGAAAGGAAAGCAAGTCTGATCAATCTGTGCAATAAGTTACATTGCCAAGGGGAAAAGATACACATTTGAACTCAGACAGGGGAAATAAAAATCTGCGCAAAAATTGTGACAAAACAGAGAATAGGGGTAAACAAACCAAAAAAAAAAAAAAAAAACAGCAGAGGAGAGAGAGATTAGTGCTGGTACTGGAGGGATGTTTTCACCCACATGAGGGAACAGTAGGGGAGTGCTAACTGAACACTGTGCTTTCTCCCAGCATGTATAAACACACGCACACACATAAGGTATATCTGAGGTCCTGCCCTCCTTTCTCTTGTTTGCAAGGGGCTGTGAACAAAGAAAAGCTAACAGCTACACACAGCTACAGTTACTGCAGTGCCAGCAAAATCAAACCTTATGTCACCTCATGAGGTCAGGGATTATGACCTTATTTGTCAGGCTTTGGAAATGAAGATGGAAGGAAAGAGGGAGGGAGGACATTTGTTGTGTCCTGACTGCTTTATGGTCAACCGCTAATGACTTTGCCTTTCTTTACGGATACAGCATCAGAAGAAGGCTGTTTGCAGATGCCGTGTATAATAATTCAAAACACAACTGAGAGACCTTCAGTCACAAACCACATTGTTGTTCATGTCTGAACTAACTAGATTAAAAATTAATTATAACTGAATTAAAATGAACTGAGCCAAACAGCCATGAATCAGATATGTTTAACTAAACTAACTAAAATGAAATGAACACACTTAGCTCATCTAGTCATTAGGGGCTGATGATAAAATACATATGGCCTGATTCTGTCAGCAATGTTGAACACTTGAGTTCAAGTGGCAACAATAACTCACATCCACATTCAGCCACTGTGTTGTAAAGGGACATGAGACATTTTAACAAGTCTACTAACGGCATCTCAATTGGCCTTGTGTTCAAGTCCTGGGAGATTACAAAAAAAACAAACTGATCAATCACTCTATTGATGACACATTGATCAAGATTTTCTCAGTGAGGGCAGTTAGTGGTGACCATGTTCAGCATGAATCAATATACGTCTTTGACCCATTAGAACTGATGTGACAGAAAACATACAGGACTGCAGTTATAATTCACAGCATGGGAGCTAATTCACTCACACACAAACAAGAGAAAAGGGCACATTTCTTCTTTTTGCGGCCTGGTGAGCTCTCAGTGATGACAGCTGACTTAAAGGGTGTTAATCCTCCTTACATGTCTGCGGATGCACTTGCTCCACAAAGCCTCTGAAGCCTCTAGCCCCCCCAAGGTTAGTCATCCCTTCCCCTCTGTCTTGGCCTCCATCATCCATTATTTCTTCCTCCATTCTCCTTTCCTTTTTGTACCTCCCCAACAGAGAATCAGACATTTCACAGGCTATTAATGGTGCTGACAGCTTTAGTTCTGGCCACCCAATTTACTCCATCCTCCATCCAAGGGTACTGAGAATGATGTATAGATGCCTTCTGGCTACTGAAACCAAAACCCAGCCGGGCCCACAGATGAGTTTTTATTTATTATTTTTTCAGGAGACCATATACAGTATTTATAGAGATGAGGCAATTGCCGACATTGAAAGCACTCAATAATTAATGCATGTTTTATATTACTGGTGTTTACTGGAAGTGCAAAAAATGCTCAGAGGGACAGTCAAGTTATTACTGTAAACTGGTCAGTAATGTCTGTGTGTTAATAGACTAAACTGATATGACATTCACTTTACTTTGACTGTTTTCTAAGGTAGTACTAGTTTAGTTAAGTTTTGGTTAAGGTGAGGAATTGCTTCAAAAATGCATGTCTTACTGGAAACCTTTTCACCTGCAAAGTTGACTTCCCAATGTTACATATACTCACATAGACAGATAAATATAACCCACCGATGAGAGGAACAGAGTCGGACGTAGCAGGCATGATCTCTGCTACCAGAAGCATGAAGACAGTTAGCGAAAGCAGCACAGTGATGCCTTGAGGCAGAGATCGAGTGAGACACATACAGGGAGAGAGAGAGAGAGAGAGAGACAGAGAGAACATGAGCATAATGATGTGATCAGGGTCACTGGTGTGTGAAATTATTCCTGTAATTACTTATGTATGTAATCAGTTATGTTCTCATGACTACAGCCATTTTTCAGCTGCTGGCTCATCTGACGTGTCCAATGTAGGTTCCAGAAATTCCTCAAAGACCCTGACTTTGTAACTGGTGGCTGCTCATCCACACATGACTATTCATCAGAAGTCACTGGCACTGATAGAATTCCAACATAGATTTACTTACAAGTCTCTTATTTTGAAATTCAGGGTTTGCTGTACAATTCATAAGGACATGTTTGTTGACAAATATAGATGTGCAAATGTGCATGTGTGCTTTAATGTGTTTATGTATTGGTGTACAGTTGTGACTATATTTGTATGAGCTTAAACACCTTCAAACACATTATGTTGCTCCTGGCGGTTAATAACATTTTGATTTTTTTTTGTCACTTTCCAGATGATCTGTACTAAAAAACATTATATTCTATCATTCTTCTATAGACCAATAACACATTTTTCAAATGTTAAGTGAAGCTGTCATTGCTGCAGTAATTTCACCAAGTAGTGCAACCGCTAACAGACTTTTGAGGCTAATGTCGGATTTGATCATTTAAAAATATATATTGGCCAAAAGCCATTTTTTAAAAACATAAACACAAAATGTAAATAAAAAAGGCTCTCCCTTAGATTTTTTAAATCAACATTTTACAGTGTAAAAGTCACCTCCTCTCAGTTCTGTACTGCAATTTCCTGTTACTTCTAACTCTACAAAGACTAAGTGTGTTTGTGTGTTCAGTATCCCCCTCTTACCCAGAGAAATCTTTTCCCCAGAGTCTGCAGGTAGCAGGAAAACCAGCAGGGCCAAGCCAGAGATCAGCACACAGGGAATAAGCAGATTGAGTCCATAATATAGTGTCCTGCGGCGCATCGTGACTGTAAATGTCACGTCAGGGTAAGGCTCCTTACAGCAGTCGTAATACAGCTCATTACGCTTAGCCGGCACACCTGAGGACAAAGTGAACACATACAGGTATGTTTTTGTGGACTGAAGAAGTAATTCAGTTCAAGGAAGTAATTCAGTCCAAGGATTTAAGTCAGAGTGTAAGTAAACCAGAAAACCATCAGACCAATTACTGTAATTAACAACTGTAATGTGTCTATCCATGTATCCATCCACATGGATGGATGAACAGAATGAAAAAAGACAGAACAGATGGGTCTAAATATTTAACGGACATGGAGTCCAGAATTCACACCAGCTGAATTTGATTTTCTAGACCCTGAATATGCTCCACTAGAGCGGATCTAAGTCTGACCAGGCTTTGAACTTTGCCTTCATTTTAACTTTGTATTACTAGTAACAATATTCAGTGAAGCCAAAAAACGGAAGGCTGAATCATTTTTGATTTTTGGTAGTTAAACTCTCTCCTTGAACTCTTAACTCTAGGCATGGGGTGTGCTGCACTCACATATGGCCTGGCTACACGCCTGCCGATGTGTCAAACATTACTACTGCATGCCATCTGGTGCTGTCTGACACCCATTTCCAGCTACCCATCACCCTAGGGGCACAGGCACTGGGATCTGCTGTTACTCTGTCGAAGCTGGAAACACCCCGCTTGGGAGGTCTTCCAAAAATCTTCCCCTTTCCTGTTCATCCAGCTACAACCGTCCAAATGATTTCCCACAGTGGAAACCGTTTATATAACAGTGATTCACTCGACTCCATTTTTGACACAAGACTTGATCAAAGTGTAATGAGGGTAAATGCAAAGGGGTTATTTATGTACAGTGCATTTCAGCCTTTTACTTTACAACCTTTCCCAAGTTTCCTAATTTTTACTGCACTGACTGGATACAGCAGAAGTTGTTGTGCAGTATTGTTAAACCCCCTAGTTTTCAAAGATGTTGTTTTCATCTTATCTCAGGACTCCGATGGAGAGCCATGAGATGACAGCAAAAAATGCACTGAACACTGAATTATGTAAACACACTGGATTCTCAAGTACAGCCATCCATCCTGGTGGCAATACCTGCAGACCTGATAAACATAAACATAGGCTCTCTTACCCACAAGGTCCCACTCCCCATTGGGTATGTATGTGGACGTGTCCACATCCAGCATCTGGAGGTCCAGTAGCCAGCCGTTGTGCGTCCACGAGCCAAACTTCAAGTCACACTTCTGAACGTCAAAGGGGAACCAACGCACGTCGATGTAGCAGGTGCTCTTCAAGATGCCAGGGGGGATGTACTGGCAGTAACCTGATGCATTTACCAGTACGTTGGTGTGGAAGGTGGCATCGAAACGTTCATCCGCACTGTGGAAAGAGTAACACAGAGTAATGTGTGTGTATGTGTGTGTGCACCTTTAAAATGCCTTTAATAATCTACCTGTGGCTTAAAGCTCTATTTTGCTCTATGTGCCTGCCTTATGTTTATCGCCTTTCTAATAGTCCTTGACATCATGCTTAGGTACCACAAGCTGGCAATTACTTTGAAATGGCTTTAGTTAAATTGTTCTACTGCAGAGAGATGAAGACTCAAAATAACTTTGTGAAAGAACGTAGACGGCGATGGAAGAAATTAGTCATTTTGTCTAATTGCTTTAATCAACAAGGCCCCAGTCTGGTTTATTTGGTTATGTGTTTAGGATAAATTAAGGGATAAGAAAAGTACTCAGAGGGATGGACATTAATTTGAATAATATCTAATTTGTTTTTGTAACAAAATAAAAAAGGGGAGTAAATTACTCAGCCCATTAGTTCAGCCCATATCTTCACTGTTGTCAGCGTGTATTTGCCTACCTGTATACGTGTCCCAGTCTCTCTGCTGTCTCTGCCTAACCAGCCACAGCAGTGAGCAGTGAAGTGACATATGTGGAGCAACCAGCCTACTGCTCGGCCGCTTCACCCCACATACACACAACTGTGAAACCCAGGGTGCAGTGAAATTAAATATTCATTTCCATTACTATACCAGATTTCAGGCTTCAGTAATAGGAACCAAATTGGTGACACCACCTCCTTCAAGGCTGTACAACTCACAACCTGCTTGGATGATATAAGGGCAGCCAGGTTTTCTCTACGAATAGTTTCAAATACTTTAAGGTTAAGATGGACTCTTAGAAGTAACAGACTCTCAAACACAGCCAAAAGTCAATGAACTAATTGAACAAAGCAGAATCTGTACTCACGGAGAATCTTGGAGTAGCAAAACACTTTATTGTAAGTCTACTTCTGGAGACTTACAATAAAGAAAATGCCTAGAAACTTAACCTTAGATCACTTCAGTTCTGGTACTCCATTTGAACTCTAATTAAGTATTAAAGAGAAGCTCCTCTGGTGTCAATGAGAATATGAACTCTTAAATAAGGTGCCAGAGGCGAAGTCTGAACTTCCAGAGATTTTAGGCAGTGTCTTCTGTTTTGTTTACTTATGCAGTATGTGGCTAAAATTTTGTTCTCAGACAAACTTAGTCTCCACGGTAGCAACTAGCTAGAAGAAAGTATCTCCTTTCCTTTCCTTCCTTGTTTTATTTATTTATTTTATTTTATTTTATTTTACACCCTTGCTGAGCAAGTATGGAAAAAATTAGGGCAGCAGAAGATAAAATTAGAAGTCAACTTTCACCAGTTAATAGCATGAATTTGTTTTCCATTAGTCCTTTTCCTCCCAAAAAGAAACTAATATTGTTTAATTGAATGTCTGAGTTACAGTGTTTCTGGATTTATATGCCCTAATTTGCAGTTACATAACCACTGCCTCTTTATCTATTCTGACCAGTCAGACAGTGGATTTTATATTTTCTCTCTGTTGCTTTACCCAGAAGACAGTTTAGTGATAGTGGATGTTTTCCCACTTGTTGAGAGTCTGCATGGAGGCAACTCAATAAAAGCCTCCACAACATTCAGGGAACAAGAACATTTATAAAATCCAGGAATTTCAGTTTTCTGGACTAAACTTCAGGCAAAACCCCATTTTGGATTTTGTAAAATTTGCTAAAACATTTTGGTCCAAAAAGTAATTCACAGAGTTCAAAGGAATTCCTTTCCCATGAACTCTGTGAATATCACATTAAGTTAAAAATGAGGTGGCGACAAACCATCAGCCTTTAATCCATCCATCCCTTCATCTTACTGTTGTACTGCTGTATGCTCACATTTGAATTTTATTAGTATCCTCTCAGGCTACTGTAGGTGAGTCATGTGTATTTAATAGTACATTGTGAATGTAAAAACTACTGCATATCACTAAATAAAGGAAACCACTGATATTGTGGAAAACTCCATAATGAAGCAGTGTAAATAAATAAGTCAGGATAAAAAGGGATAAATTCTCTTGTGTAAGGCCCAATCTCAGTTTTCAGTCGTTAGAAAAAATAACAAATACTAGTGTGAAATAGCCCAGAGTCATTATTCATTAAATGCAATGCCCCTAACATACACACACGTTCCTATCGGCCAAATCCAATTTGTCATCGCAGGCCACACAAAAGCCCTTTTGAGAACAGTTCTTTTCACTTTACAGTCCACACCAACTTTAAACTCAAACCAACACATTGATCTCTACATACATATACAAGATAAAGGCACACACAATACACCTATACATGCACACAAAAGTCAACCCACACACAGATACACACAATGCATTCCCCAATGAGAGAGATAAGGTCAGTGTGTCTGAAACATCCTGGAGCCTCATTCAGCCCTGACAAAAGAATGTGGCCTGCATCTTAACAGAATTTGAAGATGGACCCATTTTATTTATCGCTGCCTTTCCTCAGATTGAGTGATTTACCTTTTTCAGGGGGGTTAAGTGACGGTTAAGTGTAATTTATTTCTCTACTGTGTGTGTTGCTATCAGCTGTGGCTCCAGGTGCTGGGGGAGGGTTGTGTGGGTTGGCCGAGGCGAAGCAATGCAATGAATTATTCAGGTTTTGGGCCTTACTTTATCTGAAGGTGTGCGCTTTCCTGAAATAAGCACTTACACACATCACAGCCGAGAATTTTCTGAAGCGCGTGTGTGTTGGAGAGAACATAGTGTACAAGTTCTGTACATGTGCAGAACAAAAGAAATGCACAGTACGAATTAAAGTTGTCTAAAAAAAGATAAATCAGAACAGTTGTAACAGTTTACAAGAGTTTGTAAAAAGATGTGCCAGATAAGTGAGACACATGGAAATCAGTCTTAAAATAATCAGCTTTATTATAGCTTGTTCCAAAATTGAAATTTACTGAAAACAATTGCCTCATTTAATCAGGAGATTTCATTTTATTATCGTTAATATTAAAAGATTTTCAAACAACACACTTTGGAATAATGGTCGTTTTAGAATGTACACATTTCAATTATTAAACATGCACACAACCAGACAAGTGATAGCCCTGGGAGAATGAGAAGTGGTCAGATTTGTACAGTGCATCTACATATACACACATACACACTAGAGAAAGAGTACTGTGGACATGTGAGAGTGGGACAAGGTGTAAACAGAGACTGACCAATAATGACAAAGGTGGCAGTGACAGGTTCCTGCACCATGGGACATGAGTCACCAAGCTTTCTTCTCACTCACTCAACACCTGCTGCTGCTGCTGCTGCCCCTCTCTCTCTCTCTCTCTCACTCACACTCACACACAAATCACAAAAAGAAGGAAGTCACAAAGTGTACCTATTGCAGAAAGAGGAAAAAAAATGATTACATACTATTAACATGTAAAATGCACTGATCTTCAAAGAAAGATTACTAAGCCAGACTAAGCAAGACTTTGTACTATTGTATTATGTAGCTTTAAAGTCCGCTTTAATCATTTTGGTTTATGCCTGCTATCAGGTTGCACGGGCTGAAAGAGCAACAAGGATTAGCCACAAACATATTTCTAAATTTGTCAGAAAATCATAAAGATAATAATAAAAGAGGGCAAAATAATGTGGGTTGCACTGGAGGCAAACACCTTCCCTGAAGCTTTTTGCCATGCACAGTTGACGGCAACATGGCGTCAGCAGAGAGACCGATCCATCCATGCAGATTATGTCATATTACAGGAATACAGCAATCAACCAAACAGCCTCAGGGGGCCCTTACATTAGGCATTCTGTCTGACAGCCTTAAGGCTCTGTGGTTAACTAGCTGGACAAGGACGCTGCAGGCAAGATGTCCAGTATTTTTGTAATTTACAGAGGCTTATATTTATTCCTGGAGAACAAAGGCAGAGAGCATATACACATATGAACAACACTCCACAATCCACAACAGTGGATTACTTATAGCATCTTCCTCTTCAATTCGTCAAGTAAGTAAGGAATGAGGGAACAGAAGGCTTAGAATCATTATGCTGGGGGTAATGATATGTTACATCATTTGTTCTAAGTGTAAATACTTTTTTCTTTTTTTGTTAAAAAAAAACAAAAAAAACTCCAGCATGTAAACTAGTGCTATGTCAGTAACTTAACATGTTATTGTTTAAACCTGCAAATTCTTATGTATCAGGAGACCTTCATTATTGTTGATTAGCAGAATTTCAGTAAGGCATTTAGATGTGATCAGGCACTCCACTGTCTCTTTGACACCTGGATGCTCACCAACAGTGATATTCACAGGACAGTACCGACACTTGATATCCTCAAATTGCACTCTAGTATATTTTTGTATACATGTACACAGTTACTGCTGGCTTTAGCTGATCATTCTGTAATCAGCTTCCTACTTTGTTTCCAATTCAGGCTGGTTCAGCTGGTTTTATAGAAACAAAAATGTTGTTTCTGTCACATCATCACAGAGTCTTTCTAAAGCTTGTCATGCACATCGGCCCTTAAGACAGTGTCTATTTTCTTTTATTTCCGGAGCATTTATTTATTTAAGTGACAGCCAATCCAGCCATGTGTCCACTCATTCAACCATCCATCCATCTAAAAAAAACAAAAAACCCTCCAAGTATCCATTTATTTGATTAACTATCCTCTCATCTCTATGGCCTGTTGCAAAGCTTTGTCTGTGTCGTCCATCTATCTTCCCTTCTGGCAGAATTAGGATTCAGTCTGTGGTTTACCTGAGTTGGACGTCCTTCATGTGCCTCATCGATCCCCAGTTAAGTGAGACCATTGACTTTTTCCACTAATGAGAGAGGAGGTCAACGGCTTGCAAAGCTGTTTCAGATCCGGATATTCTTAATACAAACGTAATCACACACACATGCCGAGTCATGCTCGCCTGACACACACGCAAACATACAGTAAGCACCACGCAAACACACATGCACGTTCACGAGCACACACGCTGCCAACATAAAGTTTACAGTCGGTTCTCTTCAATAAAACGAGCTTCGGTGCAAACATGCATGTCTGTCTCAGTAGAAGCCAAATGCATTTGTTCTTTTGCCATAACCTTATTTTGAATCTAAATATTTCGAATATTCAATTTCTCAACATTAAATACAACAATATCTTTTTAAGATATATAATGAGAAGGTTCAGTTTTCATCACTTGAGTTTGAGAAAAAAAAGTTCAACATTCAAAAAACATTTAAACCTTACTAATTAGTCTGAGCCATGCTGACAGGCATTGGACACAGTAATTATTACCCTTAGAACTGAATTGGATGATGTCAACTGTCAATCACAGAACAAAAACCTGTCACAAATAAGGTGAATAATTTCCCCGGGCAGTATGCATCAATATGGTGTTGATGGTAAATCCATGACTCACAATATATATTATCCATGCGTGAAACATCATTGTGAGACAGTATGAGTCAGAGTGAGCACAATAAAATATGAAAAGCAATATGAGAGAGATATGCGAGATTTCACACTAGGATAATATGAGCTGAATGACTCATCACAAACAATATCGGATTTTTTGGTTTTAGCTTATCTCTTTTCTTTGAATACACTCCATATTGAGGAAGCATCTGATTTCAGCACTCCTAAATATCATTAACTTCATATTAAAACAACAGAAATGAATGAATGGACTTATGGCGAGTGCTTGTCTGAGCAGCATGCTAGTAAGAGTGAATACATCTGCTATTCAACACAGTAAGACTAATGTGTTATTGGCTGTGCACTGATGGCCCACTGCGTAATGGCGTGTGTTGTGCCATTACTGTGTGTAGTTGTGAGAGAATATGTGTGTGTATGTGGCGTGCTGGTGAAGAGTTTACTGCCTGTACACTTTGTTTGCACCTTGTGTGCACAGATATTTATTGTGTATTAGTGAGATGAGAGCTTAGAGTTGTGCAGGGTAATTACTAATTAGTAAGGCATGAATGTGTGTGTGTTTCCAGCAGCGATCCATGCTGAAAACTGTAAATTTTCATTTCTCCTCAGGAGGCATGTAAACCCTCTGGTTTGGCTGTAAAGTGAATTTTCCCCTTCACCTTCATATTACTGTTCCTCTCTGCCAAATTGATCTTGGTAAGCAATGGTCTTCGGCTGAAAACCAGCAACATAAACACTGTTTTTTCTTGTTGTTTTTTTTCCAATTAACTGAAACAGAACTGTATGACTGTTCTCAGTAGGTTTCTGTGACTGTTTCCCATAAACTGTACTTTGTATTTAGTGCCAATTATCAAATGTTAGCATGCTAACACCCTAAACTGAGATGGTGAACATAGAAAACACTGCCCTATTAAACATAAATGAGTTAGCATTGCAACTGCGGGAATGTTAGCATGCTGAAATAGGCATATAGCTCACAGCACCACTATGCCTAAGTACAGCCTCACAGATCTGCTAGCATGGCTGTGGACTGTAGTCTCATTCTGAATTTAACCAAAACAACAAATGCTTTTGAAGCCAAACCTAAAAACACATGGGATGCAGAGCACAAACCTCGGTCTTTCGTGTCAAAGTCCTGTGCTTTGTACACCCAGCCTTCCACTATGACCTCCACCCACGGTATATATTTCTTAATTAGAACATAGAACATAAAGCATTACAAGTGAACGTCATACAGGCAGCACTTATTTTTCCTCCAATCAAATGTTTGGCAGAGCAAATTAGCAATATCTAAAAGTATTTTTTAAGAGGACAGAGTTGTTTTCATGTATGAATAGACTTTGAGCAGGTAGCAGAGCAACACGCAGCACAAGAGAAGGCAGTCAAGACACAAGATAAACAGGTACACTGTGAGAAGAGGGAGAGAGTAACATGCTGACACCTTGACAGGCAGAGACAGGTAGATGGGATGATTTATAAAGGGGAGTCAGCCAAGGCTGGGAACGATAAAATATGGAGAGAAAGAGTTGATTGAATCGAGTGAATTACAGTGAGACAGTGAGTTATGAAAGAGAGACGGAGGGAGACACAAATAGAATGAGATGAGAAGAGAGACGGTAAGGCGCGATGGATGATGGAGGGAGAGAGGGAGGAGAGGAAGCTGAGGGTAATAGGCAGAGATGGGGAAAGACAGGGGTGAAAGCAAGGAGATTAGGGTGGGTAATCCTGGCAGGTCTAAAAGCTGAGCTTTTAAAATTTGGGTTAATACCCCCAAACCTTTTGTTTTGTCCTTGTGTTCCCTGTAATGTGAGTTTGTGTGTGTATATGTGTGAGTGTGTGTATTGGGGAGAAAATACAGGCATGAAGAGGAACATATGAGGCTCCTCTTTCCATCCACTCCATCACTAACATCAGTGAAGACCAGCTGCTTATCTGCCTGTCTTTCTTATCCTCGCTTCATGTGTTCAGAGCTATCAAATCTTCTGTTTCAGGCTGCCCTGCACACAGTTTAACGGCATCATTGTCTTTCTCCATGTGACTGAATCTGTCCATCTCCTCACTCTTACCCCTCAGTCTCAGACCCGATCATCCGTCTCTCACTCAAGCACACAAACGCAGTGCAATTAGTTGCTTTGCAGAGGAACAACTGGCCTACATTTCTAATTGACTTGAGAAAGCCTTGCGCAGAAGCGTGAAGAACAGTAGAAGTCTAGCAAGAAGTAGCAACGGCACAAGTCTGACCTGAATCACAAAATGCAATCAGCTTGCTCAACCTCATTTATAAAAATAATGCCGTTGGACACGTTGGAAAGTTTTAATGTAATGACAAATAACATTCAGCATCCTGACATTGATTTTCATTTTAGGACTTTATTGTTAACTATCGAGACTAAATCAAATCCCCAAGGAGACTGACAACCTTTGCAAGACGGTGTATTACATTTTAAGAAGTCTGATTGACAGTTTGAGATGAGACAGTTGATATTTTGTCAGTGGCAGATGATGGAAGGAGTGTAAAATCACTTCCAACCTGTCAATGCTAATGCACTGAAGCAAAATGAACTGTCAAAATAGTTCTCTTACTTCTTTGCATTCCATAAGAGAGTTAAATGTGGAATATAAATACAGTTTTTCTAGTTATACTACTGGAGCAAATTTCCATTGGTGAGGAAGTTCCAGTAATTGGATGCAGTAGAGTTACTGTTTAAGTTTTTCAAATGACCCAATTCCTAATGTTGCTTGTGTCACTGGTTTTGTGTTTGATTGGTTGTTCTTGTTTATCGCATTGGCTTAAAGTAACCCTGATACTGCTATGGTTTGTGGAGATTAAAGACAGAATTTTATATAATAGCGGCATATCAGAAGGATTAGAGAGTATTTCATTCACTCTTCTAAAAAATAAAAAAATAGCAAGAAAACATGCCGTCTCTGACAGGTGTGTTTAGCAGCTCCAGAGCACTGACAATGTCGGATTACAACACCTATTTTATCACGCCTGACAAAGGGGGAAAAAAAAACAGAGAACAACATTTAAAAAGAGAAGAAAAAGGTCGCAACCTTTGCAAAGGCTGTGATGGGCAGCAGCAGGCAGTTCTAACCTGTTGTAAAGGAGGATGTCAGGGGTCCAGATCTGGTCTGAAGGGAATCGCAGGTTCTGGACGCCGGGGTAGTTTTCTGGATTCCAGCTCAGGTAGATATCGGTCCAGTACTGGGACAAACAAGAGAGATTTTCACTGAAAACTTCGAGAGCATGTTAAAGTTTTTACAATGGCTGCAATAACTCTCATGCACTGCAAAAGCCCATAATGTCCAGCTGAACTGGCTGAACTCATCCAATTGAAATTTTACAAGAAAATGGCACATTCATTAGAAAGAAGAAGGGCTGTATCTTGCCAGGAAGAAAATTAAAATGGACGGGTAAAATGATTCTTGCAGTATTACTGTTTCGTAAATTAAAAAATATTCTGAAGATATCAAGGAAAGAAAGTAAAGCTTAATCCTGAAAACATGTTTCTAACTATCCTGGCTTCAAAAAAAAAAAAAAAAAAACAGTCTATAAACAGTTTCAGCCAACTCGCTACGTTCAGTGTAAAACTGCTGCTGTGGATTTCATGCACACACTTTTAACTCTGCTTATTTGATCTGACTAGCACAGCCACAGGTGAGAGCCTTCTTTTGAATCCTGCACAGAAACACCTAAAAAATGGCAACACTACAGAATAACGAGCTGCTCTCTTCCTCCCTCTACTTCTTCCTTATCTCACTTTCTGCTTGACAATCTGCCTGAAGTGATGTTTTCTTGAGTATGCTGATGCCAGCATTGAACATGCATACACAAAACCACTGCCTCTCACTCTCTCTCTCTCAGACACACACAAACACGGTGAGCAACAACTGTTAGCTCGAGTTCCACTATTAAAAATAATTGCAGATAGCTTGAAAATACTTGGAAGGATCAGCTAACTAATGCTAACTGGTTATACAACAAATACTATGGATATTTCTTTTAGCCTTTGGGCAAGAACAAATAATCCAGTAAATACACTGTATCTCAGGATGTGCACAGTTAAAATTCATTTTCATCAACAAATGCTTAGTGTAGTGTAATAAAATTGTAAATATAGTTAAAGCACATTAAATTCATAATAATGTGGCCTTGTCAAACATGACCAAACTCACCAGCTGCAGCCAGGCATTGGTCATCAGCACTTGGTTCTTCTCATCCTGTGGACAGAAACGGAAAAAAGAAGAAGAGGAACAGAGAGGTTGTTTTTTTTTTTTGTATAAGAGAACTTAACCAGGCCAATCCATATTTAATACAGTAGAAATAAGGCTTAGTCATCTGCAAGTCAGTGCAGTTGTTTTGCATATTCAAAGAAGAACAAACCAGGCTATGCAAAACTGTGTGAAAGCTGGTTTTATGCAACCAAGTGTAGTTCTGTTGAACGGTTTAACAGTGGAGCCATCTAACAAACCACAACAAACTACAACAGTGTTTTGAAATACTGGCATTGAACTGTGTAATGTCATGCTGGCCCCAAAAGGACACAAGTTCTATTAACAGAAAAGATCATCACAAACTTTCTTGACTTGCTCTGGCTATTTTATGCACACTGAAAATGTGCATAAAAATAGATGGATAGACAAGTGCTTAATAAGTAATGATCATTCATTGTCCAATAAACACACAAATGGAAACAGCGCAGACTGAAGACTATGACTTTACCGAATAATGAACATCCGAAATGTTCAAGGTGTACGTATAGCAGTTGGGAAATTATGCTGCTCATATTCTAGCTGCGAGGTGAAATTTGCATTTCTGCAAGCTTCAGAGTTTCTCTGCTCCAAGTGCAGAGTGGAAAAGGCATAACAGGAATGCCTGCATGGCTTCTTTGGTCGAAAGGAGAGGAATGCTGAAAGGGATCAAAGAAGCTTCCCTTTTTCAACGCACTGCATCTGTTTATCCATTTATCTATAGCCCTATAATGTCTTTTCTGGAAGCAGATGACCCGGATGATGGAGCAAAAGTCACAGCTGAAAGTAATGATCGGAAACTTGTGTCACTTCAGAGATTTCAAATCCCCCAGTGGTTTGTTTGTGTGTGTCTGTGTGTGTGTGTGTGGCTCTGTGTTAGCACTTTTAGAAATGATGAAAATAGAACTGTGAGGTATACAAAATTTATTTCCTGAAAATATTAACTTCACTCACCTATTGAAGGTCAGAATGCCTGAAGCATTATGTGAATAGTGAGCATATACACAATATACACACTGACACACTGTACTGTAATCTGTCTGAAATAAAATATTTATTGTCATTCTCCCATCAAAAGATTAATTTCATAACTCTTGATCTCTGCAATATGTCAATCGAGTATTGTTGTCGTTTATTTTGCCTTTTATTACTAATTTACTTCGCCAGTGAACAACGCAATTAAAGCGTACTTACACACCTGTGGGCCTGAATTACTGTGACATAATTCCTATCAATCCCACAAACTGACACAATGTATTCTCAGTTTTTAGATTTTTTTTTTTTTTTTTTATGTGTCAATTTAAAAAAAAAAATCTGAAAAAAAAGGCTGAAAGAGGTTTTATGTGGACTGAAAATTCAGTCCCTCTGTCGAGACTGAGTGGGCATCCCTAAACTACTGGCAGGACTGAATCCTACCTAAGAGTTACACCATCAAAGAACAAATGCTCATACAGGCTGCAAAGTGTCTCACAGGTTTTAGGTCCTCTTTGATGGTTAATGAGTCGAGGCTTCATTTACTATTTGAAAAGTGATTAAGTATTGTAGACCTGAATTGATTTTTTTGGGCCATGGGCTGGAGGGCAGAGGAAGAGATGGTAATTTTCATGAAACGGAAATGTGTCAGGGATGTCAAACTCAAGGAGCCACAACACACGATCAGGACAATTTTTTTAAAGACCAGAGTCAACACCACACCACATACACGACCAGTCTAAAGAAAATTATGTCTCCCTCACCACATCTATGATCTGCAGCAGTGTGAGGCCCAGCTCCACCAAGATGGCAGCAGAGTCATTGACCACAGGTCTTTCCAGTCTGTTGTAGTTAGCCAGCAGCTCTTTGTACAGCCTCCTCTGATGTTCCCCCTGCAGGGATCCTGGAAGAACAACAGAAGGAATAGAAAAGATGGTTGATTATTTTGAATACAAAGCATTGTCTGTACTAAAAGCTGTTCAAAACAAACCATCCACGTTTGAGAGTGCTAATTCATGCTCAAACTGTTGGGTAACAGTTTGTGTGACAAAATCATTTCAACTCAAAGATCCCGACTGATAGCTGAAACTGAAAGCGGATAAAGCTTTGTCGCACATAACCACCAGGAAAGTGCACCCCCCCCCCATTCCTATGGACAGGTTCTGAAGGTCACTCCTTCATTTATAGACACAGGGTACACAGTCTTTCGTTTGCATTTTTCAAACATTAATCCAGTGCTGAAACAACTCAAATTCCAGAGATGGGTCTTGGCTTGGGTTATCCCATTTCTGCAAATTGTACCTTGGAACATAGTGTCTACTGAGGCTGATTTCTAATCCAGAAAGTAGCTTTAATGGTTTTCCTGACCTTCTGCCCTTCCTCTTCTGGAAGGAGGCTGCAGCCAGATTATAACTTGCACAGGGGAGTTTCAAATACACTGTCATATATTGTACCTGTTAAGTCTACAATGTTTGTCCCTGATTCCTACACTACACCCTGTAAACTTGCCTGCGAAGACAGGTCTGTTGTTGAGCTGAAAGTTTTGATGAATAATGAATAAATAAGCACATGTGCTGACGTCTGCATATAGATCAGTAGACTGTAGGCCTAACACACACACACACGCACACACAGAGCGGCAGGGCTGTGAGTTGGTGTAGTCTTGAGGTCCAGGGTGATTAGGATGATGTGTTTGTTGGCCCGTTTCTCATCACCATTATTGATCCTCTCTACCTAACCTTCCACACACATTTAGCACCATTTGTCCCAAAATAAAGGGTGACAGAGACCCACAAACACTTTCTCACGCACACATACACAGCCAGACCACATTGTTAATGCTCTTGTAGTTACTGATCTAACTATAGTACGAGATCTTGCATTTGTGCATACAGAGGTCAATACTGATGAATTGCTATTCTGACCGGTAGTGGATACTTTAAAATCTGAGAAAAACAATCTTCTTCTGAGCTCAGTGACATTTTTTCTACACCATCCAAGATTTTTTTTTTTTTTATGCAGTACACAGACAACCTGTCACTGGGAGATAGGTAACCCCCGTGAACAGATAGTATAGTGACTCCCTCATAAAAATACAGTCGACAATCCAACAGAAACAGAGGAAGGAAGCAAACTGAAGCACAGATCAAAAATAGAAATGTAATGTGGGTTAGAAACAAGGAGAGAGGGTTACAGCGCAGGAGGCAAATGAGCTCCACGGACCTGTAAAACTGTGAAGAGGAGAGGAGTGTGCCTTTGGACCGGCACAGTGCTGATTGGCCCATTAAGGCTGTAATGAGGAGAGTTATGGCAGGACTGAGGCGGAGGTCGGAGACAGAGGAGCTACAACAAGCTGCTCAGCACAGCAGAAACCTTTTCCACTGCTCCTTAGCAGCCACACACAATACATGAGGTCTGATCCTCTCAGTCTATGTATCCGTCTATCCAGGTTCTACTTCCTCAGATGAAAGTTGAATTGACGGATCCATGGCTTTCCACAGACACACATTCAATCACATTCATATGCACACACATAGAGTTAAACACGTCTTTGTGCCTTGTTGTTTATTTGTCTCTCTGTCTGTAAACATGTTTGAATGGGCGCCCAGGCAAGTGCTTTAATGGCAGCATGAGTTCTGCAAAGCCAAAAACATAACATCTTCATAATTCAATACAAAGCACCACAGTCATAAATCTAGGCACAGTATCTTTTTCATACACTTTGCCACAGAGGTTCAAATACAGCTTCATCTACAGCTACTATCCTGCAAACCGTTCCTGGTCTCTCCTGTGTTTTATTGTAGTGAAATGAGAACTGAGGTCCAAACAAACATAACTAAACTAATAAAGTCAGTGAGGAAGAACTGAAAGCTCAGTCTCCATTGTTGCTTGTCGCATAAAACCATGTTCGGAAGGAATTAAGCAATGTAATAAAATAAACCACTGTGCCAACTTTAATTCAGACACAAACCATGTGCAGCATGCACTGGGGAAGAAGAGATAGATCCAGTCTTTTTTGTTTGTTTTTTTAAATCATCTCACTGATGAAGCTGATATGAGAAGACATCATTTTCCAAACACAGCACGAGGTCTCATCAAACAAACTGCAGCAGAGGGAGAGAACGAGAATAGCAGGTGGGGGGAGCGGGGGAGCTGGAAGATTTGTCTTCAGTTCAGCACCCTCTCCGTTTACCTTCCTGTTCTTCGCCCTTGTCCTTTCATTTAAAAAGCATGAAGATGAGAATATGTAACATTTAAAAACTACTGCCAAGGAATAACTTTAGAAAAAAAAACTTTGTAATGCCGCATTTCACCTCTGTGACCTTCCTTCCACTAAACTGGAACACTAATCTATATTCTTCAATAGATTTTAATACACTTTACAGTAACTGGTTTGACCTTTTTTGTGATTGTCAGATACTCTCACAAACACACAACCTTTACTACTATTAACTTTACTTCTCAGCTGAAGAGAAGAAAATGAGTTTGTCGCCCTTAGTATGTCGATTGTACGTATGTGTGTGTGTGTGCACTTGCTAAACATAGACATACTAATGATAAGCAATTACAGTAGATCAATATTCCTGTATTCATCAATCTCTGTAACACCGTGTGGGTCATTACAGGAAATGTCAGGGGTCACCATTGTGCCCTGTTCATGTCTAAGAGAAGGTCACCGATTAACGGCATTATCCAAATTAAACAACTGAAACAACTGTCTTAGCCCCAGAAACCGAACTGACCAGAGCTGCTCAGTCCTCAGCCGCATAGATGTATACAGAACTATAACGGTATGAAAGAGTTGCTGAAGAATAGTACAGTGCTAAGTCATATGAATGAAAAGATAGTGTAGAGAGCAAACAGTGTTTGTATAAGCATATCAGCAGAGTAACAGTGAGAAAAATCAGGTTTTAATGGTCGAGATATTCGCCTGCATGAATATGACTGGACGTCATTAATCCGCTGATAGCCACGGACTTAGTGAATGAGGCAGTGATGTGAAGCATGAATGAAACAGCTGATGCCAATCAGCTGCTGCAAGCAAATTGCACTTTGCCTGAACTAATACTCCACTGATCTTTTGTTGACATCGTTCACCTTTCCTCTTTTTCAACATTCTTTCCAACTGAACGCTTAAAAAGTCCAAAATAATCATATCAGAGGTCCTTAAGTCACACTCGATCACTTTTTTGCAGATAGTACATGCTGCCGAATTATCTGGATTCAAACATCGTATTTCTGAACCACATACCATTGAATTCATTGATCAATTTTTTATACAATATGTAAATTACTGCTTTGTGTTGTGTCTTACAGGAGGGAACTGTATTTTTTAAAGCATTTCATTGTTCAGTTCAGAATTCAGTTTTGCTATCTAGGCTCCACTATTTCTAGACATCTTGAAAAAAACAAAAATGAAATAATACATTTTATTTAAGGTCTTATTTCATAGTGTAAGTGCAAAAAGTGTTTTATTTTTTTAAATCTTCTTTTTAAAATTACCAGGAGGAGACTTGCAAACCTGGCCAATGTCTATCTATGAAAACACACACACACACACACACACACACACACACACACACACACACACACACACACACACACACACACACA
>JBBMJY010000002.1:12962597-12990990 GCA_037833715.1 Toxotes lorentzi | reverse complement strand
CACACACACACACACACACACACACACACACACACACACACACACACACACACACACACACACACACACACATTTAAGTCACTGTTGCTTTTCTTTGCCTCCTCTGTGCTCATTTGCACTTCAAACGTCCTTAAGAAACAGGTAACACAAGTCGTTGACACCATTTGTGTGTGTGTGTTAAAACCCTGTATACACTAATGTGTGCATGTTAATCTAACCTCACTGATACAGCACACAGAGGTTATCCATGAGCTCCAGGATGTCTGCATACAGAATTAGTTCTAGTTAAAAAAGCAGAGCCAGACTGCTTCTGGGCACTTCAGGGACCCCGAGGTTATCAGCCCCCAGGGGGCCCTTTTATTTCAGCTTGGCAGCACCGTGCAAAATATTAATACATTTCACATATTTTCAAAGTCTCCTTAGAGACCAAGCCAATTTTGTGTGTGTGCGTGCGTGTGTGTTTCCTCAGCATCAACATTTATTGGAAGAATATTGGACTTGAGAGCTACCTCGCAGTTTATTGTAAAGGAGAATCAAGAGGAAATGAAAAATGTGAGACACGAAGAGATGTAAATTTGGTTTGTTTATTTTTATGCATTCAGCTTTGTGCCCTGTGGTGGTAAGACAACTTGTCCAAGAATGTGTCACTCTGCTTTTCAGTCAGTTTATACTGGGAGAGGTTCCAGCCCCTGATTTCAAGTTTCTGAGTTGTTCAAGTACTGAGGACATAAATAATACGGTGGGTGTTGCTGGAATGGGACCCGCTACTTTGTATAGGGATTAGAAGGAACGCTTTAAGAACTGACAACATCAAGACAGAGGGGTTGTTTGAGAAACTGACAACAACAGCTACTACTAATTCAGAACAGGACAGCTGCAGCCATCAGTCTGTTAGAATAAAACATAATGGATAATTCTGCTTAGCATCAGCTAAAAGGAATCATTTCCATAGTGTGTCCAAGGTAAGAGGAGAATCAAATTTCAAACACATCGGAGCTCTGTACAAATGTGATAGATGGGAAGAAGACTGCTATTGTATTCTGACAGTTGTGTTCCAACATGAACCCTGTTTGTTGAAAGGTTATCCAGACTCTGTTAAGATTAGTGTGGTATAGTATAGCTAGTTTATTTTTCTAAGTTTATTAATTTGGTCTGTACTTATGCACTAAAATGTTTCTAAAATTTCTGCTCAGGTCTATCAACATTAGTTCTGCAAATTTGTCAATTTCGGTTTGTTCTTGTACAGTATATATTGGTTTGCACCTTTAACTTTACATGCTCTGAGGGAACAATCCCAACAACAGATAAACAACAGAAGAAGTTCTTTTGACAGCTTAACTATCCTTAATATTTTGTATGTTGCCCAAAGGAGGAAGCCAGCTGAATGTTCACCCTGAAAAGTGTAAAAACAGTAACCTTACTGTACATACTCTGATACCATGCATCAACCTAAACTTACAGGCACCAATATTTTACATGCTCAGCATCTAAAATCCTTCTGTACAGTTCTTTTTGTAAAGGATTTTCCCACTGCTTTTAGTAAATATTAATTTCCAGTGAAAAAAAAATTGCAGTGCTTAATAAATGGAGGGATGAATGGATGGATGAATGAATGGATGGACAGTGAGTTTGTTACCTGGGGAGAGAGTTGTATGGGTTCACACATTCATAGTGCAGTAAGCATGGCCGAATTCAGTTTTAAATGTCAAATGCAAATGTGACTAGATAAGGGAAAATCAGAAGCCCAGTCTACCCATCCTCCCTTCCACACTCCCTCTCATCTCAATTCTTTACACCTTCTTTTATGTCTCATCTAAAAGCCACTCACATTTTTGCAATATCCCCCTTTCCCTGGATATTCTACTATACATTCTTCACTCTTCTCTATTTTGAATGTCCCTCTCTCCCTCTATCAATGGCTTCATCCCTTTACAAGCCTTTCTAAATCTTGTGATATCCCCTCTTTTGATCCACCTCCCTCTCTCTGTGCCTTTCTCTTGTTACCTCTCGTCCTCCTTTTCATTCTCTCTCCCCGTCCTGAATTTACTTGGTTTAGTTGTTCTGCTTTCAGCGTTTCTGTTCATATTCGCAATGAATGAGCGCATTCTACAGCCGATTAAGTTGTTTGAAAATAAACCACTGTCACCAGCTAGTTAGCATCATCTGCAGACTAATGGTGGGATTGTAATAGAAAGTTACCTAAGTTAAAGGGCAAGTGAGGCCAAATGTAAAGGTGAATGTGCTCCTTGGTGTGAAATGTGTGGCCAAAATACAGGTTTTTCTTTGGCACGGCATCTGAAAATGCACCGAAGTACATTATTATTATTATTATTATTATATCTCTCCTGCTCTCTCTCCCTGTCACCCAATATCTCACAGACACATTAATATACACTGAGAAATTCAGCCAGGCGATTCTGTCCCATCTGAATATTTTTACTGGGTCAATGCGTTCAGATGAGGCTCCCAAACACAATCATCAGACACAGGCTATCCAAACACAGAAGGCCTAAGGGACACATTCCTCTCACACACACATACACTGCATAGACATACACCCAAACAAAAAAACAAATAGGAATGCTATTTTAGGCAGAGCACTAAATGACCACCTCTTACATCAGGGTGTTTTAGTGCCCCTGATGAGCCCAACTAAACCCATCCAGACTGAGCCTCTGCTCAACACACACACACGCACACAGAAACACACACGGACCCACAATATGCACAGGAATGATCAGGGTTTTGTCCCTCTTCCTCCTCCTCTTTCTGCCAAGGTAATCTGCCATGCTTACGTAGACTAGGTAATCTATTATCATTTAAGACTGGATTTTAGTACTACTATGCTTTTGGGAAATCCAGAAATGATGTCACTAAACATCTAATAGAGATACAGGGCTGAGTAAAAGAATTAATTGGAAATTAGTGCTGAAATGATCAGATAATTGAAAATGAATCATTTTGCACAAACGCATACATGCAACACATGTTTTGTGTGCAGTGCTGATAAGAAAGCAATAAGATCAAATACAATAAAATTAGACTTTAGTGGCTGAAAGTGAAGGTCAATGTGTGGGTGCTTTAAAGGACAGATTTGAATTATTTTCAAGTCTCCCACATGCCTATTTGTGCACTGAAAGCGTTAATTGGTTGCTTTAATCACTCCTGTTCATACTCCTCATGGAAAGATTCCTTCTTAGCACTACACTGATGTAAGAGATAGAGGACAAAGTCCACAGTCCTCATTCCATGCAAAATGCATTTCTAAGTTCAACAAAAGCTGAAATGAGGATTTAGCTGTTCAAAGTCATCTTAGTATGAAATTCCTTCTTTGTGTTACTATCCCTCCACTGCCAGTTAGGAAGAGAACAGTGTCCACAAAAACACAATCGCTGTTTCATGAAGATATCTGGTCTTTAGGATAGGTGTGTTTACTTGATTGATAGCTTTGGTGGCTGCTGCTCTCTACAGTTTTAAAAACATCCCTTCACAGTCACAGAACAATTGCTATGTCCATGTTTTTCTGCAGCTGAAGTGTAACTGGCTTCACTAACTGCTGTTTGCAACAATGATCTTGCCTGCTAGACAGACTCTGTAGACAGGGTTATGGGGCCTCGGGTGTAGCAGGCGCCCCTCTGGGTTCCCACTAATGTAACATGAATCCTGATGAATAAACAGCAAGAACACTACAGAGCTGTGGTGACAAAAGAGTCAGAAAGGTAAGAATTGAAGTAAAAGGATTTTTAAAAGGTATTCACGTCTTTTCACTTCAGTTTATCTCAACATTTCATCATGCTAACAACAAGTTCTTTTGCTTGTCTCTAAAAAAAAGTGCATAAAATGCTGAAAGCATTTTGCATGAAAATCAAACTATAATGAAACCAACCCCTCATTACTTAGAGTAATCTTATTTCACACTGTAGTAAACATGCTTGCTAAATCTCAACAATTGATGCAAAAAGCCAAGTCTATTATCCAGTCTGGAACATAACAGGGCTCTGATCCCAGAGTGCTCTGGGACAGAGGGACGAGAGTTATGAACCTGGATGGGGAACAAGGCTGCACAAAGAAACCGCTGATAGACCGCCACTTCCTGAGGGCCAGGACAGTCGGCACCACGACAAATGCTACATATCCACAGTCTTTCTGATGCAAATATCTTGTGTTTGTGTGTGTGAGTGTATACAGGGAAAACAGAAGGAGAAAAATAAATATCACTGAACACACACAATGGAATAGTGATATGGAAGGAGCGATACGAGGTCAAACTCCCACAACAGATTTGGTTTGTCTGAGGCTATGGTACATTTGCCATATGTAATTCACACCTTGAAGCTGGAACAATACACACACTAGAATAACTGTTAAGAACACGGGATACTGAATTACATCATGCAGCTCGCAGTCAAGACTCAAATAAAAACATATGCCTGTATTTTTGTTTAAAAAGACATGGTGCGTGGCAGAAAGTGGACACAAAACAAAACTAATTTCATTGGGATTTTTTTCCCAATGAAAATAAAACTTAGAAAAGCAGATCACATACCAACATTGCAGAAATTCCACTGTCAAAATCAGCAGCGAGTCTTTCAGATCTCAAGCACGTTTGTTACAGATGGCACGTGTGCGGCAGTCGCCCTAGATGAGCGGACGACCTCACACTGATGTGCCAATGAGTCCCTGCCAAACATTTCCTTTCTCAAATCCATGAATGGGTTCCCGCCTTAACAGAAACCATCCATCTCTGCTTTAGATTATGGCCAACCATTACAACTGTGATTGAACTGTCTGTACCCTAAGGTGAAGAAATAACAGCATGCTGACTGCAACAAGGTGTGCGTCAATGTATGTGTGCATACGTGTGTAAAAAGTTCATTGTATCATATTCGTGTTTGTGGGAAACCAGCGTCCTTCAAACAACAGGACACTCATACTGGCTCCACTGTTATTGAGATTTGTATGTGCATGCACACGTGTGTTCAGCCTTCACACGTATCTGCTTCTAAAACTAACCAAGTGTGTGTTGATTTAAATTAAGGTCATGTCTACTTTGGCAGTGGTCTAGCACCTTCATTATTTCACCATCAATCATTTGGTAGGAATGAGTCAGGGGAGGTCAGCAGTGAAGTATCCAGATGTTCAGCATCTTTAAACCTACATGTTAAACCAGGTGGCTAGCTTATTACCTAACCCATTTCAAAACACGGACAGGGAGAAGGGGAGAGAGAGATGATGAGAGTCGATGACAGGAGGCACAAGAAATAAGACATTTAAGTGAGGCAGGGAGGAGAAAGAAAGAGAAGAGTTAGGTGGTGGTGAAAAAGAAGTGAAGTTAGGGCATCAGGGGTCCTTAAAAAGCCAAATTCTCACAAACCATTAAAAGAGGTATATTGGATACGTTTCATAATTTTGTGCAGGTTTCTATTTATAATTCAGCTTCGATGTGACAAACTGCTGACAAGTTTTACATCTTTTGAGATTTTAGCAAAGCAGAGTTGTGAAGTAATTATGTAAGTGCTGTGAACATTAAGTGCCGTGTTTGTTAAATTATTAGTTGAATTTTTGCACTTACAGTTGGTCAGTTTCACCCACACACGTTCATCATTATATTAACAAGTGACTGGATAAACATATTAATTATGTCCAGTGTAAATGTTTAATCTTGCTGTGCCTTCATGGACTCACAGCTTTCTTTTGCTACACTCATGATGTGTTACTTTGTCTTTAGTACAATTCCAGCTGGAAATACAAAAGTTGTAAGAAAGAGCTTAAAGTGGTGCCTCTGAAACCTGCAGATATTTGGGGCGGGGTGCATGAGAAGGGCAGCATGTCATTGACAAGAAGTAATACATAAAAATTGTAATAACGGGAAAGACAGACGTCAAGGAGACCGAAGGGAGGGTAAAACAGAGACAGATGAGGGACAGCCAATGCTGAAAAAGATTGATTTCAACCTTCTACCTTCTACATTTTCTATAGCTGACTGGACCTCTCTGCTCGATTCTCACGGGACGGTTTTCCATGTACATGTACACATGCTCAGTACCATTCTGCGTGTGTGATGCTTAACGTAAATGAGGAGAAAGGACCCCTCCATTAACACATCATGGCAAGCAGGGATCAGAGCATAGGATGCTGTGTGTTAATGGAGTTTTGAATGGATGGATTCGTATAGCAGAGATTTATAATCTATGGTTGAAGGCTCAGAGCCCTTAAACCACTGGACGGTTAATCCTAATCCAGGAGCTAAAACCTCCGCTGAGAGCATGGCTACCACGCCCACACTGTTATACGAGTTTCCACATACAGACCCACAGTTTTAAACTTCGGAGATAAATGGTCAACACAACCTGTTGACCATTTTCACGTTTTGAGTGAATGAACAGCAGCACTTACACCACCATCAACGCATGACGAAAATGCTGAACAAGGGCATAAAAAGTCCAATCTACATAAACTTCATGATTAAAGAGCACAGAGTCTGGGAAAGTGTAAAGTATTGCTGACCATGGAAAAAATAAGCGGCAGGCAGACTGTGGAAGAGTCTGCAAGGGAGAAAGAGACTAAACGAGAGAGACAGACGAAGACATCGAGGGAGATGAGGCGCTGCATTGAATTCAAGAAGATGTTATTACAGAATCAACCCTTACTAGTCTCTGATTCTCTGAGTGAAGATCAAGAAAATAATTTCATCTGAAGGGTATTATATCCATAGCTTTGGTTGGTACACTTAAACATGGAGCTAATGAACCTTCTAAAGCATAACAAAAAAACAAATGCCTGTGGCTGTGGAGTAAAGTCACTCAACCACATTTTACCTGCAAATGCACATGATGGATTCAGTAACTCCATCAATTGTTAGCCCACTGTGTCCGGATGCATGGAGAACTGTTACAAAATCATGCTACAGTTTCAAGGAAACTAAATCATCCTCTATCTCCTGTTTTGGCTATTGTCTTGTATTTCCCTTGACAGACTTTGTACAGTGAATGTGCACATACTAGGCCTACAAGCAGCTAGCTGCTTCTTTAATACCCATGCCCAAAGCTTCAGGAGCCTCTATTCTCCTTCCAACAAATGCCGTAAAACGTAGCACATCATGACACAAAATTAGAAACACATCTATAGACAGATCCATAGATCTATGTATATTATTTCCATTTCCACTGTTTCATATTCACATATGTATCCCTATCACAGCTTTCTCACCTTGTTGGCAGATTTTCTGAATCGTTTAAGAGGGAAAAAAACTATGATTTTAAGAGCCAGTGCTAAATTTCATCACTTGTTTAGATTTATTTGTCTTTTGTAGTACTTTCACAACTTTGACAACAGACAAGAGAGATACTGAACACCAACACCGCCCCCCCATGAGACAGTGAAACAGCAACACTGTCCATGAAAGATTGAGAGTGTCTCCTGTCATGGGTTCGCATGTAATCCATCCTCTTTCTCTCTCCCTTCAGCCTTTGTTTCAGTCATTACAGCCCATCCTCCCACCCCCACGAGATGACCACTGACTGGATCGGTATGGAGAGGTGAGGGCAGTGGAAGGTGACAGGTCTGATGGTGGACACATCCACATAATGCATGCACATGCCCACACATAGAGGGTTTGAAGACATATCTTCAGCGCAGCCAGGGTTACAAACTGGTAAGCAAACAACCCAGATGTTACAGATGATGATGCTGATGATGATGGGATGGAGCTTAGGAGAGAATTAGAGTCAAGCATGCACATCTCATTGCACACGAATGAGCAAACCTTAATGATGCACACGCCACACATCCTAAGCATACACACACAGAAATGCGGACAGTGTTTAAAAATAACTACGTGCATTAAATCACCATTTAAAGGGGACAAAAGTGTTGAGAAGCACACTGAGAGAATAGAAAGACGTTTTGGGTTTTTTTCCTAATTCACGTTTGTCATTCAAAGATTCAGTTATTCAACAGAACATGTGTACATTTGTAAAACTAATTACTACAGCAATTAAGTCCTTCAGGGGCTCTTTTGTGGACTTCCTAACTTAAAAATTAAATATTAAAAAGTTCCATTTCTGTCACCCCACTATAAAAGGAAACTTGGTTTTGTTTAAAGCAGCATAAATTGCCTCCAAACAAATTTAGGTTCAGGTATTGCCAGTAGCTCCTAATACAAAAGAACACGTTGTGTAATTGAAGAAAAATGTTTCCTATAAAGACCACGCCTGAACTTATAAGTTCCTTTTGGAACAACAGATAAAGGCTGATTAAAAGTCAATGCAGATCATCCTCTCTCAAATCTCTACACGGATATTAATGAATCAAAATCATCAAGTTCTCACAGCCTCCATTAATCCAGACCGACCCATGCATTTACTGAAGAAAGTGTCTAAAAACATAAAAAGGAGAATAAAAAACTTGATGGGGCTAAAGATCGACTTTTCCCCAAACCTACCTTTGAAAAGCATGGCCGTCCAAATATAAAACCCAAGCGAACATGGTCCCCAAAACTTGTGGCACCGCATCCTGGCACCGCTCAGTGGACTCCGCCGGCCCCCGGCAGCGGACTCTCGGTGTCGTTTACACAGGTAATCTGCTTCGGCTCAGGGTTGGTGTGAACATGAGGCTGGAGAAGGAAACAGAGGAGGAGGGAGACAGACTGTGTGAGATAAAAAAAAATAAATAAATAAAAAAAAAGACTGACAGACCAGAATGAGTGTGGAGTTCAGATTGGCGCGTTCACGCTGCTTCAGAAATACATTCCCTCACAAACACAGCGCAGCAGTGCTGCGCGGAGGCGCGCGCCCGAGCTGGAGTTGGCTAGAAATATGGCTGCTACACAAATAACCCAAACCATGACACTGACTCCAGTAAAGTTTCTGTTAAGGTGCGACATAGACAGTTACCTCGGTCAAAGACTTAGAGTGCTGCTGCAGAGTTCGGCCGTGGATTCCTTAAAAACCGAACATGTACAGTTTTTGTTTAATTTTTTTTTTCTCTTTTTTGACATTTTTTTTTTTTTATTCACGTTGTCACAAGATACGATAGTGTCTCATTGAGCTCTACTAACTTTAAAATCTTTCTGTCGCGCGCTCACCTGCAATTGAGCACAGGGGTACTCTGGGAGCTGGTGACGTAGATACTGAGTACGTGCATGTGCGTGCGTGCGTACCTCGCAAGTTGTGAGCCTTGACCCGCTCACATGAGGATGCTGTGGAGCATAGAAACAGTAGTACTAGTCGTTTCTTTAGATGTTCACGGGCTAAAGCATATCTCTCTGGATATTTTTTATTGATAGTCAATTTCTTGTGCTTTTGTCTTTTAAGGAAAAGCATTTTCAGGGAAAAGAATTAGATGTGAAGACTGATCCCACTGTCATGTCTAACTGTAATCTGAGAGAAACAGTTAGCCTGGCTCTGTCCAAAGGTACAAAACAAAAATAACTGCCCCTCCAGCGGCTCACTAATCAAAACATTATATCCTGTTTGTTTATTCCATACAAAAAAAAAATTGAAGTTAATAGCAAGTTGTGGTTTTATGGTTACTGCACTCGGGTAAGAAATAGCCTGGCACAAAACCCCAAATGAAACTGCACATGGCCATTTTTACACTTCAGTGGTTGTACGGAGAAAAGAAACAAGATCTATTGTGTTAATTAGTGAGATTAGTCTGAGCTGATCAGCTTCTTGCTGTAAAAGAGTGGTGCTGAAGGAAAGTGAATAAGTGTATTTCCCAAAATGTCAAAGTATTCCTTTCGCAACTGATGAAAAACGTAAACACAGAAATTACTGTGTGGCCGGATAGTGACATTCTTGGAAGTTTCAAGCCCTTCAGAGCAGTGCAGCAGGTGTTTTCTCCCTCATGTGACTCAGTCTTTATTTAACAAACTGTTTAAATCACTGTGTGCTTATTTCTTAAAGCCTTTATGATCAATATTTCAAATAAATGTTGGAAGACAATGCCATGGAGTAATTTCCCAGCTTGGGATCAATAAAGTATATCTATCTACAAACAGGACTCCAAGAAAGACAAGATGAAAGACACTCATTCATGTCACTGTTTTCCTCAGTGCTGGACAGGACCAGACCTGGTTTATCAAGTAGGCACAGATCACCACCCGTCTCTCCTTCTCCCACAGCTGTAGACCATCATTTTTGAATGTGATATGTGTCACACTACAATTTCCCACTTCACAAAGAGTCACAAAGAGGTTCATCAACTGCATTTTTGTTGTATTTGTCTCCTTTTTGTGCCAGCCTGGCTTATAATCAAATGACCTATTTATTCCAGTCCATAAATAATTTCATTCAAAAATAGGATCCGACAGGCAATGAGGGGGAACACTTCACATTTCTCCAAATGTTCTCACCGCCTGGCTCCCTTTCTCTCTCTCTCTGTCCTCTCAATGGAACAGGGGCGTATCATCTAAGAAGCAATCCTGTGCCAGTGGTATTAGACCAGCTCTTGCTATTTTTCATACCCCACATGTCTACATTTCATGGAACTCCATCAGAGAAGCTTTATGCTGTTAGATGTGATTTGGTACAGAATCCCATATCTGTCTGTGCTGTAGGTGGGCTCAGCCACAGTGGGCTTAGTGAAACCTCTGATCACAACCCTCATCTTTGTACTTGTTCCCACTGGGCAAAGTACTAGTCAGTGAAAAGGCACTGACATTAAACTAATCCTGATTTTGCTAGGGAGCCAATTCTGAAAATTACTGCACTGGGCTGATTATGAACTAAAAAGTAAAAGTTTGAGTGTAACTTTCTGGTTTAACGAACAGCTGTCCATTCTGATGAGACCACCGGCAGAAATGCAAGGACATTAACAAGTATGTAAGTTATCAAACAAGAAAAATAGCATGAGGAAAACAAAAATTCTCATCTTTTTCCCTATTTGTAACTTCATGATATTCCCACTAGAGAACATGCGAAAATATTGTTCAGAAAAGTTAAACTGATGTTTAAATCAAACATCAGTGCATGTAAAAGTCATCTTCTTGTTCATTAACAGTGACGTCAGACATATGATCTCTTTGATCAATGTGATCTCACAGCTCATGGTTAAAAGTGACAGATTTGTTTTGTTTTGGTTTTTTTTTTGGGTTGTGACAAAGTGACATTTATAACAAGACAACGATGTCAAATCAATTACAAAACTGAAAAAAAATGCTTTGAAGAACAAAAGTGTGACAGCATAAGATGTAAAGTCTGAAGATAGATTACATTTATATGTTTGTTTGCATTATATTAAAAGGATATACATCTGAATATACACACTGTATACCAACATTCTGTGTGTGTGTTTACACATCGAGTCTGTGAATCTGCATTATAAACATATTTTTTTCTCCCCATGTGTTGCCTCCTTTTGTGCTTTCTTTTTTTCCCCATGGGGTGAGGGGTTGCAAACACTAACACATGCTGTCACACACTACAGAAAAAAAATGTGCAAACACACACAACAAAAACCCCCATCTCTCTCCTCAAAAGGCAGAGACTTGCTACCGAGTGTGGGACCGTGGACTCTTTAAGCCAAACACAGAAATAGAGATTTACTTAAAACTGAGCTCTCAGTTCTTTTTAAAAACATATTTGACAATTATCAGGTAAAATAACAGAACAGAGACACCACAAAGGTTTCCCTGCTGGTCAAATGCTATTTATTTAAACATTTAATATCAGATGCTTTGCACAATGCTTGTGCAAAGTCTGAAACATTAACTGGAGCTGGAGTCTAAACACTGTTCACTCCTCTCAGAAATAGGACAGAGAGGGAATCTCCATCACGGTGTGGCATTTTTAAATGTGCTGATCCACCAATAGGAGGTGAACAATAGCAGAGAGGAAAGACTGAGTGCAGAAAAGAGTGCAGAGGGAGACCAAAGGGAGCTGTTAATTCACTATCTTTTATAAATGAGAGGTGTTCTGCTAATGGACTCAAATGTTGTGGAGTTACCATTGCTCCTTTCCTTCGTCTCTCCTGTCTTTTACGATTTAAAACAAACCAAGCGAACAAATAATTACTGACAACGGTGACAGAGCTACGCGATTCCACTCATGTATGGATGTATGTGAACACCACAGTACAAACAAAAGCTAAAACTGATGAAGTCAGCTATGATAATGATGGACGTTTCCGTACCTCAATCGACACTCCATCACAAATGTGAATTAAAGTTTCAATCCCCTATTTTGTTAAACACCCCTCTCACCTTCTTTCGCTGTAAATTAAGTATTTGAATTATTTGCCTGTCCCAGCAGGGTGCACATGTATGCATGTGTCTGTGTGTGTATGATAGAATGAGGTCAGATGAGTTTTAGATTTTGTCTGAGTTGCTATACCTTTGATGTGTGGAAGATGGAAAATAGCTTTTGTTAAAACAGAGCACCTGGAGTCCCAGAGCTAACCAAGGTGTGTGTATTTATGAGCGCATGAGTTTGTGAATATGCATTTCTGTGTGTGTATGTGTGTGAGAGAGAGAGCATGTTATGTGTCTGTGTTTGCAATTTTGCCTTCATTTGGGATCTTTTCAGAAATGTGGGCAT
Source organism: Toxotes lorentzi (assembly GCA_037833715.1). Taxonomy (NCBI): domain Eukaryota; kingdom Metazoa; phylum Chordata; class Actinopteri; family Toxotidae; genus Toxotes; species Toxotes lorentzi. Next base: position 12,978,451 of record JBBMJY010000002.1, on the reverse strand, counting down.
GTGACAGATTTATAGCCAATTATGTTTGGGAAAATGATCAAAGCAACAATTAATATGAGGCTTTTTCTACAATCCAATACATGCTGCGTTTAGGTGTGTGTGAATATTCACCCACATGCTGAAACACTTCCTGGTCCTCCTGAAGCAGCTCCTCTTCTGTTGCCCTGCTGCCAGCCAGCCATTTGTCTCTGTTATGCTGTACAGGTGGCGACTCAGTTTATCATGGGATGTCAAAGAAAGGTCAGATTTCTCAAACACACTTGGGAGTTCACTGTGGATAAGGTCAACAGTGCACTTAAGTGTGTGGAAGAATCACAGTCTGGAAAACACAAACAAAAAACACAGCCAAAAGTATGGACGCCCTGAAAGGCACCTGTTTTCATTTGTGAAAACAGGTGAAATCTGGGACTTGAACCCCAGTCTTCTGGGTAAAAAGTGTTCATCTTCTTGTGTTCATCTCTGGCAGAAAAACATCACCAGTTAAAATACATTTGTAGCCAAAAGAAAGACATGACATGAAATTAAAACACTTAAAAACATTTTTGTGTCATGTGTGATCCATGAAAAGGTACATCTTCAAAGAAAGGAAAGAAAGGGTCATACAATTATATGCACACAAATACTGTCATACATTTACATACACATACTTAGACATGCCTATGTTCATAAATAGAAAAAGTGTAAATTAATAATGTCTTTTATTCTGTTATTGTCTCTGTGCATCAACTCTTATTCTCAGTTCAGCTTTTAGGTGGTCGTTTTCCTGTGGCTTCATTCGTGTTTGAACGGAGTGCGTTAATATTACATCACATGAAGAAATTTACAGAAAGTCTCCTGATTTAATGCAGCACCTTAGACAGTAGAAGCCCAAATTAATACTCTTGGGACCTGCTTTGAAATATTTGAGGTCTTAGCAAGCCTTTCTTGACTCAAAAGCCAAGCTTTAAATCCCTTTCCTTTCCCTTAGGTAATGCTAAATTGTGCATATTTTCCCCTTCCATTAAATGCATTACATAAGTAACATGGTTTTAATTAATATATTCATTTTTTGACTAGATCTTTACTGATTTTTTTGTCCGCAGTTTACTGCACCATTCTTAACTTTGTTTTGTTTTCTGTAATAGTTTATTTTTGAACAGCTCTCCTTTCTTTCTTCTTCTTTTTTTAATCCTGACACAGCTTCAAATAAATTGTAAAGAACACCTTTTTCACAGTTTATTTCACACAGTAGGAAAGAGCCTGGTGCAGAAATTCTGAACTGTCAGTGATAACTGTGGTTAGGTCCCCACCCAGTGGAAGAAATGTTGAGCTGCACAAAATAATGCGCCTGAAATGCACGTGTATTAGAAAATTTCCATGGCCTTCACCCACAAAAAATAAAAATAAAAAAACAACTTATACACAACTTTCAGGAAAAAGTTATGATAGTGAAATTTTGTTTAAATGGCACAATTTAAAATAATTTGAGAGAAATTAATAATAGGAGGACATAAACATGCAGTTGTTTGCATATATTGCACACTAGATTTGATTCCTTTAAGTCAATTTTTCTTGAATTAAGTTTGTAATGATGTACCTTACAGATGTTATGAGTAAAATTAAAACCAGTCAAGAAAAATGTTTGCTGGAGAAAAGAAAAAAAGGTTAGCTAAAACTGCAGTGAGTTTGTGTACGGTCCAGACGGCGCCGTCTTTATGTTGAATCTCACAGCCTGACTTGTTACTGAGGGGAAGAGCCAAACAGTTTGTTTGTGTGTGTTTCTGTCAGAGCTCTGGAAGCCAGAGAGGAGGCTTTTTTGAGTGGCTACCCTGATGTTTGACTCCATTCATACCTCTCTGGTTCCTGGTGAAAATCTGTGAAAGAAACTCTTGTTCACTTTCACGCTGAGCTGAGAGTTTCTGAGCTCTGAAGACACTCAGACATTTAACAGATCAACAGCTCACTGCTCACGCTGCCGGTAAATTTCACATTTCTTCTAATTTTTTGACAACTTTTTTAAAAAAAAAGAAACAAAAAACAATAGCATGCAGGTGTGAATATATACCTGTGAATTCTGATACATCTAGAATTCATTACTCTTTAATGTATTTTAACATTTTATAGACATGAAGCTTGTGGTCCTGCTTGCTCTTTTGAGTGGTAAGTATTCCACTTCCACTATTTTAATCAGTGATCCACTTTGTTATTTTAATCTGATTTCTACATACATTTTAAGTTCTATATGTAAACAAAAATATTTGATTACTTAGAATCAAAACTCCATTACATGTAATTTATTGCCTTGTACCCTAAGAATTACTTAAAAATAGTTTTATGCCATTAACACTGTGCTTTAGGGGTCTTTGCTGCCCCATTCATGAAAGAAGAGGAGGCAAAGAGATTCATCAGGCTGAAGAGACAGTCAGGATACTGGGATCCATACCACTCTCAAAACCAGTGGGGTTACACCATTCAAGAACAGGTGACACTGTGCTGAGTCATGTGAATACATAAAATAAGCCTGTTTTAGCATTTCTATGACAAAGCCTCTCTCTTCCACAGGCTAATGAGTACTGGACAGCCCTTCGAGCAGATGCTCAATACTACATGGACATGGGTAACCTGATGTTTGACCCCTCCGTGGCTATGTGAGTAAGATGATCAGCAATAAAGCTTGTGCCAGGGATTTTTAACCGTCTCTTACCATGCTGATGACATGATGAGACATGATGATGTTTTATTTTGCAAGTGAAGGCAGTTTTAGTGCCACATTCATCCCACTTTACCACAGTGCCACACTGACACAAGGTAGTATCCATCGAGTTAATCACTTAATAACCCTGAATTGTTAAAATTTGTCCACTGAGGACAGTTTTTGCCGATACAATTTATTCTAGAACTGTGTCCTGCCATTTGAAGCTGTTAATGTGCCCACACTGAGCAGTGCAGCTTTAAATATTATCCCAAAAAAACGTACAACTTGCTTTAACTTATATGAAATCAATTCCAGTGCACTTTTGAGAGGCCCCTACTTTCAAATGATGCCAATAATTGCTTACTCTTGTATCTCTCTGTTGTCTGCCTATATTGCAGTGAAAACAACAGGCTGTATACGGAGATGCTGCGCAATGCCCGGGCTCACTTGGACAGCCAGACAGGTCGTCACAAATAGAGAACGAAGATGAAAGAAACTAAGGATATGATAAATATTATTTATTAGTTAGTGTAGTTAGTTAGTGTCAAAGAAAACATACATTTATTGCAATGTTTAGATGCTGAAGTTGTGTAAGATTTACTGCTTCATGCATGTTTGTGAATTTGAGTTGCTTTTATGAAAGTGTTCTTTTAGAATACTATTTCCTGCAAACATCCTCAACACATCTTGCATGGTGCTTTCTTTTGATGGTTCAGTCCTGGGCTCTGAGGAGAGGGAAAAGAAGAGGAAAAAACAATCCTGACTGTTGCTTGTTGCTATCTTTGTTTACCACTAGGTGGTGCTGCCATCTGTGGATATTTTTAATATCCACAATATTTCTATTTATAGTACTATAAAAACAACAACAACAACATGCAATTTCATGGTAATATAAGTAATTGTAACTTTATTGCTGTGCTGATATTCTCAGCCTATTTTATCTGTGAGGTGTGTGACTGAATTGTTCCACATTTTCATCCGATTTTACATACAATATGATGGACAACTTTAATTTTCTTTTCACAAAACAGGGATACACAGGTTATTAAGTAAGTACAAATAAAGAACTGTGTATTCAAAACGACTTTTGTGTGATAAAGTACATCTGAACAACACAAATACTGTACTTTTGAGGATTGTGTACTTTAGCAAGGCGATGTCAATAAAGTTTTCAATATTTACCACACTTTTTATTATGTAACTTGAACTTGACGCATCATTACCTTGAGAGATTAAATCATTTAGTTTTTTTGTTCATTTGTTTTTTGTTTAGTTTTACAATATCCTACTAAAAGGCAGTTACAGTAAGAGGTATTTTGTGCTTCAGGTATGTGATAATCCTATTATTGTGACAGAATAACTATGTATAACATGAACATATTGTTGAAGTAATAGCTTGATAAAAAAGGAACGTTTAGATGGTTGTTTTTAATTTGTTTTTGTTTTTTTAACTGTACTTTCCCAGACAGGAAATGTATTTTGCAGCCAGGTGGAAAATGACACAGTTCAAGAAAAGAAAACCACCACATACACCAAAATCAAAGGTAATGTCAATTAGAAATATATAACAATAATGTGGAAGTCAACTAAGTACATAAATCAGGCCAATGATAAAAATCTGTCTTTTTATAGTTTACTTCTATGCTGAATGAAGTTAGTTGGGGCTGTGTTACTTCTTTAACACCTTCTTTTGAAGTTTCATTGAGTTTTAGCTTAACTACCTGACAAGCATGTGTAATCTAGTGTACTAGATGAATGCTACTTAAAGCCACTATAGAATGGCTATATAGTGTAAATAGTGTAGAATCTGAAATGTTATGAGTTTGGTAATTAACAGGCTCAAATGCAACAGCTGCACTAAGTTTGTCCTATTTATCTATGAACAAAACATTATGCCAGTATAATAAATAAATAAATATAACTGTACATATACTGACTTAATGACATACAGAACATTTTACACAGTGGATCGAGAGAAGAAAACTAACTACAACTTAAAGTTCACCTTTTAAAAGCACCTGTAGGGGTTGGTTCTTGCTCAGTGGTAACAAATGTTTTAAAGATTCTTGAAGGTGGATCGTCAGTTGCCTGTGTGGAGTGTGTTCTTGCCACTAGTCTGAAGGTGGATCCTCACTTGCAGTTGGAGGAGGGATTTTCAGGAACTTCTGTAGAGCTGGTGTGAAGATGAGGATGGTGCCCAGTACTGAAACGGTGAGGAAAGCCCATAGGAAGATCCTGTCTAACACCTGGGCCACAAACTTCCAGTCTTGAACCACCTAAAATAAAAGAGGAAATGAGAGATGGTATGACATTTTATATTAATCTTATTAAGAGCTGTTCTGATTATTACTTAAACATTTCTTGATTGATGCTACAGACCTCACGGATGAAGTGCTCCTTGCGGATGTGTCTGCTGATGTACCGCACTGAATAGATGGCCTTCTCCAACATGGTTGCCCAGGCTTCGTCCTCCTTCCCCTCAGAAGTCGTCTGTCCTTGGGCTGCGCTCCTCTGCCCTCCTCTCCGACCTCCAGAGCGAGGCTTCAGCTCGGGGCTTTCAGGAGCCAGTTCTGGATAGTGGTAGCGGTCGATGTGTCCGCGCATGCAGAGCAACCTCGGCAGTTTCTGGAGGAAGAGGTTACGAACCCACGGTGACATGGGGTGGTAGGTGGCCGAGGAACGGTGGTGGACGTTGATGACAAAGACGGTGACGATAATTGAGAGTGTGACGAAGATCATAATAAAGAGCAGGTACTCTCCGATGAGCGGGATCACCTTGGAGGAGGAGGGGATGATCTCCTCTATGACCAGGAGGAACACAGTGAGCGACACAAGGACAGAAGTAGAAAGTGACAGCTTCTCTCCTTCATCTGAGGGAAGGTAAAACACCAAGACTGTCAGAAAGGACAAGCCCAAACAAGGGATGATGAGGAAGAGGGTGTAGAACAGCGGCAGCCTCTTCAGAATAAAGGAATACGTAATGAAGGGGTATGAATACAAGCCGTCCTTCCGGTTCCCTCTGGCACCAGTGGCACTTAGGATCTCCCACTCCCCGTTATCGAAGAAGTCCTTCCGATCTACCTGGCTGTCCATCAGAACCAGGTCCACCATGTTGCCATCATAGGTCCAGGAGCCAAACTTCATGGAGCAGTTCTGGCGGTCAAAAGGGAAGAAGGTGACATCCATGGTGCAGGCGGACTTGTAACTTGCAGGTGGCGTCCATGTGATGGTACCGTTGAACTTGACAATGGCTTTGGTCATCAGGGAGCCCTCAAACCGCCCATCAGCACTGAGGAAACATGCAGCAAAAGTCAAGTCTTACCAAATCACATTAACAAAATCTCTGTATCTGTATTTATTGATTGTATTCACATTGGTTTAAAAAAAAAAAAAAAAGAAATTACCTGATGCTATTTTAGTGTTACAAATGTGTAGATTTTGGTAACAATTAGAAAATTACATAAGAATAAAAAACAACATATATACACAACATTTACTTCTTAATTTTTGTTGCTATGTTTCTCTCTGTTAAAATGATCAATAGTTCCCCAGATACTGATTGTTGTTTGTTCACATTTAAATCATTTTAATTTGAACACAGATCAGTCTTACTTCTCGTAGAGGACGATGTCTGGGAGCCAGATATTTTCAGAGGGAACTCTGATGGAGGTGATTCCTCCGTATTTCTCTGGATTCCATCGCAGCTTGTAATCGATCCACTCCTGGCAAACGGACACAGGACACAGGATGCTGTGTCATTAGATCTATAAAAAAATACTTAAAAATACAGATTTTTATTTTGAATTTATCAGGGTTATTCATCTTGCCACTGTACGTCCCAGCGTTACCTGCCTTTATCTATGCTGGCATTACAGTAAAACTAGATAATGTCGAAAAAATTGCCGTGCTTGCTCTGCTTGTGTCTTCTTATTGACCTATAGATTCAAATGGTAAGATTTAATGTAACCACATAGACTCTTGCTTACCTGACAAAGCCAAACATTAGTTGTCATGAGTTGGTTCTTCTCGTCCTAAATACAGGTAAAGACAAAAGGCAAGAAAAATGTGCAGGTTAATGGCACATATATTCATCAAAATGCAAGAAAAAAAGGTTTTAACATCACCAAAATTGTAAACATCTGCCAAAGCACCCAAACTAATTGACAAATCTATAAATACATTTTTCCTAGGGTCTGATATCTCCCACTCAGGCTCAGAATTTTAAGATTTACATTGATATAGACAGTAAACATGTAGATATTAGTATTTATGTTCAAATGAAAACATCAAATTCATTCATCTCTACTAAGAAAACGCAAGAAAGAGAAAGATCTCTTGCATTTTTCGGGTTACGTGTGATGTAGCTTGTTTACAGCACACACCATTTCTGATCTGGACGTTCCATCAAAGCATCAGACGTGATTAGTGGACTAGATGTAAAGCTCGGTTGAAAGCGAACTAGATCATACTTTCCTTTTCCATGAAATCTGACAGAATCTCATTTACCTGTCTGTGCCACTTCCTTAGCAAACAAGACAAAGAAACATGAGACCTGAGGTGGGTGCAGTGGCAAGAGTTAAATAGAGTAAGGCAGGAGTAACAGGAATAGAGAAATGGAGAGCGGTGAACACTTGATTCCATGTCACCAAAGTTTGAGATGTAGAACTGAGACTGAGAAGATAAGACCTGAAAGAAGTAAATCAGGCAAAAGAGAAAGAGACGTATTCAAAGATGTAGTTGTAGATGTAGTCAGAGTATCCAGATCCAGCATCGGCTGTCAGAGTGAATTGGACATTTTGGTGATCATATAAAGCAGAGGTGAACCATAATCTAATACAGAGACATGCAGCAGCCCAGAGAGACTCAGGGGACAGCATAGCCAAGCTGCTGTGTCTCTGGTTGGCTCTCTTTCCCTCACTCTGCTCCCAAATCCAACAGATCGTCAACCTAAACCTTCCTTCTCCACAGAAACATGAAGGGGCTTTGTTTAATTTATCCTCGCCATCCCTCCACCAGCACATTTGTCAGGTGGGAGGATGAAGAGTTAAAACTAAACTGGTTGAGATGAATATTTCAAGCCAAGAAGAGTGATAACTCCATTAGCATTCTCCGCTTTCTCCTCTCAAACACCTAAACCATCTCAACCTATCGCAGCAAGCCTCTGAAATATTAAAGGAAGACTCCAGATAGAGGGAGAGAGAGAGAGACTGTGTGGTTGTAGATATGAAGAGAGCGTTCCAGATCTATTTCAGGACCATGTAAAACTCCACACTGTGATGCTGCAGCTGTTTGGTTTCAGCATCACGGACAGTGGCGCCGCTGAAAGAAAGTAACAAAGCACGAACCAACCGCAACTAACTTCTGTTCTCGGATCAGAAAGAACATTTGTTCTTTTTGTTATTGTTTCATGTGTTCTCATTCTCTTTTTTTCATCCTTATCTCTTTATAAGGCAAATTCCAGTTTACCCTTTGCCTTAGCTGTTAACGGATAAGGTAGGCTGGTAATGTTCTATAATTTTGTTCAAATCAACAAATCCCATAAAAAGACCAGAACTAACTGAGCTTTAGTCCATCTCTCAATACTCACTACCAACCTCATCCCTACGCCTGTGGCTCTCAATCCCAGGCCCACTGAATCCTAATGCAGACATAAATCATCAAAAATGGGTCATGAATATATACATATTTACACAAAATATTCATGTTTTTCTCAAAACAGCTGAGCCAAAACCTTAGACAGGAGTAAATTGTTCATTTGCTGGGGGCTATTTACAGATCTGGTGCACCAGCACGTCATTTCAGACAACAGCTTAAATAAAAGATTGTGAAGTTTGAAGGCTTTTGCTGGGAACTCAATATATATGTGTGTGTGTGTGTGTGTGTGTGTGTGTGTGTGTGTGTGTGTGTGTGCGTTCATCCTCACCACATCGACCAGTTGGGAGATCTTGAGTCCAAAGCGTACTTTAACAGTGTCGTTGGCGCGCTGTATTGGCCTGACCCAGCGTTGGTAGCCTTGGAAAAGGTTTGTCAGCAGGGCGTCCTCCATCTCCGCCAAGGACACAAATTCACTTGGAGCTTGAATAAGGAGGAGGAACGTGGATCAATGACCATTCCTTGTTCCAGTGTTTTGTGCTACCACAGCTATGTCTGTCGCCAGTCGCTATTAAAGTTGCAGCTCAGTCACTTTAATAGTGACTGGCTGTTAGAGTATTGTCATAGTGAGAGTGTTGAACTCAGCGTGACACATCGGTCTTTAAACAGAATAACAAATAATAAAAATAATAATAATAATAAACTATGTGAATAACTCTGAGGTTTAGTGTTTCATATTCCTCACAACTAATGCTAATCTTGTAGCAAGCACCTCTAGTACTCTTTCCACCTATGTCTGTGGCCCTGTTCATTAACCACTGTCTGATGTTACAAATTGTGTTTGGCCACTAATTAAAAGTTTGGCCCGAGAGCAACAAACAAGTTTGTCGTGCATGGGAGTAATCTGTAAATAGTCAGAGCAATGGCAAATTCTCTACGCTTGTGTTTCATTATCTAACACAACAGAATATGTATTAGTGCAAGTATATGTAAAACAAAAAGAAAAGAGTGGATAATACACGTTCTGTCACTCGAGATCAAGATCATCTCAGTCAATATGATGATATATGTCCTCTCCCTGGTAAATCACAGACGTCAGAGCCTCAGTCCTCCAGTGGTGTATGGGAGCAGGTATTGTAGATATTAAACTACATGAGAGGATGAGGAAAGTCGCCTGATAGTGCTCTGCAGAGAGTTACAAACCAAGGGGGAGGAGATATAGATAACATAACTGTGTCCAGAAGTTGGGCACTCAGCATGTCAGTCAGCCTGAGGCGACATGATGTCTCTGAAGACGGAGAGAGACAGTAAAATTGGCAAGAGACAGCCATAATGTCAGACACAGGGGGAGTCGAGTTCAGGAGCTAAAGTGTGTGGTGAGGGAGAGGGAGGAAGAGTGTGGACCTTTAACCTGCCGCTGGTTTCTGCGCTGGCTTAACCTCTGTCTGACATCAACTGACTGGACTCACTGGTGAATAAATGTAAAGTATCCACCAGGCAATCATAAAACCATCACGTTAGAGGGCATTTTAATCCTGCTGGATCACCTCTGCCTGTGCTTTCAAAGACTCAGTGAGGGGTGCACAGAGCTGGACAGTGACATCCGACACCTGTGTTCCTGTTTGTCTGATGACCAATCAACTTCAACAGAAACTGAGCTGAGCCATAACACACTGCAGCTGAACTTACAGCATATACTGGAAGACTGTATATCTATGTGAATAACTATTAATAATGTGATTAAATTCTCATCTGGTTGATGCAGGAGTGCAGTGTGGTGAAACTACAGATCCTACAAATCTGATTGCTTATATTAGATCCAAATGGTGTATTTCTATTCCACTCATTACAATTACACATACAAATAAAATAAAATTTAAAAAAAGAGTTGTAGAAATAGCCCACTCCTTTTGATTTTATAAAGCAAAATAAGAATAACAGCCACGAAAGGAGATATGGAGAAAGTTAACACGAAAGCTGGAACAAAAATTAAAATGCTGCAAAATAAGAATAACAGAAGACTTTCTGGATGAGCTGTGAATGAGCAGGTGGCACTTTGTGTTTGAGGAGGTCATCAGAGGTTGATTTAAATCTTTGTCACACACCACATGGTCTGTGCGATTGGATCTTTTCGTCTTTGTTCTCCCTGAAGAAACGAATCTGCGTTGGACAAGTACATTCAGATATATTTAGAGAAGAGTTTTCTTACCGGCGACGTTGGCGAGGGACAGCGAGCAGGACATCCACGAGAGGAGGAGAAGGAAGAGGACGGCCAACTTCATGGTGGTGGTGTCCTGTTCCGGCTGAGCGCTCCTGCAGCCTCCTGTCACTATCGGCTGTTCTGCGGGAGAACACTGCTGTACAAACACGGAAATGGCAGAAACGCCGAGGTTTCCATCAGCAGTACTCGAAACCACGCGGAAAACGAGCCCCCTTGCTGCCGCTGAACACAGGGCAGGGACCCGCTGTGAGGGCGCATGTGGCCGGTGTCCGCGCGCTGTGTGACTCCGGTCCGGGCGTCACGGGGAGCGACGGTCAGCTGGGCGTCTCTCTGGAGGAGGAGAGGGGAGGGGCTGAGGCGTGGAGTTTAAAAGCCGCTCTGAACCATAAACCAAGTCTTAGTCTAACCCCCGTAGTGTTGCTGCTCAGGAATTAGTTTTATATCTATAAAACTGGTTTAATATTCCTAATCGGGGGACGTGAAAGGACACTTAAAGTTGCGGTCTTGTGCTTTAAAATATCTAAAGTGATTGCACATTTTACACATGTTGTTTATTCCCTATTGAGCGCTTCATGGTCGCAAGAGTAACAGAGTAATTGGCAGCTGACAGCTGTCAGCAAACCAACTGTGAATCTCTCTGTGCATGTCACTGCCACTGATCGTCCACTGGAGAGCGCTAATAGGAACACTGCTCCAGGACATCTGTGCAGTAGAGATTAAGTGACAGCAAAGGCCGTTCGTGTTACTTAAGTGGATAGCCAAACGTCTGATGGTGCAAAGCTCCCCTTTAAAGTATGATTGAGAGATTATGTAACTGCAATGTAATGGGGGGGATCAGCAAGTGTCTGATAGTGTCAGGTTTGTGTGTATTGCATTGATATACAATATTCATTCCAGATTCCTTCTCTGGAATCATATGTGCTGTGTCTGATCCTGGTGTGGTATCAGACGTTCTCCACTCGCTGACACCAGCTTCATGCAACAATAAAAACTGTCATGGCATGCCGTACATCCGTTTGATTATTATTTTTCTCAGAGTGGTTTTTCAAAGAAAATTCTTAATGACATAAATCAGATAAAAGTATGAAAATTCAGTTAAAGCAGAGCAGTGAATATGGAGAACTGGTATACAACGCACCTGCTGACAACACTGGCCTTCGAAAACTCATATCAGTCAAACCACAAATACTGCAGCTCTTTGAAAGTCTCTATATGTGTTGACATAGAAGGTGGAGGTTGGATCAAAACTACAGAATTCAAACACTTGACACAAACGTGAAACATGTAGGTGTTTCTCTGTTGTGCAGCTTGTGCCACGAGACAGTGTGTCGCACCTGTAGACAGAACAAATATGAGAGTAGTGACCAGCAGGTTGCACTGGCTCATGGAAACATCATGAAAGACCAGAGTGTGTATCTGTGTGTGAGAGGCAGCAGGCTGAGTGACCGAATTCTGCGTCACCAGTGCTGACGGAGACAGACAGAAGAAAGATAGAAACTATAGTCAAACATCAATTATGTAATACTTTGACCATATTTTTTATTTACAAAAGCCACTGGGAAAAAGGAGGAGAGAATCTGCAAAAATCAAACACACTAAATACGTGTGACACTGCAGCTACTGATCTGTATAGGCCAAGAAAAAGAAGAAGTGAACAGAAGGTCTGACTCACACAAAGAAAGAGAGATAGAAGGGAAAGGAGAAGGATAGAACAAGAATGAAAAAAGACTCAAACTCATTAACATCGCCCCCAAATAAACACACACTGATGGCAATGGTAGCTGTGGTGTATAAATCACAGCTGAAAAAAACAACACATTTGATGAGTAAATATGTGCTGCAAAATCTGCTCTGTGCTTCCAACTGACTTCTCTGAAAGTGTGAAAAGTGTTTAGTTGAGGTGAGAAATAAGCTGCTGATAGATACAGACCAGTTTCACAGTTAGGGACATGGAACACCTTCGATAGTCAGATGATGTTGCTTTAACGGCCTCAACTTATCTAGGAGGGCTTTCTATGACAACAGAGATTTCTCCTATTCAGCTAGGAAAAATGGTCTTTGTCAAACTATTTTCATGTAGACAGAGGTGTCCATATACATTTTGCCATATTACTTATTTTATCAAATGATGATGATCATTCCTGAGCTGAACTCCAACATTTGCATCAGGACAATGAGCTCTTTTTGAGCCAACCTGCTTTAAAGAGCCAGTTCATCCAAATCACAAATAAACTACTTTTAAGTAGAAATATTCAGCCTGTAGATAAATTCATTTTTATTTAAATAAGAACATATTATATTAAATCATTTATTCTATTACTTGTTATATAAAACCACAAAGTAAGTCACAATAAAGCACAAAATATGAAACAGGTAGAGTGGTAAGAGACACAAGAGCAACAAAATAGAATTTACAAAACAGAAATTACCTTGCAAAGCCATTATTTAAGAAAAGCAAAGAAATATGAGTCAGTGTTAAGAAGTTTTTTATTATTGTTATTGTTTTTATCAGTTGCAGTTGATGATCTTATAGTGAAAGGTAAACAATTCCAAAGTTAGAGGGCAAAGACTCAAAGTGAGCCAAGCTCTGGGAACATCTAGTAAACACCAATTCACCTACTATACGGGCACTACATTTCAGAGATGTAGGTGGTGTTAAAGTTGTGCTGCCACCCTAACACAACAAAGGAGAATAGAACTTTGTTTATGGTGCTCAAAAAAGTGAAACAATGATGTTGAAACATGTCAAAAAAAAGCAATGTCCCTGTTAGTCTGAAGGTCCACAGACTTCACTCTGACAAGTTTAAATTGGGACTATTTCTAGTTCCAGTTCCAGTAAAAAAAAAAAAAAAAAAAAAAAAACTGTTGACGGCAAAGTCTGTGGATTTTCCAAAGTACAGGGGACATTGTTTCTGGAAAGACACAGTGTTGCAGAGTTTTTAAATTTCAGTTCATAACTTAGCACTGCATAATCAAAGCTCAGGCCAAAACCTAAGCAATAGAAAACCAAAATCACAATATCTGCTAGATTTTGTAATTTGGGTAAAATGACAGTAAAGAGACAGGAAGAATGTAGGTCCTCACAAGTACAGGAAGATAAGCATGGAGCACAAAGAGACACCAACACACTCTCAGATACTCATGCATGTCTTCTGCACTTAACTAGGCATGAACCACACAATTTCTCTTTTGTATTTTTATTCCTTCCTCTCCTTCTTTCTCCTTATCTGTCACACACTCTCTCTCTCCCTTGTGCTACCCCTCTCTCCTCCTCCTCCTCCTCCATGGGTTGAAGTGACGGGGATAACGGGAGGCTGATTATCACAATGAAATTATCCTGATTTTCTGCTCCACTTGGAGCCGTTGGGCGGGCAGCTGCTGCCTCCGAGATCGTCCCATCCGCCTCGCCTCTGATCATTCGGAAACATAAATTCTCGCGGGCTGGAAACCTGCCGGTCCCTTCCCAGACGACTGTGGGCAGCTGCACAGTGTGTGTGCATGTCAGTTAATGTATGTGTGTGAGAGGCAGGAAGAGACGGAGAGAGAAAGAAGACAGAAAGTGAAGGGAGAATATATTTTCTGCATCTGGGCGCGTGTGCGTGTGTGTGTGTGTGTGTTTACCAAATGTTAAAGCTTGTTTGTGTGTGTCAGTGCTCTCTTTTTTCCTCTGTTTGGTGTTGTTTTTGTTTTCTCAGCCGTTGTTGAGCTCATAATTAAAATCTGCATAATTTGACTTGGTGTGAAAATATTTAATAAATAAAAGCAAACAGCCCTGTTTCCCAAGGCCTGCGGGTTTAATCTTAATCTGTTTGTTATTGTAAGGATTTTAAAAACTGGTGATAAAGACAGGAGGGGGATACAGCAAAGGAAATCAAAATCTCACGCAAGCTTCAAAGGAAAATACACAGTCAGTGGTCTCACACGTGCTAATACTATTAGCCCACTAATGCTACCACCAGCACTTGGAAACCTGATAACCTTGTAAGCTTTGGAATATCAATGGTTCCCAAAGTAACTTTTAGAGGATGAAAACTTTTTCGAAATTAGTCAAACTTTTAACTGATCTGATGCCAAAATTCAAATTTTAATAAAATTTTAATAATGCAATTAGTTCAATTATGTGATGTTTTAATCAGCTAAAGCACCAAAGAACTGCTGATCAAAATAACTGGAAAGATTCTGACCAGATCAGAGGAAAAAGTCGTTGGAAATTTTGTCAGAACTTATAACAGAGAGAAGAAATTTAAAAGGAAAGGAAAGGAAAGGAAAGGAAAGGAAAGGAAAGAGGATGTATGGAGGACGTCCAGGGTCAAATGTCAGTATAACAGCTCAGTATCAGCCACTGATGGACAGGGAAAGTTAGCAGTAGAATGAGGTTTCTCACTCAGCAGACACACACACAAAATATTTATTGACCTGTAACACGAAACTTCATCCAGATGGCTAACACTGATCTTCGTTTTGTTTTCGTCTGACTGGTGTACTGAGAAGAAAAGCCCACTGATTGTTTGAAACTCAAGCCTGCAGGACAGTGACACAATACTGTCTGCTTCAGATAACCCGGGAAGAGCTAAAGACCAATAATCATGTGCAGCAGCAAGGTAAAA
The DNA here is from genome assembly GCA_037833715.1 of Toxotes lorentzi. Taxonomy (NCBI): domain Eukaryota; kingdom Metazoa; phylum Chordata; class Actinopteri; family Toxotidae; genus Toxotes; species Toxotes lorentzi. Next base: position 12,963,357 of record JBBMJY010000002.1, on the reverse strand, counting down.
TAATAAGGTGTGTTTGTGTGGATAACAGTCCGAGGCAGCCCCTGAAAAACTGTCAAACACCTATCTTACCAACAGTGGACTGTCAGACTGAAAAAATTGTCAAAGAGGGGGCTTACAGCCCTGACCAGTGTCTCCATATCAAAGAGGGGAGCTCCACACCCTGTCAGTGGTGGATACAGACTGGGACATGAAGACATGAACAGATTTGCTTGGTGTGTTTCAAAAATGGATCATTTGACAATATTGTTTTTAATATTTAACATCTTGCTTTGACAGATATTCCAAAAATAATCACATAGTGTTGCACTTGAGTGACCAAAAGGCACAAAACATTAAAATATGTAAATGATAATGGCATTTAGCCTATGAAAAGTATAGTAGTGGCTATAATGTAGTAGTTTAGAATCATGTCTACTGTAGTACTATTGTTTTATTGTAGTTGCAGAAATCTTTGCTCGTGGTTCACCATTCAATAACTCATTACTCCTGTCTCTCTGGAGGGTCGGACAGGCGATCAAATTTGGTTCAGATATTCATCATCATTATGAGGTTATATCAGCTCATAAAAACCAGCTCATAAAACCAAAAGAAAGTGTTAAATAATTGCTTAGACTGGAATATTTATATTAAGATTAACACCAAACGTCAGCTTGACTTACTTGATTGGTCTAACAGTTACCAATTATTAAGTGTGTGTGTGTGTGTGTGTGTGTGTGTGTGTGTGTGTGTGTGTGTGTGTGTGTGTGTGTGTGTGTGTGTG
>JBBMJY010000002.1:12942581-12962497 GCA_037833715.1 Toxotes lorentzi | reverse complement strand
GTGTGTGTGTGTGTGTGTGTGTGTGTGTGTGTGTGTGTGTGTGTGTGTGTGTGTGTGTGTGTGTGTGTGTGTTCGTCAGTCAGAGTCAGTTGTCACAGAGTGAATGAACTCTGGCACACCAAAGATGTTGTCATCAGATGTGAGTCAGCTGTGCTCTGTGTCATTGTGCATGCATCTCATCTGCATTTGTGCATTAATGTGTGAGTGTCTCTATGTATGTGTGTGTGTTTGTGCATGTGTGTGTCCATGTACTTGTGTGATGTGCACTTCATATTGTGACTGCCCATCTGTGTTGGTCCATGTGCCAATATGTATGTATGTAAATCTGGCATTTGCATATTTTTGTCTGTGTTTGTTTTATCCACTTGCACATGCTGTCTATTCAAGTGTGTGTGTCTGTCTGTATATGCGTGGGTCTTTATATTTGTACATAATCAAATATGTATGTGTGCTCCGCTGATGTGGTCAGGCTGTGTATGTGTGTGTGTGTGTGTGTGTGTCTGTCTGTCTCGGTGTGTCAGTGCCCATGAGGAGTTCCCAGTGGATGCTGTCCCAGGAGAAATCAGTTTCAGTTTTTCATCTAGAATCACAGAAATGTTGTGTAACCTTCAGTAGCCTCTGGACAAGACAGACAGATAATGAGGCACCTTCTGACATGCACCCACATATGCAGTGTGTCACATTCACATGAAGCTGCTGCAGTGGCATCAGAAAAGTCTTGACAACACCACAGTTCTTGGCAGACGATTTCATGTTGTATTTAAATCTTTAGTGCGTTATCAGCAAATTAATGGCTGAATTACACAACAGCGTAAATTAGTCCAACTTGGTCTGTCATGAGGAATCTTTCTCTTAAAACCTACAGTAGAAGGTTGTGCATTGTAGACTTTCTTGCTGTGCAGTAGACTGCCTCCCTTCTTACTTCATGATCCAAAAGAAGAGTGGTTAATGGCCTGCAGTTGTGTTGCAGCGCTCACAGACAATGTGAGATTTCAGGGTCTTGCCTCTGTTCAGTGTTTCAGTCTGAGGTGCTGAAAAGACAGTGGTAGGGCTGGCTGCCGCTGTCGCTGTCCAAGGTGCTGATCCACTCCCTATAGAGCATCCGCTGTGTCATAATGTACAGTATATCCTGCCTATCTATTACGATTTTAAAAAATGAGGATATTCAAAAATAGCAAAAAAAGAAAATATCATGGAACAGAGAAAAGGAAATTGTGCAAGTGTATATTTGTCTAAATATTAATTTACAATTTCTGTGATGTTTGCTCTCAAGCCCCAAAAGTGCCACAAGCATTTTTTGTTTTTCCACCGAAATGCTCTTTCTTAATTCTAAGACAATGTTTCTTCATCCATCTATAAATATTCATCAGAGAGTAAAATTAGAAGCCGGCTCTTTGTGAGCATGTGTGTTTGGTGTGTCTTTGTGCAGTATTCTACTTCAAGAAGCAGCCATTTATGTATATGAGCGGACTGTGCATGTGTGTGTGTGTGTGTTCAGAGGGCTCCCACTGGAATGAATTATTTAGAGGAGAGTCTCCTTTACTTATCCACAGTTGACTGGCTGCAGGCACGTACCGTTCTGCTCCCGACAACACAAGAGACTACCCTAATTCACCATCCACCCTCTTGCAGTATGCCCCCATCTCACCCTGCAACCCCACCCCAACTTCTCCCAGCATGCTCTACTGGTCCCCTGCAGATGTCTCCTCATCCCATCCGTGCTTCTTGGGTCCATCAAAGACTGAGAGGAAAAGAGAGAGGAAGAGGACAAGGACAAGGGTGAAGAGAGACCCGTGTGAGATTGCTCAAAAGATGAACAAGTGATGAACAGAATTGCGTCATTTGTTTTTCAAAAAGTTTGATCCCAAAAACAACCAAAAAGCAAGAAACTAGATCCTGCAGACACACACGCTGTGACAGGTCTGTCAGCCTGGAGTCCTGCAATCCAGGAGCTGGATGCTAACAGTCGGCGTCAACAGTGAGGAATCATGTAAAATATTCATCCATGTGGCTGGCTTAATAATGTATTATCCCTCAATTTAGCACCAACAGCTTTGCTGTGCTCTGCTTTGCTCTGGCTGCCACCGAGTACTTGAAGTCCAATCACTCAAGAAAGATCCACTGCTTTAAAATATCAAACTTACACCATTACAAATTCAGATTAAAGAGGGTGCAGCTTTCGAGAAGCAGCAAACCCACGCGTACTTCTCAAAATATTGTACAAACAGCATCCAAAAATGTTGAAGAGAAATGTGTTTGTGCGTCTGGGCAGAGTGGGAGGTTTAGCAAGAATCAGTTTTTAAAAGAACTGAGTGTCGTCAGGTTTTTTTTTAAAAATTATTTCATTCCCTGTTAAAAGTTTAAAGAGTAACTCAATAAGTTGGAGGAGAGCCAGTGTGGAAAATATCATGCATTGTACAAATACTGCGCAAATATTGCTGGAGTAGCTGGTTCTCCGGCTGATCTCTTCATTCTGTGGCAGCCAGGTGCTGACGTGACCCTGTCAGGCAGCAGACTGAGACTGATGGGATACTATGTGTGGATGCTTTGTGGCTGCTGCTGCATCTCCATATTTATAACTAGACTCCATCCATCCCATAATCCGCATGCAGAGAGATCTATGCTGAAGAGGACACATGACTCACACACACACACACACACTGTCTCACTGTCTCTCGCTCTCACTTCGTCAGGTGACACTTGTAATCTTCCCCCTTGCCTCTTGAACACACACGCTTGCGTATTCACAGAAATTCGCACACACCCATTCAGTGCTCACAAGTGGGGATTAAGTGTGAGTGGATGAGTTGTTGGGAGCCACAGGGTGGGCCGATTCAAAGCGGGAGTCAGACTCCAATCTGACTTGAGGGGGAGAGGGCCGCATTTTCTTCCTTTACCTCTGTGACCTTTCAGTGTTTGTGTACGTGCGTGCGTGCATCAGTGCTGATGGGCACATTCGGACTCACCTGTGACCTTTGATGGAGGGAGGGAAAGAGGGATAAGTCAGAAAAAGAGGAGCTTCAAAGAAAACAAAAAAAAGCTTTGCTGTGCTTTTTGCTTTTGAGTTGCTGTTTGTGCCACTTAGAGTTTTACTTCACCCAACTTTTATCAATGTGTGTGTGTGTGTGTGTGTCTTCACTGTCTTGTAAAAACTGATCCCAGACTGTTGTCTGGAACTGTTGCTGTCAGACTGTTGTATCAGCTTCAGTTACTAACAGTTAATAACAGTTAAAAATCCATCACAATTAGGATTTAAAAGACAAAGGACTGTAAACAGTAAGGTCAGTAAAATAAAATTATAATTCTAATAGGTATAAATGCCTATACTTTAAAAAGAATTTTAAATATATACAACCTTAGCTAACATGTGGGTATTGGGAGTTACATGGGCTGACTCATAACAGGACCCCAGCAGAGTTAACACCTCTGGCAGTTCCTTAACAGCTGGCCAACTCCCCAGGCCCCTCACCCTTTTCTCTCATTCCACCTCCCCTGTATTTTCTGCCTTATTTCTCCAGTCCTACAGTCCCTGAAGGTATCTGACTCTCTTCCCCACTTTCCACTGACCCATTCTGATGACCCCCTGCATCATGTGGTTTCATATAGTTTCTATTTTCCATCCATTCTCTCTCATTCATCTTTGCATTCCTTCCCCTGCAGCATCCCTACCTCTCCATCCACCTTCTAACATTGTTTTCTTACCCTACAGGGACTGATTAGTCTTTCACGGAACAGCTTAGAAACACATTATCTAACATTAGTCCTGTCCCAATAGCTTAAGAAACATCAGTGGAATGCACACAAACACACCAATGCCATTACATGCTCAGTCAGAGGGTATTAACTTCTAAAGCACCACTGCAACATGTAGTCATACATCAACAGGCAAGCAACTATGCTGTGACATGTACCCAAAGTGAATACACTAAGTTCCTTGATACTAGGTCATTCACCCTTGATGTTTTATGCATAATCACGATGCGTTCGATACATTCTTGCATTTTATAGACAACATCCCCTGATAATGGTAGAGGAGAGGTGGAAACTATCCCAGCTTACACTGGACAAGGAGATAGATACTCCCACGGCAGGGGTCCCCACAGACAGAAGAATATGGTCACATCTACATTCAATTTAGCATCTCCATTTCAACTTACCTTTATGTCACTGCAGGAAACCCACACAGACATCATGGCGACATCGTGCAAATTCTTGACCGAGTCCAGGAGCTTTTTTTATTATTAGAAATGACTTGAGACGTTTTGGTCATTTTAAGTCTTTTTACAAGTTTAATCTACACTGTGCAATTCAAAGTATCTCTGTACATTTTAAGTCTGTACTGATTGATTGTGATTTTTTTTTGTGCTGCATAATTATACTTAGTGTGACCACATGTGGAAGACACATCAACATGAAGGGTGTGTAGCCATAGCCATTGTCCTTCTCAGGAGTCATGCATACCTCACCTATATTTTACAACGGTATGTACAGGGACACATGGAGATGATTGCAGGTGTTTGACAACAAGAAAACCATTCTGAAGAAAAGTGTGGCAGCAATCAAATGACCTTTACATCACAAGTAGGTACATATCATTACCAGCTGTCAAAAAATAGTAAGTAATTTTCTTTAATTTAGAAATGATAGAGAGACACACTGGTCAACATTTGTCAAAAGTGTATTGTCTTATGAGGACAAAGTGCTACTGTAAAACTCACAAAGGTATTCAGGTTGTTCTTTCTCAGTGAGTCCCATCTTAAGAGGTTCTTCTACTGTAATTATACTAATAATTACTTAAATAATTACCTGACAATGTTAAACATTGCATATGACTATACAGTAACAATGACTGAGTGGACATTTTCAGTAAATCACAAAGAGTGGAAATGCAGAGAAGAATGGGCACAGTGGGAGACAAGAAGACAACCGTGAAGAGATAAGCTGTAGGCAGTGGCCAGTCAAAGCATGGCACGGGAGAGGAAAAACACAGAGGAAGGAGCAGAGGAGAGCAGATGTGATAATCATGTCTGAAGAAAAAAAAAAACGGAGAGGAGAAGGCTGGATAACATCATTGCATGCGCACTGATGGGGCAAGAAAAGGGAGAGATGGGGAAATGTGGGTAAGTCATATGAGGAAACAGACAGCTGAGGGCTAAGAATGATGGCTGATGATGGAGTCCCAGAGAAGAGCGAGAGACAGAAAGAGGAGAGACAAAAAAACAGAAATGGAGGAAGAAGACAGCCCAGAGTTTGATGTGAAAGAGCTGCAGGAAGGCAGAACAGACTGAAGTAGGCGAAAACAACAGAGAGAAAGAGAGACAGAACAAAAAAGTAGAGTCTCATTTTAAGAAGCTGATGAGCGGCTGGAGGAAGAGTCCCAGAGTTCCCAGCACACACACCGTCACAAAAACCCACAGGAAGATCCTGTCGATGACCATGGCGACGTACTTCCAATCATCCTCCACCTGGGGAGGGGAAAGATGGATCTTTACATGTGCATATAAGTAGAAAAAGAACAAACGAAATATCCAGAGCACACAATTTCATATGAAATAGCACTGTCCTTGCTTCCCTAAAATACTCCCAGCAACCTTTGCTTAATGGTAACTGTGCAATGGCACAAACTGTCACATTCACTGCATGTCACTGTGTCAACACTAGAGCTGTAAGGCTAAAAGGAGTGTGTATGTTTGTGTATACGTGCTGAAAGAACCACCAGTGTTTGCTCCCATGCATCTGGCTATTGTTAGAGTTTGCTCAATGTGTGGGTGTGTGTGTGTATGTGCGTATAGTATGTGTATTCCACGATCAGTCTGGTGTGGACAATAGGATCGTGGCTGCAGTAGCCTTAATGCCATTGTGTACCTATAGAGCAGGCAGTATGGCCATTCTACACGCCTCAAAGAAAGATCCCAGCTTTGCTAAGAAAAGATGGAGCTGAGGCAACAAACATATCAGGACCATCCAGAGAGCGCAGGAGGCATACGCAAAGCCCTCCATCTGCAGCAAACAAGCAGCTTTACACTCCCTTTATAGCTCCGTATTATTGGTTTCTACACCATTTACCAAGCAAGGTAGAAATTCACACACTGCAGAGATAACACACATGCAGGATAGATTTGTTGTGCACGTGTGCTGTGTGCATTGTGGGGACAAAACCTATTCATGTCATTCTAGGGGAAAAAGGGTCCCACAAGGTTTTTTATTTTAGGGTTAGGACTTGATTCTAGGTTCATGATTAGAATTAGGACCAGGTCATGGTTAAGGTAGGGCTTTGAGATGGTTCAAATGTAAAGAGTAGGTGTAATCTACTGCTATGATTCCCAAAATAAATGGCCACTAAAATTATTTACTTGCTTACGTACCTCCTTGGCTTTGTTGCGAGTTCTCATGTTCTCTGCGATGTACTTCACGCTCTCAATGGCCTGCTTGATCTCTGGTGACACCACGGAGAAGGCGACAACAGCATTGACAGGCGATGGGGCATTCAGGGGCCTCGTCAGCTTGGGCAGCTCAGACTCCTGGGGCCCCTGCGTCTGGGGTGCCTGGGGGGCTGGAGGGGGCACCATTGGTGGAGGGACGGGAGTCGGTACCTCCTTGCCTCTATAGGGGCACCTTCTATTCATATCCCGGTTCATGTCACGGTTCATCTCGCCATACTCCACACAGTTCATGGAGCCACCAGCTGAGGAGGCCCCTCCTCCCCCCGTGCCACCATCCAGTGGTGGACAGGCTACGCCCCCAGTTATACCTCCAACACTTACACTTCCTGAGCTACTTCCTCCTCCTATGCTGTTCTTCCTCTTCTTTTTTCCTCTGCTGCTCGCTCCTCCTGCTCCTGCGACTCCTGTCCCTGCTGTAATACTAGGGGAGGAGCAGCCTTGGTCGATAGGACGCCTCATCAGCATCACCCTGGGCAGCACCCCAAGGAACACAGCCCTCACCCACTCGGGCATCGTGTGAGTCATGGGGGTGCGGTAGTGGACGTTCAACACAAAGACAGTGATGACGATGCTGAGCGTGACAAAAATCATGGTGAAGAGGAGGTACTCGCCGATCAGAGGGATGACGAGTGACGTCGAGGGGATGGTCTCGGTGATGACCAACAGGAACACAGTGAGGGAGAGGAGGACGGAGATGCACAGGGTGACCTTCTCGCCACAGTCAGACGGAAGGTAGAAGACCAGCACTGTGAGGAAGGAGATGAGGAGGCAGGGTATGATGAGGTTGATGGTGTAGAAGAGTGGCAGGCGGCGGATGTAGAAGGAGTAGGTGATGTCCGGGTAGATCTCCTCGCAGCAGTTATACTTGATGTCATGCTTGTATCCCGGTGCATCGATGATCTCCCACTCTCCACTTTCCCAGAAGTCTTTCAGGTTCACCTGGAGAAATGCAAATGTGAAAAGTTATTTTTAGGTTTCACGCTTTCTGTTTATTGAATTCAAAACCAGGTTAGTTTAAAAAGACAAAATTTGGATAGTTCAACATGTTCAAAAGTTGTCATTTGTAAACTGTGACACCTCATTAAATGTTTTCTGACATGAAGATGAGGAGCTTTCACTTTTTGCCCAAAGCAAGGATATGATCACATTAAAAATAGAATGACAAAGTTCTCACAAAAGATAAAATACAAATTCAACAAAACAGCAAAATACTGCAGAGCAAACATGTCACGTCGAATAAAACACATCTTCTCCCGTTACTTGTGACAGACCCACTGACCTTTGAGCCAATGAGCACCAGGTCTATTTTGGCCTTGTCATAGGTCCAAGAGCCAAACTTCATGGAGCAGTTCTGGTAGTCAAAGGGGAAGTAGGTGATGTCCATGGGGCAAGAGGATTTAAAAATAGCCGGAGGGATCCAGGTAATGGTGCCATCAAACTTCAGCAGAGCCTTGGTTTTGTCTTCCACAAGGAAATCACCTACAGCGCTGTGAGACAGCATTTTCAAGGAGATGTAAATTTCAGTTCACTTAGGCCATTACAACATCTAACTCAAAAGGTCAGAAGATGGCGAGCATAAATAAATAACATCAGCATGTAGAAAGAAGAATAAGGAAACGTAAACATGAATTATTGCTGAAAAAAAAATGGTTGTGTGCATATTTGCTCTTCACCTCTTAACAAAACTTACTTGTTGTACAAAACAATGTCTGGCCTCCAAATTTTATTGGAAGGAACTCGTATGAACTCAATTCCATCGTATTCAACAGGGGCCCATCTCAGTTTGTAGTCGTTCCACACCTGAAAGACAGACAAAACTTCATTCACTTAATTCACTGTGCACAAATAAAACGGCAGATACCACATGTAGGATGAACATCACTCACATGTCTCAGCCACAGATTGGTTTCCATAATCTGATTCACCTCATCCTGTCAGGTCAAAAAGGGCAAAGGCAAATAAGTCAGCAGAGCGAAAAAGGAACTTAGGTGAATGAATGACCCACATGTTTTTATAAACACGTTATTTCTTTGTTATGAAATAATTATTTGTTCATTTTCTATTCTTACCACTTTGACCAGCTGAGATATGGAGACCTCAAACTCCACCGTGACCGGATCCGATACATTCTCCACTGGACGGATGAACTGGTTGTACCTCCGAAACAACCTCCGAAATAATCTGTCCTCCGCTTTAGATGAAAAGCAGCCTAATGAAACAGAAGAGGGAGAGGAAGAAGTGGAAGAACAAGAAAATGATGAGCAATTATAATGACATAAATGAACGGAGAGAAAGGGAAATAATGTCACTTTACATTTACTGTGTTAAAACGTGGGTGGTGAGAAGCCCTACAAGACCATAATCATAAGAAAATGGAACTAGACTTCAACACAACTAAAAGGTCAAGCACTCAAAATGATTCAACATTAGTGTCTATTAAACTAAATATTGCAGATGATTATTATGTTCTCATTAAGGGTTAAATTAAGGCATTAAAAATGTTGTATCCTTTACACAATATTTCCTCAGTGTTCTCTCTTTCTAAGCAACACACACCTACCTCTTAAATCGGTTCACCAAAACCACAAAAAACATATTTTCCCTCTCACCGCTAGAGATATTTAACTGAAGAAACCTTGGATTGAGAGAGAAAATGGGAAATGGAAAAGGCAGTGTTTTTTTTTTTAGTTTGATTTAGACAAAACCCTTTAACTGTTTAATCAATGTCTCTTTGCTTTGGATGGAATGAAGGTCGTGGCAGATCGAAGAGCGTTACGAGAGGCATTTCAGCTGCATGTTTACACAATGAAGGAAAAGCCTGAAAGCTTTTAGGAAATCTCCAAAGGACTTGAAATAAAAAAATAATGCTGTGTCCCTGAGTGTTTGCGCCCTTTGTAAGGCTGGACTGAAGGTCATACTGTGGAAAACCGCCACTAGTAACATTGATGCCTGGGATGGCACATAGACCCACGCCTGTCCAAGCAGAAAATGTTGCCTCACTTGGGACAGCACACACTCACACCACCAGCACAAACTCAGAAACACTGTGCCAGTGGCTTCAATGGTGGCTCCACATCCTCTGTACAAATCCTCTATAAAACCCTTCCATTCTGGTTAACTAAACACAGGACATCAACACAGTTTAGCTATTTCCTTTTCGGACACTGGTAGGCAGTGTCCGAAATGGACTGACTGATTCATTTTTGTTCAAGCACAAACACTGAGACAACTAACAACATTTTTTTTTTTTTGAAAAGCAGAGGCCAGCGTCTCCATCAGAATGCAGCTTTCAAGTCAAGAAGTGATGCACACATTATTCCATCAATCTTGCACTTAGTGAGCTGCGTGAAGCTTTTTAGAGATGGAGGAGAATGTGCTTAACCAAAAGGGCAAATGGGGCACAACCCATATACACAAAAATAGCCACATTCGCTGGAAAGGTTTGTTTCCTTGACAACAACTAAATAAAATATGGTCCTTTAATGGGACACTTTCTTTCTGTGTGAGTCAGTTAACTCTCTGCCAGAAGCATGTAAAACTGGTTCACAATTGCACAACGATATCTTTTCTGTCAACATACTCTTCATCATCTATATCATTATCATCTCTTAATAATTTATACGTCATGTCTCATTACTGAAGCTGGTACAAGGAGGAACAACTGCAATACCGTGAGGCAGTCTTTCACAGCAAATGTTAGTGCCAAAGCAACATTTATATATGAACTGAAAATATAAACTGCAGTAATTAATTGCAGGCTATTAAACTTGGTAACCTAAGCTGGAGCGTAAGTGCAGTAAAGTATGTGGTTGCTGTTGTTTTTTATAGGGATGTAGACTTTGAAAATGAGAATATACGTGGACTTCCCGTAGGGACACTGCCTTCATAAAGCATCTTGGGTTTTTTTTTTGAAGAACCTACATGCTCAAACAAATATGTCATTTTCACTGTCCATACAGCCATAAAGCAGGTCTTCCATTTATTGCTGCTGGGAGTACACGTAGATATCTTTCAGACATACATATCAGATTACAGTCTGCCCAGTTGCTCATTTTGGGAGACTTGTTCATTTGCTCTGTGTTCACAAATCAGACTTGCCAAGGCTGGGGAAATAATAATCTAATTTAATTTTGTCTCTCGTTGGTTTATTTCTAAATCTGAAGCATGTCAATAAATATTACAGCCTAACAATAATTTTACAGAAACACTGTGTACCACTTATTCAGTGCAAGTTTAATTTAAAGTCTTGTTTTAACAGTTACATGACAAAAATAAAGCTGAAACCCATCACATTTAGTTCTAACACCCTACTATATGGGTAAAAAGTTACATTATAGGATAGTGGCTTCAAAACTCTTATGAAGTTTTCTAAGGTCACTGGCAGAGGCGAGCTGAGTCTTAAAGCTTAATGAAAAGGCCTCTCTCTCGAGACACTTGTGTAATTTCAGCACTTGGTACCTGTCTTAAAAACTGCCCGCTGCTCCCTGATTCGCTGCAGTGCCAGAACCTTGTTTAAGCCTCTAATTGGGTGAGGGGAAACCAGGGCAATTAAAATCAGTCAATTAATTGGACCTTTTGTTCACTGTGACAAAAAAAAAAAAAATAGAGCCAATCCTTTTTTTTCCTTCATCTGTTGGCACAGACACTCCCTTGATTACCCGATTTATTCTGCCTCTGAAAATCTGAAGAAGCTTTAATTTACAGTTAATTACACTTTCACCTCAGCTGATCCTTCACGTGACTTTTACTGCTCGCCACACTCCCCGGCATGTAATGCAAGGGTTTAATGTGTGTGGCACAGAGTGCATTTATGAGTAACAGACAGTGAGCGATAAAACATTTATGATTAAAGATCATTGATGAAGATCATTCTTCCTTTAAGCAAATATACACTCCCTCTTGCAGTGATCAAGTTAAAGTCAAAATCCAGAGCATGTGTAATTTCACCTGTTCTGTTATGCTCAGACGATGTTTCAGGTCTAGAAAAACTTTGCATTGAAATAAGACTAAGAGCCTACAGTCATGCTAGCAGCTGTGAGGCAAGCTGTTATGCATGGCGATGCTGAAGCTAATGCTAACGTCAGAATGCTAACATGCTCACACTGACAAAGCTAACGCGGATGTTTAGCAGGTGCAATGTTTGCCATGTTCACCATCTTAGTTTAGCACATTAGCATGCTAAGATTTGCAGATTTGATTAGCACTAAACACAAAGCACAGGTGAGGGTGCTGGCAATGCCATAAGTTTTAAACAAATTTTGATCTCGCTAGGTGAAAAGTTAAAGGACCAAAGGAAGAATCAGGGAATTGGCAATGTTACTTGGATACATCCTCTGGGGACCTTAAATTTCATAGCAATCCATCCGATAATTTTGAGAAAAATTTGCGTTGGGACTAAAGTGGTGGACCAGCCAATACCTCCCTCTATAGAGTCACACCACTAGCATCATTACAGACTGAAAATTAGGACTCTAGGACAAAATTTTCTACAGACAACATGAACACATGTACACACATCTTTAATCAGCTCACTTCTCCCAAGCTTCACAAAGTTGTTAATTATTGTAGACAAACTGTCTTTGCCTCTGATGATGGAAATCACGTGAAATCGGCTTGACAGTCATATTTCATTTTACCAGACAGACACTCTTTCCCCCCGTCATGTCTTTGTGATGCAGTAACAAAGTGGCAAGCCTTTCTTCTGACGCTGATGAAGCCAACTGAAGCAGTCATGCATTTCACCCTTAAATAGCCACATTGATTTAGAATTAGCAAGCCAAACAGTGACTCTGTCTCTGTCTCTCGTGGCTACAGGAGCCTAAAGCTGCAGAAAGACCCGTGGCCTGTGGGAGACTCTTTGATCAGGCATGTGCTTAACAGGATGAGCCTGGGAGCGAGTGGTGGACACTCTGAAGGAACTAATTACTCCCCAATAATACACTGCTGACAGTGTGTGTGGGTGCATGGAAAAGAGATACAAAGAGAGAGAGAGACAGCAGAGAGAAGCGATAGGAAGAGAAAAGTGACAGGGAGAACGAGCAGAGCAAAGCTAGATAGCATGTCTCCGCTCTCCAGGGTTTTTGATGGCCGGAGCGTGACATGCTGAATGACGCAGAAGAGGATCTGCAGTGATTACTGCATGTGCTGTGAACATCCCACTAAGCATATGGTGCACGTTTTAACCTGTGTGTTTTCATGTATGAGGGCTTGCCTATACACAGCACATACATGTAACTTGTGTGTGTGTCTGTGTGTAATTGTATTTATGTACAGTATGTCCATTCACCTTTGATTTGACTCACTCTGCTCAGCATTTGATTTTTTCTGATGCATGAAATTCAGGAGTTACTTGCCTCCACGCTTTCATCCGACAAGATGTACGAGTTTTGAGGTCAGACTCTTTGCATGTGTTACAAGATATTGTAAGTAAATTCCCATCTAACTTGGAGGTATGGAGGAAACTCTCTTTCTGTCCAAACGACTTCAAAACCCTGTTGTTTGTGTGAAATAGTTAGTCCTCACTGAAGAAGGCATTTGCGCCATGACAGCTCACTGTGTCTCTGTGCTAAGCCATGTCAGTTAAGAAATAAAAATAAAGAGAATAGGTGAGACATCTTTCAGTTTGCAAAAGCCCCTTTTTTTGACTTCTGACTGTTTCCCTTGCAAAACACACCTGTCGAGTAGCTGGAGAGAAGCTGCTTTGAATATTAACTAAAAACAGCTTTCCCACAATAAAATAATTTTTATGCTCCACAGAAGAAGTCTTTTTCCTTTTCACCCACTTAGACTTAATTGTCTGATTATCCTCAGGGAAGATCAGCAGCTTCCCAAAGAGAACAAGCTGTATCAAAATAAACCAGTAAATCTTCAGCCCGACCCTCACCTACAGCCTCCAGCCCCTGAGTAGTGAGAAAGCAATGAAATAATGGATACGAATGGATCAAATTACTTGATGGCTGGAGTTATTCTTCACGGCACTGTGAAGAACTAAGGCAGCACATCGAGCTCCTGCTCTTCCAGACTGCCAGGAGTCACTCAAGATGGTAATACCCAACAATGGGGAAGACTCTGGGGCCTGGCCCTGAGTCTTCCCCATTCCAGAGGGAGGACTCTGGGCCAGGCCCCAGGACACACGGGAGAGACTATATTTCTCACACTGACCTTAATTCTTTAAAAAATTATACTGGGCTGTGTTTTGCATGACCAACACATGGGTGAGTGAATGGAAAACGGATGAATGGCTGGATGGATCACTGAAGGGCTTACTTAACACACTACACTATTGAACTACTGATGGATTCTGAGCTGGAAGCTATAACATTAAAACCACAGACACAATCTTATGGTGTAGCAAACTGAAGTAGCAGAAATCTTCACCATTGTGGTCGAGCAGTTTGTTGGAACCTGGAAGGTAACTGCACGCAAGGACTTTTGACGGATACATGAGGGCAATCTGTGACAGTGTCACCACAGGGTGAGAGGGCAGCATGGCAAAGCCTAACCTAGTGATATGTCTCAGGGAACACAGAGATCAAGTTCAAACTGAAGTTTGACAAATACAAAGGGTTTAGGATACTAGGGAAAAAAATATCCAATCACAAAAGAAACAGAAGCCAGTCAATAGAAAATAAAAGGTGTTATGAAAGAGGAACAGGGAAAACTTCAAAAAGCGGGGGCAAACTGTTTGGATATCCTTGTCCTCCACTTGAGGCGCCTTGCTCATCCTCATCTCTAACTCCCTCCATCCTAAAGCGTGACTCAGTTCATTGCCAGCACTGAAGACCAGGATGTCCCAGAGAAATCAGGCAGAAGGGCTGTCTGGAGGAGGATGTCTGTGAAAAAGAGAGAGAAAGTGTGTGTGTGGTGGTGGTGGTTGGAGGGGAGTATGATGGTTTAAGCCAATCCATAGGGGGGTTGAATAAGGCCTGTGCCTCTGCCTGCGGTGGTTACTCGGCATGTGTGCGAGGGAATGAGCGGGGGGGGGGGTTTGGTTGCAATAATCACACGACAATCGCGTTAAGAGGATCCTCAAGCCACCACACAGTCCTTAAGCCACATGCACAGTAACACACACACACACACACACTGATTGCCTGTCAAACTTTAATGCAACTATATTGCTTCTGGGAGAGAAACCAGAGAGCTGTTCTTTGGTTCTAAGCTCAGAAGAGCATTTAAGTTTGGCAGAGGAGCAAATATGCTTGCTGATGCTGCAATGCAAGCAAACAACTAAATACAAGCAGACTTAGATAAAGGCTACAAAGGCTTAAAATGTTTGATTTTTGCCCTTTGTTGGCCACACTGCAACCTCCACTGATTTAAAACACTCATGACTGTTTTTCTTTATTTGAGTATTTTTTATCATGATTATTAGCAGCTTGTACTTGCTGCTCTCTTGGTTGAAAAGGCATATCCTCTTTGCACAGTAAACAAGCAGCTGCAGCCTATTAAAATGCACAGTAAAGTGAGATAAAGAGTCGAGCCTGAAACATAATGCGGATCAGATCAGGCATATAATATAATGCAGGCATGGCTGGACATCCCTCTCAGCTATTTCTGTTGGAGATGATGCGGACAAGATGCTGCAGGGAAATGCATCATGCAATCTCACTCATTCTAATCTCAAACTTTAAGGAACCTATATATCCTGTCCTGAAATATGCTGATGTGCACCACAATCTATCCCACTGGGTGTGACTTCATTTTGCATGTCAAAACACCTACCAACAACCCCTTGCTGTACAGATCTGTCACACCTTACCTCCAAGCTACTCCAACCAGATTCTATTTTTGACTAAAACACCCAAATCCTATGGACTGCAGGATCAGCATTTTCCTCTGTTATGAGGACAAATCACTCGATCCTGGACGGCAGGCCATAATACCTTCTGTAGTCCACTAATCGGACCCCCACTGGGAGTGTGTGTGTGTGTGTGTGTGTGTGTGTGTCAATGTGTGTTTTTCAGGCACTTATCTGCATACACAGCCCCTGTTCAGAATCATAGAAAAGCCCCCAGAGCCAATGAGGGATTGAGAGAAGGAGGGATGAGAGGTGGAGGACAGAGCGGAAAGAGGACAGTGAGGGCAAAATCCTTTCATTTTTCTGGGTTGTAGTTAAGTTAACCACCTCTAACTAGCAAGAAGGCAGAGCAGATTGACAGTGTCATCCCTCCGCGGCACCATTTTCTTGTTCCTTTTGAAATTCGCCCAGTTCAAGGGCAAAGCGACAAAGCAGTCAGCTGTGGCAAATCTCTTCAGCTGAAGAGAATGACAGAGCGAGGCAGAGAAAGAGAGAAGTGAGAGAGTCCGCGTCAGGTTACAGGATGCGTGTAGTCACTGTCTTTCACTTGACGACTAGAGCGTGACAATACGAAGGCACTTAGTGCTGCTCCCATGGGGGGAGTCAGAGCACCACATCTGGGACAAATACTCACTGTCGCACTCAAGAAATCACAACATTTTCATAAAACACAGCATTGATTCAACCTGTAGACTGGATAATCACACCTCCTACAGTCTCACTGTGGGTCTCGTGGGCCATTCCCAGGAAAAAGTTTCTGTGTGTTTGGGATAAACTGAAGAAGATTTTAGTATGAGCAGTAGTACCAACCGAGAAATGCGCCACTTATACTAGCCTAAAAAGTACATATTGTATTTGGTCCAAGTTGAGTTAAGAACTGAATCATACATCTGTATTGTTCCATAGAAATGTGTAATTTCTGTCAAAACACCTTTTTAATTTTGCAGAGAAACAGCAAAGTAGACAAAGCAAGAGAGCTAGCTATAACAAGTGAAAGCTAGCTGGAGAGAATGACAGCCAAAGCTAGCCTTAGCTAAAGCTAAAACTAAACACATTTTTTCCTGGCTGTCATTTTTAATTGAAAAATATTCATTCAGTGGACATACATGTTGGTAATTCAGTTTATTATTAATTAAATGAAGCTTGCTGAGGAATAAACCCCAAGCTAAAGCTAACTAGCATAGCAGAGTACCAGGAGCTAGTGAAACCAATTTGACTTGGTTTGGTTAAGCTACATTTTAAATGAAAATTAAATCATGAATTGGTTCATTCAAATGATTTTTTATGAAGCTACTGACAGTACAAGGACAGGCAGACACCTAGCAAAATACGCTTAATTCCTATGAACAATGGTCTGTAAATCATCTGTTTATTTTCTTTTAAAAAGTTAAAGCGCACAAGAAAGGAAATTGTTAGTAGAAAGATGCTGTTTTTCAGGCTAGAAGCATAAAATTAAAGCATTACAACCTATATATCTGCCTGAAAACTTTAAGCCCTTTATTCTGAACTTTACTGTTTCTGTAGTTACTGATCTCTGCATTTGTAAACTTAAACTTCAGAAACAGGAAATCCACGGAAGAAGACACTGAAGAACATCGCACAACATTTGACTGACAGGTGTTAAAGCACAAAAACAGCAGTGAGCACTTTGAACAAACACACCACCAAAAAAACATTTACCACTTTCAAGCAAGTTATTTCATCCCACACACAGACAGATTCCCGTTGGGCTGGGTGCTCCCATCAGTAAAGATGCTATCCCAAGAAACCTGTTTGTGTGTACTCTTTGTGGATGCAAATGAAACGACATTCTGGATTCAAATAATCATTCAGCTACATGTGAACACAGCATAAAAGTCATGCTTTAAAGCATTTATCGATTCTTTGTTCTGCTCTGGGCCCCCTGGGAACCACACAAGGATCCCACTTCAGAATCTGCTGTTTTAAAGCACACAGGGGACTGGCAGCCTCACATGAACTAAAGACATTAAAAAAAAATAAAAAATAAAAAAAAAATAGGCTGTAACACGAGGAAGGAGGGAAATGAATCACAAGGAGACTCTAAGTTTTGAGAGCATATAGGATATTATATTTCACATGCAGGTGGGATTTGTTATCAGTTGAACACACAAATACTCCAACATTAATGACTGTGTGTGTGTGTGTGTGTGTGTGTGTGTGTGTGTGTGTGTGTGTGTGTGTGGTCGGGGGGTGGGGTGGGGGGTCAGCTCTTGTTTTGCTGCGCCTCTGCAGAGTAATTTGAGTAGAATTATCACAAACTGCAATAGCAATTTAAGTTATTTGTCATCGCCAGGGTGCATCAATACACGCATGTCATCCAACTTGAGGAAAAGTTCCGCTTCCTTTCACCAAACTGAATCATCTCGTCTGGTTTTATCGAACTTTACTCTCTGGATTGGAAATGAAACGCAGTGTTTGTTTTCACAGATTTTTCTCTGAAACGCGGGAGTTCACCTGTGGTGGTGAAAGTGATTTGACAAGCAAGGCTACAAACTGCTCACAGGACTTATGCTACTCTATAAAGTGATGATATAACTTAAAGTAATGAGGACAATGATACTCATTGCGTTGCGAGCTCAGCGCCGATCCACTGCGCGCCGTGTCTTACCTTGCGCTGCGAGGAGCACCAGCAGGAGGACGTTTGTTAGTTTCCCGGGGAAATTCATCGATACATCGACGCTTGGCGGTGCCTCCTGTGGATAAAAGGTGATGCTGATGAAGGAAGTCTGTGTTAGTAACCTGCTACAAGCGTCTGCGAAGCCTCAAGATCAGAGCAACATTTTTTTCCCCTTTGCGCGCCCGAGCGTGGAGAGGTTGAACTCGCGGTTCGCTCTCCCGACATGGACAACTTCTGCACGTCCCGCCTCCCTCCTCCCTCAGTCCGTCCCCGCGTCCCACACTCCCACCCACTCAGCCATGGGCGAACCTTAGCGATCTGACTCACAGTGACTCACAGGTGATAAGTTTGGAATAATGAAATGATTTTCAGCTATGGCTCCAGGTCCATCAGGGGTGTGCGAGCTCCGCTGCAAAAAAATACCCATCTTATCAAGTCATTTGTCTTCATACTCAGTCGTGGAGGGCAGTGTCCTTAAAAACTTGGGATGACTCATTTGTGTGTCTGAACACAATTTGAGAAAATGTAGAGTTGTGTAAAAACATTTCTATGAAAGGAAAAAAAAGTTTAACTACAATATCTCTAACCCAAAGAATTATCCCCACACCTACTCAATATGGATCTGGAGAAAGATGCAGGACACAAACATACACACACACACACTCACACACGCGATCTCATATTTTCAGTGCTGAGCTGTAAATGACCTATTTAGTCACTTAATTGATTTTGAACGCATAACAATGCTCAGGCAGCTTAAAGCATTAGCTGCTCTATAATAGAGTCTTGAAGGCTGTGCACAGTCTGCCCAATTTAAATAATGGAAAGCTATTAAAGCATAACAGCACTGCATGGAATTTCACTTGAATTATTCTGGAGCATGCAAGTTCAGATTGATTGCTATATCATCTTTAAAGGGAAAAAAATGCTGTAGTAATGGGTTTTAAACATCCTACTGTACACTGAGGTAAACATTCCACTTTATTTACTCTCTAACTCAAGAGTCTATTTTTTTTTAGCTCCGCTCTCTGCTTTGAATTTGGGAATTGAAATCTTACAGCAGACCTTCAACTCTTTGGACATTTTTTCTTAAATACATCTTTATACATTATTTCTTAAATACATCTTTTGTAAAACTGTCAGACATGTACAATATGTTATTTTACAAGCTAACAAATGAAAAGATTGACAGAAATAGCTTTTAGTTGATTTGGCCATTAATATTTCATGAAACTATGCATGTATGGAACATATGAACCTACACGAACGTATGTGTGCATATACATGTGAAGTATTCAGCAGCACAAGATGATTTTGTATCTGTCCTGAAGCAGTATTCACCCCTCCTTACCTACTTACCTGGCACAGAAAGTACCACTACCTATGCATCTACATCTACGTTTGTACACGTGCACACACACATGCGCACCCTCATATCTGTGTAAGTGTGTGCTTTTATCATGATGAACATAGATTATTTCTTACTGCACACCTCCAATGCATCCAATTCAAATTTGCCATACAGCATATATAATATGAAAACGGGAACAGTGTACCTGAATGATGAACTGTGTGCTGCTATGCCTGTTGTAAAGGTACACAGTGGCGTGCGTGCTGGCAGCGGACAGGTCAAGAGCCAAGAGGCTGAAAACAAGTGGACCTGCTCAGTCCTCAATTTTAAGCTCAATTAGTTTTGTCGTCAGAGAGTGAAGTCAGCCAGGGTTGTTGTTCAGGCTCACAGGGGGAAAAGCTGCTGTGATTAAGTGCCACACATGGACTGGTAAAAACAACATGGAGAAAGAAAGTGAAGTACAGAGTATAAAGAGAGGTTTGATGAGAGAGAGGGAGAGAGGGATGCAGAGAGAGCATGATGGGTGAAATTAAAGGGATATGGTTGCCTAATAGAGAAATGCATCCAGATCAGCTGATGATGAAAAGCTCCAGGACTGATGTGATGTAGTAAGAAGAGAAGAGAAGAGAAGAGAAGAGAAGAGAAGAGAAGAGAAGAGAAGAGAAGAGAAGAGAAGAGAAGAGA
>JBBMJY010000002.1:12918355-12942481 GCA_037833715.1 Toxotes lorentzi | reverse complement strand
GAGAAGAGAAGAGAAGAGAAGAGAAGAGAAGAGAAGAGAAGAGAAGAGAAGAGAAGAGAAGAGAAGAGAAGAGAAGCAATTTTGGCTGCTTGATGTGCTTCAGTGTGACAGAGCCAGTGAATCTATTTGCAGAAATGTATTTTTTGATTCAGCAAAATGCAGAGAAAAGAGAGAAGAGTCTCCACCCACCGGTCTGGACTGAGGAGAAATCTCTCTTTTTGTCTTTCATTCCCACTCTGCTGCTCTTTTTCTTCTTTTCTCCAGTTCTTTTTTTTTTTTTTTTTTTTTTTTGCCACCAACACCTTAATAACAGTAAGTGCATTCCCAACACAGGGAGAGACACTGCCTGCAAGATAGTGAGGGACAATTAAACAAGCCTTCTTAACATTTAACAGCAAAAAACAAACATTTCACAGCAATGAGCTTTGAAGCTGAAGGGTCTTCAACCTGTGACCTTTGTCATTTATTGAACACTTTTCTTTCACTTTTAAGATCTCATTTAATTAACAGTTGTAGGAACATACACACATCTGCACTGAGTGGACAAAATATTTGCAACTTCATCCTCTTGTTTAGTTAAAAACCCCTTTTGCACTTCCCACATTTTAATAGTCTTAAAGCTGAAAAGTTCCTGTGCTCGACTCTTCTAATCTGCATGTCCTTTGTGATAAGCTTCAGTTTAATTAGGGAAGTAAAGGGCTTTTACTAGGATTCAAAAACCTCAAGGAAAAGAGCAAGTTTCCCTAACATTTTGTACAATCGTGTTAAATACAGTTGTCAGTGAACTTTTCAGTCACTATGAGTCAGGATTTAGAAAGCAAAGTCATGATCCTTTTGGAGAAGTTGTGATACAGTTGTTGTACACATTATGTAGAGATGTAGCGATGTAGAGATCAAATAGTTCCACAAATTTTATTTTGTAAGGTAAAAAGCATGAAAGTACAGTATTCTGCATGCTGTATGTTTAGTGTGCACATACTATATGTTAACATACCACTATACACCAGTGTAGGTGCGTAGATAGATATCAACACACAAATGCAAAACAGTAAAAGCATCTGCAGGGATGCAGGAATTAGTCTGGTTCACAGGAGGAGAATATTGCCCTGTAGTGTCACAATCAGTCGGCTGGTGTTTTGGCACCATCTCCAACCGAGGCGACATCTCAGCGCTGCTTACTCCCCAGCAGGGCAGGCAAACAGGGGAAAACACTGTCTTCCCAGCCTACAACCTATTTTATCCCTGTTACTTCTCTCCCTTTTCTGTCCGTTGTCCTGTCTCTTTGCCTGTGCGATCACACAGCCAGATGTACTGTTAAATAACAGCAGGCATCTGGTCAGACAGCTCAGACAAAGCAGAAGGACCTTGCGGGGCCCGATGGAGACAGCAAAGCAAAAGGAAAAGGGCAAGTGTAGTTGCAACAGTGTGTGTCAGACAGGACTGTCCTGGCTCATCCACATCAGCCTTGTAACACTGTTTCTCTCTCCTTAGCTGAATCTGCTTGCGCATTGTCTCTATTTTCTTTCTTTCCACTTTTCTCTATCACTTTCATGTTTATATGTCAGTCTCCGTAAGTAAATCACTCTTTTTCCATCATTTGGTGTCTCTTTTTCATGTGTCATACTATGCCCTCTTTTTTCTTTCTTTTCTGTCTTTGACTAAACGTTTTTGTAAATCCCTTTTCTGCTGAAAAGTAATGTTTTGTTTCCTATAAGAGATCAGTTGCACAGCAGACGTAACTGCGTTATTTCTATTTGCTGCTCTGTATAAATTGTTGGAACAAAGCCCTTGTTTATGTTGTTAGTTCCACCTGTGTTATAAGTGAAAATGCTGTGAAAAAGGACTATTAAAGGAGAAAACGATGGAGGCCACAAGAAACGGAAAGGTGAATGAAGTGCACTGTTAGCACAAACTGAGGGACATAAGAGAGGAGAACACAGGCTGGTGTAGTATTTCCATGTCGACTTAAGTGCGTTGTTAGTTCCTGGTCACAAGTACTAATCACACACACTGATGATGAGATGTCTGCCTTTAAACAACTTGTAGTCTGACTTTGCAGCACATCCGATCCTTAACCTGCATTATTGAACAGGTTGCGTCTGTGGCAAATTGAGCATCAACTTAACCCTTTAATATCCTGTGTGTATTTCCTGTAAGTAGATTTAAAGGTGCATTAATGAATATATTCATAACACTTGATCAAATGACAAGTAATATAAAATTATTGCAGGCCACCTCATTTTCATGGAGCATTTGCAGCTAATTGTTTTGGCACTACCTGCACAACCAACCCTGCCTCCTAGAAATTATATGTATACACAGTTAATTTGCAACAGCAAATATGTTTTAAAGGGAGCGTAATGCAAAGCAGATTATGTTCTCAGTTTACAGAATGAGATACTGTTATTAATTAACATGTTGCCAAATGTTTATACTGAATGGGTCAGTAATGTGGTGACCATTAATGGTTATTTATAGGCTCTCACAGCACTTAGTTAAGGTTGGGGAAATGTTTATTATTTAAAAGAACTGACTGGCATTTCATTTTGGGTCATTGAGATGTGACTAAAATGTAATCTCAAAGTTCATAACTGAGAGGATGTGTGCTCCTGACATCTCGCCGTCTTTCTTTCCTTACCCTTTAACCCCATTTGAAAACAGTTTAGCCTTCTTCCCATGAATCCCCATGAATTCTTCCTTCTGCTCCATCTAATCCTAAGGTTCCGCTGTCGCCACCCTCCACCAGCCCCTTTTTAAAAGCTCTCAGCATCCCCTTCCCTCCCACAACTCATCCTGCTCTGTCAGTCACGCTACACCCTGTGACCCCACTCAACCCTCCAGCATTCACATCCTCAGACCCATCCTTCCCTCCCCAACCCCTTCACTCCTGCTCTCACTGTTCCCTCCTCCTCCTCCTCTTCTCTCGCTCCAGACCCATTAACAACACAAAGAGTTTACTTCCTATTTCCAGTCCATCCAGTGTCCAATATGTGCAGTCTGCTTGGTCATGCAGTGGCCTTTTGCAGCCACAAGCAACTAATTAAAGTCCCCTCACTGTTCGAATCAAGCTTATCTGATTAAAGCCCTCTGCTGCTAATTAAGCTGCCATCTTTCTGCGCCATGTTTTTTCCCACGAACCCTCCAGTCTCTCTCCCTCTCTCTCTGCAAGTTCTCTCTCACACTCACGCACACACACACAAATCCAGGGCAACAATATCCAGATAATATATTGCAACAATGTGTTTACAGTCATGCTTACAACTCCATTCTGCTTCACGTTTTCATTCTCTCAGTGTCCGTCTCGTTCTCTGAATGACCAGCAGTGTCGTCTTGAGTTAAGCGGCTGCAGCCTGAGGAGCCACGTAAAGCTTACTCATTATCTGGTCCACTCATGTTAGTCCTAAGATGAAATCTGAATGATTGTCTGAGTCTCTTGTTGCTGTCACAGATGATCTGCTCCTCAAAGCTTCAAGGGATTTTTTAATCAGTCTGAAATGTGTTTGAAACATTTCATTAATAGCCCTCGTTGGGAAAGTGTCAAACTGAAGCATTTAATCTTTTTCTTATTATGACTCTTAGATAGTAAGATATCTGCTAACAGTTTCTGTCGCAATTTATTGTGCATTAGCATCATATTGATTCTTTTGCATCATACATACAAGGTAGATGTGTTTTGGTGTCCTTGATATTTGTATCTAATTAATGTTATGGATTTTAGACTTAACATTAGATGCTCATTGGGCATGTGGATATAACCATGATCACCAAGATAACAACATAGCGCCAAAAAAAGTTAGAATCTGAATCTAAATCTAAACAAGTTGTTGAATCTTCCCTTTTAATCTTCTTGTGACGGATCCGTTGCCCTAGCACTTGTGACCACTTCAAACACAGTCATTTTAAAAATTATATTATGTGAATCATTCATAGGGTCCTGAAGCGGTAAAATGATCCAGAAAGAAAGAAAAAAGCAAAGATTAGACAAAGGCCCGACAAGATCAACATAACTTTATGTAGCAAAAACTGATTTTTTTATTTATTTATTTTTTTTTCAGCTTTCTTTTTCTGGTAATTATCTCCCTACCCTTCAGATTTATATTGTGACCTTTGTGAGAGTTCATAATATCCTGATGTGCAAAAAATATATTTTGATGTGTATTTTTTTTTAATTTAAGCACAAACAATAGCTAATAACTACTAGAATATATTCTAAATTCTCTATTTACTGCAAAGTCATACCAAATAAAAACAGTAACTACTGCTTACTCCTGCTGCTGCTGCTGCTGCTGCTGCTGCTGAGAGAATCATTGAACTCTGCAGTGTCTCTTTTGACCACTAGTGAGCAGCAGCAGGCACCATGATCTGTCAGCAGGTACCAGACTTGAGGAAATATTTATTACACATTACACAGCGGCCCCTGAGCCCAGTTTAAAACCCTGTAAAACGCTTGGACCACGGCTGTGTCTCTGTCCCCTCAGCTCAGCACCTCAGTGGCTCAGAGGGTAGGATCGATGGCCCCCTGACTCAACTGCACGGCAGCTACACATTCTGTAATGCAGTAATGTAGTTCATAAATATCGACTCGCAGAGCTGAAATGGCAGGTATAAATCCTAAAGGAATGTCCTGTGGAGGATAATGGGGGAGATGGAGGGCAACGACCGAGTACAGGAAACAGATCAAACTGCTGACACTCACCAAGCTGCAAAGTCTGATTGCAGCAGGTGAATAGAATAGAATAGAATAGAATAGAATAGAATAGAATAGAATAGAATAGAATAGAATAGAATAGAATAGAATAGAATATATAGATATTGTTTGGAATACACTACATGCAGCTGAACTTCTCAAACATTTCCAAATCTAATTCTCTCCCAGGCAAAGTTTCTGGTTCTGCTTTCTGAGGTCAAAAACAAGATCAAAAGAATTAAATAAGATTTAAACTTTTGTAAACGAGAGTTTAAAAGCAACCTCATAAAATTAGTCTTTGCTTTTTTCCAAAAATCCTATTTAAAAAAAATACCATTTTTTAAAAATCTGCAAGAATAAATATTTCAATTGCATATGACTGCTTGACTGCCTCTGTGTAAGTTCTTATGTATATGTTTGTACACATGTATGCACATTATATATGTCTACATGTACATGTGGTTTGTCTTGCAGAGAAGAATAAATACTTATTGATCTCTGCTGGCTTAACAGACTGCAGAAGTCTTGTGTCTCTTGTTTATGACCGACCTTTATCATCCTTGCCTCCCTCAGTCATACCTCTCTCTCACTGTCTGTCCTACCCTGCTTGTTACTCCCCTCCCTCGCCCTCCACCCATCCAGTTTCATCTACTCGGTCACGCTCCATGATCAGAACTGGAGACCATAACACCATTTCTCTCTGTGACCCCACTGGAATCATCTTCCGGCGCTCATTTAGGGAAGGAGGTAGCCTGCTAAATGGACATAAACACACACAAAATCATCATCATTTGGGTTAACAGCTGACTCTATGCAGTGTAGAATCTATAGTATGCGGCCAGACAGATGGATATAATTTGTGTGCACTGCTGAAATCCAGTACACTCTTTAAACTCACAGTCAACAAACTAAGTGAATTTAGAATAACTGCTAAAACCATATCAATCAGATTTCTTCTTTTCCCACCAACATGATTTAGTTTCACAATCATTCTGTGACCCTGTGGGGTAAAATAGGGCAGCCCTGCATGGGATCACAGTAAGCTTCAAAGTAATTTAACTTGGCTGACTCTTTGTTTTGAGAGATCGCGCTTGCACAAGCAGCTTCCCTGGGGACAGACAGGGACCTCAAGCTCAGACCCTCGCACTGACAAGCAACAGACAGTTTTTCTTCTTGAAGAATATGTACAGAAGTTACATGAGTGCTCTTTTACAATCAAGGCTCACTATTGTAAACCTCCCCACATGTAAATATTTGTCATCCTGCTGACAGCTTCATGTGTATCGGTGGAGGATCACAGGAGTCCACACCCTCTCTAGACCCTCAGAGGAAGAAGCTATAGCAGATACAGGGACTGAAAGACACAGGAATGACAAAAGAAGCGTGCAAAAAAAAGTACAATTTTGAAATGAAATACATTATAATTATATAATAATTATAATTAATACCTTAAACGTCAGAAATGAGTCGCCGTGCTTCAGAAAACTTGTCAGAGAGTTTAAAGAATCATCCGAACAAATCATCAAACCCATAATTCAGAACAAGAAAAAACAACATTTGTGTGATGTTTTAGAAACCAGAAAAACGTGATCCATAG
Organism: Toxotes lorentzi; assembly: GCA_037833715.1. Taxonomy (NCBI): domain Eukaryota; kingdom Metazoa; phylum Chordata; class Actinopteri; family Toxotidae; genus Toxotes; species Toxotes lorentzi. Next base: position 12,936,197 of record JBBMJY010000002.1, on the reverse strand, counting down.
TCTGACTCACCAGACCTCCACAACACCACCAAGTATATCATTTATGAGTCATAGCACGGGAAGATGGGAGTACAAATATGAGCTGTAATTGCTGAACCCAGCTCCAATTCAATGGCTGTCACTATATCTGTAGGATTATGTCAGTGTTTGACTGTGTGTGTGTGGGAATGACATGATGTCTGCTGGAAAATTATGATGCAGTAGTATCTTTGCTGGAAGCATCGGCAGTTGCTGGAAAACAGCAGCTTGTGTACTTCTGTATTCTGAAGAAAAAAAAAACAAATAATCAGGGAACTTAAAATATCCATGCAGACACTAATAGAAACTGAAATTACAGCTAATTTGGAAAACTAATTTGGAAAAGCATGATTATAAAATCTTCTAATGCTGTTGTTGGTGGTCGTAATGTTTTCAAATGTCTAATTTCCTATCATTATTTACAACTACTTTAAATATGGATACAACAAAGCCTGCCACAGGAAATAAGCTGAGAACTTTAACCTAAATTTAGACTGCGTGATGCATCAGGTTGGCTTGTTGATTTCATTTCCCTTTATTGATCCAGTTAGCAAGACATCAGATCCCACTGCAGTCCCATCTTGTAATTCTCTGCATTTATTGTCTAGACAGACAAAACTCAACAAGTCACGCAATATGACTGGCCAGTGGCAAGAAAAAGAAAGACTATGTTTAATTCCATCCACTGAGAAAACGAAGATGAATGAAACCAATACTGCTGGATTAGTACAGAACACCCTTTCCTTGGCTAACGTTGGTAGCAGTGACAGACGAGTGTGTTATGATGGTGACAAGATATAATACCTTTGAGAAATAATTACTGGACACGGATTCAAGTAACGTCTCCGACAACAGGCTGCGGTAATCAAGCACACAGTATGATGGAAGATAAAGCAAGTGAACAGCCAGGCTGTTTGGCTAATTTGCTCCAGGTCAGTGTGTATAAAATACTGTACAATTTTATTGCTGCTGGTTTCCTTGGTGATGGATGCTGAGGAGCACTGACACCAGCGGACTGTGCCTTTCAAAAGAAGCATGGTGAGCAACAACAGCCTTATGGTCACTGGTTTTAGGTTTTGTAGTTTTTGTTGTTGTTGGTTTTTTTTTTTTTAGCACTGTTGTAAAGTCCCTCCTTCATTTTTAACACAGCTGCTTTAAACATCACAACACTTTGACACAGATTTGATCAGCCTGTCAAGTCAGGCTCACAGTGAGGCATGTGTGAGGGTAAACAAACAGGCTGGACACCCCCTCACACACACACGCATCTATTAGTATTTAAACAGTCCAACAGCTAGCAGTTTTGTGTCCCCTCTCCCTCTAATTTACAAGGCAAACATTAGAAACATACAGTATGTGTATGAATGAGTTCATCTTCTTTTATGCATCCACTTAGAAGGGAATCATCTTCTTTTCTTTAGGGGTGTGGTGTTGATGTGAGGCCCATATCTGTAGAGGCTTACTGAGGCTTTGTTCATCTTTGGGCTCCTTCTCTCTCTGAGTCAAAAAAAAGTTAAAGTAAAACAAAAAACAGTGCCTTGTTGTATGCATGCTAGCCCCAATAATGTCCTGTTCCGGCCATTAGAATTTGATTTAGACACAGAGAGATAGGACGGGAGAAAAGAGAAAATCAAGTCCACTCTGAACAGAGATTAAAAAAATAAATAAATAAAATCAAGTCCTGAGTTGTTGTTGGCCAGATAAACCTTTGTGAACAGTGACAGGGGTCAACACACCTTCAGGTAAAGGTTTTCTTCTTAAAATGCTGCTACATTTCAATTCTTGAAGAAACGCAGATCTATATTGTTTCCCCAAGCAAGAGCATCATGGCTGAAAAGCGGTTTCATTTCACGTGTTGAATTAAAAGATAATTCTGGTTTATTATAACTTGTTATACCTATACTTGTTAAGCTGCAGCATCCCCTGTTTAATTCCAGCAAGGAACCTCTCCCTCTTCCCACTCTCTCCATCCCCTTGTTTCTATACTGTCTCTATGTTTCTACTGTGCATAAAGGCAACAAAATAACATGAAAAAAAATAGGGTTTGGAGCCAGAAATGTTGACACATTACTAGATAGTAATTAATGCCTACCATTGCTGTCTACTCAATTATGGCCAAATCTATGAAAATGGGACCCAAGTTGTTATTAAACAGAATTATCTTTTAAGTTCACGGAAATATATAGATTCTATTTCCGCTCCGAATTGACAGATGAGTAATGATGATAGAGGATGAAGAGGGCAAGGGATTGGAAGTTTGGAAGGGAGCAGGTGAGGGGGCAGGGGGCTAAAGTGCATCATAATCATTTCCCAGTGAGAGTGCCATGTGAGGCAGACGTGTGAGTTTAGGTGTTAAAATGTTATCAGAGCTCTGTTTCCGGGGGGACTCAAAGTTCATGTCTGCTTCTTGTTGAGATCAAAGTTCAGGTTTCGGGTTTCAGTTATGGTCCATGTCATCAATAATGGGGGTGTTGTAACTCTGGAACAAGGGCTGCATGAAGAGGCCAACGGTCCCGACCACACACACACACACGAAGATCCACAGGAAGAGACGGTCGATCACCATTGCCACGTACTTCCAGTCTTCAATGATCTGCAGAGAGAAACATAAGTTAGATGTTAAGTATTGTGATTCCCAATACTGTCAGCACAACGGTTCTGACAATGCTATGAATAACGCGTATAACATGTGGACTATGATGCGTATGATGTTTGGTGTAAATCCAAAGAAACTAAACATGCACAAAGTCCTTTACTGTGCCCACAGGCATTTTACTCTGAACCATACATGTCCACCTCATGGTGGCACTACAGAAAAAGGGGGTCAGGGGATCACCAATGTGGATAGGCTTCTGTCTATACAAGATTTGCTTAGAAATTGCAGTCAGGAACAAAGTAGCGGACCAATCGACAGACCAAGATTTCAACTCATAGAGCCACGTCACTAGCATGGCTAAAGAGCATATTGTTGAGGTGACTGTCCTGCCACAAATACTGCACAAATCTCTAAAACATAAAAGCAACCGTTGTCAGACTGGAATGCATGCATGCATACTTTTCCTCCAAAGACCTACCCCTTCGTCATCATCCTCACTCTTCATCTTCTCAGCAATGTAGCGCACTCCATCCACTGCATCCTCCACGTCAATGTTGGACTTAAGCGTCATCCTCTTTCTGAACTCTGTGTTCTCTGACAAGTCACTGATCTTCCAGCCGTAGCGTTTGGCCGACTCCTCGTTGACAAAGAAGGACGAGGATGAATCTGCCATTCCTGCAGGGCTTCCAGTCCCCCCGTCTGCTCCACGCAGCTTCTGGTCAGAGTACGATCGGTGCTGGTGTTTTTTCCGAAACTTCTCACGGATGTTGGAGCTACCGGGTCTTCGCATGAAGAGGTAAGAGGGCAGCCGGTACAGGAAGACACGTTTAACCCAAGGAGGCATGGTATGCGTACTGGGGGACCGATGGTGTACGTTGAGCACGCAGACGCTGGTGACGATGGAGAAGGTGACCAGCACCATTGTAAACATTAGGTACTTCCCAATCAGAGGCACTGCTAAAGACGTAGGTGGTACAATCTTTGAGATCAGGAGTAAAAACACAGTAAGGGCCAAAAGGACAGAGATACAGAGAGTCATCTTCTCACCACAGTCTGAAGGGAGGTAGAACACCAGAATGGCCAGGGATGTTATCAGGATGCAGGGGATGATCAGGTTGATGGTGTAGAACAGAGGTTTTCTCTTAATGATAAAGTCATAGGTGATATCCAGGTACCTGATGTCATTAGGGTCTTCGTTCTTGCGTCCAGGCAATGAAACTATATCCCACTCACCACTGGGTTTGAAGTCATCACGTGAGGCAAAATCACTGAGGAGGATGAGATCAATCTCTGTGTGGTCGTAGGTCCAGGAGCGAAACTTGAGGGTGCAGTTCTGCTGGTCGAAGGGGAAGTCACGGACTTCGATTTTGCAAGCCGACTTGTAAATAGCTGGTGGAAGCCAGGCAACCTCACCGTTGTTGGAGACTACAGCATTGGAATAGAAGGAGACTTCATAGGTCCCATCGGCACTGAGAGAGGGAAAAGGTGGGAGATAAATAAAAGAAAAGAGAAATATAAAGTCTAAACATTCACAGACAAACTGAGTACTGGAAGTATAATGGCCAATCATATGCAAAGACTATGTCTGTGTCATTCAGACACATCTGCAGTATCCACACATGGTATAACAGATGCATAAGCAATAAAAAAATAAAGGGAGAAAAAAGTCAGTTCAGGGTGACGAGGTTAGAGTAGAACTGCTGCTTCTTAGTATGTAAAGGAGCCCGTTAAGGCAATCCCAGCATTCAATATGCCCCCTGAACACCTCCTTTAAAGGTATTCAAGGCATATCTATCTTGGAGGTTACCCAGAGGTAAACCCAGAATAGAGGGATTATACATCCCATCTGTCCTGGGAACACCTTGGGACCCCCCCAGGGGTATCTGAAAAAAGGAGTAAGTGAAAGAAGTCTCGGCTTAGCTTGCTACCACTGTAGCGAGGCTACCACAGGATATTAGATCGTATTCCCAAAAATGTTTGCACAAAAAAAGGGTTAAGGTTAAGAGAGCTGAGGTAATAAGTGGTGCTGGTATAAGCTTATTAACAGTGTTCAGACCAAAGTTCCATCAATGCCCTACAGGCGCCAAAGCAGAGGTCTCTGGCAAAAACGTGAGAGTGTTGTCCTGCAAAATAGGTAAACCTGATTCAGTTTTTTTCCAGGACACACTGTGATATTACCTGGCAAAGCGGTGCACGGTTGAAATCTATGTAATCATTTGTTAAATCCTATTTGTGCAACTAAGAATACATTGACATCAGAGTCTGTGTTGCAGCGGTATCATGAAGAAGCAAAAAGTTTTCTTGAGTAAATTAATTTACTCCACCAACCGATTGCATGATGAGAAAATGATTTCTTGGCTGTGTCTGCAGAGGTGACACATGCAACAGTTCTGTGTGTTGAAAGTTGCAGGATGTGTTTATCATCTCAAGGGAGGAGTTCAGCCCACATCCCAGCAACATGGTAACAACTGCCCCCCACCCCCCCAAATCTGCTGAGACAGAATTTTTTCTGCATCGCACCAAGGCTGTAGGTGATGCATTATAGATCAGCGGCCTATCAATTATAAAGTAGGTCAGGAATCCAACCATCACACTCAGTCTCTAATGCTTTGGGGCTGCAGACTATTTAAAAATGCAGAGGCCCCACCTGCTTACTGCGACCTCTGGTCCCCCAGACTTGGCGAGAGACCTCGACCTGAAGTCGTAAAGTAGTGCTGATCATATCCTATCATCATGCTTCTTAAGCCATTACTCTACTTATGTGGTCTTTAGCTGACCAGCAATCTGTGTTCATGAAAGTTTAATGCCGACGAGCCCTTTGTAAACGGTGGGGTTACACTGCTGACCAAAACACAAAAGCTACACACCCCCACGCAACCGTGAGCCTATCAGACCATCTCACTCTCATACTTGACCTTAGATACAATACTTAACACAAACGTAATAACAGTCACACTACCAGGTGTATGTTCTTGAGCTTTTTAATCATATCTCTTGGTCTTCATCAGCAGATGGAGTTTGCTCTGTTGATATTGTAGATTGTAAATTTTTAAATTTCAAGGGTTTTTATCTAAGCACTTTAAGGACTTGTCTATGTCGGTGTAAAAGTTTGTTCTCCATCAGCTGATGAAGATCATGTGATATAACTGAAAGCTCCAGAACAGATAACAAAGCTTCGTCAAAGTCTAACAAGTTGGCATTTAGCTAATCAAGTATAACAACACGTTGCTTCGGTTTGTACCTCGGTTGTTCATAGCTGCAGCAGGATTTGGCTTTTTGCTCTTTTTTGTCTTTAATCTTAAGAACAACATGGAGACATCACAAATCAAAGTTATTTTAAACCTTTCTGGTTTATTTACTTCTTTTCAGCTCCAAATGGCACTGAGAAAAACTCTTGACTGGAAATTTTTAAAACTTTTGCACAAAACAGTGGCATCTCCAAACTTTACATTTTGAAAAAACGCTATTCATTTTAATTACAGAAACTGATGGCTAACCTTTCCTTATTAGGACTCATAGTCTCAATCTGGTCGAGGGAACAAATACATAAAAGCGCCATGTTTCTAAAAATAAATTAGCGACAGCTAAGAACCAAATTGTCATGCCGCTTTTCCGGGTCCAGGCCCAGGTCACAGGGGCGTCTCCCGCCCAGTCCACAAAGAACCGAAGTCCTACAGCACCCCCCACAAGTGGTGAGCCCATGGAAGGTGGTGCCATCCACAGTGGGGTTCAAACCCACGACCCAGAGAGAGTGAGTCTCCTGCTCTACCAAGTGAGCTAACCAGGCGGAAAGAACCAAATTGATAAACCAAATAGGCAAACAGCCAAAGTACCTCCAGTTACTGGACACAATTAACTTCGTTCTCTCTACTGTCAATCCCACTAGGCTGCAAAAGTTTTATTACATAGAAGGTAATTTCCACTGGTTACCATATCAGATGCGTATCGCTACATAACGAAATCAATGCGAAACTAAAGCTCAAAAATGTTTAAGTTCACTTCTGACAGTGATGTGATTTGATACAACAGAGCAGGGACTCATATATTAACTCAGTTTTAGTGATAAAAGTTAAAAGTATGTCATAGCAGATGGAAAAAAAGACCCAGGTGTTGACCTATATGGGTGACAGATGAGGTGAGGCCCAAAAGCCTTTGTGCCTGTCAGCTAACACTCCAGTGGATAGAGGCTATGGGGCTAATTTCTCCTTGAATGAACTGATCACAGCATTGAGATTCTTGTGTATTGATTTTCCCTTGCAGGCATTTTATACAGCTGCAAGATGATTTTTCTTTAGATGTGCACACAGAGTGAAAATATTCACATCAATGTTTGCATTTATACTCCATATGCAGATACACACAATAATGTATAGGGTCATCCTGTTGTCCACTGTAACTATGATGGACATATCAATCCAATGGACATATTGCACTCATCCCATGTACAAATCCAGCTCCATAGTGTGACGTGCAGCTGAACTGTCTCTCAAACATTCTTACTCTCTTGTATGTGCTTGTTCAGTGAGGTGTGAGGAGGTCGATGACCCCCCTCAGGCATGGATGCAATCACATCTGCATGATAAAATTTTACTGATACCCTCATTTTGGTAATAATTTATTGCAAACTGAAATGGAAAGCAAAAGGTTTACTGTATACATAAAAAGACTGGGATGGACATTAACACTTTAAGGAAACAAGACTATGATGGACATTAACACTTTAAGTCATTCAAATTCAATTCAATAAATGTTTTATACTGTGTCTACAGTAAACTTGCTTCTTTTGCCTTCAGATATTTTCAATCAGTCTCTCCCAACCTTTCTATCTGTGCAAAATGTATAATCTCTTGTCCCTTAAAAAAAAGCACTCATCACCATGAGCCTGCAGAAAGTCTAGACAGTGTTAACAAGACATTTTTGGTTGTATTCATTATCCTGAAAGAGGGGACAAGTGGGATGAAAAAAAAGAAGACATAAGAGGATAGAAGGAAAAAGAGGATAGACATTTAGAGAAATGGGGCTTTTATAACTATTACAATGAAGTTGCTCAGTCTTTCTGTCTGTCCCTCCTTTAATCACTTAGTTTTACACACACACACACACACACTCATTCTGCCTGTCACAAAGCGAACGTACTTGTTGTAGAGGACGATATCTGGCAGCCAGATGTGTTGTGACGGGAGGCGGATTTTCTTGATTCCCTCGTACTCTTCAGGGTCCCACATTAATCTGTAGTCATTCCATACCTGATGAAGAAGTGCACAGACACACACACGCAAACCAACAAGTCAACAAATGCATTCAAAGTGACCCACAGAGACATGCATCCAAAATGACATGCAAGCAGATATGAGAACATGAATAAACATACATACAAACATACAAAATAAAAAATATGCAACCAGAAACACAGATAAGCACACTGGTTCATGTATTCACCAATCAGCCTCTGCCTGGCAAAAATACATTTTTAACATCAGTACAGTGACATATTTGTCCTACATGCCATGGGATGACCTCACCAGTGAACATGCTGAATGTCTCTGCATATTTTCCTTAAATCCAAACACGTGTGTGTGTGTGTGTGTGTTTGTGTGTGGGTGTAGTAACGGCTAATATGAGTCAGACACTTGTTGTGCCACTACGAGGCAGTGTTTTGACGTGGCCTGACCCCACACAAACACACACGCATACCCAGACTAAAGAACAAGAAGATGAGTGGGGACACAAACCTGACTGAGCCAACAGTTGGTGGTCATGATCTGCTCCCTCTCATTCTGAAACACAGACAGACAGAAGGTTTGTGGCAGGCTGAAAATGTGGCTGCAGCATTTAGGCAGCGGCTGAGCTCACTCCATTTAGTCCAAATAATTTCCACCATCTGTGTTTTTGAATTACGTAAAATTAGTAGATAATGCCTCCATGATAACAACATATGTGGAGTTCAATGTGTGTGTGTGAGCATGTGTGTTTCCTCACCACATTGATCAGCTGGGCTAGAGACACCTGAATGTAAATGGTGACCTGCTGGCTGTTGTTGACAGCTGGTCTGATCAGCTTGTTGTAACGCTCCGGTGACAACAGGTGACTCACCAGCCGCTCCTCCACCTCCGCACACAAGGCAGCTGCAAACACAAGCACGCAAGTTAGAAATTACAGTCATTTTTGACAGCTACAATAGCTCCCATCTCCCAAAGCATCTACACAATGCCAACAAACTGCAGAAGTAAATAAAATCCAATACTAGCTCCGCTACTGTAGAGTTACACGCTGTTTGTCGCCTGGTTTCGCCACTGGGTTTTACTTTAGCTATTTTTGTTTAACCAAAATAAAACAACAATTATTTCATTTTGTTAGCATATCTCAAGACTCTCCTGCAGATTGCCAAAGCCTCATCAACTTATTCTCTTCTATAAGGCTAAATGTTATGTAGACTCACTCTGTTGGACACTTTGCCAAAAATGTCAAACTACAGCCTTCACAACTGCCACAAAGAAATAAAAAAAAAAAATACAGTTTTCTGTTTCTGACTTCCCTAATTTCATCATCTCAGAGTAGTGAATATTGAGATGATTCACTCCTATCAGGCTAACATGGTGCGTTGAGGGTGCTTCACATTGAATAATGTGCGTGTCTGATTAGGTATGGTGACTAGACACCTGGGGTCACATGTAAGGGGAGATCTCTGCATGAATACAAAGCTTGAATTTGATGTGAGTTTGTGTTCAGGTTTCCTGCTCTACAGTCCGATGACGTACGAGTTCCATTATGTTTTATTTCAGTTATGTTTTTGCGGCGCGGAGTCAGAGTGAACATAAAGCTAAAGTGGCTCTGATGTCAAATATATTGTACAATGACACAGTGTGCGCCTCACTAACGGATGAAGACCAAAGCACCATTGAAAGGGAATGGAAATGAAAAGTAGATGTAGTTTCTCTGAGAGCTTTTTAACTTTAGCTTTTCAACTTTATCTACCTTGTTTAGAGCATTACATTCTGGTTTCTGGTGTCTGTAGAGAATAAATTACAGCACTTGACACAAACCATGACTTTATTCACAAATATTCCGACTTTTGACTTGTACGACTGCCTCCTCAGTCTGCTCCCTGATCATTGCTGACTGGCTTTTGATTATCGTTATAGTTTAACGGGATCATAGAGAAAATCCACACTAACAGAAGCACACACACAAACACACACTCGCCTAGAGAAGTAGCTGGTGAAGCGATGTTTAAATCTCGTGCTGTGAGGCCTCACCAATTAGGTGCTGCAGCAGTGTAGCCTGCTGCATGTCTTTAGATGTAATGAGTGTGTAATGAGAGTAATGTGTGTGAGGAAGGGAGGGAGTAGGCTGTGTAGTATTGTATTTAGTGACAATCCAACACACACACAACACACACACATAAACATTCTGTACCTACTCACTTCCCACCCAGGCATGCCATTGTATATATTGCATATGTTGCATGTTAACAATGCATGCGATCTGAAGTCCATACGTCAATAATGAGTCGCATTTGTACAAACACACACACACACACACACAGAGAACCACCGTAGGGCTGATTTCATCCATGAAATCAGCACAGAACAATGTCTGACTGGGTCACAGAGCTTCAGTGATGGTGGGTGGTTTGAAACAAGAACACTGCCAGAGTTTCATGCGTTTTAAACTTGTGGAAAAAAATCTCGTGTCCCTAGTTTTTGTTTATTGAAAATAAAAATTAGAACTGACTACGAAGCAGTCAACTGGACAGTTGGCGCAACACTTAAACAAAGTTTCCAACTTTTTTTTTTCTCCACAACCCTGTCTGCTGTCTGCTGTCTATGGTGAATTCTTAAGGATGACTGAATATCTGCTGCCCTTCTCACAAAATAAATCTTCAGAAATGTAAATATTAAGATGGGTTCATTTTTTTATTGACTTTTATTTTTCATTTAAGTCTTTTCTCTCTTCTTTTGTCTTGTACTTTGTTCCTCGCATTTTCTGTAATGTTTTGTTTTTGTCTCTTTTTAGGTTCATTGATTTCCTGAAGGGTTTTGTGACATCCTTGTTTGTTCTTCATAAATAAACTTTGTTTGACATGACCGTTGGCGATGGCTTTTCTGCTTACAGGACAGTATAAACCAAAGGGTGACAAGAAAGACATGAAAGTTGGATTACATAAGAGGTCAATACTTTGTATAACCTATCTGAAAGCACCAATTATCTTCAAAAAGTATGTTACTCAAAATATGACTTGATCTTAATCTCATGATTAGTTATCTTGGGAACAAGAACAAGACACCTGAGAGTTCAGCACCATAGTAATGACAGCTGCCATGGCAACAACCCATTCATAGTTTTAGCAGAGTATTTTGTTTCATCACCTATCACACCTACTTTACCCTGCCTGTCTGTTACCACAACCTGGTTTTGATCATAGAGCTGGTAAACTTTGGAGTTACTCTAGAGCTCGTCCCCCCAGTTTGATTTCAAAGACAAATTAATCAGCATGTGATCCAGTCAGGTGTAGGAAGAGTTTATGTTGATGTCTCAGTGAAACTGTCGGTCGTCTGTTAAGTAACCTGAGTGAAGCGACGGCCGTTTTAAGTTGAGTCATCCATGACCTTACCAGACCACAGCAATCATAGGACGAGGTGAATTCACCTTGAACCAACAGAAAATGATGAAACATATATTAGATTTTAGAGATTATCTAATTCTAAGACTTCCAGTAGACAATTAAACTTTAATTAACAAAAAAAAAGATATCACTGATTCCTTTTGATGTAATAGCACATTGAAGAGTTGTACAGCTTTGGCAGTGGTTTAATTTCAGCAACAAAGAGCACTCCATTTTAAAGATACTGCAGTATAGTCAGCCATTCATCTTGAAACAGCTATGCAAACACTTCTGAGCTGACATCAGCAATTTACTTGTGTCCAGACATCTCAGAACTGTGCAGTTAGCAGCTTTGCTATGAATATTGTTTATTTTAGCACTTTACTTGCACTGGTTTTCAGTCATTCACCCAGCTGTCATATCAATATCTATCCAAGATAAAAAACCTTTTCTGAGTCATGTCAGGCATGGAGCTTTAACTGCAGGATGGAGAGGTACTGTATATTCTACACTTGGTCACTCTACATTAACCTCCACTAGACCTCCATCTGAGGAGGAGACAAGATGTGCCCAAAGTCTGAGCAACTGTGACACTGTGACGCTGAACCTCGAGGGCAAATGTCTTCGGAGAGCTTTGAAACACAGCGCTCTGTCTGTCAGGATTAGACAGAGGGAAGAGAAAGAGACACATGAGAGGAGAGGACAACACACACACACACACATTCGACAACAAACAATAGCAGCATCAGAGTGTGAGACAAAACGATTTCCAGATTAGTATAATCACCTGATAAAGTGAAACAGGATCATGTTGTGTTATAGCGGTGATTCATGGGAAATCGCAGTGATTCGTGAGCTTGCTTGATGACGTCCCGGCCTGGCAATAATATAATAAGGGTGCAAAGTGCTGCATAATGATATGCAGGTTTCTTGTGCTAATTAAAAGCAACTGCTGTGGTTTCGAGAATTTCGGTGACCTGGGATTTGAGACGGCTCGGGCAACAAATCCTGTTGGTCTGGCTCATTGTTTGCTTTGCTGTTTTATTTGTCATTGCGCTTTGGTTAATTGGATTAAAGGGTTTGTTAAAGAGCAGGAGATATTAAACCATCAAGCAGTGACAAACAGATGAGGGAGCCATAAAACTCACAGTCACCATACAGTCACTGTTGCTTTTTCTCATAATCGCTCTCAGATCATACTGAACCATTTATAGTCTTTTAACACTCACAGTCAGTTATACAGGTAATTCAGAGTCAAAAATTAACCTGACCTGCATGTCTTTTAACTTTTGAGTGTTTGAGTACCCATAGAAAACACATGCAGGAACCAGGAAAGCATGCAAACTCACCCGAGAGAGGCCGCAGCAAGCAAACCATTGAACCACTATACTACTCTAGCTTTAACCTCTTTAACCTAAATTAATAAACTGTTCTTACCTTGTACTCATCCATCAAGTATGCAGTTATGATTGTTCATTAGTTGCTAATAAATGCTAATAAACTTTGGCATGGAGGCCCTGCAGTCTTTTTCCAGAAGATAAGAGGTCATCCTAACTAAGTAAAGACCTACTGTAACTAAAAAGAAAGAGCAAATGTGATGGAGGAGACTTTTCCACAACTCAAAACAACGCAACTCAAAATAGTTCTTATGAATTGCTTGTAAGCATCTTATAACGTTTTGATAAAGCGTGCCCATTAGCAAGCGGTACCAACATTGGCATAAAGTATTTCTTTTCAGCAGGGAACATTCTTGATCCAGAGAGCAATCAGAGATGACTTCAGAAAATAAGATGTCAGTGGCTAAAGATATAATTCACACAGGCACAAAAGAAAAAGTTTTACGTAAAATCTATTGATTGAAGGATTGTTGTATAAAGAGGTCCAGTTTTCATTACGCATATTTAAAAGAGGTTTGATCCTCCATTGTGTCCCTGCTGCAGTGGACCCTGACTCCTGCTCTCTGATTTCTGCTGTAGAGAAATAAAAGCTCCCATACTGCCTTAAAAATGTAAAGGGGGTGGCATAAAAATAAACCTAGACAAAAAATTAATAAACTGTGAAAGACAAATGACTTCATGTGACCACTGGAAGGGACTGAGGAATGTAAGGTTTTGGCTTTGACAGTAAATACTAAAACGATAGATGAGGCTAAAATGAGATGTGTATGAGGCTGATGTGAGTAGCATTAGGGAGTCTACCAGCAGGTCTCATCACACATGTATGCACACACACTCTCTCTCACACACACACACACACACACACACACACACACTCCTGTCTGCCTCGCTGCACTCTCCACACCTCAATAATTCATCACCGCTAAAATAAAAATGCCATCATCACACAAGCACAGAGACTCAAACACAATCAAAGATTATTCTCCAGGTCTTTCTCAGTCAGATAAAATCACCATGAAGTCCCCATCACAACATATGCAAAGTGTAAAAGCAAACAAAAAAACCTTTCAGACACACGAGTTTGAGTGATTCAGATGGATAGACAGGCTGTGCCGTCCGTCTAGAGCGCAGAGAGAAAACACATCCAAATTCTGCATCCTGTAGGTTCTTTTCTGGGGGTGGTGAATTATTCAGTGCGTTACCATCTGGGGCGGCCTTTCTGAGACCAAAACGATTTGGGCTTCTGCGGTCTTTGGATTTGCCCAATACACTGCCTGTATGAGTCATTTTATAAAAGACACCCATGTGTCATTCAACAGCATCCGCAGCCACATGGTCAAGTTCCAACGAGACACTTCACATCGCTCACAGTGTAGCTGCTGCCTGAGAGATATTTTTTTATATGTGTTTTTAATATTTCATGAGATTTATGTTGGTCATTTGCCCTCAAACTTTTCATCATATTTTCATCATCATGTGTTGCGTGTCTTTTGTATGATCTGCATATTGCTTGTATATTGTGCATTGCCTGTACATGCAGTGTCCACTGTCTTTATGTTAACGTCTGCACTGTTTAAAAGTCAAACCAAATTCCTTGTGTGCGTTAACTCGGAGTCTGATCACAGACAGTTCTTCTGTCCATGAGGACATAACCAACTATTCTTTTACTACAATGATTTTTTTTTCTGTCACAATTTCTCCCTTTTGTCTCAGTCCTGCTTTGCTCTTTTCTCCTCAGGAGTGACAGCAACATGTGCAGGTTGAGGACAGAGCAGAGACAATGGCAGCAGAGAAAATTTGTTTCTTACTGTTGTCAGCTCCCTTTAGTTTTTTCTAAGAACTTGTGATGCAGCTCTCTGTGGCTCGAACAGCACATTGATCTTTCTCTTAATCTGCCTCTATCTCCTATTCAAAGAGCAGCAACATCCAAACAAGTGTGCCTACGCAGTGACTAATAGTTTACTATGAAGTGGTGACTCACTGACGCAGGGCCTTGTTGACCGAACACACATCTGCTCCTATGAGAAAGTTTTTTTTAACTTGAGAGAAACAACAACCTCAGAATCACCCCAGAACAAAACTCAGAAATATTTCTTCCCACCCACATGTAGAGTTTCACCCAGAGGCTACAGAAAAGCAGAGTCAGGGTTGTGTGAGGGTTTCAGGCAACATGCTAAACGCAGATAGCGTGTGATCCCTGCTCTTGCACTCCCAGGTATTGTGCAAGCGTTTAATGAGCAAAACATCTCATCTGGGACGGCTGTGGCACACATTAGCACATTTACTACTGCATGCAGCTGATACTGAGAGAGACAAGGAGGACAGGAGACAGAGGAGTGCGTGATGAGGAACTGATGTCAGATAAGTTGTGGCATAAGAGTAGGAGTCTGGAAGAATATAAGATGAGCTAGAGTAAAAGAGAAAATGTGGCGTGCAGGAAGAGACAGAGAGTGAAAAGGGTAGAGGAGAAGACAGGCGGCAGAATAAGTCAGAGAGAAAACACATCCCAACAAAGTGGCTCCCCGGATTTAGTCTTTTTACAGTCGCAGCCAGGGTGAGGTTTGATAGAAGTGACAGAGCTACAATCACGCACTGCCTCATCTGCAGACAGAACACAGGCGAGAGTGAGAGAGTCACAGAAAAGACACCAAGTTAGATCTGTTAGCCAACAAAAAAGGGGAATAAAGAGGTCAGTGAAAGGGAAAGTGAGGAGGGATCAGGGGGAGACACACTAAACTAAAAAAAAAATGCACAAACTACAAAAGGTCCATCACTGATCACTTGGTCTTGAGGACAAATGTGTTCTTTAGATCGAGTCTAACAAAAAAAAAATGACTTAATTTAAATATATATTTTAGGGAGTTTATAGTATTGCAAATGTAAGGCACTATAATTCTGCAGAAGGTGAATGAAAAAAGGAGAGTTGAAAGTCCATAACCAATAAGTAAAAACTGACCTTCAGCTGCACTGATTGTACCACTTTAGTGATATGTAAATAAATACACCTAACTTATTATTCTTCTACAGAGCAATTATTCACTTTAAATAAAGGTTTTCTTGCAAAGAATAGTCCCAAAACTGAGACAAGCTTCCTCTTAAACTTACTGGGTCACTTTAACCTTCAAGTTTTTATTAGAAATGCTACTCCCCCATATTACGTCATGGCACTGGGGACCAGACAAACTAAAACTATCCAAACACTCTAAATGAATTTGAGGAACCAGACACAGTAGGTGCTGGGGTTTGCCCTATTGAACAGACATAGTGAGATCCCATTTCAGCACCATGGACAACTCCTGAACGGGCTTCCACTCCTGTCTGTGCCTGATTCAGCACCAGGGACAGCTCCTAGTCAGCTGAAGAGAAAAAAGACTTCTGCTTTCAGGTCATGTGATAGAAGTCCACTCTGTTAAGATTCTCTGTACGG
The DNA here is from genome assembly GCA_037833715.1 of Toxotes lorentzi. Classification (NCBI taxonomy): domain Eukaryota; kingdom Metazoa; phylum Chordata; class Actinopteri; family Toxotidae; genus Toxotes; species Toxotes lorentzi. Next base: position 12,920,154 of record JBBMJY010000002.1, on the reverse strand, counting down.
AGAGAGTCCATTTAGATCTCTGTTGTTATCATCGGAGGGCCTTGACACACACACCCCGCAGGCCATTAGGCACAGTGAGGGCCACAGAGTACCATTATGAGATTTCATCAAGTACATTTAAACGCCCACGTGTGTCTGCAATTAGAGCCACACCATCCAACTGCTTAATGAGCCACGAGAAACCAAATGGTTGAACCCTGAAATTGGATTTGTTGTTTAAATTACAGGCTAGGGAAGTGCTGGGAAGTGTGTGCAGCAGCAGTGCACCCTTCTCAAATATCACACCCGTGCCTGTGTAAAGACATTCCGTTGTGCCTCCCTGGGTTGGTTGTACAAAGAGGAACAAGTTAGTTAATTGAGGCGTGTTGAATCACGTGCTGAAGTGTTTGAGGCACGGAAACGCCACTACTTTCCCCCACTGGCCCGTTTCCCAGTATCCACTGTTTTCTGTAAAGGTAAAAGGTAAAGAAATCGTGACCAGCACTGAAATACTCAACAGACAGAGACAACTACATCTTAGTCTATAAGAGTGATGCTGTGCTGTTTTTAGCTACAAAGCACATGAGATGTTAAATTAAATTTCAAACACTGAGTATGATACATTTCCCAGGTCTATTATATCAACTGACACGGACAGACCCCGGAAAGAGTGTGCACTTTTTTCAATGGCCAGCCTAAGACCATCCGATTAAAGCCCTGTACACAAAGCAAAAGCCACCCTGTCCCGTTCCGGGAGGATTTGAAAGGATTACTCACTTGCCACAGTGAGAACCAGGAGAGCTAACGCTGCCTTCACCGGGATTGCCATCACTTCCTCCCCTCCAGTGCGACAGACACACGAAAACTTGCAGATGGAGATTCTCTTCCCGCGCCTGTTTTCTTCTTCTCTGCCCTCGATGTGTATGTAAGGAAAGAGCGGAACAAAAAGAAAAGAAAAGAAAAGAAAAAAGCAGGTTGGATTATAGCGGTTTCATCGCAAGGAGTTCCGCAGATGACGACCTGTCACTGAGGCTTGGAGGCATGGAGAGAGAAGCACTGACTGTTGTCTGAGCCCAGAGATGAGGAGGCTGGACGCTTTCTGCCAGAGCGCACCGACCCCACCGCTGGTCCTGGAGCTGTGCGCGCAGCAGAAACCAGCTACAGAGAACAGACCCCCCCCTTAATTCTTCTCTACCGATACAAACAACGTTTTCCGTGGAAATAGGGGTCAGGAGCTACTGGGGATACGCCAATCCTGTTATCACCGAAGCGGCCATTCTTCAGATAAAAGATTTAAGCGCCCCGGTCCTCGCATCGCCCTGCCCACCCAATGTGCTCCCTCGTCCGGCGTCAGTTTCAATCTCTGCCGTCTTGATGGACACAGTTTGACAAGTGTGACAAAAAAACAGGAAGCGATAAGGCTCAGAAATCCCCCCCCCCTAGGAGAACATTTAATATCTAAACGCCACGGAAATCCTCTCCTATCAAACCAAAATCTCTTCACTGAATTTTTACTTTCACTGAATCAAAAGACACTTTTATGAAGCTCAGAAGAGAGGGGCTACAGAAAGTTTTTTTTTTAATTGAACCGTAGTTAAAACTACAAAAAAAAACTTTATCTGTTAATTTACGAGAGAATTAAATCATTAAATCCAGAGAGTGAAGTTGTGTGGAGGCGGGTCCTTGACAGAAAGTCAATAAAGACCTTGTTATCTGCATTAAGCACATTGTGCCTGAGTTGCTTGTTCCCTGTGTGTGTGTGTGTGTGTGTGTGTGTGTGTGTGTGTGTGTGTGTGTGTGTGTGTGTGTGTGTGTGTGTG
>JBBMJY010000002.1:12801943-12918273 GCA_037833715.1 Toxotes lorentzi | reverse complement strand
TTTTTTTTTTGTTGTTTTTTTTTTTTTTTTTTTTTTTTTTTTTTTTTTTTCTTCTTTTTTTTTTCTCTTTCCTTCCCTCTCCCCCCCCCCCAACCATCACCTTTGGTACAGGAAGCATAAAAAATAACTTTTTTTTTTTTTTTTTAGGTCTTGGCTATGGAAAGTTAACATGAAGAATCTGTGACTTGAAATAAATCAACAGGCAAAGCTTTTTAATTGCACACTCATGGTTTGGTGAGGCAGACTTACATTGGTGGGTCATAGCTCTGGAGTGTGTGTGTGTGTACTTGTGAGAATGGCAAAGCTGCAGGCCAACTCTGTCTGCACACATCAATGCAGTATAACTAGCCCAGACGTCCCTTTGGTGATGTGAGGAGGGGAAAGGGCAGGAGGAAGACACGGCTTTAAATGCTCCCCACAAAATGACTCCAGCTAATTATTTCACTGCATGGACAGAGAAGGGGAGGAGGTGGAGGAGAGGAAGCAAAGAAAAAAATAAGTGCATATGGTTACCCATCAAAGAAAGGGAAGAATTAAAGTTGAAGCTGAGTTAAAGCCTTTCACAAGGACTGTGGTAATTTCTTTTTTGGAGAAGATAATATATTCAAGTCCTCAAAACAAACTCTATCATCTGTCCATGCCCTCTAGAATGACACTGCTATTAATGTGTATTGAAAAATAAATCAGTTCTATGATGCAACAAAGCAGTGGTTTAGGTTTAGTTATGTTTAGGAACAAGCATAACTTGGTTGGTCTAAGTTTTACGGAAACATCATGGTTTGGGTTCAAATTACTACGTTGTTAAGGGTAGGGAAGCTTCGTTGTCATGATTACAATAATAAACATCTGTTTCACCATTTCCAGTCTTTACACAAAACGTGGCTGAAGCCGGTGGTGGCTCCAGCTTCATATTTTAGTTTCAGATTCAAAAGTGGTATCGATTTTCTCATCTAACTATTACGAAGAAAATTAATAAACATGTTTCCGAAAATGTCAGTCTATTTCTCAGGGCCTCACATGACAAAACAACCAGCTCCTGAATAAACTCTGGGCAGTATTTGACTCCTAAAACTTGTGCAGTTAAGAGAGGATGCAGGGAACACAGAGTCTAACTCTCACCTGAACTTTGACCTCAGCCCCTCCCTCACACATCCAGGGCATTTTCTGCTTCCTACATTTATGCACACACACTCCATAAAATTAACCCCCAGTCACAGCTCCAAATGCAACCAAATTGTATTACCCTCCCATCACTCCCCATTACAGCCACACTTGAGCAACATGCGAGCATCCGCCTCCCAAAGTCCCCGCCGTCTCTCCTAATGAACATTATCTCTGCATCCTAAAAGCAATGGAGAGGAGCAGAGGGAGGCCAAATTTAATCAGAGCTACTTAGAGCTCACTGTGGGGTCTGCTGGGGTTCTGCAGAGCCAGATCGCAAACGCACATAGACACACACATGCACACAGACACATTTAAAGGATAAAATCTCTGTCCTCATGTCTAACTGGAACATTAGCAATATCACATGCATGCAGTCACACAAACGCATTAATTAACAGACACACATATGAACACAGGGTTTTAGTGAGGCACTTGTGAGGACACAGCATCTCAGCTACCCTGGCCCCAGACCAGTTCATAATTCTATTAAAAGCCCATACTGGTGATTATGGGTGTTTTAATGCATTACATGCAATTTGCGGATATTTTACATGAGCGCTGACCATTTTGCAAAGCGCAGCATACGGTTTTAGATTGATTTTCTACCTTCCAGGCAGCTGCTCCTTTCCATTCATTTTGCTGTGGTTTTACAGTAATAACAGAGGCTGCAAAGTTACAGGAAATAAGCGAGCCATTAAAGTGAAAACAACTTGTCACATTATCATCACGTTACCTCCCAGTGTCAAGGAGGAATTGTTTTAAAAACTCTTTCGGGTTAGTGCGTTTAGTGCTTGCGGGAAACTTGGACACTGGAGTTTTGAGAGTTGACTGCTGTCCATGGCCTTTCTCATGGAAGACATTTTGACATGTCAGAGTAGGAAAATAATAGACTTTATGATGGCTGAATTCCATTTAGCAGCTTCCCTGTCAGTGATCTGGTGTTGTGCATGCTGACTCACTGTCACACTGTCATTACTTACTGGGGCACTGGAATGGTACACTAACAACATTAGTGTTGTTAATTACACAACTGCTTTTCCCTTCATGACAAGTCAAAACAGCTGCTGTGAAAAAAGGCCCCTCTGTGCCTGTGTTTTCCCTCATTGTGCCAGATTAGACCTCTTTCCGACTGACTGATACCTCTGTCACGCTCAGGTACTGTGTTTCTAGACAACGTACAATTTTATCATTCTCATTATGCCACACTCACGTCATGTGGGAGTTACTGTATTTACCAGTCTCAAACTTGATTTATGACCCATGGGAAAAATACCTAAAGATGTCTCATGTCAGCCAACATCGATCATTCAAGGTAAAAAAAAAGGAATAAATTTGATGAACATCATGCTACATGATCAGTGTACAGTGTTTTAAACCCTCAAAGGACCAATTCTGCAATCATACAACCATCTTCAGTCTGATATGGATGCTCAAATTCATAAACATGGGAATCTTAATGCAGCATCATAAATAAAATGTCAGAGACCTCTCATATTATCAGCATAGCTTCACCCTACTTCAGCCAGACCAGAGATCCAACCAGCCTCAACACCTGTTAGTGAGTGTAAGAGTCTTTCTCAGATACTGTCATAAACTGGAAACAAATGAAAAAAAAAAGAAAAATATTCTCAATTTGTACTTAAGCCTTCATTCTTTTCCCTGAATCCATTTTTTCTCTAATAATGATACATAACAAGAGTCTTCAGTTCAGAGGATTTTTTGTCATTTTCCATGTTTGTTCCCGGTGAGAGGAAAAATATAAAGAGGCATACCTTTGGTTCAGTGTGGAAGTCAAAGTGCTGGCGTGTTTCACATTTGCATAATCATTCATCAATTCACTTCCTACGGCCATGATAATCTGATGTCTACCAGAGCCAAGTCATTCTGTCGTCATAATCGAATTAACCGTATACCGAACACAGCTCCAGATGTGCGTGCAGTGCACCCTCTCCTCGCAAACACACACTCAACACCCTGTGTCTCCTCCTCCACACACTCCTTGGGGTTACAGCAAACTCACAGCATCTGCATCTGTTTCCCAACAGCTGCATCATCATATTGTTTATCATTTGAGTGGATTAAGTTTGTTTAGTTTGGCCTCCTCACCAGCCTTCCCTGTCATCTAACAGTGTGTTTGTTTGCCTCCAGGCTGCACAGTCAGAGACAGTGTGCCCCGGTGAAGGGGCCGATTCCTGCCCCCCCCCCCTCCTTTTTGCATTAATGTTATCATAAATTCATATCACTAGGGGACAGTTGTGTCTTGGACTGACAGTATGAGATGGGTCTTTCTAAATTCCTGACTGGTAGCCTGTCACAGCTGGTCATTGTCCTGCTCCGGTAGGACAGAATCAGTATGATGGGACCTCCCGGATGTGTAGTGATGAATGCATCTCATCATCTATCTTTATCTCTGTCTAATCTTCCTGCCGCTGCTCTGTGTTCCTCACCATCATCGATTGCCTTCAGTCCCTATTTGTACTCGAAGTCTCACTGCTGGTCCTTTTGTTCTATTCATGTGCCTGCTCCCTTTTTCACCTCCCTTTATCTCCTCTCAGTGCTCCTCTCCTTCTTAGCCTTTCTTCTTGAGTCCTCTACATACCCTTTCACTCTCCTCTCATCTCTCTTAAACCAAACAGGCATATAAACCCCTGCTGAGCTCCCAGTGGGTGGGAAAAAATGTCGGAAAAATTGTAGGAATCTTATCATGGCTGAACTCAATTAAATGTTCTGACGGAGCCCACAGCCTCAGAGCATGTCTCCAAACTGCTTCTGAGTGTCCCTGCTGCTCTGCCATATCCTGATTTGGCTCTTTGTAAGGAAGGTGGATTTCTGTGAGAGCCCCAGGTTTGCCCCCAGATCTTTTGGAAGTCTAGGAAGTGAGCAAATCCAATGAGTGAACATGTTCTCAGTTTCAGGATTTTGTATACAGCATGCACACTGTCCTGAATTGAGTGATACTGGCCTTAGCACTCGTATTGGGAAGCATTAGAGGCTGCGTAAATCTTGGTGATGTGGAAAATCCACCTCAGAGCAAAATAATTTCAGCCATATAAATACAAGTATGTAGGTTTATCAAATTTGAAAATGTCCTTACGGGGCTCAGGGTGTGCAGGATGCTGCTCCGTCTCTATGGCAGCTCTCCCCTACACAAACCTTCTCATGTCATCTTTACTGCAGGCCAAGAAGATTCAGCACTGCACATAATCCATAGGCAACAACAATCTGACAGGCTTGGACCCCACATACTTCTGCTGCAGGAGAAATATGACAGCGCTACACAATCCAGCATGTTCCTGTGACACAGTCACACTCCCTGCCCAGAGACCAGCGAGGAAGATGAAGAGGAGGAGGCTTTAGGGGGGGAAGCAGTTGGTGATGATGAAGGTTGAGGTGATTGAAGATATTCACTTAAATCCATAAAAGAATGACTGCAATTACTTCAGATATAAACATAAACATGTTTGAGCAAACCCATTTGTTGAAAGGTCCCATCACACTTGACTCTATGTGACCATGTGACTTTAACTGTAAATATTCATTGTATGGAAAGAAAATCACATTATATATATAAACTGAACTTTGAATAGTCCACTTAAATAATCAGCAATCACTGATTCAAGACTAGGATGTAGGATTCAATAGCAGTGAACCACAGTATAGGTGGATCTGTCTCCATTACTTGAGTGGTTACTCACTCATAGTTAATTGAATTAAACAGAAGATAAGTGGATTCAAATGGCTCCAAAACATTTTCACCTTCTATTTTCAATGCTTGGATTGTAAATGATCAACAGATGGTCAGCACCCGAGAAGCTTCAGGACAGGAGGATGATCCTCAGATGATCACAGAGCATTTCTGACAGCGCTGACCTCCAAAGCCAATTGGTAAATAGACTGCACTTATATAGCACCTTTTTACCCTTGTATTTTACAAAAGCACTTTACAATTACAAACACATACCAGTGACAATGGAAGCAACTTCAGGTTCAACATCTTGGCCGAGGACACTTTGACATTTGAATAGGAGGTTTTTTACCACCTGAGCCACCCTCAAAGAATCAGAGATGACAAAACAGTTTAACATTTGTGTGCAGATTATTTTTCTGCAACTTAAATCTTGTGATATTTTAGATGTCCCAAAGAGAAAGGTAAATGAAGTGGCTGTAAACTTCAACAGAGCTCCATTAAACAAAGTCATTACCTTCAACAGTTTAAATTAAGTTTACATATTGTCCATTATGTCATTGTCTTCCCAAATTGATGGAACAGGAGGTGAATGAAAGTCTAGAGGCTCAGAACTGGCCTATTTAAAACGTCCCACCTCCTGTTATCCAAGCCATATGTAAGCAGATCAGTACAGATTCTATAGGTTGAACCTAGGTTGCACCACAGCGTAAAAAAACAGGATGTGAAATAATTATCTGGGGCAGAACATACAATGCGTTACAGAACATTAGAGCCCCATGGAATAGGTCAAAGCTGGAGCATGAAAAGGTTGCTGCTGCAGTCCAAAAGCAGCAGGGCAGACTTATGGTGATTTGCTTTCAGGGGTTTTCCGTTACCAGGAACGTTGACGATCCACAATGAGGTTATCCCTCTGTATGATCTCACATTTACAGTATCAAGTGGCTGTTGCACCTATTTTACTGGCATGACATTGAGCTTTGAATAAAAATACTCAATACTTAATACGGTGTGACAGCTCAGTATACGTGGGGTCAGATAAAGGCCTGGTCACACCAGCATATGAAGCGGCAAAATTTCACAGGGAAATCAGCTCATGCCAATGAAATAGCTGCAATCAGTAGATTCACCAGTGGTGGCAAAGTAAATCTGCACAAAGCCCATGATGAGAGTATGTGCCAATGAGAGGGCGGCTCGTTTTGTGTGTGCGCTTAAAAAAAATGTGTATTTTAAAGGGTCATTATAGCAGTTTTGTTTTTCTCTGTGATGTAGCACAGTGTAAACAATTTTCACATATTCTCTCTTAGCCCTGGAACTCTAACCACCCCAAAAATATGTTTAAACAATGAAATAAATATTCTAAACATGCAACAACTGGTTGATTAATGGCTTGAACGAACAACTGCCAGATGACTAGGAAAACCTTCGGGGGCAGCCCTACTAACTATCATGTTCATAACTAACTAGCATGTTAGCAGTTAGCTTGACAGTTACAGCCTAGTGAGTAGTCCCTATGTGTCACCAAGCCTGTCCCACAGATGAACCAACAAACTTAAGCCTAACAAAAAAATATATAGGAAATAATACAATAATATTAGCGCAATCTAAATGTACTTCCACTGCTTTTTATCCAAGAATCAAATACCACTTTATATGCACAGAGGAACCACTGACAAACATTGCACAGTTTAGAAAAAAGATAAAACAGCAGCAGCAGAGATGGAGGTCTAACCCTCGAAGGAACTGAGGCCAAATTAGTTCTTTTTGCCAACAAATCAAACACAAGTCAGTGAACAGACAGCAAGGAGGCAACACACTCCCCAAAACTGCCTGACTGCGTGTGTGTGTGTTTGAATGTTCTGTTAAGTTTAAGACTGAGAGGTGTGCACCCTGTACAGTGTTATGTCACCATGACGCAGGTTGACCTCAGCACACCTGACTCAGGGTGCTGTGTGTGGCCCGCAGCCAAAACCTCGTCCTTGAATGACACATCCACAAACATGCACAACACACAAACATGCAGACATAAGAATAAACACAAACACACGCACACTCAGACAGTTGCACCATTTACACACACACACACACACACGTGGGCGAGGATGCATTCATAAACAGACACACACGAAAAGCTGAAATTGAGTTTTTTCTTTTGCAGATGGTGACGTGAGCACTGGACACTCACAGTTTAACAAACACAGGGGTATTTTGGAAAAGGGATGTGAGTGACATCTTGAAAAGAACTGTTTAAACCGAATGTGATGGTAAAAACTTTGCTTCTGAAAATAAAGAAAATAGAAATCCTGTCAACTTTGCGCAAGAGAGACACAAGTGCACTTTTTTAACTTTTACCTTCAGCACAAATGACACAAAACACACACATTACTTTTTAATATATCGTTAAGCTGAGATATATTTTTCAGTCTTTTGACATAAATCAATGGTAGTCACGCTGTCTTCCAAGAATTTCTCCTTCTGTGCACAAAGTTTAGCTTAGCTTTCTTTTTCTTTTATTTTCATCTTCATTGCATTGGAGGTTGATAGAAAAGCCAAATCACCTGCAAGTAAGGGGAATTTGATTTAGACCTTATCTTACAGACAGGTCTTATTTATCAATGTATTTGTAAACAAGGGTCTGGAATAAATTGGGTCAATTGCTTCTTTTTCTGTTACCCGTCGTAACCCACATCTCACCCTGTAACTGTGGATTACATTTTGTGTGTTTTCTGCCTCACACAATACAAAATAGCTGAGTGTCTAGCTCCCTTTGTTCCATCAAAACAAACACGACCTCACAGATCTCTGTTAAGGCACAAACTGTAGCCAACATCACTGTTAGAGGGAAACTTATGTGACTCATATTGGCCCATTTGCCACTTTGACCTGTTTGCCAACCCTCCTTCAGACAGAAACCAATTCTTTTTCATTTCCATTGTCTCAGACTTCACCTTGGAACTATCGCTTAAAAACAGCAATAAACTATATTTCTATGACCTGATGTGACACATTGGCATGAGCAGGCATAAACCCCAGAGCAAAAAAAAAAAGACCCCCAGACAAATCATCAAGCCAGCTGGCATTAGATGCACCTTTCAGCCTCTTAAATAATATCAGATCAGTGGAGAAAACTGATGTAACACCATGACCACGGAGGATTTGAACTGATTACCAAAGGGACAGAAAGGAGGACAACAAGATACAGAGATGGCAAATATGGCTGATGTCTCTTAAAACAAAATATAATTCTAGTACGAGAACATAAGTCACATTTATTGCATCTGTGAGTGCATCTGTTTGCCCATTTATGTGTGCGCATGCATTCATTCAAGCATGTGTCAATATACACTGAACTGTTTTGCAGATGGACATAATTTCTTTTAGTTCTCATAACTAGGACAGAGTGAGCTTTAGTTTTGGAGATACAATCTGGATTAAGTTAGAAACTGGATTAGAGTTTAGGCTCAAACCATAAAGCCATGGCTTGAGCCTAAACTAGAATTGTTGGTCTTGCCTTATTTCCCAGGCTTTTTAGAAAAAATTAGCAACTTTAAACAACAGAATATTACATCATCATAGATTTTTTCATTATTATGTAATAATTTGAAAGATATGTATGACCAAATGGCAACTTCAGAACTGTTGGCTTTCATAACCCGTTTTCAGAACAAATCTATCTCAAATTCCTTAATGAAACCCTTAAGATAGTCTATACTGTAAGTGTACAGGGAGTTTGACTTTAATTTGAAATTAATGTTATGTAACCGATTTGATTCTTTTTCTATGTAGGTGACATGATTTTGTAGACGGGGGAGGGTCTAATTTTTGGATTGTCTCATATTAACATATATTTTGCAAACTAAAAAGACAGTGATCACTTTGACTCTACAAAGTTTGCTTCTTTCTACATGGCTCACACCAGCTCCCTGGAGAGGGAATTATCCAGCAGACTGGGAAGACGACCAGAGGGTCCTGCTGTCCATGTTCACTGTGTGTGTGTGTGTGTTTACAGCGTGTACAATGTATCACACACTGTGTATATGTAGATGACAAACACGTGTGATGCACTCTGACTTAAAGCTCGCCTCCCCTCACCGACTAAATGTGTCAAATGGAAACCGTTCACCTGACGTTACTGCTCCCACTGAGTCCCCAGTAGGCCACCATATCCACTCCGCCAACCCACACACAAACACACATCCCAGTTCTGTCTATCTCTGTGTTTCTGTCTTGTCTCTTTTCCCTTCTTCATTATGTCTCTCTCAAACACACACACACACACACACCTCATGTCCCACGAGTAACAGTGATGGCCTTTGACAGCTCAGAACATGATGACATGGCCGGCAGCTACTCAACATGCGGAAGGGGAAATCCCTACGAAATAAATATTACACACACACACACACACACACACACACACACTTCACCCGGGAAGTGGCTGACGCATTCAGATTTAACCCTCACGCTGCTGTGCGCCAAGAGTGAAAGATGTAACAAAGAAGAAAAAGTGAGAGAGGAAGATACAGAGAGTGCATGTGTGAACCTGCGTGTGTGAGCATGTGTGTGACTATAAGTGAAGCAGGCAGAGCTCAGTGCCCACATTTTCTTTTTATATACAGGCAGGATGGAGAATCCATGTACCCTGTCAGCTTGGGTCAATCCGCACAACACGTGCACACATATACATACACTCTTGCATTTTCACATTAAAAGTACAGGCTGCCAGGAGGAGAGAAGTAGAGATGGCAGAGGTGTAAAAGCCTCTCCTCTCTTTGTTCAGGCATCAGAAGGAGGACAGAATAAAAACAAAGGAGGAAAAAGATTCCTCTTATGTTAGGAAGTTCTTTGACTGCACACACAAAGAAGTGAAGTGCCCTGATTAATCAATTCTTCTGTGTCATTTCGTAAATGTGTGTCGATGTTTAAGATTTGAAAGAGGCACAGCTCAGTTAAAATTTGGCTTAAGGTGTTTGCAACTGCATACACACACATTTATGAGGGGACTGTACTGTATTCAGTCTAATATTCACACCTTTCTTTAAACCTTAACCTCACACTATTTCTACAAGCCCTGTTTCTCCAGTACACATACACTGAGACCTCTCAGGCAAGTAGAAGACAAGTTTGTAGATTCACAGATTCTTGATTTTTCAGTGAATAGGAAGCAGTAAATTTCATATCAAGAATTTTAAACAGTGTAAATTCAGTTGTGGAAAAACCATAGCAGACAAAAATGATTATTGAAAGCAGCGTGTATGTCTTAGAAACATGGATCAAGAGGATCCTTAACCTTTCCCCTGACTCTATTTCGACAGTTTCCATCAATGTAGAAAGAGAAAAACAATGATTCTCCACCACACAAAAATAGATTGTTTAGAGTAGGCTAAAAAAACAATAATAAATAAATAATTCTGGCAATTCCTTTTCCTGCAAATTTTCTTCTTCTCCCCCTCCCTTTGACCTGCAACTGACAGACTTGAATAAAGTTCCTCCTCCTCACAGCCACTGTAGGACAAGCTGCCCGGAACATGTCACCAGTCCCAGCGCAGCCTGAGGACAGGACAGCCTGTCATGCATGAGTGAGCGAAGCACAACTAACCAACCAAAGAAGAGCACGTTCAAACCAGAATAATTTTTTTTACCAGTGGAACCCCTCTTGGGCAGCTACAGTGTCACTGTAAGAAAAAAAAAAAAAAAAAAGTTATTTGGGTTTGTGGAAAAAAAAAAGTCACATGGTGTTGTTACGATTCCTTATCACACTGTGTAACCGTACTGAGCTGCAATAATATGTGGTAATAGCTCAAATTAAAAATGTTAAAATTAAAAATGTTATTTTAAAATATAAAATAACACTGCAAGTTATTCAGTGTTTTGAACACTGGAACAAAAAGAATTTTACAACTTCAAGATGGGCTCACCTGCCATCTCATATTGAGCAACTTCTAGCCTCATACAACCCTGTTCAGGACATGGAAGAAGGCAAGACAAGACAAATATTGTTTGTTCCTTGAGTTGAGTAACTGGGAAGACAGTTTTAGGCAGAAAACCCCCATCATTTCCACTTCACCGCTCCGCAGCGGAAGCGGGTTAAAGGAGTGGGTGGTGTTCATGGCAGAGGCAAAGAGGGAGAAGAGGATGGTGGAAGAGAAGATGTCTAAAAAGACAGGAGGAGACGAAGAACAGCGCTAAGACAGTGGAGAACTGAAAAGGAGAAGAAATTTAAAAAACAGGACAGTGCATGAGGAGGACAAGAGGAAGAAGAGGAGCGAAGTCAGTGAAGGAAAGTATGTGAGAGGTGGAGGAAAAGGAAAGAACAGCAGAAACAGGGGGTGTTAGAGGGGAGTAAGAGAAGTACAAAAGAAAAGAGGGTGGAGGCAGAGAATTAGTAGAAGGAGTGAGAAAGAGATGAAACATGGAAAATGAAAAAAGGAAAGTGGGAGCAAACAGTTGGGCAGAGTGAAAGACGGGGACAGGAGGACAGTGAGTCATCAGGCCTAGGCCAAGACGCTTCTCATTTAATTAAACATGAACTCAAAACATGCATGCATCATCTCTGTCTCTGCTAGGGAGGCAAAATTATCTGACTTTTTTCTAAGTTTCAGATGGCATAAACCTGCCTCACCCTTTGTGTTTTGACTCCTTTTTTTGCAGCTTACAAGCTAAATGTATGTTGTAATAAGAGCTTGGATTCAAAGGAATCAAAGTTAAATCAACATTAAAAAAAAAAGCACACACAAAACTTGTGCTTAGACATGAATGAGCCATGTTTTTCCTGCATGTGATGTCTTACAAACACCCTAAGCCATGGACAGATTATGAGACATCAGGCCCCTGTGTAAAAGACACCCCCTTCCCTTGTTCATGAGTGAAAGAGCCACAGATTCAAAGAGCTGTCTTTTTGTTCATTTCGAGTCTCTCTGTGGTTCTTTTGCTGAACAGGCTCCTGTCTGTGTCCTGTGGGAATCCAGATTTGACAAGGTCAAACAGAAAACGGACAAAACCACAGAAATGGCAACAAAAATAAAATCAATCCATATAACAACGGTGATTTACAGAGAAGATAGAGAATGTCCCTCTGTGCCTGGGCCCTCTGTCATGTTCCTCATAAACGTGCTTTGTAAATTTCCTCCACTGAAAAACGATGACATTTGCGTTCTTCAGGCCTCAAGCAGCTCCATTCAAGCTGCTTGTAAAACTGTAGCCACTGGTGCTGTAAAGCCTAGAGCTGACTTTTGCCTTTTGGGATTCAACAGTAAATACTGTATCAGTATGTACAGTGACACACTTTCTGTTCTGTTAATCAGCATCACCTGAGAGAGTCATCATCAGAAGGCACGAGACAACTGAGGTGTGCTGCGAGGGGAGGTGGACGACCTGATTGCCTGTCTATGTACCAACTGTATGCAGACATTACCATGAAACACTCATTTGTTAAGTTGTCCACTATGATGGATGATGGATGATAAGATGCTTGGTTCCAATACCTTGTTGAGTTTCAGATTCAGAATTATGGCTTATTATTACGACTCCAGTGATTATTTATAACTATCTGTGTGCAAAATGTATCTCACCCCATTGCTTCAGAATAATTTTAGCTCCTTTTAACAGGTGCAACAGCACCCCAAGAGATGTTGGCTGTGTTTACTGTCTCGCCATGTAGACACTGTTTCAAAGAAAAAAAATGTAGCCTACTTATTAGACACAGCCCAGAGTGACTGAAGAACAGTACACATGATGAATTTAAGATTGCACAACACACGGTTACTGTTTAGCAACTGTGTCACTCAAATCAGCACACAACTTGTATTATCATCAAAGCAGTGTCTGTGTGTGAACCAGTGCATGTATTAGGGGTAACAGAACATAACTCAGGGACAACAACTTGGGCAGATGTGGAGTGATGGTAGACTAAAAGAGCAGTGACACCACCTAGTGGCAGCTTGAAGCTATCACACCCCCTGAGCCACCCGAAGCTGCAAGTCCATGTCGATACTCATCCCACCACCACTTCATACCTGAGGAGAAATCCAGCACAACCAAACCCGACTTATTTCACAAGCTTGTAATTCTGTTAAAAAAAATAGGAAAAAAAAGAAAGAAAGAAAAGAAAAATTAAATACAAAATGCTAAGTTTAAAAAGTTCATATCAAGCCTTTTATTTGGTATACAGATATCATCATAGATTTATACACTATATATATATAGATATATGTATATATGTAACACATGTGCCACTGCAAAGTCACAGACAAACTTATTTTTGCTAAGAAAACAAAGGAAAAGAAAAATATATAATGTGCTTAATTTCAAAAATAGTGCCGTGAAGCGCTTGTAATGAAAGATGACCAAAACTGGAATGATGAGGTAACTGCCAGGCAGGAAAACAATCACCTATAATGGTCGAATAATAATAACAATAATAATCATAATAACATTAATAATAAGTCTACTGAAACAAACTGATCAAATAGGCAACTGAGAAGTATAGTGGCAGTATGGACCCTTAGTGTTAAACTAGAGAAAAGGATTAAGTCTATAACATACATACACACAGAGTATGCATACAGACAGACAGTGCATAAATGTACAAACAGGAAGTAAAGTCAGTCACTCATGAGAGCAATAAAAAAAAAAAAAAAAAAAACTCTCAGATGTCTCAGATGTCACGCTTGTCTGATACACAACAGAAACTCAGGCATGCTCCAAAAAAAAATTTCCCTCAGACACAGACAACCTCTCTCACTCACACACACACACACACTGAAAACACACAGTCACATACCACAGCCCTACATTACAGGGCTGACCAAACAATTCTTGCACAGTTGTGGTGCATGCACGTGTACACACACACACACACATGCGCGCGCGCGCGCGCACACACACACACACACACACACACACACACCACTGCAGGATAGTGGGTCATTCACGTGCATGTACGTGTACAGGAAAGACTAAAAAGAGGAAAAATGACAGGCAGCAAAAAGAACTGGGCGAGAGAGAATTTCTCAGGGAGGGTGATACACGTAACTCAAACAATAAAAACAACAACAAAGAACTAGGAGAGGGTGCTGCACAAAAAGGTAAGGAAATGGTGTGTGTGTGTGTGTGTGTGTGTGTGTGCAAGCACACACATGTATCATTATATCAGGATTAGGCAGTACTGAATGTGTCGGACAGACAATGAGGAGTGTCTGGCTCCCTCATGTGGTCACTCTGAGTCTCTTTGGACCTCTGAGGCGTCGGCCCGACAAATGGGACACGTCCTGTTGGCCTGAGGACAGAGAGAGGACACAGCAAGTTAGGTTTTAGAGGCAGGTTATATTAAAACCATACAAAATGCCGCGTCCTAAAACTACATTTGGACGGTAACTGAACTCACACACCTCACCCCATTAAAGGGACATTTGCAGTGGATTTCAGATTATTACATATTTTATTTGTTTTGTACTGAGTTGTAATCCTTATAACCCAAATCACACAGAGGCTTTGGGCAATGTCTCATCCCTCTAAATCATAAGACTATGTTATGATTAACACAAGAACTTGGAGATCAAGCACTTCTTTTAGCATTTTCAGTGGGAAATCACGTGTGGAGGTATGCAGCTTCTTCTGAAGTTCTCATCCTGGGTTTGTTTGTGTGGTTTTCAGACCTCACTGACTCTTCTGAGCTGAATTTAGGAACATTTAGACCCAAGCCTGATGTTTGTTTCTGTTTCTGGCAAAAAGATCTCCTGAAAAGTGAGATTGTCACCACACTTCTATAAATAAGAAGTGCCTGTCACTTCATTAATGTGTACTTGGACTGAGAAAGTATTAAAAATAAGGTTTGATGATTGATTAAGACTCTATATGCAGCGCTGCCTGGTTTAAAAAAAAAAAAAAAAACACTGCCAACCTTTGAGTGATGAACTCAAAGGTTGCATATTTGTGTATACACAGTGTGAGCCAGCTGGATCCACAGGGCGGATACTTACCCTCAGCCACTTGTCGACACACTTCCCGTGGAACTCGTGGCTGCAGGGCAGGACTCGCAGCAGTTGGCGGGACTCAAAATCACTCATACACACCACACACCTGCAACATAACAGGTATGATCACGCGAAGAACGGCAAGAAGAAAACAGTTATTAGAAGACAGCATCTGTTAAAATGTCTGTTGTTCACTGAAAGTTATTTCTATGATTTAAAAAAAAAAAAAAAAAAAAAAAAAAAAACAACAGATGCTCTACTTTCTCTTCTCACTAGCACCATCTGTCTTTTGTTTTGTTGATGTATATTATGAAAAATGTGTACATTTTGCTCATTATATCCAACTCTGTCATTTAACTGGACTTAATACACATTAGCTTCTGTCAGTAAATTTCACTGTGATCTGAGGAGCTAACACAAAATTTCATTAACAATAATTCACCCTCTCAGCAGGTGATGACCTGGTGGCTGTAAAAGGCACTCACAGTGTTTGCTCAGACTGATGGTTATTTGGATTGAACCGATAGGAGGGAAGCTGTTCAATGTCTCCCTTGGTTAGTCCTCGGAGTTTGGCCTCTCCCAGGCGCTCAGCGAGGTTCAGGAGGGCCTGTGGGAGAAAACATCAGGAGCAACAGAAGAATAAGAGTCCAAGAGTCCAAGAGTGCATCCAGCAGACAAAAGAATAAAACATCTGAAGACGAACCTCGTAGTTTTCCACCTCTCCATCGTCTACATCCAGCTCTAGGCTGATCGCTGGACCTGTGGGCTGGACTGGCAGCATTGAACTACAGAGGAGAGTTAACAGAGAATTTTTTAAGTTTGATTTAAGAAAGAAGCAAATTATGCAGCTGAAAGGTTAAGCCATGTAGCAGTAGTTGTATAGTTAATGGCCTGAAGAAATGTAACATTCGTTAAACCATATTAAAAATACTTAATCTTGCTTACTGTGTTGTTGATATTTCACCGTGATCTGGAACTGCATGACAACTAAATTTTTTTTGAATGATTTCTTTGTTGAAGGATCAGGACCTTTTCCTTTTATATGCAAGTGCTTTATTAAATCACTCAATTTGCTTCATTTTCATCAATCAAATAATGTCTAAAGGCCTCTCAGAAATTACCTTTCTGGGAAAAGTCTTTCAGAAGTCCAACAAAATAAAATGATTTGTCCATATTTTAAAAGATTAAAAAAAAAATCTGTTCTCATGTCCTTCCTTTGTCTTCTCCTGGTAAAAATCATCATCTTCTGGACGTGGATGGGTGATTCACCCAACACCCTGCAACTGACTCAGGTCATGTACTGTATATTTACTGGTAGCTAAAACAAATTAAAAATTCAATCTTTTGTTTTTAACTGTCTTGTCTTCGTTAATGTACTGATGCACTTACAGGAAGTAAGGCAGGAGGCTGGGGTGGTAAGGCGAAGGTGGCAGTGGCTGTTGCGAGCGGTACCGTCGCCCCGGGAGACGCCGCGGAATGAAGTTTGGATAGGACTAAGGCGCGAGTGACAACACATACATGTCAGATTATTCACACGTTTTCCATTTTTAGGTTGAAAAAAAAATATATATATACACATATATATGTTTGTCAACAAATTCTTATTGCTCACAACTCCAAAGAACTCCTGTGGCAGGGGGTCATGGGAGAGGAAGTGAAGTTGTGTGGAGTGTGGGGTGAGGGCTGGGTGGGTGGCGGGGGGATAGTGGAGCCCAGCCCCCAAAGACAGGTGCTCTCCAAGCAGCTCCACATCATTGTCTATCCTCTGCAACGGCTGGGAAAGCAAAGGAGCAATATGCTAAGGTTGTTTCAAGCAACCACAGCAACAGAAGCAATTCAACCACAAGACAACATCACTTTAGGTGCAGATTACATTGATTTAGCAACAATAACAGTAACAATAAATATTACACTCATTCGCATTAGGATTAATAAGACTTTTGTTTTTTTTTTCTGTATTTAAAAAAAAAATGAACATGTCATTGAGATTAAAATAAACAAAATAATGTTATTCTTCCTGGTTCTGCTTTGTATTCTTTGTCATTCTTTTGCAGGTGCTTCAATTATCAGTCAATATTAGTCTATATCAAAGCCACAGAAAAGGCAAATGTGGACAACATGAAACCACAAACTACAATATGTTTGAGTTTGAGGCCTTTAGCGGGATATTGTTGCACCACCATTCAACAAAAATAGCCCTTCAGAGAGCATGCTGGTATTTAATCAGGATCTGTTACAGAATTTGGCACACGTTATTTGAACATTAGGGGTGCGTAATACTGAGTTATCAGCAGATGACCAATTATTTCCATAGCCATTTTAGCTAATAACCACCCAGCTACTTCTTCTTTAAGTGCATTACCAACATGCATCTAGTTTTCATGTGTGGATTTTACTCACTTCATTGTAAGTGATGCTTTATGCACTGGTATATGGCCTATTTTACTCCAAGTCTATGTGTATTTCAAGACAGTACAGTATTCCCAAGTGTCTACAACCACTACAGGAGATGAGAGACTATTGCTTCAACTTCAATGTATAAAATATGCATCACCTACTTTGCTTTAACATAGTAAAACACCTTTGCTGCTGCCTTTTTATACAGCAGGTGGAACATTTAAAGTTTCCCTGAAAGATGCTGAGTGCCACACTAGACCCTCAGGTGAAAACAAGATTTTCATAATACCAAAACAAGGGAAGGAAAAGTTTTTGAAGACATGCATAGAAAGTCTTGTGAATTCAGACTTTAAATATAAACGCCCAGTGTTCACTAAGGATGCATCTGATACCAAATTTGCTAATAGTGAAACAAAGTCACCAAAACACTCCTACTCACCGATCGTGCCTGCTGTGTCGGATAAGGTCCAAACTGTCCAGGCTGGGGCAGGTGAGGTGGGTGATGGGAAAGGTGTGCTGGGGGATGGGGGAGGTGAGGAGGCGGAAGTAGGAAGGCCGGGTCACTGGAAAGCAGTGATGGGAAGGGATAGGGCATCGGTAAGTGCTGCACCGAACAGGTCTGAAGGACCTGGCAGAGCAGGGAAGAAAAGAAAAAGCGAGATTTCATTTAGGAAGTAAGACATGTCGCAAACAGTGTTTTGAAAACATCAGAAAGCTCAGATAAAATGTGTAATGACACTACGTGGAAACACACAAACACACTCACAGGAGGAGGGACACTGCAGACGGGATAGTGCTGTCCACTGAAAACCACCGAGCATGCTGGGATCTGCTGAGGGGCAGAACGAGGCGGCAGGCCCGGCGGCGCTCCGGGGGGAGACACGGGATACGATACTGGAGCTGAACCCTAAATATGGAGATCAAAGGGGGTCAGTCCTCAACCCTACACATGCAGACTATGATGTAATCAGAACACATCCTCTATGCACCAAATAAAGCATATCATTACCTCATGCATCAACCACAGGTGAGGTTTCCCAAAAATACAAGACTTTTCCGACAAGATTCAAACTTGACAACAAACATTTCGCTTTGGATTTGTGATTTAATGATGCTCATGAAGGATTTAGCCTTGTTCCAGATGTCTGTCTTGTCCCACATTATTTCATTTTTCTGAAAGACTCAATTAACAAAAATAAAATGTCAAATTCAGGTTGATTATAAAGCTGAATAATGAGATGTGGAACAAGTTTTGAAGTTGCAGTAGTATTTTGCAAATAGGAATTCTGATATGTACTTGGTTGAATTGTAATTTAAATGAGTTTTTTTTTTTTTTTAACTGACTGATGTCAAACACCCCAACAACTTGCAGATGAAAACTGGTCCTGTCACAGACGTTAGAGGTTACCTACCAGTGTAAACTACTCCCTTAAAATTCAATTAGTTGTGTCAAGTGTTTCACTCTTTTTCTACAAATGTCCAAACAAAAGCACATGCTGTAATATAGAAAAAAAATATCTGTTAAACACTGGATATGATGCTTTAAACTAAAAAAATAATTCCTGGTTGTGTTTGGCTTTCTGAAAAGATCAATGATCTACATCACAATTTCTCAACGGTATAGTTTCCCATGTGCAGATAAACTTTCCTCTAGCCCAGCCAATTTATAAACTTATTTCACTGAATCATCCCCCACTGGAAAAAAAAACAACAAAAAAAAAAAACAAGTACACAAGCCATACGTGTCAATAAACAGACACAGATGAACCAACGGAATCTTTCACCTACACAGTGATGATGAATTTGCTTTGATAAACTACAGGAAATATAACAGTCAACATCTTTGTCTGCAAATAGGTTAACATACTCATGAGTGGGTTTAATTTTCACATTGCGCAAATGTCTTACGTGTTGGTTTTTGAGAGTGTGTCTCATTCTTCATTCCTCATTCACGATAAAGAGACAAGGACGCACAAGAAGGCGACAACCTTTGAGAATCACATTATCAGTCATAAACAGCAAGTCATGTTTTCTCATTTCAGAGGCCTTACTGGAATAAATTTAGTCCTTACCCAACTATGTACAGCTTTTTTTTTTTTGCCCAGTACACCCCACTAACCTGGTCATGGAGGTCCAGCACCACACTGCTCTGTTGCTGGGATGGGTGAGGGTGTGGGTGCTGTGGGTGAGCAGCAGGATGCAGCAGCCTGGGAGACAGGTTCGGTGACTGGTGGAGGGGCCTCGGGGAAGGGTTTGGGGGATGGTAACTTTGGCGCTCTTCGGGCCCGGGCCCTGGCCCAGGTCCTCTGGGCGGTTGCTGGCTGTAGGGTGGGTAGCCCTGAGGGGGAGCAGGGTGACGATAGTTTTCATCCTGGTGGCCTGATGACGGGCCGTGGTGGGAGTGGAGGTGGTGGTGGTGATGGTGGTGGGCGTTGGGGTGGTGATGGTGATGGTTGTTGTTGTTTCCGTTGTAGTGGTGGTGGTTGTTGTGGGCGTGGTGGTGGCGGGTCAGGCGGTCTCTCCGGCCACGCTGGCGTCTCATTGGCGGGCTGAGGTGGAAGAAAGAGGGGAAAACTAAAGAAGAGGCAGAAGAAGCCTTGTTGTCAATTGCATCACCTTAAATATTAGAGCAGCCACCTAGTGCAAAATGCTAAGTCTGAATATGAATTACTGACAAAAAGTAGGACAGAAGAAGAAGACTGCATTTTAATCACAAACCTTTTGTCTTCAGTATATTTTCTGTGTGCTCAATAAAGAGAAGATCCTGTGATGTCTAAGTATGTAGTGACATGGATGTTTTCACTGTAAACACGTTTATTTGACAAACAGTTGAGGACTGATGTTATTGAGATTTCTGACATTAAAATAAATTCAGTAAAGACAACCTAAGCATACACCTTAACCAGTGAAATTCCCAAATCTTTGCAGGCTGAGTTATACATAATCGCTGCCTGAATCCGACTACTGCAGAGTATGTTCATGTAAATTTTGAAATATTCATGCATTTTATTTTTAATATGGCTCACCTGGTTCAGTGCTTTATATTAAAATGTATTCAGTGCATGGCTGCACATAACAGATATATTCAGTATCAGTTCTTTTCTCAATTAATCATTTGTACTATGAAATAACAGAAAATAGCAAAATATTTTCTAAAGCCCAGGGTGACTGTAACCTCTGGTCTAAAACCCAAAGATATTCGCAATGATTTACAATAAATTAAAACAAGAAATGAAGCAAATCCTCATATTTGAGAGCCTGAAATCAGATAGTATTTGATATTTTAACGAAAATTACCATAAAAATTTTATCAGTCTATCATGTAAATAGATAGAGTATAATCATTTTTGGTGACAGTTTCTCAAAAAAATCGGTTAGTTTCATTTCTATTTGAACACATATACATTTTTAGACAGACATAAAAAGCCATTTCAAGGTATAAATCTGAGGTCTTGTAATATGTGATGAAATTTGTTAAACTGTGAAATTATTTTTGACATTTTAAAGGCATAACATTTACCAGATTAATAATGATGACCATGGTTGTGTGTATTTTTGTCACACAAGTACACACGCTCACCTGCGACGGT
Organism: Toxotes lorentzi; assembly: GCA_037833715.1. Classification (NCBI taxonomy): domain Eukaryota; kingdom Metazoa; phylum Chordata; class Actinopteri; family Toxotidae; genus Toxotes; species Toxotes lorentzi. The sequence goes on along the minus strand of JBBMJY010000002.1, from coordinate 12,897,463 downwards.
TGCGAACGGGTGTGTGGCATCTCTCTGGCATGTAATGGGGGTGCGGTCTGCGACTTGGAGGCAGCTCCCAGGGGCGAATGGGAGAGGAAGGAGTAGAGGGGGGGGCCGAGCTAAGATCCAACATGGACTGCTGGGAAAGACGTTGCCTTTTGGGGCTTGGGCTGTCCTCCATCTGCACACAGAGGTGAAGGAGGAGGGAGAACCAGGGGAAAGGGTTGGTTGGGGAAAAAAGGAAAAAAGACAAACAAAAAGGGGAGAATGAATAAGAAGGCGAAAACAATGACATACAAATCCTATAGAAACTAGGAGCAAAGCAGAGGCAACAGGCAGTGGTCGTGTTTCATACTCACTTTGTCTCGATCCTCGCTGCACACATTATCTGGATGAAAATGTAGCACTCCTCCTGCAGGCCACAGAGGAAATAAAAACACAATCAGATAAGAAGGCAGAGAAAAACATCAACATCACAAGACACATGGACATATGGACATATGCTTGCTAAGCCAACAGAAATACAACAACCATGCAGCCAGTTGCCTGTCACCCCCCCCCCCCCACCATTCTTAGACCACACGGGATCCCAAAAAGTTGTTGTCTTGAGGCAGCCAGGCTGATTTGCTTGAAGAGTTATACAGACTTAACACCACAATATCCAACTATGACAACAAAAAATGGTAACACAAACTGTTACGGTCCCCTGTAGTAACTGAGGGTCTGTCTTCCAAACAGGCTTTTAGATGTCCTGGTTCAAACGGGCAGACAAGAGAGGAAACTATCTCTGGAAGATGTCACACTGCACTCATCCTCTCTGGCTTTCACAGACAAATCACTCCCTCTGATCTACCATGAAAAGCCTGCCACGCAGACTCACACACACAGACACAGACATCAACAACCAAACATGTACAACACTTTGGAGCATCTTGTTGGTTTTGCAAGCTAAAGCAAACGTTACATTGTCTGAATCCAGATAATAACTTTCGTCTCTAGACATCAGCTCTATCACCATTACTTTTCTCCAATTTACTGTAGCGCACTATCTAGAGGTGAAAAAATTGATCACTTGATTAGTCCACTGAAAGCAAGTCAATTGACAACAATGTTGGTAATCATTGGAAGATGTTTAAGTCCTTTACCAGCTACCAGGTTTCAGCTTCTCAGATCTGATGTTTTGCTGATTTTCTCTGTTTTCTGTCATTGTAAATTAAATATTTTTATTTTTGGACAGTTAGTCCAAAACAAGAAACTTTTCCTCACTATTTTCTGACATTTTATAAACTTGATTCATGAAAAAAAAAAAAAAAACAAGCAATAAAAATCTCACGCCAAAGATGAATAAACCATGACAAAAAAAAGACTATTTAATGGTATGACTGAGATTAGTATGTCCAAAAAATTTAACGCTAAAAAAAAAAGAGGAAAAAAAAATCACATTATTGAATAAAGCGCTAATGCCATGAACATAATCTCAGAAAAACACAATGCTCTCCCAGCTGTTTATCTGACAGTCCACATGTGCAATCTGGATGCAGCATGCACACACAGACATTTCAGCAGCTTAAGAAGGATGTCCTTGAACTCAGCTGACAAGAGTTTCCTCTAAGCAGTCCCCCAAAAACCTTTAATCACCAAAAAGAGGAGGAAAAAAACCTCTCCTCCCCTCATCTCTTTCTGTTTCTCTCTCCATGCCTCCGTCATCCAAACAGCCCCATCAGCCTCCTCAGAAAAAAACAGATCTAAAAGCACCCCCCCCACCTCTTTCTTGTCTTTGCGACACCACTCCAGAGCCATGTGAAGTCTGCCGATAGCGACAGCTCAAAGACGCCCTGCTAGTGGCTGCGGAGAACAGAGTGATGGTTGGTTGACTGACTAGCCGACAGGAGGGCAAACACACTGGCTTACATCTTTAGGCCTCATAGGGTCCTGGGACTCAGCCGCCCATGTGTTTTGTGCAGAACTAGGTCTTAATGCTGATTCACCCCAGAGGCCATAGGAGAGGGAATGGTGAGCCAGACTGGACGGGTTCGGCTGGCAAGCACACACGACCTTGTTTCCTCCGAGCATGGCTGCTGGGGTAGAGTGACACCATTTCTTTCAGGACTGACAATCCAGCCAGGCAGGGTAGAAAACTCTGAGCATCAGCTGTTACCAAGTAGCAATTTTCTCCTGTTCTTTAACTGAGATACAGAGACTTGAACCATTATTTAGAGGAGACAAAAATAAAGAAACAATCTATTTTACCCACATAATCTGTAGCGATCTCATGTCAGTATTAATGAAGATCTATAAAAATGGTTGCTATTGAGTTACAATGCTGGCAGGTTGTGGGATGCAACACTCACTGCTTGAAACTGGGGGAGTGAAAGAGGAGGAGAAAAAAAAAAAAAGAGGTAAGACAGAGACACACATTTTTAACACCCCCAAATCCAACCCTGACACTTTCTGCATAAAGTGATACCAAGGGGCGTTATACTGTGACATGTACAAAAACAAACAAGCACAGAAAAACTGGAACTCTGTAATGCACAGGCAGAACACGCTTTATATACACACATGCACAGATACCCCAGCCATCGAAAAAGAGGCATGTGCAGCAGCTAAGTGGAAGAAGGCAGCACACAGAGAAGGGAGATTCACTGTTTAAAGGGGAAATGTGTAAGAATTGGCCAACCATCAAATTCAAACTCCCAGCATATTAACACAAAGTTATTCACCCTTATCGTAAAAAACAAAGACATGTCCTCTTTTCGGGACAGGACAAATCCCAGGGGACAGGTGGACCATCAAAAAAAAATCTATAAAGTTTTTTTTTTTACCAGCGCCCTCTGTGTACCTGTCATTTGGGGTGCAAATGAGAGTGTGCTGGGACTGGGCTTATTGTCCCCTCACAACTAAGTTTTAACCCTCAGCCCATCCTCCCATGTTGGACTGAGGGTGGACTGGATGCTACAGTGGCTCACTATCACCTCTTGAGGTACAAAGTGACATTGCAAGACGGGCCTGGGCTAGCTGGTTAGCAGTCAGTAGATATCTCTGCAATGAAATACATAGATGTCTTTGACATGACATGAAAACTGCTGTCTTCACATTCTGTTGATAATTTCAGTTCACTTTTTAGAGTTTTAAACAAAACTACTTACATATTGCCCCTTTTAAGTAATTCACACAAACCCCTCTGTAGTCTTTCAATTTATGAAGCATGTGTTTCTGTGAGTGTTCCCTTGCTGTGGGTTATTTTGGGTGTTTGGCAACCGCACTGCTATTGCGACAGAGGCCCATTAAAAGCCTGCTTTCATTCATTCACTGCACTTTTTTGCCTTTGAGGGAATCCAATCTGGTATTACAGAAGGTTTCTCCTGTCACTTTCTAATTGTCAGCAACACAAACCTGCTGAAGACTAACCAGACTGGTGTCAATGTTGAAAACACTGAAAAGAGGCTGGGGTGCAGTCTCACTTTGAGTGTTTCTTCCTCTTACTCCTTAAAGGTTTCAGGGAGTTTTTCATAGTCTTCTTAGTCAATTTGGGTTGACTAAGGAATCCTTGATGTTGTGGGCATGAAAGTCCAGTTGATATGCTGTTTGAATGATACTGGGCAAAACAAACAAACCTGACTTCACAGAGTTAAGAAACCATCAACTCTGCTGTTTTTTCCTGGGTTTCTTTGTGTTTAGACAGTGCTTTAAAAGTGCAATGTCAATCTTTACTCTGCCCTGAACCACTGATGAGAGACCTGTTTGACTAGTCTGGGACAATGTAGAGCTTTGCACAGGCTAAAATGTAAGTTGAATAGCATTAAGGCTTATGGTGAATTACAAGGAAGACTGTACTATGCCAGCCTGTACAAAGGCAGCGAGCAATTTGAAACAAAAAGATAAAATCGCCATCTAGAAAGAGCTTTCATTTCAAACAATTTCAAAGCTTGTGTCAAGGCTCCAAACTGCTCTTTTCATCACATTTCTCTCATACATAGATCTTGTAAAGACTGAAAAAGAGTATGTAGCATGTCTGGAACACTAAACAAATGCATCTGTCCCTGATCTCCACAAGAGTAACATAATATGACCTGCAGGCCTTCAACACCACCATCCCTGGACTATCCAAAGGAAAATTCTGCAGTGCTAAATTCCAGCTGAGCGCCAGGATAATTTTCAGTAGTATAAAGCCAGGCAGTGACATACAAGACAGGACAGGAAGTTCGGGAACCTGGTGTGCCCTATTTACCTAAGTAAAGGCTACTGGAACCTCTAAAGCAGAGCCTCTACTACACCACCTGACGTGACATATAGCTGGCCTTTCAAGCAACAGCTGGCAGTGAAAGCACCAAGCCTTTTAGTTAAATGCCTCAAAGCCAGTTAAGCTGCTAGTGGTCTGCCTGCATCCCTCAGGGGGTGTATCCTGTGTGAGTGTGTGTAATGATGCATCTAGCCGGGCTGCAGGCCCTGTTCACTGAAGCCTGCTTACCGGCCCCGGGGTGTCTGTGCGCTCCGTGCGAAGAGTGGCGCTGTGCCCCTGCTGACAGGTAGCTCCCCTGGGTGTGCTGCTGCTGGCTCTCCGGGTAGCTTCGACCACCGTGGTGCGGCGCCCAGCCAGGGTTGCTCTGCTGCGGGTAGCTCACCCCTACTCCGCTGGCGTTCATCAAGCTCCCGTTACCGACCGAGTTGCCACTGCCGTTGCTTCCAACGCTGCCGTTCATGCCGAAATGATAGAAGCCAGACCGAGACCGCGACCGAGTCCTCGGGGGGTCCATGGCTGAGGAGGAGGAGGAGGAGGAGGGCGGTGGTGGATGGACGTGATGAAGGCAGGCTGGAGAGATGGACGTCCAGAAACGGGCAGGAGCCTTCCTCTTCAGACCGCGTCTCTCTATCCACCTAGTTACCTCTGATGACGACCGGTTACTGCCTGTGCCTTCTGACACATTTAAAGCCGTGGTTTTAATATAATTAGGTGAGATACCTGGAAGCAGCGGGCTCAGGGAAGCACGGTCCTCATATGTCGCACAAGCAACATCTGCATCGACTCCATCCACTCTCCCCTTGCTATCTGTGCGGGTCAACTTAACGGAAACCGCTTATTTATTTTACGACTTTTGAACGTACACCAGTACTAAAAAAAATATTGTCGTTAAATCAGCATGCGGTAGAACAATACAATTATCAAAATACAGTTTAGTTGACAGTGGTTTTAGTCGTTGCCAGAACAACAGCTGAGCAAGTCTCAGGTTCTCTATTGTCTTTTCACAGAGGACCACTGTCAGGCTTTCCCACATCAAAATAAAGTATTTTTATAGGCACTGGTCGCAAGCAGTTGGATCCTAAACGAGTGAGTCCATTGCCGACGAATACATTAACAAGCAACTGAAGCTGAAGTTAATATCTCTGAAACCAAAAGCTAGCCAAGTTTAATTCTTAAGTCCTTCAACACAAGCAAGATGGCTAGCTGTCGAGCGTTAGCAAACTAAAGGAAACCAGCCGCCCTGATAACTGGCTGTGGAACAAAGTTATTAGCATAGGTTCGTGAATAAATTACAACTAAACTGCGACGGGTAGCCCTGTGTAAGTAGTAAAGTTACACCCCTTTGCGTTGCCAAACTATACCTACTCGTTCATTAGCATAATTTCGATTTTCCAGCTAGCCCGAGGCTAAAAGGAAGCGGGGTCTAGAGGGGAAAACAAGTCCAACAGTGCCGACATTACAAGCTAGCTAACGCCGCACTATATCAATGTTAGGCTTAAACAGTGCTACACACGGATAACCTAAGACCGCATGAGAAGGCCGATAGCTACCTGATCCGTAAAGTAAAGTGGACAATATTTATCCAATTTAAATCCCCTTTCGCATTCGCTGTTTTCTCTGGTCAGCGGGGAGTGTAGTGGAGATCAATCAATGGGAGTTTCACATCTCTACCGAGTCGCCACCAATCGATCACAGAGAAACATGTCGCTCGGCAATGGATAAATCCGCCTCATACTCGTAGGTAAATCACACAAACCCAAAAAGCGACGACACGTTTAAGTTGCTACAACACCTGTCAAAGCGACATTTGTTTAATTAGCAGCAGTCGACTAGCAGGTCGATTTTGAGTAGCGGCTTGTTATCGGAGTCGACTGCTTTGGTCTGGCAAACCCCCGGCAGCTGCTCAGCTCATTAATAATTCAGCAGCTTCATAGCAGATACTACAAGACAGCGCTTTGAAAAACAGTGACTTCATACATACACTCGCGTTTGAAGCCTTCTCCGATGTACTACATAGACCAAAAGCCCTTTTCTATTGTGTTTTAACGTAGCAGATGCCTCACAATAATCCTGTCTTTGAAAAGAAATTATACACGATGTTATGTAGAAATGCACGTTTATTGTCGTTGTCTTTACGATATAAATATAATGCTGTACAAAGGCCAATCAAAAGTCTGTGCTTTTCACCTGACTTCAAGTATTTTACCGACAAAAATATGTTACTGTAAAACTAGCACTGTTTAACAAACCACTCAAAACGCGATATAAATGAGCCAAAAAGGTAGGAACAGTGAGTAAATAACATATTCCAAAATACTGTATATGTTGTGATCTTACAAAATTTGGCCCAGCCAGTATAACAGTAGTAGATGTACTTACAGGACAAGGGTAAAGTACAAAGTTACATTCATACCAGTTACACTGAAGATGACAGTAGTTCAACTGTGTATGCTATTCTACAGTTTTTGTATTAAGAAAAACAAATAAATCAGTAAAAAGAACATGAGATACAAAATCTCCTCTTTTGTTTTCCAGTTAGACTTGTTTTAATTTAAGAATACAGAATAAAAACAACAATCACATTTTATCTTCTTCTGTGGCGTACTCTTTGCTTTGGGGAAAGAAGATTTTCACTTCCAATCTCTATGTCAGCATGAGGATATAAATCCCCACGTTTTATCCCTCCTCTCTTCTTCCACCTCTCCGCTCTTTCTGCTGCCTGCCTCAACCCTCCTCTTCTTCTGTGGAAGCGGTGTGGACTGCCGGTGAGTGTGGAGGGGAGACTTGAAGGGCTCTGCATGGCATGCTTCGTCATCAGAGTTACCACGGGACATCCCCAGCAGTCCTCCCTCTCGTCTGGCTTGAGCCTCTCTCCTTAATCTCTTCACCTCCTGTCTTTCTCTACGCCTCTCTGGCCACGTCTTCCTCCTGCCAGCTCGGCTACAAGCCTGCTTTGTCCTGTTCCTCACCTGGACTGGCTGATTCTCCTCGCCACTCTGCTGCTGGTCTGAAGAACACATGGATCTAGCACTCCCAAGCCCTGAAAACACAGACAGCAATAATAAAAGAAGATCTCCTTGATAATCAGTGTGAGCCTGTATACAGACTGTAGTTTACAACTGCACAAATGAATATTTTTAGATTAACAATGGGTCAAATGTTATGTGAAAAGGGCTGGTCACTGAGAAATTTTCAGTGAATTATCAACGAGATCTGCAACTGCCTTCAGCTCTACAGTGTTTTAGCCTTTTGTTTTCACGGTCCTCAGTTTCACTGTTCTGATTGTTCTGACATTTACCTCTTGGGAGCTGTTGGAGACCAAAATAGAGCTAAAAAGAGACTGAATATTGGATTTACACTTTGCTCTATGCTTACATCAGCTGGATGTTAGTAGGCAGCTATTTGGTAGCACAGTCTACATAACCATAGACTTATAAGGTGATAACATGTCAGTGTTGTGTTTACAACTTGATCTCCTGACCCCAAGTGGCAAATAATAATAATAACAATATTACTGCTTTGAATAGTAACTTAACACCCCCTGAAAATCTTGTTTTTGTTGGCCTTCAGTGGTTTAACCTCTCACCTTGCTGTAGTGACGTCCATGATGCTGAGACATCACTATTGGGTGTGTTTACAGGTTCAACAAAGCAGAGATGAAGCAGGTTTGAAACTAAAAACCACAGAGGGCCGTAAAACACTGTGCTTTAAGTCACTTTATCTGCTAGAAAAAAATAGCTTGTTTATTGTCATAAAGGAGTTAATTTCCAACCCATGTAAAATGCTAAAAGTGTGTAAGCTAATAGATGTTGCAAAGCTCCATCTAGACAATTTCATATGGTAAAGCCTAATTTTCTTTATTATTTAGACACATTATTTCACCTTTTCAAAAACATGAATAAGGATCACAGATAAAACACACTATTTCATGCAAACGTTTAATCGTATATACAATCAGTTCTGTCACCTATGGCTTCGTTCTGCATCCTGGTACAACGCTGGAGCATGTCGTCCATGGTGTCGTAGTGGCAAACATAAGGCAATGAGGGAAAAGTCCCACTGACCATCCTCCTTTTAGTGCACTCCTGACAGAGACACAGAGACACAGTGGTAGAGAATAAAAGAAAAGGTGAAAGATGGATGCAGGAGGGTGACTGAGGAAGAAAGAAGAGAGAGTAAATGTAATTATAAGTGAGGAAGTGATAGGATCAAAGAAAACCAGATATAGTGAAGTCTGAGAGTTGGAGAGTATGCTGGACAGAGGTATAAAGAGGGGTAGAGAAAGGCAGACAAAGACATGACACAGTGTACGGAAAAAGAAAAGAGAGGGATAATAGAAGCCACGAAGGAGAGGAGAGACAGTAAAAATAAGGGAAGGATTCCTTTCATTCACCACTTACATGGCCATAATGTCCCCTCCTAGAGCAATTGTAACAGTGAGCGTGGTGTCTCTTGTGTTTGAGGGTGTGTACTGTTTGTGGCCTGAGTGGAGCCTCTAACCGGATCTGGAAAAAAGGTCAAACAAAAGGACACTTTCAAACATAGAAAAAGGACTTTAGTTATCCTCTACCAGCCTGTTTGGATTTTGAGCACAAACACTAAAAACCCAAATTAGAAGTGAGACCCTTTAATGTTTAAAGGCTTCCTTATTAAAGAGGGTGAGATGAGAAAGTGCAGTAAAGTCAAAACTTCAACTCACCGTCAAGTGGAATTGTCTCCATGTATCAGGGCAGGCCTGAGGAAAACCCAGGAAAAAGAGGAGAAAATTACTCTTTCGGGAAAGAATACCAAAAAAAGTGTGTAGAAGTGTGTAACTGCACTTTAGATGAGGAACTGTTTGCACAGATCAAACAGCACTTCATAAATGGGGCCCCAAACACTCCTGAGACTAAAAACAAAAATATGTCACGCGACTGACAAAGTTTCCTTCAACACAGCAACACAAACACTCAAAGGGGTCAGACCAGGGGGCTAATGCACAAACTCACATCACTGAGGTGTCCTGTCATCCCACAGCGCTGGCAGTGTTGGTTCCTTATTGGGGGCCTTTCACAGGGCCTCAGGCCATGTGAAGGCAGCCCACAGCTGGGGCAAAAGCGGCTCGGACAGTCCTTCTGGGTGTGGCCCTGTATCCCACACAGGACACAGGTGGGACATTTCTGAAGAGAGAAAAAAAGATTTTGTTTTTTTCCACAGGGGTTTGAAAAATTCTGATCTTCAATCATCCATCATTCTCAACAGGTGAGAGTGGGATTACAACAATGCTGATGTGTCTACACATCTTATGGCAGCGTGTCAAGAAAGACTGAGTGAGGTAGTAAATTACAGCAGAAATATGCTAACACACTCTTTTTATCAGATTTATAAAGCTGTGTGTACACGTGGTTCTGTTTTATAAATCTCAATCATTGTGGAGGTGGGCCCACATGTGCAAGTCTCATTTCCACTACCACAGTTCAGCACAAATGAATGCAGAAACGCCCTTACACATCTGTTTGCATATTGATGCTTCAACAGCAAAAAACAAAGAGCAGTTTTACTGATTGTGTCGCCACCAACACTGAACAGCTGTTACTGCACAACATTGCACACAACCATTACACACAGCTCTTATATAAAAACAGACTTTACAAAGAAGCCTACTTCACACTTGGGGATAAAATTAAAAAGTCACTGACGGGGAAATAACGGCTCAAACGTAAATAAAAATAATTATTGAACTTATAAAGAGACAGATCAGAGAATGACCAGGAACAAAATAGCGGCTGGTCAGAGACTGATCAGTACCGCACTAAATAATATGAGAAGACAAAGAAATGACAGTAAATATTCAAAAATCTGATTATGTAAACTATATAATTTGAAAACTAGATTCTTTCCTTCTTTTGTCACAGTTTTCTAAATCCTTATTGAGAATTTTATAACTCACTGCTGAAGTTTACAGTTTAAAAAGTCTTTATAATAAATGTCCTGTAACTGTAAATTGTTGTCTTTGTTCCAATATTGTACTAAAAGCCATTTGAATGTATTTTTCTAAATGTATGTTTTGTATATATGTATTTGAAATGTGATAATACAAATTAAGAGCTGGAAAAAATACTGACTGCTCCTGTTGTATTCCTCAGAATGGACAGACACCAAATGTTACCTTGTCTTTCCCCGATACAGCCCAAGTATTTTTAACTGGCTTCATATTTGGATCTGTGAAGAACAGATTGAGAAAATTAAGTTATTCAAACATAAATGTATTCAACAATGAAAGACATAACTGAGCAGCTCTCATGCAGCATACTTTTTGACCTGCAACACACACTTGAAAAACATCCCTTACAAAAAAAGAACAGATCAGGAGTTTTACCAAACCTAATAAATGTAGTTTTTCGCAGGTATTCTGTCTTGTAAAAGCTATAACTCCCAGGACTCAGAAACAGGATGAAAAACACTTGACCTTCCTAAAATAACTATCACTTACGTGTGAGAAACCCTAAAACCTCTCTGCTCCAGCAGAGCTGCTGGCTGGCAAGACAAGATGAAGTAGCTGTGCAGGGCAGCTCCCTGGTGTGAATATGAGTATCTTCATTAATGTGAAGCAGAGCATTTCTGAAAAACACAGTGCATGCTGCGCAAACTGTCTCTGTACAAGTTTAAAAATAAATTGCACTCCCACAGATTTTCATAACTCTCCGTAATTCAACACAAAGAGTAACTGTCTGAGCTGATAACTCTGCTGCATTACCTATGAAATATTACTGCTCATTGAGTTATCCATTATGCTCAAAAGGAGGTTTTTTTTCTCAGTAGAGAAGCAGATCATTCTAACAGTTGTCCAGAGAATTTAAAAATTTTACTTCATCTGAAAGTCCTTAAATAGCAACCGTAGCATGGCCTGTTTTGTTTATGAGGATATTCAGCATCACCTTGTATCACTGTTAAGTGTGTGTTCTTAGCTTTACTGCAGCAATAACATAATTTCAGAGAACAAGGGTGCAATTCAAACCATTATTTCTCCACAATTAAATCACAAATATTAAAATCCTTCCTCTAATTAAAACCAACTGACTTTAACTAAAGAAAAGATTCATCCACCACCCCTTCCACATTGTTAAATAAAAGTAAGTGGTGATATACCTTGAATTTCTTGACCCTGTTTTGTTGATTTTTGTATTGAACCTTGCCATGGGCTATCAATTGTCAGTTTTGGTTATTCATGAACTTACACTAACCTGAGGGCAGAATATGGCGTGTGCTTGTACAATCACATGCTGACAAGCAAAGGAGCATTCACAGTGGTGGCAGTGAGTTGTTTAATCACATTTGAATGTAAAATATATGAACCTATACTCATGGGTCAGCAGTGAAATTCTCATACAACACACATATTCCCCCCAGTCAAATTAAGAAGTTAAGCCACACAGTTGTAGGCTATAGACCGTAACTCTAACTTACACTGCCTGAGCCTGAATACAGGTTACAGAGAGGTCTTCAAGTCTAATTCTTCTAATTCTTGTATAACTATTTTTTTAATTACTGGATGGCAAAAGATGATCCTTCAGCACATACAGCTGGATACCATTGGACACACCTCTTTGGATTTCACTCAGTTTAACTTGTTTATCCTTCGGGTAAACGTTTCAGCAACCCACAATGCAGATTTAATCGCTACAAAAACAATTTTCTTGCGCTAACAGTGCAAGCATTCAGACACGATGATAAAGAGACAGCAAAACAGTGTTAACCTTCATCTCCAGAGTCATCCTCGGAGCTGCCCCAGTAGTCCAGGTTGAGCTGGATGCTTGAGTCTCCAGCTTGCTCCTCTCCTCCCAGGATCATCCACTCCTCGATGGGCTGCTCACTGTCCTCCTCCTCTTGTGGAGGAGAGTTTTCCCTGCTGAGCCGTGCAGCTTGTTTACGGCTGCTCCGTTTCTGGTCACTTATCATGATCACTCCTTCACCACCTGAACTACAAGGGTCCTCAATAAAGGCAGCCTCCTCACTGTCGCCGTCCTCCCCGTTTTCTTTGGTGTAGTCCATAGTACAACCTTACACAAACTGCGGCTGAACAGCGCCACACAACGACGACTTGATGCGCTGCTATCAAACAGCGGTGGCTGTCGGCCCAGTTACTACAAATAAAAAAGAAGTAAAAGAACTAAAGCCTGTTTTTTTTGTTTGTTTTTTTAATTCTTCATTATGGATGTAAACATGCAACATTTCCTCAAGCGAAAGGTAAAGTTAGGCTAACCAGCTCTATGCTAACATTAATTAGCTCCGTAGTCGCCGAGGGGTATTAATTTAGCTCCATTAGAAAACACAGCCATGTCAAATTAAGCCTATAATTACATTTTTCGGAAGCGTACCGTTTTTAGTTCACTATGTCTCGGTTGCGACTTCACATAAAATCTCAATACTATTTTTTTCCTCCATAAAACTGAAGGGATTGTTGCTAAGATGATTGTTTACATACGAAGTACTTCAGCCGGCGTTTCCGGAAAACGTTGGACAACAAAAACTAAACCCAGCGTTAAAAAAGGGCGAAAAAATATACACGGAGTTTGGCCGCTAGTATTGTTCCCGGAGTGGAAACAGCTCATTTCTACCATCATTTGTTATTTAGTAGTCATGAAGTAATAAGTAAGTAAGTAAGATTAAGTAAGATTATAACTGGTTGGGGTTTATATGCTGTAGCCTAGTTAATTACTTTATTAATAAATCACATATTAATGATTTATAAATAAGTTATAAGTCATTAATAGAAAATGTCCTGCAGCCCTTTGCTCCCTTTGGTCAAACAGACCAAGAGAGGTCTCCCTAATGAAATAAAGAGCCAGAAAGACAAGCAAAGTGTAATGCTGCAGGAGAATTTTCCACAGACTGGCTCCACAAAAGTTCTTAATTAAGCATTATAAAATCAATTTATTACAGATTATTATTAATTCTGACATTTAAATTTGTAAGACTGAACTGAATTATACTTCATGCTTTTTTGTTTTACAAAGTCTCAAAGGCTTAAAATTGATGGGGTTTTTGTTTGTTTGTTTGTTTGTTTGTTTGTTTGTTTGTTTTATGTGAAATGGATTACAAACAGAGCTGTAGCTACTGTCCTCAGTATTTGTCTGAGAATGTCAAGAGTTGTAACCTGGGGGAATTAGCCTACATTCTACAATTTAGAGTATCTTTTAGATGTACTTACTAACTTACTTTTAAATTTGAATATAGGCAAACAAATATTAAATTGATTTAGTGGTCTGTGATCTCCGTCATGATTTGATTCCAGGAAGGCGAATACTTTGAAACAGCAGTTAATACTGGACTTCCATGTTTCCAATTCTTACCCAAGTTTTGGAACATTTCACCAGGTCTGTGTGTACTGATAACTGTTTGGACCATCATGTGGACTCAGGCGCCTTTAGCGCTAAAAGAAAAGGGAAAACTGTTCGCGTGCACTAGTACGTGAGTGTCCAATCAAATAAGGCTCGTGCGGTTGTCCACAGCTCATGTGCTTTGAGGAGCAGAGAGGTAGTCCGCCCTGTTACTCAGCACCGCGGACCTACGGGAGCAGTGGTCTCGGAAGAACTTATTTTATTCGGTTTTATGTTTGACCGAAAATGTTTCATCCTCGAAAGCAGCTACACTTTGTAACCAACAGCGTCTAAAGTTCAGGAGGACTGAGAGTGTCAGACATCAGTGCGTGATGGAAGTACGCTTTGGACAGGTGCCGCTCACCGTTACGCACAGTAAGTAACGTTGTTTCCTATTAGATTAAATCAGGGCACTTAACCTTATTTTAACTCCGAATTACGCTTGAATGCTGCTACAGCTGTAACCAGCCCGGTGTTTCTTTGATCCGCTCCGGTGCCCAGGACACGGCGGGGTGAACCAGCTCGGCGGAGTCTTCATTAACGGGCGCCCGTTACCGCATGTGGTCAGACAGCGCATTGTGGAGCTCGCGCAGCTGGGCGTGCGTCCCTGTGAGATCTCCCGCCGCCTGCGGGTCAGTCACGGCTGTGTCAGCAAAATACTGGCCAGGTAAATTCTTGTAGTCCAATTATTCATTTAGTAATTCAGTGATGGAACAGGTTTCTGGGCGACTACACATTTTAACACAATGCTGTCTGTGATAATCCATATTTCTACTGCATTTTTCAAAACAAAGTTCCAAGTGTCACAGTGTTCAGACATGAAAACCACCCACATCTTAAAAATGTTTTTAGGTCATTTGTATTAACAAACTGCCTACTTTCATGGAAATGCCTATCTGCTGCCAGTCTCCTGTTCTACCACATCCCATAGGTGTTCTACTGGATTCAGATCTGGTGGCTGAGGAGCCCAGTGCAATACAGTGAACTCACTGTCATGTTCATCAAACCAGTTTGAAATGATGTTTGCTTTGTGACATGGTGCATTGTCATGCCGGAAGGATCCATTAGAAGATGGCAAATTGTGGCCATGAAAGGATGAGCATGGTCACAAACATGAACAGTACTCAGACAGGCTGTGGCATTCAAACCATGATTGGCTGGTAGTGGGAACCTAAAGTGAGCCAAGAAATCATTCCCCACACCATTACACCATTACACCACCACCACCACGCTGAACTGTTGACATAAGGCATAAGGCATAAGGCAGTTTGGGTCCATGGATTCATGCTGTTGATTCCAAATTCTGACCCCATCTTCTGTGTAGGGTCTCAGCAGGAATCCAGATTCATCAGACCAGGTTATGTTTTTCCAGTCTTCAGCTGTCAAGTTTTGGTGAGCCTGTGGGAGCCCACTGCAGCTTCTAATTTCTGTTCCTGGCTGACAGGAGTAGAACCCGATGTGGTGTTCTGTTATTGTAGACTATCCCCTTCAAGGTTCAACATGTTGTGCATTCTGAGGTGCTTTTCTGCTCACCACACAGAGTAGTTATCTGAGTTATCATAGCCTTTCTGTCAATTCCAACCAGTCTCCAACCAGTTCACCTCTTAACTCCTTCATCAAAAAGGCATTTCCGTGCACAGAACTGAGGCTGTGCTCGGAAATGTTTTTTTGATGATGGGCTGTGCATTGGATGATTTTTGTTTTTTTGCACCATTCAGAGTAAAAACTCTAGAGACTGTTGTGCATGAAAATCCTAGGAGATTCAGAAATACTCAAACCAGCCCGTCTCGCACCAGCAGTCCTGCCACACTCAAAATCATCTGCACGATTGAATGCGGTACACCGCCACGACATGATTGGCTGATTGGATAATTACATGAACAAGCAGGTGTACAGGTGTTTCTAATAAAGTGCTAAGTGAGTGTATCTATACATGGCTCCTAATTCAGATTTTATTTCTTATTCATCTCAAGATGATGTGATTTTCTTTGAATCTGCAGTGGAGCTCTGTGCTTTTTCTAACTTCATTCCAACTTATATACTTGCATATTGACAGATATCAGCATTGTTCATGCAGGTACAATGAGACAGGGAGCATCAGACCAGGAGTGATTGGAGGCTCCAAGCCCAAAGTGGCCACTCCTAGAGTTGTGCAAATGATCCTGCATCTGAAACACGCCAACCCCACCATGTTCGCTTGGGAGATCAGAGACAGGCTGATGATGGAGCGAGTGTGTGACCATGACAGCGTGCCCAGCATCAGCTCCATCAACAGGTATGGTGGACCTTATGTTTACTATATGTGTGTGTTTTACAACACGGATCATTAAAATGAGAGTTGAGAGAGTTCCCTCTGTCTTTACAGGATTATCAGAAGCAAAGTCCAGTCTGAGTCATGTGAAGTTGGTAAGCTTTCCTGTCGCTTCTCCTCTGTCGTTATCTATCTGCCTCTCTGTGATGTTTCCTGACAATGACCTCTGCACTTGCAGCCGCATCAGCATCATCTGTTGCCACGGGAACAGTGTATTCCTCTGAGTGTACTTATTCCATCAGTGGGATTCTTGGAATCAGAAAATGCAGCGGCAAATATAAAGAAGGTAACACAACAGTGAACAGTGATTTCTCAAAATTAATATCTTAAGGCAAAAGAAAATCATCTAAAAGACACTGATGCAGAAGGCTTTCTGAAGCAAGTTGTTTCACATTGTAAAAAAAGAAAAGACCCTTCTCCACAGGCAACTTCCTTGGTTTTATTCCACACTGGATTAAACATCTGGTGAAGATGGATGTACTTTCAGAGCAGACAGAGGGATTACAGAGGATTCTCCGTGGTACCAGATCACACAGCAGACTGATGAGTAAAGCCAGCGGTCTTGTGTTAATATTAGTCTGAATGAAACAACCTCCACAGCAGGAGATCTACCTCACTGCCCCATGCTGCTGTGCTCTAAGCCAGCAGGCCCTCTGCTCCCCCCTGCCTCCCCCTCACCTCTGCCTCTCATTACAGGCCTGCTTACACCTCCACTCCTCCATCACTGAAACCATTAGACTCAGAGATCAAATAGATAAATACGCACAGTAACACTTGGGAACACACACATGCATGTGTTTTATCATTCTTCTAATGAGAACAAGTGAAGATCACAGCAGTGGGACTAAGGTAGGAAGGGAAATAAAAGTCAACATGGACTGAAGCTGTTTTGTTTTCCAGGCAGAGACGTCTCCTGCGGCGTGTACCATGATCAGCCATGTTCCTGTAATGACCTGACCCCTGCCTGACCCCTGCCTGACCTCTGTCTCCAGCCTGACCTTTTACCCCAGCCTGCCAGCTAATCATAATCCAGACCTCATAGGTCAGTCTGCATCAAAATATGATCACTTATGTCTGGAATGAGTTCAGCTTTGGTGTTTTTCCCTTGTTCAGGGTCTCCATGTCATTACAGCTCAAGGGGGCTGAAAGAATATCATTCATTTTTGTGCCAAAAACATTATGATTTCACATGACTGGATTCACTGAAAATTTATGTATAACAAAATCAATGACATCAAGATAGAAATCTGTATCAAAATTTGCAACTGTGTTCAAATAAAAACTGAAATGACATGACTGCTTATGTTGTATTTATTGTTGTAGGGCTCAAAACATTATTTCAGAGGCTTAATAGAGCTTCATCAGTCCAACATATTATCCCCCGTCCCTCTCACCCCTGTGGCCATTTTCTCCCCAGTCAGTGGTTGAGGTGGAGCATCATTAGGGGCCCTGTGATGGAGAACAGTGACTTGTTTTTGTCTCCTTAGTGTGTATCTCCCTGGCCTCCCCTCCAGGATGAGGGATTAAAGGAGAAGATGGAGGCTGCCAGAGGGGCCAGCAGGGTCAAAGAACACAGCTGAGAAAGAAATCAGGCCAACAGTGGGCATCAGTCTGCAGGAAGCATGTAGAGAACAGGAGCATAGTGGCAAATGCTTGTTTGTATATGTAAAAAAAAAGCAGCCACCCACAAGCATGAATAATTAGGTTTTCCAAAATCACATATTTGTATACAAAGAACTTTTCACAACTATTTGGGCATTTGTCAAAAGTGACGTTTATTTTATTTTAGTTTATTTATAAAGCCCCAAAATCAGAGGGCTGTACACTTTTTTTCCTTCATATTCTCAAAAGCTGGCAAGGAAAAACCTCAAGAAGAACAACAGAGGAGGCAATTTCCTTCCAGGACAAACACACCCGCAATAGGTGTCAAATATACAGGTGTAGAATTACAGTATGGAGATGGAGACCGACAATTAAGGGAATTAAATAAATAAATGACCATTATTAGTAAATTACTAAGTATATAAAGAACAAGCATATCATATTATGTGTATTACGTTGGAGAGTCTCAGGCAGAGCGTAGAGGTGCTTTACTGTTTACTGACACACCAGAATGGATTGGAGTCATTCTTCATGTTAGTAGTTCCACTTGTGCTTTTCTTGCTATAACAAGTCAAACTGCTACAAAAAACCAAACATTCCTGGTTTTAATGTCTTGATATCAGGGCCGCAGTGTTGGATATATCATATGAAACCACAGGTCTGTGTTGCAAGTGTTGTTTTTTGTTTTGGTTGCATATTAGTCCCCCTTGTAATAAACTGAGCATTGTCTGAACATCACACATTAACTAGTAGAAGACAGTATCAGAGGGCTTCTTCGTAAACTGACTCAGTGCACTTTGGGCAGAAACACCAGAAACTGAGCTGTTACTTTCAAGCTCCAACTCGTTAAGACCAGATAGTTGATTCTGATTCACTTTTACAAACAACCCAAGTGAACTGGCTGCTCACCCTCCAGCAATCTTGCGGTATAATCAGTTGTTTTTTAGGCTTTAGTTTTGTGCAGCCAATTCTCCAGTGGACAATCTAAGACAAGCCTTTGTTGCTAGGAGGATAGTGTCACAACCAAAAGGGAGCTCTTATTTTTGGACAGCAAAACCAACAGGGAGCTGATCAAAGACCTCAGACTGTGTTCTGTGATGTAACATGAGCCAGGTGAAAATGTTTAAATCAGCAACTTGTGTCATTCTCACCCAATTTGCTCTTTTCTTAACCCTGATTTCTGCTCCATGCTGTGCAGTGAAGAATCCTGCAGACATCCAAGATAAAGATTTAGTTTGAAAACTAAAATTACCTGACTCTAGGCGCTCAGCAGACTGTAGCAATGGGGAGAATGTCCGTTATGGTAGAGAATAGTGTGTGTGTGTGTGTGTGTGTGTGTGTGTGTGTGTGTGTAGGCCACATGAGAAGCTGCAGACACTGACAGCAAAGCACCACCCATCTGAGAGAAAACTATAGGGCAATAATGGCTGTTTAACTACCAAGCTGAATGACAGGGTCCCTGCTATCACATGTTGTTAAACACAGCAAGTTGTCTTACTTTTGAAATGAACCTTGTGGATATGATGTGAACTCTGTTAGTTTGAGATCATTGATAGCAACAGTTTTCATATTCAACTTCAGTCTCAAGGTCAAAAGCAATGCATTTTATTTAGAAAACAATGTGCAACCTTTTGGATGAATCTTCTGCGTGTGCCATCTGAAAAAGATATTTGAAAGGTTGTAGGAGGTAACCTTTTGCTTTGCCCAGTGAACTGTAAGGAAAACTGTATTACAGAGAAGACAGTTCAATGCAAACCTGTGTTTAAAATATAATGTTAAGCGTGGCCCCAGGGAGCTAAGCATAGGCACATATCTGAAACTGTAATGAAATAAGCTGAGGGAGACTGTGGGGCCAATCAATGTGAGCGACCAATGAATTAACAGAGGAACTCACTGTTAAACTACTGTAAAGAACCAGAGTGGAGTCCTGAAGAGATTAGATTAACCATGTGGTGTTCAGACCACTGAGTGTAGTTTGCCTGTTGAGTCGCAGTGATGCCTCCCTTCACTGACTGGGTAATGTTATGAGAGTTTTAAGGCCAATCACCTTAAAACTCTCCAGTGTACAGGGCGCTCCTGACTGGAAGCCTCTTACACATGAATGCATGCTGCATTGTTAAGCATGCAGGAGGTGTCACTCAAAGCTTTTCCACACAGTTTTAGGAAGACAGACTTTGTTTAATAGTGCATGCAGTCATACAGCAGCATGATTATAGCAGCTTCTTATTGCTATGTAAGATGCAGGCAGCTATCCCAGCATGCACTGGGCAGCCTGAGAATCTGTAAGTCATATGGGCTCTTGAGAAAAAGAGCAGAGGGAGATTTTATTCCTTTTCATCAGCAGACAAACTGGAATAAATTCTAAACTATATATATACACACAACAGGGTTTTTTTAAAAAAATATTTTACCTATTTGATATTATTATATGCCTTATAATAGTAGTGAAACGATTTGCACTGAGATGCAGCTTCATCTACACATCCACGTTTTATTTTACATAAGATAAGATAAGATAAGATAAGATAAGATAAGATACACCTTTATTAGTCCCACAATGGGGAAATTACATCCGTTACAGCAGCAAAGAGGAATTTTATTTTCTAATCTTACGTGTAGATCTTCTCAATACAGGTTCACTTGGAGTGTGTATCTCTGGACCTGTGAGAGGTGTTTAACTTGTATAGGCTTATACTGCGGCCGGTAGCGTTTGCAGCTGAACGTCCCTCTGTTCAGTTCACTCGCCTGGCAAATATTGATAGCACCTTCCAGAGTCAACTCCGTTTCCCTCAGTAGTCTTTCTCTGACCTTTTTAATCCTCCACGCCAACAACTACATCATTAACTTGACATTTTCATTCTTTCGTGTTCCTGCCACCTATCTCATTGCCTGTACCCTGCCACCCGGCTTCCGTACCAGAACCTAAATGTCCACTGGCATGATAACAAACCATTACTGCCACCCTGTAGTCTAATGTGTAATACCACCTGATCATCGCAGTCCTCACGAGGACTGGCAGTTCATTGTAATTGCTGAGCGTCATGAGCGCGCAGACTGTCTCCATTAAACTCTGGACATACAAGAATAAAAGATGCAAACGTGACCTGGCTGTCACCTTTGATCTAATCTGTCCAAAACTTGCAGCGCGCCTGTGCGCGCGCGAATGTGTACAGTGTCACGTGTGTGTCTTTGATGATGCCTCTGATGTCAGTTCTTTGTGACGCACTTATCCAAAGTGACAGGTGTGTGTCTTTGATGATGCCTCTGATGTCACTTCTTTGTGACGCACTTCTCCAAAGTGACAGGTGTATGTCTCTGATGATGCCTCTGATGTCACTTCTTTGTGACGGAGTTGACGTCACAGTGAGACGTTATAAATAGATTATAAAACCTGCATTTAGCCACTTAGACTTAGACATCAAGTCAAGACCACGATCAAAGCACAATGTCAAAAATGGCACAAACTAGATCCAGCCCGAAAATCACACAAGAAGATATTCAGTCCCTGGTTACGAAATATGTCGATGACCTTAGTGACATAGTGTCTGCTGGGTTACCGCAAAACCGGTCACTAACTGCCCTGGCTAAAATTTCCATTGATTTAATACGATCAAGTACTACATGTTTTGTGACACAAATTAAGGAATTTTCTAAAGAAGCCTCTGTCAGAGTTTCTCCAGAAGATGTTTCAAGGGCATTAGAGAAATCAAGTCTGGAAGACTCCCTCGCTGAAGGCTTTGCTGATGCTTTTCACCTCCCATATGAAGAATGTGAGAGGCCCGAAGAGCTGGCAGAACTTATAAAGATGGAAGTCTCACAGAAAGTGAACTCTCTTGAAGACCTCGTTACTGGAACCCAGGATTTACGACCACAACCTGTATTTTTCCACCGTAAAATGGTGACTGCAGTTTCCAAATATCTAAACAGATGTTTTTCTCGTTGTCTGGGACTATCCTGCTGTGTGGAGTTCCCCACAACAACATCCTCACATACTCAAGTCTTAGAAGAAGCATATGAATATGACAAGAAAGAATCATCAGAACTCCTCCTATCCTCTTCAAGCGACAAAACTCTAGAAACATGCTCTGAGACTAGATCAGCCTCCACCCAAAGTCAGTCTTCAGTATACACCTTTTGTGCATCACTCTCTGAAGCTTCAGACAATGAAAGCTGCAGCAGTTTTGTGATGACAGCAGAGGGTGCTACAAGCGACAAAACTTCAGAATCATTCTCTGAGACTGGACAAGATCCCGACCAAAGTCCAGCGACAATCAACCAAGAGCAAAATAAGGGACCACCTAGACGGTCCTCTTCTCCATCAGAGGACCTGACCGACAGCCTCATCTCTGCCCTTCTCATGAGGATTCTCCTCAAATCCCCGGGGAAAGGCAGAGAGTTTCTTCAGTCAGTAGATATAGATAGTATCATCACTCGACTGTCAAACGAGACACTGAACAAAATTAACATCTGTGACTGTAAGTTGAGAAAAATAGCGAAGAACATGAAGAAAATAAACAAGCGTGTAATAAAAGACCTTCAAAAGGAGTTTGGCTCTGCAGAGGAACTACTAGAGACTGCAATAGTATCTTCAAATGACACATCTTTTGAAGATGCTATTGTAAAGTATCTAAAAATCCATCTGGGAACCCCCCTTGACCCACCCCCAAAGAGAAAGTCCCGGGCTGCCAGGTTCTTCTCAGCTTTAACAAAACCCTTCCGGTCGTGCATCGAGAGCCTCTCTGAAGAATAATTACCCCTCCATTAACCCCAACCCTAAAACCATGTCTTATGCTTCAAATTGGCATGACATGGACATGACAAAGACAAAGACATGAACCCCCCACCCCAAACACACCCCATACCCCACCCCAACACTCCCTTCCCCATTACTGTGGGTTTACTCCGGGTGCTCCGGTTTCCCCACACACCCCCCACCCCACCCCAAACACACACCCCATACCCCATATCCCATACATACCCCATACCCCACCCCAACACTCACCTCCACTTTACTGTGGGTTTACTCCGGGTGCTCCGGTTTCCCCACATTTCCCCTTCAATTAAAATAACAAAATTAAAAAAAAACAAAAACTTTTTATTTGACTAATTTTTCCCCCCTCACAACTCAGATTGATTGTGATTAAAAGATGTTGTGTATTAAGTGCATGTTTAATTTTAAGCATAGTACAAAAAGATGGTTCCAATGTGTTCCAATAAAGTTTCTGAAAAACTATTGAGAAAGTGTTAATGGATAAAATCACCAGGCAAATATGTGTTTTTGGTTAATCTTGTGAGTCACAATGATAAATGACATAATTAGAACTGCGATACGGGCTGTGAACTGCAGCACAGAAGCCTAATTGTCATGAGACGACCTCCCACCACTGCGCAGTGTGGAGTGGAGACCACCTTCTACTCTGAGTCTCTGTCAATTAGCAATAAAACGCCACTAAATGAACACAGTGAGGTTTACAATACAAGCAATCAATCACACCTGCCCTTGTCAGAGAGTTCATCCCAACTTCATAATCTGATGAAATTAAGGTTGAAGAAACAAGGTTGAAGCTTCATCTCCCCTGATAGGATTAATATACTGATTCCTTTCTAACAATTATTTATTTTGTCTCGGATCTGAGCACTTTAAGAAATGTTGTCTTCACCATTTGTTGCCCTTTTATTTGTCCTTTGCAGCTAACACCCAACATCTGTAACGACTGTACTTAGTGGTTGTGTGTGTCTGTATGAAAGCAAGCAGTTTTAATAATATTCTCCAGAGGATAGCCTGTAAAAGAATATAATTTAACCAAATCTCTAAAATCAATGCATCTTTAACTCTGCCGTATACAGAGCTGTTTGTGCAGACATTGTGAACATCCGGGGCTAAGCCCTGAGGGGGGAATTTGAATTTGAATTTCTTAGATGCCATTTCCTGCATTCTAGTCCATTTTAGGGACTGGCAAATCCTAAATCTTTATCACACATTATGAGATCTTTGTAAAATTGTTATCTAAATCATTAATAAAGTTTGAGTTGAATAACCAATATGTCAAACATGGATTTTTTTTTAACCTCTTGGATTTTCAAGATATGCCGTGGACCTCAACGTTTTAATTTAAGGTAATATTTTTAGGTAACAGACAACACTGTAAAATAGGCTGAGACAGAGAATCAGAATCAGAATCAGAAAAGGGATTTCTTTTCAATACATTTCTAATATACAGTATTCTCTTCTCTCATCTTCCTCACTTTCTGTCTTTCTCTTTGCCTCACTTGCCTCAGTTTCTCCTGTATCTACTCTCTTGCTAAAGCTGAGTTTCAGCTGATGGAACCTTTTCATTTTGTCTGTTACAGGAGGAAAGACAGTCTCAGCTGGTAAACTGTATGCAGATATCATAATGGCAGACAAAGCTCCGCTATAGCAGGATATTAACAATACTTTTTAAATGGGGGTTCGTCATTTAACCATGTATTTTAACTGTTAAAATCGAGCAGTCAAACGTACACCCTTCATGACACCTGGCTTTGAAGCAGTTAAGGTGAAATAAAAAAAAAAAAAATTAAATCTGCACTATTTTCCTGCTTTGTTTGGTATTCAGTGTCCTCAAAGGCTCTCTGAGGATGGTGTGTGGTGTCTATGGTCTTTTCCTTCACACTGAGGTGTGGATGTGGCCTGCAGGGAGCACTGCTGTGTAGGGAGTTGGGACAGAAGAGAAGAAAACAAGTTCTCTCTTAACCTAAGTCCTGCAGAGCCAGGAGACACTCGCCTACCACACAACTACAATGTGTGTGTGTGTGTGTCCGGCTCTTCATGTCTTCTACTCTTCATTCTCCTGCCCACTGCTTTCACTTCTTGTGTCAATGGATTGCTCTCATTGTTGAAGCAGTGTGTTTGGGGCTGTAATAAGTCCCTCTCTATTGAATTTGGGAAAGTTTACATTCAGGCGGCCCCAGTAAATTCAAAGACATCAGTTAGTTCTCATCCTAAAAGTGAACATGTAAATACTGTTTGAAACCAGGTTATGTTATGTTTAAAAAATTAACTTTTTCCTTATCATATTTGTAGTTTTAGGACCAACTGATAGCTGATAGGATCTGATAGCAACAAGTATAATTTCAGCCGTAATAACTAGAGATAGACCGATTACGGATTATCGGCAGACTCTCCCGAAATTGTAATAAATGTCCCAGTTACTGTGAGCCCAATAATGTTATATAAACATAAGCGGCAGCTCTGCTCGCTCGCAGTCCCCCCACCCATGTTTCACTTTTGAAAGAAAAATAACACATTCATCATCTTACAAATTACATGTTTCATTTATCGTCCATAAAACACACCTTTTAATTTAAAAATATACACTCACACACAAATTTCCTTTGATATTAGAGTACATTTCACGCTCATGAATTCACAGCCACTAGCTGGACAAGTCCATGTATACAAGTTTCTGAAATGCTGACACTCTAGTGATCTAAAATTAAACCATTAAAAAAAACCATGTTGCTTAGAAAGAGTAACTAGTACATTAAACTAAATCTCACGTGAGCAATCTCCCTGAATGTATATGATACTGAGGTCTCATAAAAAAGCCACCTACTCACACCACATGTCAAATGCAAATAAATCATCTGGCTTTTAGTGAGGTTTAGCTTGGTGTATGTGTGTGTGCGCCTTTATGTGCAAACACATGGCTTCGTGTTTCATTACCTCAGAGTGTGCGGTGTAAAGCTGCCTTTCTTGAGTTATGCTTAGGTTCAAAGTGCAAAAGTGGATTTTCATTAGGGATATTTTATACCCAACTACTTCCTTCTTTATAAATCACTGGAGCGTTTCTTCATTCTCATGGTCAAAGCAGCAGTCAGAGCTGAAGGAAAAGGGAGAGAAAAGTTTGTCACTGTAGGTTTACACATAATAATCAAGACTCAAGGTAATTTCATCACTGATTTAAGAGCTGCACAAGGAAACAAGGAAAAGAGAAAACTTTGTCGGGATTTAGCTCAGCTGAATTGTTCATTCAGTCTCAATGACACTGCACGACAAACAGAACTGAACTGAGTCCGAACCAAAACTAGGCCAGAAGAGGAACAGAGACCAGCGCTGGACAATGTCTGTACCCCCCAGAGTTGTTCACAAGAGGAGGGAGACAATCACAGCTCTGCCTCTGTACTATGCTGGACACCTGCTGAAGAAACACAGCAAAGAGAAGGTAAGAACAAAGATGGGAAAGATACAGAATGTACAAGTGAAGTGACAGTAAAAATAAGTTGGACTAAAATCAGATGAGCGGAGGATTGAACTTGTGATAATGGTGTGAAATTTCACTATGATAATATGTTTGCCAAAAGTTTTCTGATTGCGTTAAATTCTGTTTGATGTGTGACGGCAGTGGTGGAAGAGCAAGAACGGAAAATCAAAATAACATTTATGATTTTCAGGATTTCAAGAAATACTATGGAGAGCTCCGTGGTGCCACGTTATTCATGTACAAAGATGATACGCAGGACACAGTAAGAAAAGAGTTTCATTTTGACAGTGGTTCATTTCACTTAACTTAAAGGCTATTGTGAGCAAGAGTGGGATCTTTATTTACAGCCTCTGAAAATGTGTGTATGATTAATTAAATAAAGACGGAAGTTTGTGTTTTCCCAAGAACTGATGACACTCAAGAATTATTAACAAAGGCAACACTGTCAAGGGGCTACAAGGAAGCACTGATGTTAAAGGAGACATAGAGATAGAAAAAGAACAAATATTAAAAACACATTCTTATTTTAGATGAACTGATGCATGTTTTAGAAGTCAAGCATGCGCTCATTTTACTTTGTCAGTACACAGAGAAGCTGGACCTGGAGCAGCTGAAGTCCATGGAGCTGAATTTTCCGTATCAGAAGAAGATGCCAACCATCTTCACTCTCACCCTGCACACAGAGGAGGTGCAGCTAAAGGTGTGCTGTACCGAAATCAGTTTAAAAAAAAAAAGAAACTAAATATAAAAACATGTTGCGTATCTGATTTAAAAATGTTTTTAGTGAGATCAAATTGATTCTAATCATACTCATCTGGTTTCATTTTTCTTTCCTTTTCACACGTTTTAATTTTGTTCTGTGTCCACTGTTTTTGTGTCTGTACAGATGGACAATCCCGACACGGGAGAGGAGTGGAGGGGTTACATCCTGACAGTCGTCAAAGTAAGCAAACACACGCACACACGTATGCAAACTCTGCTGCTTTGATATGGGAATCTATCTAGACCCTCAGCACAGCTGCTGCTACACAATATTGCTGAGTGCTTGTATTTAAAAAAAAAAAAAAAAGGGGGGGAAAAAAAGTGATAAACCCTGAATGTCTGAGTCCAAACCTGCTTAGAGGACAGGTATTTAACAGCAACACATTTTTTATGTGGCTATGTAAGTCTTTGCCTTTTTGACAAACAAAGTAAGGCACTACAACAAAAGGAAATTCCATGGTTAATAATTAGACAGTAACTTGTGGTGCTCGTGGTGCTTCTAGGGACAAACTTCCCCTAAGAGTGATTAAGAAAATGGTAATGGCAAACAAGTAAAGTCAAAAACAAGATAGGAAGAATATCTACAAACTGATAACAAAATCCCATATAATGTTTTACAGCATGTGACAGAAAAACAACACCCAGGTTTATGACTGGGCGTTCAAGCATTGGATTTTTGAAATGCTGCACAGTAACGAACTGACGATGTTAGTAATGACAAAGAGTGATCAATCATGTTTCCTTGTAGAAAGAGATTCCCAGTAGGCTGCAGCTGCTGCCTGGCCAGATGCTGATGTTGCAGGACACTCTGCTTCAGGAGAGAAGAAGAAATCTCCCTGCATCACGTCCGCCTCTCCCACCCCGACCTTCCTTCATGCTCTCAGTCTCATCACCCCCGTGTCCTCCACCAGCCACAGAGAAGCCTGACGAAAGTGACATGCCTGTGTAAGTCAGGGAGTCTCCAAAAAAAAAAAAGTTCCTTTACTCACAGCCGCTCTCAATACAAACACTGAAACAGCTTGTAGATCCTCACATGCAGACTGTCTGCGTTAAACAGAAACCAAAACATGGAAATAAATAAATAAATGGTTATCATAGACATATTTGTTTTCCTTAATTAAAGCGCCTTATAGTGGGGGCACTGGCACTGTCAGTGGGGGCACTGGCAATGAGGAAATATTTATCTTTTCCTTTACTCTTGCAGGTGTTTCTTCGATGTGTCTCGGCGGGAGGCTGAGAGGATGCTGGAGGAGAACCCCGAGTATGGAAGCATCATCCTCCGTCCGTCCACCCTTGCCAAAAACTATGCCCTGACCCTCAGACAACTGACGCCCAGGTCTGACCATCCCTCTCAGCCTCTAAAATGTACCATTGATAACAGACTAATGGAGGAGTTTGTATTTCAGCTTACCCTTTCCAATTCTCATACAGTCAATAGTAATTAGTTAGTAGTAAATCTTTGGTCTAACCTTCTTTTTCCTTTGTACCAGTTCGTCATTACTTATATCATGCTCTTGTGAGCCATCAAACACATAACGTTGCGTGTATGGGGAAAATAAACACAGGAACGTAACTGAGGGCATGCAGACAGAAAAGGTGATAAGCCTAGATGACAAGTGCTTTTTCTTAACCCAAATATAGAATCAGCAGTGTCTCGTAAACAAAGTCCCCCATTAGCATTTAGATCACCTGCATTTGCAGAAAGCAAATAATCCTCCTCCTCCTCGTGTTTCAGCGGGCCTGTCATGAAGAACTACAGAGTGGCCTCCACAAACTCAGGGTTTGTCATTGAGCTGGACATGCCAGTAAGTCCTACAACTTTTTGACTAAAGAAGACATGAATTGCCCGTGGCATTCAGTGAAAGAAAATCTCAGCATTTGCTGCTTAACTGCATTGCACGCATGTCCCGCTGTTTTTTGAAAAACAAAATGATTTTTGTCCTGCAAAGCAGAATGAGGACCAGGCTCCTTCTTGTGTGAATGACTCAAAAAATGTTCTCAAACTTGTTGAATCTGCTTGGGAAGATTTTTGACACCACATTGTGAATACTTTTTTCTCTTCATTATCGCTGGTAATTACAAAATAGGATATGTGCTTATTGAGAGACAGGTCTCTCCTGCCAACATACTGATCCAAAACAAGCATTTGGACTAGCCTTGGCAGATCCTTTAAGGATTGTTCATCATTGTAAAAGTGAGACAAAGCCTGATTTTGCAGAATGGTTAAAATTAATGACAGACATTGTGTCATAACATGAAGTAAATATTCCCACTATTTTTATGATGAAAACGTGCTAACCCAGTTATGTTCTATTTATGTGGTACTTTATTAACGGGTTAGCATAGGAAACCTGAAATAATCTGATTGTAGCGTTTCTGCGTTTCTTCCTTTGTCTCTGTAGGTGACAGTGTCCTCCTTGAATGATGTACTTATATACTTCCTTGAAAAGACAGAGTACCGTCTTCATCCCTATGTGGTGTCTCAGCCCTACGACACACGGATTGGTGAGAAGAACCCCGCTTTTACAAATAGTTTGTTTTACTGACAACCGTACAGCCACTGAAAATGTTTGTGTGTGCATTCAGCAGAGGTCTCACCTGTTCCAAAGCGCATCAGCATCACCTCACCCGCACCTGCACCTAAAACAGTACCCAAGGCACAAGTGGCACCCATGCTGCGGTCGGAAACCCAAGAGGAGCTTCAGCCCCCTCCAACCAAGCAAGCGGAGGGTGAATACGTGGTTCCTGATGATCACAACCAAACACTAGGTGAGTGTGAATGCTTTCACATCAGTATTTATCAGAGCTGCACAAGCGAGTTAAGTCATTTTAAATGAGTGACATTTGTATGTCTTTGTCCGAACTAGTTCAGCTGGACATTGAGCTTCGGCAAGCTTTAAAAATTCGGAGGGAAGTCATCTACACTGCAAGTGACGAGCAGGAGGAGTCCTCCTATGAGAATTAAACCACTAAAAAATCCCACTCCGGCACAGCACAGTGGATTACAAAGGATGCAACAGTGTGAGGCACGTACTACTGCTGCTGCTTAGTGAGAAGCTCACAAGTCTGCTAATTTAATGTGTAACTTTCAAATGAAAGAAGTTCTCAATTTCTTAGAGCAAGGGTCTCAAACTTCAACTACCCAGGGGGCCACTGCTCAGGCTGTTCTTTAACACGTTTGGAAGCTGCTTTAACACTTGGCAGGAAAAAAAAACCACAAGACCAAAAAATCTATTTTTTCAATAATGGATTTCACCTATAAAGTCTCTTGTCCCTTCTCTTGCACCTTGCACACAGCTAACATGGATGTTGGTAGCCATGCTAGCGGATGTGTGAGGCTGTACTTGAGGCACAGCAGTGCTTTGAGCATGCTAAAATGCTAATGCTAACTTTCTGTACTGAAGTTGGATCTGATGATGGCACTGTACGGAAAGATCAGGGGATCCTTAAAGTAATTTCTCATGGCCAGATCTGGCCCGCAGGCAGTAAGCTAGAGACCCCTTCTTTAAAAGATCAAACCGTTTGGGAACACATGGCAACAGTATAAAATTAACACTGAATACCATTATTGTATCTTCCTGTTTCTGTTCTTTCTGACAAATCTC
The DNA here is from genome assembly GCA_037833715.1 of Toxotes lorentzi. Lineage (NCBI taxonomy): Eukaryota > Metazoa > Chordata > Actinopteri > Toxotidae > Toxotes > Toxotes lorentzi. The sequence goes on along the minus strand of JBBMJY010000002.1, from coordinate 12,867,347 downwards.
TGTATTAAGCTGTGTGTCACTGTTAAATCATTGCATCAGGGAAGATACTGTAGCTTTTGTGTTTAAATCACCAGAGGGATAAGAGCTCATGAGCTTGATACCAACAACTGCTTTGAACAGGTTAGAATATGAATTCAGCTAGGACTGCGTATTGTTTATCTTGTTGGACCAACAGTCTAAAGATAACCCAATCCAATGACAATTGATTTACTATCATATATCATAACAAAAAATGGTACATTCTTACATTTGAGAAGCTAGGACGAGCAAATGTTCAGTATTTTTGATGGAAAACGACCTAAAATGATGGATCCATCACTAGAATAGTTGCTGCTTAATGATTAAACATTGCAGATTTAGTTTCAACTACATGAGGTATCCGTTTTCTGTCTCACAACTCTAAAGGTGCTCCTGCCAACATTGCAGGAACCACCCATTCATACAGATCACAATCACAATGTTTTTGATGAGGAAGACTCATGAAACTGTAAAAATATCACGACAGATACACATGAATCTTATGTTTCTTTCTTTTGCTCATAAACAGTAAAGAGCAAAGCATAACCATGATCCAGGATGATCATTATTATTCTTTATTTTTCCACACATAGGAGTAAGCCAACATAAATGTTTCAAATGTTATAATCATATTTTTATAAGTTATTCCATTAAGATTGTATTTTCATATTTTTCATCATTATCATGGATCATGTTATAGGTTTAAAGCTTAAGGATCATTTATCACTCAATAAAGACAGCAAGACTGTGAAAAATAGTTGATAAAAAAAAAAAGAAAAGCAAAGACTCTCCCTTTTGTCTCCTCCTTCACTGTAGTGTGTTTCAGAGTACCTCTTCTTATTCTTCCCTCCCACCTGTGTCACTCAAACTCACGTCTCTAATACTCTGGTCCTTTAACGCTCTCCTGTAGCAGCCTTTGTGTGAGAAAGACATAAAATATCTGTAATAACTTAATATCTCAGGATTTAAAAAATAAAAAATAAAAACAGAATAAATTAAGAGGATTGTTCCCCAATGAAGACCCGCCTCCACTGCTCCATTGCAGTTGTGACATTACTTCTCGGTGAGTGACAGCTGTAGAATCCGCTCCAGCTCCTCCTCTTCCTCCTTCTGCTTCCTATGACAAAAAAAAAACAAAAACAAAATAATGCTCATCAGTCAAAGCGGTGAACAAATTAAAATGATTCATTTCCAGGAGTAGATTGCTCTTCCTCAGCGTAAGTGAAATATCTTTTCAAACAACAAACAGCAGCTTATTCTTTCATATTTGTTCAATCACAAACATTTTAAAGTTACAATAAACAAAAAGATAGTTGTAGAGAATGCTTTGACTTGGCAGCTTCTCATTGTTCATTCCTCTGAATGGTTATACAGGAGCATGTGACCGTGTTTACAGTGCTGACCTGAGGGTTTTACTGTGTGCAGTGGCAGGGAGGGAAAATCTATTGTTTCAGTGGATTGGTGCGACAAACTTGTTGTTGAAGGCCACTCTGCACACATGAGTATGACATTTGAGTTTTTCTTATGCCTCTTCTAAAAGAAAAAAAAAGAAAAACATTTAAATTAATAACAAAAATAAACCACTGCAGCTAAAAGGTTCAGGCAGCTGATTTACTGTAATAAAGGCACTGTATTGTAAGACTTTAGTATGTAGTTCCACTTAGTTAAAGCAGCATTTAAGGGGTTCGGAGAAGGTGTCTTTGTGTCATTACATAAGATAAGCGCCAGTAAACAGACACATGAGAACAGATATGCTAAAAGGTACTGGGTCTGCATATTTTCCGTGAAGCAGACTTCCCTGTAAACACTGTAATCTCAGTTTCCCAGTATTCAAACCTCATCACAGATTGTGAAGCTGCTGAGGGCATCACTGTCCTTGAAATTCATCAGCACTGTGTTTTTCAGTTTCATGTTTCAAGTTTCCAGAATCTCATGTCTGAATCTTCTTTCCTCAATCAGCCAGTAAAGATTCAGCCACTGCCTGACCATCAAACATCACAAACACTAGGACTCACGCTAAATTATCTCGTCAGGGCTGCAAATAACTATTAATTTTCTTATTATAGATTAATCTGGCAATAATTTGCTCAGTTTGCTGATGAATTGTTTTTACAGTAAAATGTCAAAAAGTGGAAGCAAAAGAGCAATTTTGACACCCCACTGTGTCCCAGACGTCATTTGTTTCCCTGCTGCCAAACCAGAGTTTGAGATGGAAGAGCAGACTGCAGCACTCCCTGTGTGTGCAGCTGAGAATGAATGAATGAATGAATGAATAAAAGGAAGAGCAATAGAGGGAGTATTTGGAGAACAGCTGGGGAGAAGCAGGGAGTCTAAGTTTTCTAAAACCCACACAATGCAGTCAGCAAAACCGCTCTCTAATAACACTCCATGATAAAAAATGTCTTTAATTTTCCATCTCTAATGCATGGTGGTACATGGTTGCTCTGGTTTTCTCCCTCACAGTCTAAAGATATGCAGGGCGGGTGAAGATTTGCAAGCAGGATGTAGATAAGTGGGACCAGATAACTGATAAATAGATATATTCTCCCTCCTTTCGTTTCTTTGGCTGCGCTGCATCTAAAACTGACTACAGATGTGACGCAAACCAAATCAAAACTACTGACAAACTCTGGATGCCTGAAATAGCTCAAATTCTGAGTCAAACCATCTCTGGATCACTGAAACAAGAATTTGTTGTCAGGCAGTAACCGCTGAGTTGAGTTGATACCAACATGACAATTTTATCACAGGTGATCTAATGCATGTCAGACTGTTCATAACTGTCTTTGTATTCCTCCCGCTTCACCTGTCCATCTCCTCCTGCTCCCTGCACGACAGCTCCATGGCAATACGCAGCTGCTCGTCGAAGCTCGTCGCCACACCAAAGTGCCCCGACAACCGGGGATTGGTCACCGTGCTGTAGGACAGAGGGGAATTGGCGGTTGGGTCCAGAGGGGAGACAGAAGAGGGCTGGCTGGGGTCAGCCGTGTCTTCTCCCTCCCTGCTGGCCAGGGAGATGGACAGGGACTCCTGGATCGCCCTGAGAAAAGACAGAGATAAAAAAATATTAAGACTCAAACTAAAGTGTTATTAAAACAAAGAAGAACGGGAAAGTTTCACTGCTGGGCTTCATTACAGTGAAACTGGGAGTCGCTGTTCCCAGGAGAAGGCATAAAGAAAGAGCTAATTACTGAACTCTATTTAGAGACATTTAATTTAATTACTTCATAGGCCAGAGATTTCCCTGAATAAGACAGAATTATGAACAGGCATGAGTAAAACCTCACAATGGTTTTACAGTAGCAACTACAAATGCTCCTATGTCGAAGAAACTCTGCTCGATCCTTCCTTTTCCTTATCCTCATTTTAGTTATTTGCTGTTCATAAAGTACAAAATTTAGAAAAAAAATCTCATAGAAATGACAGAGAAAATAAAATTAATAAGAATTACAGATCAGAAATATGAAAAATCTATGTAAAATATTCACCTGCTTATCTGGATCTCTGGTTTCTGTGCTTGATGTTGAATTCATGGAGACTATATTACTCAAGGCCAAAAAAAATAACCCGATGCACTCTATTTACATTAGAGTCCTCTCTCCTGTTTGAGCAGAGTGACCCTGCTTGTAAAGGAGAAGAGACAGGTAACAGCTCACCTCTCCAGCTGAGAGTCTTCCTCGTACAGTGGAGACTGGGGCACGGGGCGGCTGTTGGTCAGGGCCTCCCAGATGGTCACCTAAAAACCAGACAAGTGTTTTAACTGCCTTTAGATGTAAGGGAACCCTGTAGGGACACTTTGTAGCCCTAAGAAAAAAAATAGAATTAGCTTTTAAATGATTTGATGTGGCACAAATTTTTACAAATGTGGAGAAATAAAAGCAAAGATAGGACCAAAAACAGCACTGTTCATTAACGACCAGTACAGTATGTCATTTTTTTCTGATGTGTAATTGTGTCAATGCCTGAAAAAAATATTTAAAAAGGGGAAGAATAAGTTCTTAAATCTGAGACTAATTATGAATTCTCTGACTCAGGCTGGCAGCAGGCTTTGCTCTGACCTGGTCGCTCTCTGTGCCGGCGTCCAGCAGGCTCTGCTGGATGGCGAACTGCAGCAGGTTGTCATCCTCGTCCCTCATTGGCTCGCTGCGGCCTGGTCCGAGGGTGGTGTAGTCCGGAGGGGGCTCAAACACCGAGGGGTCCACCTCACAGTGGAAGGGAGGGGGAGACTGACCTGGGTGAAGATGGCTCACATCGTTACTGTTGCTGGAAGCTCATGTATTAATTAGCAAGCAACCGGCTCATGTTTGAATGCTGGACACAGGACAAGAAGGGGATCCAATAAACAATAAGGCATACTTCAGGTTCTTTTAACTGTGTCAGTGTAAGTGTATGTGAGAGTCTATAGTTACCAGCCTCTGCGGGGCTCTCTGGTTTGTGAACCGTCACAGAGCTGACCGCCTCGTCGCAGCCGCACAGGTTACTGAACGTCACCCTGGCATTCAACACGTGAAACAGGGGAATCTCTGGAAGACAGGCAGCGACGTGAATTCAGACAACGTCATAATGACCAGCATTGTAAACATGCCTCTTCAAAAAGAATGGCTTTTTTTTCCCTGTTTGACAAATTTAAATGGCTGATTATTGCTGCAGCACCGATGGCCAGTTACGATGAAAGAATTCAGGAAGAATCACAGATGATTCGGAAAAGTGTGACAGTTTAGTTTTCATTATTTTAACATAACAATGTTAAGCTGCAGCTGTAGTGCACAATTACAGCTACAGGCCAACAGGCCTGGAGTCTGGAATCGGTGTTTTGATCAACATGTGGGCTTTAACCCCAGTTAAATAACTTCAAGACATCCACCACACAGGAAATGACGAAAACACTGAGTTGACCTCTTGCACACACCTATCTTGACAGGGAAGCCTGGTGGCAGGCGTAGGGTTATGAAGTCACGCAGCTTGGCAAAGTGGGCATTGGAGATGGCCATGAGGTCGATGATGGGTGTCACCTGCTCGGCCAAGGACAGAGGGTGAGTCTCACTCAGCCACAGGGTCGCTTTAAACCTGGAGAGGAGGCAGAAAGAGTGCAGCGTTCTGGTCAGTCACCGATTTGGTGGTACAGATCTATGCGGTGTTTATGTTGTCGTCTCTCTTTACCGTACCTCTGGACTTTGCTGGTAAGCTCGATGGGACGTCCGATGTCTCGGCCATTAAGGTTGAACTCTGGGTTGAAGTATTCTTCAGCTGTGATGGCTGTGGGGTTGTGAGGACTGGCACACTGGGACACATTACTCTGACAGAAACACAGAGCGAGAGAGTCATAAGTGATGCTTAATCAAAGGAGATGGCTGGTGGTGTGGGTGGTGTGTGTGGATGTGATGCAGAGGTACTGTGGAGACTCTTACCCCATTGTGAGCTGTATGCTGTTCAGCAATCCCCAAGAAGGACTGCAGAGGAGTCTTTGAGCCTGAGTGGGAAGAATGTAGAGCGATCGTCAGCAACAACCTCAAATTTATGCTATTTTTCTTCTAAATGGTCTGTTTAGAGAAAAATACTTTTAAAGTTTATACTATGAGTAAAAAAGAATGAATACATTTATTAAAGTTTATTTTCTGGCCTAAAAACAATGGTTTTCAACACTGAAACACTGACCTATATACATTGCTTTCCCAGCCCTACAAATGTGTGTTTGTGTTCACCTTTGCTTCTCGACTTGTCCTGGTCGGACAGATGCTCCGTCCTTGACCGAGTGACCAGCTCCACATTGGTAGCACTGTAAACCTGAAAACAGTAACACACAAAAGGAAGAACAAACACTTTTTAAAAACACTTTATTCTAATGAACCTCCATCAGGCTATGATGATGTTTATTTAGTGCAAACAACAGGAGGTAAAAGTTTTGGTTGGCGTGAGGAAAAATGGGATCAAACAACATTTGTTACTGTTGTTTTCTTTTTAATTTAACCCTGCATTTATCTTTTTATCAATTTAGGCAATGCTGAATAATTTGTGGTCACAGAGAACTGTACTTAACCTCCATATGGTCTGAACCATGTGTTTCAGGCAGCTTTGCCACTTCTGAAAAACCATCTGAACTAGGTTGGCTCAGCAGTCACTCACCTTGGCTTCATACCCGCTGACCACCTCGCTCTTCTCAGAACGCCAGCCCCAGATTCCCGACTTGTTCCTAAGCAAGCAAAGAGATAAAGTGAGGGCTCGTAGCAAAGAGGTTATCAGTGTATTTTTAACTGTGGGGATGGGATGTACAGTATGTACGTGAACACCATGAGGGATGAGTTGTATTAGTGTATTTGGTTCACCAAAGAGGTTACTCTATAATTTGACTGCAGCTGCCGCATGATGTGATGAAGATGTTACTCATAACTTTAAAAGTTAGTTTAGCTCTTGAGATGGAAACTTTTTTACAGTGAGAGTCAAACTGAAAATGTAGGTAAAACGTCAGTGCCAAATTACATTACAAGCTTTAAAGTTTTCTCATATCTAAACTGGGTGGAAAGCCTCGAACATAAGACAAAAAAAAAATTCCACTGAAGCCAAACTATGAACTACTAAATGAAAAAACCTTTTGTGTGAGTTAGCAGCTCCATGAGGCAGATTATCTTCACATGGCTTGCAAACACAGACAAATAAAGTGAGATCTTGATGAAATAATTCTGTATTCTTGCATATCTGTATACCGTATGTACTTGTTACCGTTCAAAGGCAATGTTGCGTGTGTTGAGGTGCGTGGAGACGATGGGCGACGTCAGTCTCTGTGCCGTGTTCTCCTGCGATGGCTGCATGGCTGCCAGGAGGGAGGGCGCGTCACGAGGGGACAACACAAGCGGCTCTGTGTACACCACCTGCTTCTCGTGGTCCACCTCCATCACCACCGCCCCGTCATCTAAGAGGCACAGAAAATGTTGGCATTAGAGGACGATTCAAAACATTAAGGTTTATGTAAACCATCAACAGTCTCATCATGAAACTGGAAAAAAGCACATGTAAGCCTCTTGAGAGGTTTCTAAGTCTTCCACAAGTTGTCGTCACAAATCATCCATCCATCAGCTCAGCTGTTCCCTTGTTGCTGTGTATGTGTATGTTGTTCTTGGAGCATATAGTACACACCTCCGCCCTTGAAGATATAGCTGCGTCGTCCCTTCAGCCAGGTCATGTGTTCAAAGCCCAGGAGGGTGGTGTCCACACGGAGGCATGAGCCGCTCTTCCACACCCGGTACACATCACTTGGACAAACCTTTGACACCAAGGGCACTGAGAGGGGAGTTAAAGAAGAGGAGAGGCATTTTAGTGACAAGAAAAGCAGCTTTAGATACAATTAAACATCACAAATTAGAAAACAAGATGTCTTAAAATTGTTGATTTATAACAAAATAAATTAGGTAAGAGCAAACAAACTGTAACCAGAAAAAGTCTGTTTTATTTTTTCAATGATGTGATGCAGTACTGAAATTATCTGCAATTCAATTGTGGCACTGTTTTGTAAAAAACAAAAACAAAAATGAAGTTAAATTGTAGACATGAGTCTTTTAACAATAGTTCACAAATTTCTTGCTCTAAGTTACTGGCTACTGTGAAGAATACACATTAAGAGCCATTAAGGTACCAATATCATATCTGTTGTGATCTTTATTGTAAATACTGGTTGATAATGATCCTAAAATTTTAAGCTGCAACATGAGCATCTTCTAGAGAAGGCAAAGTACTCATTACTGAGCAGTCCTGTCAAATACCTTACACAGAACACTTTAGGTGGGGTATTGATAACATGTAGTGGGTTACATTTTGAAATCATCCTGCCCTGTCTTTCGAACTGACTGGACCAAAACAGTCACATGTGTCTATCAAAGTCTGCTGAGAGACAGCTGCTGCTGAGGGAGCTGTCCAGCCACTGTGGTGCTGAAGCTGACCTCTGTGAAAACACATCAATGAAACACACTCACCCCAACTGGTGAACTCCCATTTCATCTCCACGTAGAAATCCCGTGCCTGGAAAACACCAAAGAAAAGGTTGTTTTTTGTTTTTTTTTAACTTAGACAAAAGCATAAGGCTTCCATGTGTTCTTACATCTGTGCATCCTGATTTAATGAAGCTTGAGATTTGTGTACCCTGTAGCAACATCCAGTGACTATGAAAAAAAACCTTTCCACAAATCTTACAGCTTTTAGGAGTAGCTGTGTTGCTCTGTGCAACAGGTAGGAACTTTTCATCACATGTCCCACTCAAAGGCTGTTTCACCTGTCTCAGTTTGCTGAGTAGCTCAGGGATGCCCGCCAGTCTCTCCGTGGCACGCTTGAAGTCTCTGTACTGAAGCACCAGCTGGACCAGCTCAGGGTCCCCGGTGCTCACCGCCTCCTGCAAGACTGAAACATACATCCACATTTAACGAATCATGGGTGAAGCCTCGTGAAAGTGAAACTCAAGAGCCACAGCGGCGCACTCACTGGTCCAGCCCTGTGCGTTGCAGTGTGTCGGGTCTGCAGTGTGTCTGAGCAGCACCCGGGTCGACTCTAGGTGGCCCAGACACACAGCCAGCTCCAGCGGGGTGCGTCCCCTCGGATCCAGGCGCTCCACATCCTGCTGCAGAACCAAACACACGAGCAGCATCAGCACAATGCAGTGCGACATAACAAACGCATCTGTTAAAAAACAAAAACAAACAAAAAAAAAAACAACCCAGAATCCACCAGCTGCAAAATAACCCTCCTCTCTTACCTCTTTCTTCTGAAGCTCCCGATCAAGTTCCAGATACTGATTGTTCCAGACCAGAAAATGCAGAGGAAACGCTTCGTGAGCCATGGTTGTCGCCCGCTTGACAGTTAAACAGGAGTAAAGCTGTATTTGTATCTGCAGCCAACAGATTGCAGTGACACCCCAGCAGACACAGCTGGTTAGCGAGCTAGCTTGGTTCACAGCAGCACAAAAAAAAATGGGTAAACGCTGAAAGCAAGAAGTGTGTCACTGGAAAAACCTGTCACTAAGTAAATCTACCCAAGTAGCCAACGTTAGGCAGCAAACAAACCAGAATATTGTGCGTGACTATTTAAATTAGTGGGCTGAGTTAGCCGAGCTAACTAAGCCCACTAATTTGATGAAGTTAACGTTAACAGCTAGCTGGGCTAACGTTAGCTAACTGGCTAATAACAACATTGTTTCCTGCTCCTGTTGGCTCCTCCTGTTTTCCATTCTTCACTCTGCAAGACAGCTAGCTCAGCTGGCCAAAAATGCACCTGCAAGTCCGCACATTTTCTACGAGGCATATGTTTGTGAAGACAAAAAGAAAAAGAAGATGTGGGTGAAATCGCCGGCTGATGTACTTAGCTAGCTGTCCGCTGATGCAGCACCCATCCCCTGTTTGTCTCGCAGGGTTGTTACAGTCTGTCAAAATAAAAGGGAGACACGGCCTTTATTCCAGTTTCACATCCAGGTCACTCGAGTTGAGGGTGTCCGATGCGATGCTGGTGAAAACAGCTGCAGCACAACACGGTCTTGCCTGGATAACGATCATTAAACCAGGCCACATCTGTCAAAGTCGGCTGTGCAACACCCAGGTTAGTCAGGATGAAGTGTATTTACAGCTGCAGCAGCGGTATGTATTTATTTATTTATTTACGTTGCCGTCGCTTTATTTCCAGGTTATGGAGGGAAGCTGGGTGGAGTCAAGGAAAAGCTGGCATTTGATCCGACAGTGCAAATAAACTACAGCATTAAAAGGAAAAAAACAAGCAAAACTAGTGATATTGACATTAATTATACTTAATGCATCTCTCCCTCTGTCAGTAAGAATATAACCCATTGTTTGTCATTTTTTATTTTTCTTGAAAAATAACACAAACAACATAAAGTGAAAAAGGCTTCTGAAAATAATTACATTGCTACAGGATTCCCGTTTTGATAATCTAAAAGAGGAAAACACATTTACACAAAAGTATATATTTATATACTTATATTCATTTTAAGGGATACGGGCAGGAGAGAAGTCTGGGAGGAGACCTTTGATACAGAACCACTAGACTTGAAGGGAACAAAGAAATAAGCATTCCCCCCACCCACCCCCAAACAAAATCATACATCTCTGCATTGAATTAGACAAGGTCATGAAAGTCAGTGAAAACTAGATACTCACATTTTTCATCCATGAAAAGAAAAAAGTGTATCAAACAGGGGTGGGGAGCGGTTTCATCTAGTATATTAACATTGTTGCTCTAAATGTTGTCTCTGTACAAAAAATAAGCAAGAGGAGTTTGGAAATAATAGCACCTGAAGTCTAACGGTTGTTTGAAAATGCACCATTTATCTGACACCTAATCCTTGGCATACCCCGTACACTTAATGCAACCTGCCCTTTGCTGGGGTGAGGTCATGGCGACTGCCCTCTCACACTGTCTTTATGCCCTCTTGCACAACCACAGCCACTCAATGTCCATGTATACTCATCAAGTACACCAATGAACCACTCTTGCACCCAAACGCCTTATTAAGCTGAGCATATAGCTGGTAAACACAGGCCATTCCAGTAACTCACTTTATAAGTAATGATGCAAAAAAAAACCTGTCACCTTTAGTCGTTTTTTTTTTTTGTTTTGTTTTTTAAAATAGTAACATATAGCTGTTGTGCACAAAGCATAAGCCATCAAACAACTCAACATTTGCTCTCTTGAATCTGACCAAAAAATAATCTATTTTGAAGCACCGAAATGTAACTGAAATCAAATAAGTTTAAATGTGTCACGTGATAAATAAGACTTTATGGGGATCAGTTAAACAGAACAATGCACTAATACCCCAAATGATGACACTCAAAAGGTTCTCTCTCAAGGCAGGAGTTTGTACCAGGAGTCAAGATTGGCATCTGTCCAAAAAAAAAAAAGAGTTGCACAGCTGGTTATCCAATGAATGTGTAGTCTAATATGGCTAATTAATTGTTATGTTCTCCCACTCCTTGCAATAAAAAAAGACATGCTTTTTCCACACTTTAATTCCAAAAAAACAGCAGGAAAAAAAAAGAAAGAAAAAAAAACAGCTCCTGAGTCTCTTTTTAGGTACACGGGAAAATTGTGTTGAAAAGAAACACTGTTACAGCTGTGACAGCCCCTTTTACCAACACCAGCTAAGTGAGTAAGCCCTCCCAGTTTAGACCCCACCACTCCTTTTAAGTGACACTGGTGCATGTGAACCTCCCTGCCTGTAAGTGTCCTTTGTGTCACACGGATTCACATCAGGATCCACTCCCCCTGCTTTTACACCTCAAATCACCTCTGCAGCGATGGGAGGCAGGAGCCTAGGATATCCTCTGGATCAGTTTTTCATCTGATAGGCAGTAGAGCGTGTTGACTGACAGCTCGGAGATGAAGGCCTCACAGGCTTTGCGGGAGACACCTTTACAGCCTCGCAGGTCGAGCAGTGAGATGCAAGAGAGGCGGCGGAGATACTTTAGACACGTGTCTGTCAGTTTACTGCAGCCTGGGAAAGGAACAGGTAAACAGACACATCAGTAGTTTGATAAAACCAGAACATGTCTGCATGTTCTTTGTTCCTACAAATGAATTTTGTGTCTTGCATATTAGCGATTCGAATCAATTTCTCACCTCCCAGGTTGAGTTCTGTCAGCGTGTTTCGGGTGGATGAGCCCACTGCTGTCAAAAGGTTGATGGAGTTGTCGGTGAGGCTGTTGCAGTGGGAGAGGTCCAGTTTTGTTAAATGGGGCATGTGGCGGATCACCAGGCGCAGAGTGGAGTCGCTGATGTCCAGGCCTGCTAGTCGCAAACACTGCATGGTCCGCAACTGACTGCGATTGTCACAGCCTGGAACAGAGGAGTCATTTAGGAAGAGAAGAGCAGAAAAAGCAGAGATTTTGTAAAAGAGTTTGATGAGGAAAAGTGTAAAAAGGAGGTAAAATGAGAAGAGAGGAGAGGAGAGGAAAATACAGGGGGAAAAAAGCATAAGAGCTGACAACTGGATAAACTAACAGTGATGGCGTCATGCACTCTTTTCTTACCTGGAGGGCTGACTAGATCCCTGATCTGAGAGTCTTTGACCCCGTCTGCATACCGCAGATCGAGAGAACGGAGGAGAGGGCAACCAGAGGAGCAGAGAGCTGAAATAGATGACCAGGAGCAACCTGCCAGCATCAGATCCTTCAGCCCTGCAAAATTAGGACAAGATTTATAAAACTCTCTATAAGAAAAATTTGCCAATATTAAGTGTGATGTTATGAAATAATTAAACAGAAATGAAGATATATTCAATCTGCTTTTTTTTTTTCTTTTCTTTCATAATGTCATATTTATTTACATTTATAGTGTCAACCATTTTCTAATTCAATGAAAATTGTGTCAAAGTGTATCAGTAAGTGTCTACATACCAGGCAGGCGGCCAACAAGCCAACTGAGCTGCTTTTTTGAGATGTTGGTCCAAGAGAGGTCGAGCGTGATGGGTTGTCTCTTAATGATGCCTGTTAGGGCCTGAGGAGTAACAGTGCGCTTGACGCTCAGGTCAATCCGTAACCAAAGCCGCTTGTCTAAACACCTATGGACAAGTACACACTCATGAAGAACACATTCATTCAAATCTACTTACCAAATCCAAATCCTTTCAAATCCATCAGTCTCATTAGGTTTACCTCTACAACATTTGTAATAAACTAAAGGCAAAAATAACAACACATAAAAGCTGTCTAATCGCCTTTTGTTGACTGACAATGACAGAAACAACAGTTTATAGTGGCAGGCTTTTTTTAGTGTTCACAGTCTGTACCAACAACCTAAAAATGAGATAAGCAGCATAATATATGAAATGTTAATTATTCAGTTAACCACTGTAGCCTACTGCACTTCTCTGGCTACAAAGTTGAAATGAGGTGCTGCTTCAGAACTATTAAGCTGATCAGATGGAAAAAAACATATCAATATGATATGAATCAAAATTTAACTGAATAACTTTAGGTGATGTTTCTCTAGAGAAGAGTCACCACTCTGTTGGTACCTGCTGAATACACCAACACAACAGTCCACTTACAGCTGCATGGTGGTGGTACAGAGTGATATCTTTTGTCACTCACCATCAATCTTTGGATGAACACAGACACTGGTTGCAGAGAGCGCTTTATGTTAAAGGGTGATCTGATCTGCAGCCAGTGATGTTTGTCACTTTGACACAGACATAAAATGAGAACATACATATGTTTTCCCATTGCTCTACACTAATGAGGAGAGATAAAGGTTTGAGAATACGAGCTCAGTTACAAGTTAACATCAAAGATTAACGAACACAGGTATTTGGCCAATTGCAAACCGGATCCAAAATGGGACCAGCTATCGGAACCCATCCCTAATAATAATGCGACAGATATCAGCTAAGATGTCTTACCATTTGTACCAGTTCTTGCAGACAGCCATGCAGACGCAGAGATCTGCTCGACTTAAGTAGCGGAAGACAGACACCCAAACCTCCCTCTCACAACCCGGCCCGCTTCCACTGCTCTCCCTGTCCGCCTCGCTCCCTCCTTCCTGCAGTGCAGACAGAGGGATGCGGAGATGGGGAAGCTCAGAGGATGAAGAACCAGAGGCGCCATTGCTCAGTTTACCAGGCCTGTTTGGCCTCTGTCTTTTAGAGACCTCCAACCTCTCTGGATGCGAGGTGTGAGTGTCTGTGTGTCCACTGCGAGTGTGTGGGGGCGTGTGCCTACTGGAGTGTTGATCGGGACAGGGGCCGCGATTTCTAATTGGGGGTCTGACGAGGGCTCTGGTCTGGTTGTGTATTGTGGAAGTAGCAGTTTGCGGGGCAATAGCCTCTAATTTGGGAACAATGGCTGATGGGTCCCGCTTAGCCCTGGTTGGCCTTTGGAGTGTCACTTTAAGATATGAGCCATCCTTGTCCCCCATTTGACTGTCCTGCTCCATCTCCTCCTCGTCTTCCTCCTCTGCACAGTTTTGGTTGGCCAACTCGCTCCCTTCCTCCTCTCCTTCTTTGGCTGCTCGTCCTCCTCGCCTCGACTGTGGCTGGTTCTCTTTATCTCCTCCCCTGCCACTACTCTGCCCCCTCTCCTCTTCTTCGTCACTGCTGCTGCTGCTGTTGGTGCTGCTGCTGCTGCTGTCCTCACTCTCCTCCTCCAGGTCTCCATGCTCCCTACCACCTCTGATTCCTCTTCCTGCTCCTCCTCCCCGCAGCCTCACCCCTCTTCCCCTTCCTCTGCGGGGCTCTCCCCTGGGCTCAAGTACCAGACCAAGGGAAGACTGCTGCTGCTGCTGCTGCTGCTGAAAGGACCCAGTGTCTCCGGGAGAGCTGTGGTAACGTGAGCCATCCGCCCAGGTGGAGCCCTGGCCTCTGCCCTGAGATAGTCTGCTGGTTGGAGAGCGAAGCCGGGACAGCACCCTGGAGCTGAGCAGCCTGGGAGAACGATCGAGAGTCGACTGTTTCTGTTGGGAGGGAAAGAGTAAAAAGGTTGGCTGTAATATATATGCATTATAATATTGTTTAAATGCAATATAGACTCTTTGCAGAAGAAAAGTGCATTGCTTACCACTAAGAGTTTGCTGCGCTCCAGTTTTATCTGCAATAAACATAAAAGTGGTTGTGAAATGAGATAAATGTCCAATACAGAAAAAATCCACACCTAGACAAGGTGTTATCTAATATTCTAATTTTGGGGAGGTGCCAAAAATCACATCTGTAGCATGTGCCAAACCAGTTTCAGGGTGACAGGAGGTTTTATCAAGGTTAGGATTAGATTTTCTTAAAAGTTCTTTTCAGATTTTGTGACTAAAATAGATCAAAATCAATATAAAACAAAAAAGGGCTCTCTCTTATTTCATAATCTTGGACCTGGTGAATTTTCAGGGCATTAAAATCTTGAAATTTTTCAGGCCTTCTAAAACTGAGAGGAAATTTGAAGAACTAGAGAGCGGGAAAGATGTGAACTGTTCTAAAGCTTTAAATCTAAATATTTTCCCCATGGAGCAAGAAAAAAAAAACATAGTTAATCAGTTTTCAAAAAAAGCATCTAAATACAGTTAAGATCTCCACTTTACCCTTTTCTTAAGTCTGAGCTCCAGTGCACTTGCTCTTTTGCGATTCTGTTGATGCTGCAGTAACAATTTCTGAGAAGGTGGTGGTGCTGTGGGTCGGGATTGCGGTCCGCTACGTTTCCCTCGTTTCGCCCCTTCGCCTACACCAATGCCTTCCCGGTATTCAAGTTTGGACGGTGGCAAGGAGGATGAGCCCTCTGACTCTCCACTTTCCTCATCGCTGGAAGACTGATGTGGGAAGGAAGGAAAGAGATGGTTTGTGTGGTTGAAGAAGAAAGGCTGTCATTGTTCATTTGAGTCCTCAACAACGATCCTATTGCAACTGATGGAGATGACACAAAATGGAAACTTTGCTGAGGAAAGGAAAAAGTGTCCCAGAGACTGAATGAATGGAGAACACAGAGAAACACAGGGCAAATGAGAGGAAGAAGAAATGTGTTTGGTACCTCTGATGCTGAACCTTTGCCTTGATAACATTTGGGACACTCCCAGCAGCTGGGTAGATCCTTATTGATCTTCCCCTCCCCAGGTTCCTGAAAGAGAGAACAGCGGAAAGTCTGAAACACCAACTACTAAACCAAACTGTGTAATAACTGAGTACTGTATTCAATTTATGGCCTTAACTGACTCTGAAGCAGATTACCTTGATGCACTGACGATGGGCAATCTGCGAGCAGACAGAGCACTCCATGAGTGAGTGAGCGCTCGGATCTGATTCATCTGATTCACCTTCTCCACATATGGCACATCGAGCTGTGTTTGGCAACGCAGGCTGGAGGAATAAATAAATTTTTTTTAACACTTGGAGTCAAACAATACAGATCTGATGCTGATATATATTATTGTATAGGACAATTCTTAAAACTAATATGTTTTATATATGTAACCAGAAGCCATTATGCGATTGGTCAGAAGTTCTTTACTATTCTCTGAAAATCTTCATTTAAGAATGAAGAGTTCTAGGATTGTAGAAGAACATAAACAACAAATAGAAAGACAACGATGCGTATGACAACTCACCGCTAGACACTGTCTCATGATACAGCTCTTCTTCATGCGTCCAGGCCCACCAAACTTCCGCATGTCGTGGCAGTACTGGCAGGTGCCGCACTCCTTCCTGCAGCAAGCAGCACAGCGCTTGCACCGCACCCGTCTGCGCCTCAGGGCAGAGATGGAGGAGTGTTTGGTGGACCTCTGACCCAGAGGCTTGTGGAGGGTGGGACCCAAGCGAGGACGGTACAGGACAGCGGGAGGCGGAATGGGGGCCTGATACCATGATGGCTGTTTAAGAAACACAGCAAGAAAAAGCAAAGAAAAAGTAGGTTAGAATTGTGTCGAATACATAAAAGGCAGGAGGCCTGTCTGATGAACTGGAATGAAGGACTTAATTATTTATAATAATCTTTACCAACAATGTAATTATTATATTGTTATTATATTATTATCAAACAGCAACTAAGTAAAAAAAAAAAACCATATATTTTATCCTACTAACACTGACACGGTGTATTAAGTAGAAGAATGCTGAAGTATGAAGTAGAAGTATGTTGCTATTTACTCCCAGCTAATGAGAAGTGTGTAAAAAGTAGTTTTCTACTCACCCTTTTGGGCCACTTAACAATGGGCTCTCCAGTGTAGGACAGCTTGGGGTCATCGTTGGCATGCTCCTGCAGAACAGCCTGTACAAGTGGCGAAGAGAAAAAGAGCAGTAAGACAAAAACATTTCTAAATATATCTGAATTTCCACAGCACAGCATCATGAAAGCAGCAGTAGCAAATTGTGCAATTTATGTTTAAATGTCGTGTAGCCACAGTGAGTTATTTGAAAGATAAACTGCTAAACTGCTACTGATAAACTTAGGCGACACCCACCCTCATGTCTTTGAGAAGGGCTGCGGCGTTCCTGATGCCTGCAGGGACACACTTTTTGTGAGTCGGCAGCTCCTCCAGCTTCCCCAAGAGGTTCCATAGTCCCTCCATCTCAAAGGGGGTCAGCAGGTGTTGAGGTCTGGTAACTTGAGCTGATTCGTCTTCTTTGATTTCTTCTTCCTTGAACCTGTTCTCCACCTTTTCAGGGTCACTATCAACTCCATTAGAGGTGCCGTTCCCAGTGTGATCACCGGTTTCAAGGTCAGCCCGAGTCAGTCCTGAAAAGAGAAAGGACACGATGGTTGCCTGTGTCAGTGATGGATTAATTCATATGTCTGCGTGAAAAGGAGAAAAAAATTAGGGCAGCAATGTTTCCTTGTGTTCATCTGTCCTCACCTATACCAAGGGAGTATTTTTGGAACTCAGGGGTGAGGTGGGAGACATTGGTCAGGCAGTAGAGGTATCTCTCCAGGACATACCAGCACATCTCGTAATAGAAAGGGTAGCGGAACTTTGCTGGCACCTAGAGGAGGAAAACAAACAGATTAGGAAAAATATAGTTTAAAAATTGTGGCATCTTCAAGACCCTGTTTAGCCAAGTACTACTATTACACAATTTCTGATTTTTCAACAAACTGCTCCTAAGTGGTTCTTCTTCATGAGAAGCATTAGCTGTAACTTTGTTGTGGTTTGCACCTCTGCTTGAGAAGATGTGGGGCAAGTCCAGATGAAGTCCAGATGAACACCTGTGTGTGTCCCCTGGCCCAGCTTATCATCTATAGCTGAGCAGTGACAGTGTCTGAAAAGTCTGTTGTAGCCAAGCAAAACCAAACTTGTGTTATTGCCAAATTCAGAAAAAAATCTTTGCATTGTCTCCCAAAGGACAGCTATGTTTACTGGAGATGGCCTAATTTTGTGTTACTGTGAAAGTCAGACTTGTCTAGCGTCCAAATGTTACACCAAAGAAGTAGGAGGCGTAAGTGGTAATATTATTACCTAAACTTCATTAAGTGACTTCTCAGATTTAATTGTGCAGCAGTATCAACACAGACATGGATCTTATTGTATTAGGTATCGATGTGGAGGGAACAGCTCACATCAAATGCAGTGTCTTGGTGTGGTTCTAAAATTCATTGTTTTCACCACTACTCAAATTAATTCAGTCACGGTAGGCTACAGCTCATTTTTAAGAGCTGCAGTAATTCCTGATCTCATGTTAACTTCCATAAAAATGATTGTAATGAGCTCTACTCAGCGAGGTACAGGAATCATAAATTTGAGAAATGAGAGCACTGGTATCTGATTGTTACTTAGTATCAGTGGATACCCTGAGTTTAGGTACATGCACTGGTACTGGGAGGTAAACAGATGGTGCATCCCCAACTAGTTTAACACTCTGAATATTAAAGTCACATAGTTGATAAATCATTCTGTCACTACAGTTTTTCTATTGTGAGTAATTCCACTGAGTAAGACCCTGAATCTTGCCTTGCGCAATCCCAAAATCTGAGGCAATGATCAGTGACTGGCAAGCAGGTAGTTCACAGTGAATGTGAGGTGCTGCTCACCCGTGTGCGATCCTCAATGCTGTAGATGTTAAGCTGCATGGGGATGTTAAAGCTATGGAGGAAATTCCCGCCAAACACCAACGTGTCCTCTGGAGTGTACACAGCATGGATCCACCCTACGACATACAAGATACAGGATTGTTGGAGGCATTTAGTCTTCAAGTATGTGGGTTTTTTTAAATAGGCAAGGGTAGAGACTTTGTAATTGTGTGTGCTACATGTCACTGTTGTATGTAGTAACAGACCTGATGGGATTATGAAGGTGTTGCCCTGCTTGAGTTCTATCCTCTGACAGTCATGACACTTGTCCCCCAAGAAGATGTCTCCCTGCTTTCCTGATAAAACCCAGTTCTCATACATCTCCAGGTTCTGTGGTGTGGGTGGAATCAACCAGAACACCTGCAGGAGTCACAGGTAAACTGTCACATATGATAGATCTGAGGTCTACAAATGAAATTAATAAAACATGGAACTAACGTGTATTTAAGGGAAACAGGAAGTTGAAATACAAGATGGAGTGTAAGCCCATGATTCATTTAGTTAAGTCTAACACCACAACTGACTCATTATGTATTATTACATATAAAAGTTTCCACTTGCACACTACAAAATCTATGGTTCTTGTATGGCAAGACACTCAGACTGACCTTTCCTCCACGCAAGATGTGGTACCAGACTGAAGTGCCTCCAAAGTCAATGTGGAAATCTGTGAAGCAGCCCTGCACACTCATGAGACAATACCTGAGAGAAGGGGAGGAAAGACAGGAAAGACAATGGGGATTGTAGATTTTAAAAACTGCATAAAAAGTTGAAATAGAAAGAAAAACAAAAATCAAAAGGCATAAAGAGACTTCGTAATGAACTGAATTAAGATTATCACTAATGTGTATGTGTGTGATTGGCATTGTATCTTAACTACAGCAAGCCAAGTGCAATACATTTCAAGGTCTCTGGTTTACTCACTTCTGCACTTTGGGATAATGCATGTCTATGATGGCGTTAGTAGAGTCTCTCTGTCTCTCCTTGAGATGCCGGGGCCACATGTTGTCCACCCAGTCAATAAGGTCCACCTGGATTGTGAGGATAAGAAACTAGAATAAAACATGCATTCAAACTGTCTACACCAAACCCAAGATTGTTTCTGATACATGAAACCACTTTCTGTATGTAGATTAAATGTTATTACCCTGGGACCAAAGCTCTAAAGCCAACAAAGCAGCAAACCCATATTTAAGATTATTAAGTAATCTTTCTGAACTGTATAAAATGTGATTTCCTGGTTAATCTATAAGAGTTCAAAACGGGCATTATCAATACATATATCTGGGTTGTGGTAAAGCCCTGAGGTGTGACACTGTGTGCATTCTCACCGAAGCCGGTCGTTTGACCAGATTCTCCAGCCTGGTGTGGCTGAACTCCAGGCTGATGACATTGTAGAGTTTTTCTCTTTCTGATGGTGGTGTCTCATAGTAGCGTCGCCACTGACCCATTGACATCTCGATTCCCTTCTGGGTGTTCACATCCATCACGTCTACAATGCGTCGACTACCTGTTGGAGAATTAAAGAGGCTTCAACACTTGAGACCACTGTAATTAAACCCAAATCAAATTCACAAATAACATATATATGATTGAAACAACCACCAACTACAGCCCAACCAATACTTGATTTTTGAGACCAGGACTGATATGTAGGAGTTTATAAAAAAAAAAAAACAATAACAGTGTAATTGTTTATAGCATAAACACCTAGCTTTAAAAAAGTCTTTATACTGATTACTTTTATTACCGTTTTTTTATACAATAGAAACTGAGCAGGAAATTCTACATTTGAAAAAAAAAAAAAACCTTTTCAGTGCTTTCTGGTGGAGAAACTATGTAATGATGACGCTGTTACTAAATTAGCTCAGACCTAGTTTAGCATTTACATACTGCAATTTTTTTTTATGTTGGATGGGACATTCACCAATACAATATGTCTGCAAAAAGGAACTATGACCCGACATATCAGTCTGACTCTTGCTTGACCAGCAATAGGCATTTGGTAGATAACATTTTGTGCACAAAAAGTAAAGCCATTTACTTTGAAAGGGCATAAAACAGGACCTTACCAACAAACAAATTGACATCACTCACACTGAAATCAGGGTCTGGCATTCTGCAAGGGACAGGCAATTCCATGTCATTTTTTACATTTCTGTTTCATCAGACGCAGTAAAACATGTTTGTTATCTGCTTTGAGATTATTTCAAATTTGAAAAAAAAAAAAAGAATAATCTGTGATCAAGCAGTAAGAGAATTTGACTCACTGTATCCCAAGGTTGTCAGTTGTCTTAAAGATAATGGGGTCCCTGAGCCCTTCTCTCTGGATGTATTCAAATGTAAAATCTAGAATGGGCATACACAAACAGACACAGCCAGTCATCAAAAATCCCCAACTTGCACTGGGTAGATAACCCAAAGTCATGACAACAAAACTTAAATTGACCAGTATGAACTGGCAGGGACACTTTCAACTGATCAGAACAGTGTTGCAGTATTAAGCAACGCAGCATGTGGAATGAACAGTTGGCCTTAATTTGGTTCACATAGCATTAAATATGTAAAGGTATGATTTAACTTGCATTATATTTCAAAATGTTTCATTTTATGTCTCACCTTTACCCTCCATGTGTTTGACCAAATCAGAGCTAAACCTGTTGCACTGCAACTTTTCGTCCAAGTCAAACATTCGTTTCCCTTCAATTTCATCATCTGAGATTCCGTCATCCTGGTAGCGGCGCCGCGTACCTGTACGCTGAGGTAAAAAAAAAAAGGTTTCTGTTAACCTTTCCCGTCAGATGTTGATGCTATGATTTGTAGAGTGCCACAAAAAGAGGACAGGAGGAGAGGGCTGGAATAACTGGCAGTGAGAAATGTGGGATGTGAAGAAAATTCAGTGCCATAACAACATTGGGTTATAGCAGCCGATCAAACAGAAAGCAATATGGAACACATATGTAGTTAAGTTACACAATAGAAAAGGCTAGGGTTTGCCTGAGTTCAAAATCCAAACTGTAAATTCTAACTAGTAATTAGTTATCACATCAATAATTTTTCACCAAACTACCGTTGGTATGGAAAAACTGTGCTACTGAGGGACCGGTTCTGATCCACAATCAAAAGCTGGTGCATTTGAATCAAATATAGGTGCAAAAGAACCCTCTCCAGCGTTGCTTAAAGTAATTTTAAATGTTCTTCCTGGAGACTAATTTCTGAGACATGACTCGACACCCACGGGAGCTGTCCCTTCTAATTCTGTGATAAAAAGGAACTAAAACTACCACCAGTGACAAAATTATTACTTTTGACCAAGATGAGGGTTAAATTGCAATAAATCAATCCAAGCTGATCAGTCAGCCAGCCACCAGGTCAGTTCATGTGGGAACCAAACAATACAGTATTACAATAGCAGGGGTTAATCTTCCACACACAGCCCCCCCTCTCCTCCTTTTACTCCCCTCCTGCCATTCACCCTATGCAGCACTGCTTGGCTAGACAGATGCATCAAGCACAACACCCCTGCTCTCAAATCACCCCACCCCCATCTCTTTAAGATAAATGTGTTATCTAAACTCTGATGCTCCTAACTTTCATAACTGATGGCTGCACAGAACCTATCAATTTGCAACAGAAAACAATTTAATATCATTAAATAAACCCATACTTTTGTTTTCATATAAAGTATTAAAATAAAAGAGGAATTGAAAATAATGAATAATTAACTGTTTATTGGATGTGTTTAAAAAATAGCTAAATTGCTTTCCAAAACTGATCTACAATGGCAGAAAAACATTTTAATATAAATACTTTAAAATGATTTTTTTTCCCTAAATTCCCCCAAACCAATAGTATCGATCTTTGATTACAGGGAAGTGCGAAAGCATTGAGTTAATTACTTTATAGCAAGGGGGAAAAGATTGTAAAGAGGTGAAGCAAGGTCACAGCACAAAAGCTGCTAAGGTTAAACATTGAACTTGACCTCCTATTGAACCCAGTCTTTAGACAGGTTCATTACCGTTATTAGGGTGGACAACAAAACAGAAGGCACCACTGCCATTACAATGTACCAAAAGAAAGTCGTCCATTCCAATCAAAAACAGTAATTATTATTCACTGAACTGATTCGTGTGTATAAAAAGGCTCATGTTACACAAGGAGCTTAGATTAAAAACACCAAACAGTTGCATTATATACATAAGACAAGTGTTCCGGGAGCTAACAGTTCGTTTAAGTTACTCACCAGGCGCTTGCTGTACCGTGTGTGAGGATCCTCCATAATCTCTAGAAGAGAAACAAAGTTTCGGGAATTGTGTTAAATAAAAAACGTCTAAATATCCAATGGCTGCTGAAATGTTTTGGTGTGTTTTTACATTCTGTCGGAGAGAAACACACACCTCTCTCTGGGTAAAGCCTGGCTACATAACCCTGAGAGGCTAACGTTAGCTACCAGTGTTGCTTTAGCCAGCAAGCTAAGGTTAGCGACACACACAATTTACTAACATTTACGTTGAACATACGTCGCTGTATGAGGACAACCGCCAACCGAGGCAACTACCCTTTTAACTGAAACATTATGAACCACTGTGTCTATTTACTGACGTTTTTTATCTGGCATTATCGGCTAACGTAAACTAGCTCAGTTGACAATCCCTTTCATAAGTCGTCGGCTAACGTTGACGCTAGCCTGCTAGCTGACATTAGCCCCTATACGGCAGTTGGAACCTTCTTTATCATTACCTCTGCGTTTTAACTCCTTTAAGCCGTAGTGGTCAAAGTAATGTTTCCCGACTAAAGCGTCCGAAGCCTCTCAGTAAAGTTTCTCCCCATGTTATGCGCTAACAGCTGTGTATATTGTTATGTTTATTATTGTGCGACAAAGTTAGAACGATTCGACGCTCCGAGCCGCCATTTTCAGCTGGTCAAAAAACACACACACATACACACAAACCCCCCAAAAAAACCCACGACCCACCCCCTCCATTAAGCTGCACTTTTACTAAAAATTTACATAGAGCCACAATCATTGGGTGCTGTGTGTGCTATTTAAACAAGATTAGAATATGCTAATACCCGAGTGTGCTTGGTTTTGTTTCCCAGGTTTGACTGTTCGTCGGGAAATATTCAGATCATTTATGTGATATAATAAATACATACATATACACTACAAACACATTCCACTGCAAGGCCCTGCATTCAAAACAAAATAAATATACCTGAAGGATCAAAATACATTGTGCAGAATGAATTCATAAGTGGAGTACCTCAGAATTACAATTAAGTACAGCACTAGAGTGAATGTAATTATAATCACATTCTAGGATCACTATTGCTGCATTATATTATTACTATTATTGTTAATAGAGCTGCAACTAATGATTATTATCATTATTCATCTGATGTAATTGTTTAAAAAAAAACAGAAAATGGTGAAAAATGCAGACAAAGGTGACATTTCATATGTAAAATTGTTGTTTTCAGTCCAATATGCAAAGATACGCTGTTTACTATTAGATCATGACAAAGAAAAGCATGAGTGTGTGCAGTGTGTAACAGTGTACCATACTGTTTCTTCTCATTATTACCCTGTTATTCCTGTATTGCTAGTGTGACTGCTGTTTTATTTACTATATAGTCTGTATGGACAATAGATAAATCCCTGTACTTCTGCTCAGTTTCTGTTTCATGGTAACATTATAGATATTGATTCATATTACCATCATAATATTATGTTATTGTCACATTATTTTGAATGTGTCACGTGAACATGCACAATAAATCCAATCTACAGATACATATATAATTCAAATATACTGTATGTTCTATTTCACTATTTCAATTTCATATTGGTTTTACATGCACGCTGGTCTGGACTGATGCACAGTAGCTTTTCAAACTTGATGTGCGTGAATATGTGTATATAGTAAATCCAGCTTATCCTCGAAGCGCGAAGCAACAAAACGAACACACCCTTGTGTAGACCCCGCCCCACGTAGTGCTGGTGGGCCGGGTCTGTCTCTGCTTAGGAAGAACAGCGAGATGAGGGAATGAAATGAGGTCAGGAAAGCTCCTTCATACACAGATGTCATGTCGTGCATCCCCATACCTTCACACATGTAAAACGAGGGACAAAAAACATCGACAAAGCTCAGAGAGTAGGTGTTGCGTTGCAGGAGGCGAGTCAGAATGGCCCTCTCCGTGCACACAGGCGATCAGCTGAGCCATGCATAAAGCTCCAACACAAGAATAACGAAGCAATAAGCAACGCTTGGTACAACGCACAGAAATCTTTTATTACATAACAGACTTTAACCGGGTTGACACACAGCCAGTGAGCGAGTGGCAGCCGCATGTTACAGAAAAGACCATCATTACAAGCATTTCAGCAACATGGACGCATACAGATCACACACAACAAAACCACACAGTTTATTAAAATGATGACAACGAACAAGTCAGAAAATACTACCTAATTGGATATTTATGACCTCAGCATAATTATTTGTATGTGCTCACATGGACTTTTGTGGCCTAGACATCACAAACAAAAAAAAAAAAATTTTTTTACTAAGTATAAATAAATCGTTAGAAATTATTTCCTGATAATTACTTTTTCTTTTTCTAAATACGACTGTCTCCTCTTGGTACCACCAGGAGGCGGTAGACCATAGTCGACCAAAATGATTAAAAGTCACATGCTGAGTTTGGTTGAGAACAGGCAGAATGAGAAAAATCTACACATTTATAACACGTTTTCAAACACTTCATAAAGCAAGAAAAATTATTTATATTCAGTTGGTTAATAGAAGGGTAAGTGCACATGACAGATATGGTTACTTTTTTAAAAATACTTTATTATTTTTTAAAACAAATTCAAACAATGGTCAGGGCAAAAATATGAGGGCATCCTCTGGAAATTTCCTTTTTCTTGAAGAACGCTTCTTCCCTAGAAATACCACCCAAAGACAAGAAAGGGGCAGTGTTTTAACATTTAGTCTTCAAGTATTGAATGTATAATGTTAAAGGCTGATGAGGAGTTTTACCTGTGTAAAAGGTTTTTATGAGAAGAAGCTGTAGAGATAGGAGAACCCAACGATCCCAATGATGGCACAGCACAATGTAATCATCATCTTTTTCTGTAGATTAAATCCAAAACAGACAGCAGTAAGTCAGCAAGATTCACAGACATTCATGAGCAAAAAAAAAAAAACAAACAGCCAAACACAGTACAACTATTCACATCTACAGACACGTCGGTTTGAACAAATGATTGAGAAATAGGAGAACAGAGGGTCAGAGAGGTTAGGGTGTGTGTGTCTGCGTATAAGGATAGAGGAAAGCCCAAAAAGAAATATTACCTCCTCTTGAGCACTGGTCTTTAAAAAAAACTATTTTGCAACACAGTGGTTAACATGCCATATATACAATCAGCTGACAACATCACCCATAAAAAAAAAAAAATCTCACAGATCTTCCCATAGCATGCAGCCATCAAAAAGGGTAAAAAATTCAGTTACATATTTACCTTGTGTCACTCACAAGTGGAAGCAGGACAGACAAGCATGAGACTGCAATGAAGCACTCTTGAACCAGTCATTAAAAAACATAAAATCTTTAATCTCCATTAAAATCATTGGCACTTAAAACAGTCTACAACAGTCACAGTTTTCTCATTCCTCTCTTAACGCAGCCTGTGCTGAAGAAAAAGCCTTGAACAGAAGCATTAGGATTGAACAGTTGTGGGCAGAAGACAAAAGAGCAGACTGCACTAGTCTAAAGATCAAGCTGGCAGGGGGACTCTCACTTTCAAGCGCTTCCTGCACAACCAGAATTAAATGTGCCATTCAGGCTACAGTTGAACAGAAACAAAGATTTCATTCAGTGATGGTGTTTCTCATCACGCAGTAGACATTTTCCAAAGTATGTCGCTGCACTGTAAAACCCCTGAAGTGGTCAATACCTGTTAACTGAAATGGATTATCGTGCCTCTTCTCTTTGATAACTGGTGGAAATGGTATCTCTGATACAGTCCTAGTATGCACAGCTGTAATCACCTGCTTTAATTACCCTATTAAAGCCACAGGGTGACAAATATGTGCACTGTGCTTTAATAAATTGTAGATTTCACATATTCCCTTTCCCAAAACAACCTTCCTCTTTACACCAGTGAGACACGGCTCTGAAGTATAATGCAATTTAATGCAACCCTAATGCAATAATGCAAAACAATGCAAAAGCACCACAGACTGCAGCATCTAATCAAAAACTGATCCCACAAACATGGGATGTATTACACGGTTACTGTATTAGACTGCATTAGTTTCAGATGGCTGTACCTAATAAACTGGCAATTGTGTGTTTACACTAGAAATATTATGTTATCTAAAATACGGCAGGAAATGCAGCTCGCAGTCGTAAAGAGCCACCAGGCATTGAGACCACAGTGGAGGTCAAAGTTTCCATTTACACTTCATCTTATATGTGTGACTTTATTAGAAAAACTTTATCAAAATGTAAAATAAATACAAAAACTATTCTGACTCTTTTGGGAAACAAGCTAAGTCACCATTGTTACTACTAGTGTCTCTTTATATTTGGTATTAAAACATTATGTTTTATTAGAGCATTTTAAAAGGGGGAAACGATCACATCTATAGATGAGCAGTGTTGCAGTGTTCAGATAAATCAAGGAATGCATGCTTATCCCCCTAGCCTTTTTTTTTTTTTTGCTTGTTTGCTTTTCTTAGCTCTGCCTGTCCATGGAATGTGTTTCTTTAAGCACCATTCTTCATACATTGAAAATCAAAACCACTGTGCTCTCTAAATTGAAGAACTGAGTGAAAGCACTAACCCCCAAGTCATATTCAGGGTTAGATATTGGTAACACAAAATATAATAATTCTGTTTTTTACCTGATCATCTGAGCTTAATTAGAGAAATGTAATGAAATGTAAAAAGGCTGCAAGTCCTCCAAACCAATAAAATCCCATTACAGTGAACATACAGTAGCTAGCTTTTCAATCACAAAACTGTGTCAAGGCTCATAAAGGCAAGAAATAAAGATAAGGAAGGTGATGTGCTTCTACAAAGTTTCACAAGGCTCTGACTGGCTGGACAGTAAAAGAAATTTCAGATGACACTTCCAGGCTGATTCTTTGGCACTGAATGTTGAAACAATGAAATGTTTAGTGACACAAGTGAAATTATGATCGGTTACTTTTCAATTCCCTTTTTGCCTTTGCAGATACAACAGGTATTGTACCTCATGTCAGCTTCAGTCTCATTTCCTCATTTACAGCAGAGCATCCTCAAACTGTCCAAGCTGCCCGAGGGAGCCAAACAAACCCACGCAGACCAGGAAGCATGGTTCGTATGGGATTGGTAAAAAGAAATTCAAAGGTCAAAAATAATTTTTTTTTGAACGCTCACAAATCCTGTAGATCTTCTTTTTTTCCCAGTTCTCCAATGTAAAACCAAGCCTCGCTCTACTAGTAAAAAAAAAACTTATCAACAGTATCAATCTTTGGTGTGACCAGTATCAATTTTTTCTTTGGTGAGCCAGCTGATGAAGAGTAGGACGGATGACGTGGATGATGAATAAACAGACGATGGTAGCAACACAGAGGTCCTGCTATAATGTGAGGATGACGATGAGGAGGATTAGAACAACCACAGCACAGGCCGCACCAATAATCATCATCTTCTACAGAGAGGGAAATACAGAGAGACACAAAGGGAGAACAGAGTTAATGAGTGCATGACAACTGAAATGAGCCCACAGACCAAATGCCAGCTCAAACTGTGTGCGACTAACTCACCACTAGCACTGCTTTGTTTATTCAGCAGTGACCAGAGGCAAGCGCACCCAAGAACTTCAAATACACACAAACACACCTCAAGTAAGCCCTCAGGATAGAAAGAAAAAACACACACACACACACACACACACACACAGCCTGAGGAAAAGAACGAATGTGAAAACCCTTTTCCAAAGCATGCATTATACCCACACCCACTGCGGCACTACGGCGGTTATTTGCTCGAGACTTACTCACCTTTAGCTCTCTTCTTACTCAGATAGCGCATCAGCTTCGCTTCAGTCCAACTGACAAGCCGATAATGAGAGCTAGTAAGGCCAGCAAGACCACCACAACCACCACAATTATCACCATTTTCTGTTGGGAACAACCAAGTACACACAGTGCCATCAGGACCAGTCTCAGTGGGAAACAACAATAAGTGTATTCTTAATTTATACATATGTGCAACAATCATATTATCACTACAGTATGTTATATAGTATTTATACTAGTTTTACATGAGGGAATATGTACAGTATAGGGAAACAATAGCCGTATCAAATATCATGAGTTCTCTGTGTAGCATGGTAACCACCCCAAACTATATGCATCAATCTTGCTGAAGTCGGATAAACCGGTTCTCTCTTGGCACAACAATGTTGACTTTATGTTCATGTGTCAATACAAAAGTTATTTTCACACATGCTGAAACAGCCAGAAGCTAACAAACAATATCTTCATATACTGTAGAGCTAAAACCAAAGAATGACTAGAATAGTGCAGCAGCCAGGAGCACGCTGTAAACAAAGACAAAGTTAAGGTTAAAGTGGAAGAGAAAGACCTGGGAGGAAAAAGTTACGTGTGAATCTTGTATGTGAGTGTGCGAGTTTGTGTGTGGTTGTTTAAGTAGGTTGGGGGGGGTCACAGGGTGGAGGCACAGGAACAGAGCAGAGAGGAGAGTTGGGGATCGTCACAGGTAACAAGGTGAAGATAAGGGCCTTGATGGTGGGGATGGCTTTCATGTTGTGAGGCAGGTTTCCCAAAAGCATTCTCCAGTTAAAGCCGTTTCCACCATATGCTACCTGGGCATTTAGACCAAAGACAGCCTAACGTTGAAAAAAAAAGGCAAGGGGTTGCATTGGTGAAGTCATGTTGTTATAGTGTAATAAAATGTGATCCACAAAGTCCAATGAGAGTAACAGATCCATGAATCTGAAGGCTTATCAGATGCTTAACTACTGCACAGTGGAACAGAATTTTACAACCTTGCAACACTGCAATGGCCTGAAGCTACACAGTTTTGTTACAAAGAATTGAAAAGGTCCCACTAAAATGAATTAGTGGTCTTGTGCTGTTCTCTGTCTGAACCACTGTCGTCCTAAACAACATCTGTACACTCTTGTGCAGTTTCAGCAGGAGTACAGATCCATATTGACCCAGGATCACCACAATAAGATGGATTCTCTAATTTAATCATGTTGTAATGCAAGATAAGGCTTGGGAAGTTCAGTCTGACTCTGTCTTGTGCTTAGTCCCATTTCATTTTTCACACCCCTCTCTTCTTTGTACTGCCTGTATTTAAATTTGAATACCTCTGATGTCAGGGTCATCGCCATTCTATTTTAAACGATAAAATAAAACAGTTTCTGCTGCTTTTGGGAAACCGGCCTGCTCTTCTTGACCGCGGTCACTCACACGGCGAGCCTCTTGCTGAAACTTTGCAGCTTTCTTAGTGTCCGCCACAGCCCTCTCCACAAAGCCCACTGACTGGTCCATGTTACTCTCAATCCTGTCAATCATTCCACCCTAACATGGGGCATGGTGCCAGAGGTGACGGAAAGTAATAAAAGAAAATATGTAAAACAAGAGTGAGACAGAGAAAGAGAAATGAAAAGTGAAGCACATAGAATGCAGCAGTTGAATGTTACTGGTGTTAATGTGTGTATAGGGTGAGGGGTGTGATCTGTCTGCACAGTCTGTGGTTTACATGTGTCAAACAGTGAAAAAGGGTGTTACAGTGTCTACAAAATAGGCAGAAAAAAAAGCAATAGAAAGAGGTAACATGCAAACAACGGCAGCCATTGACCAAAATACATTACCTTACGTGCTTTGGTCTGGTACCTTACAGCTTTTTTGGTCTGTTCTTGAGCCACTGCTATGTGGTCCACTGACTTGGATACATTCTGCTCTATGTTGTCTACTATGTCACCCTGAAAAACACACAACAATCAGTAAGACACACAGCAACAAGTAAGCAGAACCAAAGATGGTGGACTGGTTTAAACACATACAGTAATACATATGTATGAGAGGTTCTTCAACTAATATTTTGTTTCTGGTGATTGTATTGTCAAAAGGTCATTCAGATTTATGATAATGGTGAATTTTTGGGAATAAACCTCTTCCAACTACAAACAGGAAATAAACAACGGCTGAGAAAACAAAGAGTGCGCTGGGAAATCACACAACACAACATAGAGCAATAGCCCTTACCTTAAACAAGCCTTTCCCTCAGAAAGCATGGTGCAAGCAGCAAGAAATATGTAGTTATACTTTTGTATGCATATACACACAGCGAGTGAGTGATCAGAAATATGTGATTGCACTGATTCTAGTGTAAAAGTCTGCTCTGGTGTCTACAACGATGCGTTTATTTGCACATCTTACTAAATGCTTTCATGCTGATTCCCTCAATGTTGGGTGATGAGATGGGGGAGGCAGTGGCAGAAGAAAAGTAAAGAGAGGTATAAGAAAGGCATGGAGCTGGAAAAGAGGAAACAGAGACAGATGCAGATTGATAGTCAGACCACACTGGTGACGGGAAGAGAAATAAACAGGAAGAAAAGAGTTGAATACAGTCTGGACTAAACATAAAGCCATGGGAGAGAGGATGGATGAATGCAAAGAGTGAATAAAATGAATGAATGAATTAGGTGAGAGCTTCCTAAAGTAACCGATGGGTGGACAAAATGATGAGCTGATGGAAAGAGCGGAGGAGTGTACCTGGCTCTCCACCAGCATGGCGATGTCTACAAACATATCGTGCAGCTCCTTGATGCTACTTTCCAGACGGACAATGTCTTTGTGTCTGGATTCAATCTCACTCAGGGCTTGTTTAGAGATCCCAGAGTCCACAATCTGTAGAGAAGAGAGGTTTTCAGTTACCACACAAAATCAGTCACAGACATGAACTTACTATCGTCTCAACATCACATCTCAGTCTTGGTGTCACATCTAATGTCCCTTCCTAATTACTTCTGATTACTGTGGCTGAAACTAGGCATTGCCTGGTGTAGTTTGCATCTTCACTTTAATGGGCACTGGCAAGAAAAGAGAAGAAACTGAAAATGAGGGCGACACATTGAGCGATGCAGAGAAATGCATCAGATTCTTCCAATGAAAAGTCTCACATCCACTTTAAAAGGAAATGACAGTTCATTTAGTAAGAACATGCCATCAAGTCTCAGCTCTATGAAAAACATACATTTTAGATTTAAGGAGCCAACTAACTTTCCAGTGTGATCCCACTTTACAAAACTGAGTTTTATAATATTTTATATTTTTAATAATTTCTTTAATATATTTTTCTACAAAACATTTTTTATTTTAAACAAAATAATCCAAATTTCTTAAATACCCCACCGTTTAATTGTCTTTGCAGGAATAATTTCAATTATTTATTTATTTCATTACTTTTTTTGTGTACAATCCCTGATTTTATTATAACACCCGGTGTCTCTTAAGGCCAGAAAATTCTGACTTTAACATATTCAGGGTGTGTACGTTTGAATCTTAGATCCAGCACCACAGTAAGAAAAATAGGACAATCTAAACTACTATTTCATCTCTACTTTCCACCCAATCAGTTAAGATCTGTATATGTTTTAATTCTGTCTTTATGAAACCCAGTCGTCCACAACTCACAGAAAAGTGTTCTTTGGGTATTAGATACCATTTATATTTACATTTATGGTCAGGTTTGCTCAGCTCTGGTTTAAAAGGCATTTGGTTGTTATCAAATCTGAGAATGTCAAGTTAAACTGTGTGTCCTTGTGCACGAAATTCTTCCCAAGCTGTACTGGAAACGGCCTTCTCAGCAATGTGCACACAGAGAAGCTTTCTCCCGAGTTGAAATGCACTCTGCACTCATTTTACCTGCTGTTCCACGCAGCTCAAAGCGATACAACACAACAGTCTCTGCCTTGTTAACTTCTAGGATTCCCGTTCGTCTTTGCATTTGTTTTTTCTAAGAATCATCATTTGGTTTGTTAGACATGTAAAATGAAGGTTGGAGGACTTCAGAGGCCACAAGAAAGCAAACTTGACTTTGACCCCCAGAGGCTTAAGCAGAGCAAGTCTTTAACCTGCTGGCACTTTAAGTTTTACTGAGAAACTGACAACTTGGCTTTTTAATCAGTGTCAAAGCAATGTGAATAACAAGGTAGACAGCAGAAATGCGCACACATACACACACACTTACCCCTGCAGTGAACACTGCAGCATTGCCACTCTCCAGCATCTCCTCCAGTTCTTCATCTGTTGTTGCTTTTCCAGCTGGAGAGAAAAGGAAAGAGTAAATGACGAAGGATGCTGACCATCACACGTCTTTATGGCCGTGTGTGTGGGTGTCACTCACTGATCTCGAGCTGTCTCTGGATACGTCCTTTACTCCTCTCCCTGAAGTCCACCTGGGCTTCATTATACTTCGTCATTACCTCCACAAACTTCCTGGACAGCACTGCATGCTAAGACACGATAGGAAAAATTTAAATAAGAACAGCAGTAGTGGTTTGCCCTGTCCCTATGGCTCCAGTACTAAACATTGGTGAACAAACAGAATGTGAAAAAAAAAATGTTTACATTCTACATAAGAACGGCTTCCTTCAAAACCATCTTCATCCAAAGCCCACCTGCAACTTTATGTTCGCATCATTTACCTGTGATTTACGTATCCGCATGTCAGCCGACACCCTCTCCTGCTCTTCTGACTCCAGATTTCTCTCAATGGCTGAGAATCAAACCAATGTAGTGATGTATGATTCAGCTTGAAATCACTGCACGTCGCATCGTTTTGTCATTTAATTCTTCGGTAATATGTCACAATGAATCCTGTAAACATCCTCATTACTCTGACTGACAAGCTAAGTGTGTAGTACTCACTCTTGAGTTTGTTTCTGGCGTTGTTGGCCATCTTCTTTATGTCATTGGTGATTGCCTCCAAGTCATCCTGTGTTTCTAGGAAGGAAGAGACGTGGCAATAAGCAGCTAAGAACGTTAAAAATACAAATATACTAATCTAAAAAAAAAAAAAATGTCCTCTGTCTTTCAAAATGCTATTACATCATTCTCTGATATTTTCAAACCAGCAAAGCTGCATTTAGTGACATATTTTTCTAACACTGCTTTAAGAAAATCAGGTTTTTATGACTGGATGATGGAAGAATAATTCTGAGTTCTTCTTAGTAAGTCCAACTTAATTCAATTTGAGACACAAAAAAGGAGGAACATTAGTAAGGCTTAAGGTTAGATAAGAAAAGCATTAAAACAGTAAGAAAAACAGCCTTAATATTCTCCCCAAGTGAGCAGGGCGTGAATACATTTCCAGAAGAGAGCAAGAAGTTCAGATACAGGAAGGAAAGCTGGCAGCGGTCAGATATCTTACTCTGATCTGAGGTGGGAGCAGACAGGATGACTGAGTAAAGCCTTTTGACTTCAGCCACATTCTCATCGATTTTATCAATACTGTTCCTGATGTCCTCGATCTGAAACACACAATACAAAGTATACAAAATTATATAAAGATATGCAAATGACAAAGACTCAAAAAAAAGGCCCCCATCCCACACACTAATGCACTGACAATAACACTCACCTGAGAGAAGAACTCGTCCATGAAGGCTGCGTTGTCCACAGCAATCTCCACCTCGTCGTCATCCTGATCACACGTCTAACAGAAAAAAAAAGGTAAAGACCGTGTCAGACTGGTACTGGTAGGTCCAGCTGGTCAGAGGGAGCGTGTGGAGGGTATTAGATGTTTCTCTGAAGCTCACAGTGCAAAGCATGTCATCAACACCTCGGGATTAAAGGTTCATTCAGATGTTCATTGTGTTCATCAGACAGACAGGCAGACAGCTCTGCGTGACTGTACAGCGATTTCTGTCCATTATTTATTATTTATCTATGCTCCATTGCGTTTTACTGTTTTTAAATCCTCTGTAAATACATATATTTTTTTTAGATCGCCTGGTGTTTCTGTTCTGTCTTAATGCCTTTCTATGTTTTATGTAAGCACGTACTGCTTTGTTGTTGAAAGGTGCAATTCAAAACAAGTTCCCTTCTCTTTAGAGGAAAAAAAAAAAAAAAAACTTTCCAGTGGTCAGCACCTAGCATTAAAACATATTTTCTAAGACACATACACTCTGATAAGTATGCAGAACAAGTACGCTCCATGTTGGTAACAATTACAGAGACATCCTGAGGGCACAACATGGTTCCAAACCATCTCTGTTTAAAACTCATTCACAACTTTGCCTGCGTACGACAAACTGCATGTGTGCCAGATGGTTTGTGAGTCTCCTATGTAAGGCTAAGTATCAAGTGTCAATACTAAAGCTTCTGTAGCAATACCAAAACAATACTTATTTTTAGAATTACTTTAAGGCAGAGAAACATGTTTAAAAAAAACAAAAAACTACTGTGATATATAACAAAATAAGCTGAACTTATTAAATGTAGTTTAACCAGGAAGTTACTGATCCCAAGCAAAAAAAATTTCCTGGAACACTAACTACCCACAAAAACCAGAACCTGTTATTTCTAAAAGCTAACGTTAAGCAACATTTAGACCACGAGCCACCACTGAAGGCCAAACTAATGAAACTGTTTCCTGCTTAGCAGCTCAGCTTGGTACATCAACCAGAAATATTGGTCTTACCTTTCTCAGCCTACACCCAATAAATGTATCAGAAAGCTTCACTCTGCTGAACTCATAAACATGTCACAAGGGACAGTCAGTAAACACAGGCTAGTGCAGCAGGTTGGCCACAAAGCACCCAGCGCTGCTGGTGAATATTTACACGGTGAAGGACTAGGGCCAGGCTCCAGGAACTCAACCTGTTCCCAAGTGACTTTAAGAAACCACAGCTAAGGTACAGTGTAAACAGACATCATAGGGCCATGCCGTGTGAGCGAGAGGAGATGGTAAGCTCCATTTGTTCCCTCCTTTTTAATTACTTCTGCATTTGAAGCGAAATATGTTTCCACCGGACACCTGATGAGTTTTGCTGGCCCACTAAACTCTTAGCACATTGTAGTATGTGTTCTGTTTTGTAATGGGTGACTGCGAGCCTGAAGTCCGGACACTTGACTTTCCTGGAGAAAGTCAGGTGTCCCTTCCTGGATTAACGCCAAAGCACAGAAAATGTTAGCCAACACACCCGCCAACTTGCCCTGCTCTCTCATATCACCTGACTCTGCCTCAGTCTCTAAACTGTTTATCTCAATGAATAACAGTATTACACTTCATTAACACTCCAACACAGTAATTATTCCTTAACTTGCGCTGTTCCTCGGTTTCTTATTGGGTTACACAATGCACAATACAATCATATTAAAGTCGTAAATCGACTAACCAACTAAGTTGGTTAGTTGCAGCTCTAAGCTAATAAAATGTCATTTTTCAAGCAAAACCATCAGTTCAGCTTCTCAAATATGATGATTCGCTGCTTCTCCTTGTCATATTTTATAGTACTTTGTTTTATGGTCAAATAAGCAAGATATTTAATATCACCACAGGCTTCAGGAATCAAAACATTTTATTAAGAAAATGAATGAAAATAATCCTCAGCTGCAGCCCTCCTGGGCAGTAACATTTACTGCAGCTGTTCAAATGCTTTTAGTCTGTCTTTGTACCCTTCATCTAAAATTTGACTTGCAAATGCAGCCTGGACTATTTGGTTCAGCCTGCTGTAACTAACAACACTTCACAGAGCTCCCCGGACACATGCACCGACACAGCTTGTTTTTAAATCTCTCACTGAGTTATTCATCAAATACACCGCTCTGGCCTACACATTATGCTCCCTCACACAGCGTTTCTGCAGTAGCGCGATAAGAACAAGCACTCACTTCCTTCCAGTGTCTCTCATTCAGCAATAATAAAGGGAAAGGGACGGACGTGTGTAGCACACCCCACACACACAAACACACTGCATTTGCTTTCATGTAAAAATGGTTTGATACTGAGAGTCCCAGTCCGAGGCAGTGACTCTGTCTAGGTCATGAAGAAAACTTTTACAACATTTCTTGTTAAAACTCACTCGCTTATCTTGTGACTCAACTTGGAGACACTGTTCCAAAAACAAAGCCATAAACATGACTAAAAGGCACATCCACTTCCTTTCCTATTTTGAGTCACAAAGTTAAACATAATAGATTAACCTTATGCTGTTTCTGACAACTGCATTGGGCTAGGAAGTGGTGTAATGCACAGGATAAACCTTCATGATTGGCTGTGGTTGTGAAAGAGAAGTGAAACATGTAACGTTTGAAAGGTGCACGTTAGATCTAAACCTACATTATCCAGAACTTTGTGCAATATTGTGGTTGTGGTTGCATCTAAGGTGAAAGTAAGAGTCGTCCTCTAATCATCCTTTTTTTGAAAAATAAATATAGAACATTTTGAACAAACTAGATTTAATGCCACTTTGTGCAACTGTGCCAAAATGTTGGCTGACAGAGTGAATGATGCAGCAACAAATATGCTATAATCTCATGCTTAGTTACATCGAGATTGTGTAATCGTCAGAACGTAAAAAAGAAAAAAAAAACACACACACACTGGATGACATTTGGACAACTTGATGTCATTGTTAGCAAATACCACACATGCTGCACATGAAGGATAGATGGATAAATGTCACCCTGGATGCAGGCTAGTTCCTTTTATTCAGAACATTTAATTATGCTTATTCTTCATACAAAGCACCATAAGTCGTGTTGCATAATTCCCCTAAACAAGGCGATGACTTAACAGATGTTTGACACTGCAGTAGACAGAGTGATCCCCTGCCTCATGAATAAAACTGGTCATCAAACTGACTGACTCTCTTAACACACTATGTCACTGGAGCTCCAGTTATAAGACTGTAAAGAGTGAACAAACCCTTTGATAGAAAAATAAAGCGCTAAAAAGACACGAGCACAAGCAAGAACAAAGGCTGATATCATCAGATACCAGTATCTACAGCCCCACTGCAGAGTGTCCAACCCTCTCACTCACTTATCTTTCCCATGACTCAGTCGTCTTAAAATATCTGGGAGGTGATAAACCAGCAGACTTTGTCTCTGAGCATCATAAATGACGAAACAGCACTGGACATAACACTTTAAACTGGATGTCAGCAGTACTTCAAGACAGAGGAGGCAGCTGAGAAAAAGGAGGGTGAACAAAGTCTAAACTGAGCTGAAAAGGCAGTTGGGTCAGATAAGTGCAAATGTGTACGCTTGTTAAAGCTGCAGTGGTTTGTGGATTAATCAATTAGCCAATACAAAGAAAAGTAATCAGCAACTATTTTGTTAATCAATTATTCGTTTAAGTCATTCTTCAAGCAAAAATGTCAAACTTTTCCCAGTTTCATTGTATTGTTTGTGAGGATTTGCTGCATTTTGTAGTATTATGTCATAATTTAGTTAGCACTGTCGGCTCACAGCAAGAGGGCTCCAGGGTGTACCCCGCCTCTCGCCCATAGTCAGCTGGGACAGGCTCCAGCTCACAGATTAAGCAGTACAGTACATAGATGGATGGATGTCATAATTTAACAAACTACATCTGGAGTCTTTGTTGGATTATTTGACATCTTATAGACCAAACTACAAAACTGAAGCAGATTAATTAATAATGAAAAGAACTTTCAGTGGCTGCCCTGTGCACTAGACTTTCCCATGGGATGATTTGGAAAGTGAGCGACAAACTATCACAGCAGCAGGGCAGTGACCTGGGGTCAGATTTACAGCAGCATGGTGACAGAAGCCAAAATACTCCACCAGGACTTGTGTTAATGCAATGCTGAAATCTGACAAGGGATTTAAAAACCCCATGTGCCACTGAAGAAGTTAGTGCTGTTACAATTTCCCCCATTCATCGAGCTGATATCTGAGCCATGTGGCGGAGAAAAGCTACACGGTCTGCCCACCAGGCCTGGGGTACATGAGGGGAAACACTGTGCACACTAAACTGGAGAGGATATGGTTTTGACTGAAAGCAACATTTGAAAATACTGTGACGGAAATGGAAAAGAAAGGCTGAACAACAGAAAACTGCTGTCATGTTGACATCTGCCTTTAGTCTGACTGAAGCTAATGTGTATTTCCATAAAGTCGGTTTCTGTCGGTGAAACATCAAATATTTGTGAAAAGGCATCCATCAGAAGTCCAACTTGTCATCCAAAACCCAAAAACATTCAGTTTGCAATGATGTTAAACAGAGAAAAACAACACATCTTGACATTTGAAATGCTGGAACCTCAGAATTCTTGGTATTTTTTCACAGTTTTTGCTTGAAAATGCCCAAAACAATAAACCAATTATCAAAACAGCTGCTGATTATTTTCCACAATTCGGCTAATTAATTAATATACAAAGTGTTGGAGATTTACTCACAAGTCATTTGAAATTTGTCAAGCAACATTATCAACTAATGATCTTTGGTACTTTTGTCTAAAAATGGCCTGAGCAAAGCAACTGTATTCAAACACCTTACTAAACAGCATGTAGCATAAACTGTCACATAAAGCCACATCTCTAAATTAAGCTACTGTCCTGGTTTCTTGTTGCTGCTCTTTCCAGGACAACAGTATGTCAGGTGACATGATCACGCTAGTGCCCACATTCACATGAACCTATGCCCCCCACCCCACACACACATACACCAATATACAGCCTAAATTACAGACAAGAAAGTTAAACATTAGAGAGGAAAGTCAAGTAGGAAAATAAAGGCAGCGGGTGAGTATGGATAAGGTAGAGAGATAAAGAAACTAAGGAGTAAATACTGGAAAAAGTAGCTAGGATGGAGGCACCTATTACAACAGAACTGTTACGTAGATTTACAGGTCTTAACATATGCACTCTCAACTTCCCAACAATATAGGTGGCCTACTTCACTGTACTATCCGCACTTCTTTTCCCAGAAAAGAAGCCAGCTGTGTGGATGGGTTTGGAGGGGTGGGGGGGGGGGGGGGGGGTAAATGTTTGGATAGCAGTCTCAGGTATTTCCCAGCTCTGGCAACACATCCCAACTTGGGTTACAACAGGACTGAGGTCTCACCCCCAGTGAGTAGCAAGTTTATTACTGTTTACTGTCATTAACTCCAAAAGATAAATACATGGGATACCTCTGTGTGGCTCATGATAAGTATTTATAATAATCTGACTGTGATGATTTAAGACATAAGAATGGAGTATGTCGGCCTTTGAATCCAGGTTCAAGCCTCCCAAAGCGTAGATCCTGTGTCCATGTTTTAACTTTCTACTTTGACCGTAACTGATTTTTCCACAGATATAAAACAGAGAAAAGCAACACACGCTCACAGAAGCTGAAAGCAGAGTTTACATTTTTGCATGATAAACATCTCATAGATTGGTTTTACTGTAAATCTGCTAAAGGAATAACCAACTAATAATTTCAGCTTTAATGGACAGATTTAGACACTGAGACTGAAAACTGAATGATTCATCTGTTCTCATTTCCAGCTGACAGGCTAAAAGCTGAGTAAATTTATAAATATTTGTATATACACACAAGTCTACATCATGTTATAGGAAGCAATGATCTGTCTGAGCTACAGCTTAAATATATAAAATATACAATACATTTCAACTAATTACAATTACACTGTTACACTTGAGGACATCTGACATTCACTAACCCTCCATCCATCACGAGTTATGTCATCACATTGTGCAATATTGGTTCAAATGGATAATATGCGTCAATTATTTATCCTAAAAGCTTAATTAAAAGTAGAAATGATAGTTTAAAAAAAATACAAACAAAATCCTATTTTTAATTTTCACTTCTCATTTCTTTCTCTACGGATGTTTTTAGAGGTTCATCAAAGCGTAGAGAGACAATACTGGAGGCAAAAAAAAAAACCAACCACTAAGCAAACTTAACATTTCCTGGACACCACTTACCGCTTTAAGTTGCTCCAATCGATCCTTCATCTTTCAGACGGTTAATTCAACACTTTTAAGCCAAAGCAATAACCACAATATTGTGTGAAATGGCTCAAAAACTAGTCACAATCTCTGAATTCCTCAGCCAGCTGGCAAGCTAGCTGTCCAACACAAACCCACCGCCAGTAAGAAAGAAAATTAAACTCCCCAAAAGTCTTGACAGAGTTGTCTGAGAAACCGACTTTTTCTGAGAAGAAGAGTCTTTCCGTCGTTTTTCCATACAATATGGCTGCTGGGTTTAAACCCAGTGTTTTTTCTTTGCTAAATCTCCTCGTCCAGGGGATTAAAACAACAGTTGCGTGGAGCCGTATAATCTGTCTCTCCACTGTCCACCAGTAATCATTCTAAAACGCACTTTCCTGCCTCACGCATGCGCGGACAAAGCCCTGTTCGCTGGGGATGAAGCCACGCCCTGAGCCACCTGCACCAGTGATGCATTCAGGTGTTGTGGGAATAGTAGGCCCTTTTAACGACTTCACTGCCTAAATCAACAGCTTGATTTGCTGCCTCCCTGCCTGCTGTCAGTGCAGTGATTGACAGTTAATGTAAACCTTGCAAGGGAATGCAGATGAAAACAAACTATGTGGCTTATATCTTTATATTGCGACATTGGAATACTGCCTGATACCCCTGATGTCTTTTTCCAGTGGTGGAAAGTAACTCAAGCAACTGTACTTGAACACAATTTTGAGGTACTTTTACTTAACTTGAGTATTTCCAATCGCAGTCCGATTATTAATACAAAACAATAAAATATAATGCATTATTATTGATTAAGAAACATGTAACATATGCTATGCTTCAAATAATTTCATCAT
Source organism: Toxotes lorentzi (assembly GCA_037833715.1). Taxonomy (NCBI): domain Eukaryota; kingdom Metazoa; phylum Chordata; class Actinopteri; family Toxotidae; genus Toxotes; species Toxotes lorentzi. Next base: position 12,825,950 of record JBBMJY010000002.1, on the reverse strand, counting down.
TATTCTGTGATAATCATAAATGCATGTTTTATTTGAGCCTGAAGGGATAGGTATACTGTGAATTGCCTGGGACATTTTAATGAGGTGCTATAGTGTGATAACTGTCGTTTCTTGTTTTCACCTCCAAACCTGCAGTGATTCAGACCGGGAAATACGACACTGGTCATCGTAAATATCATAAAATGATGTTTACTTGTTGGTGCTATTTAGTAGAAACATCCTCTCTCTGCTTTCAGTTGATCCGATAAGGAAACGTTTTATTACAGCTTGTGACCGACTGGGGGCTGGCTGTTGATGTCTCTTCTGCAAAGTCATTAACATCATGCCTGATTGGTTAAAAAGAATGTGAGTCTAAACGTGTGGACGTAGCTGCATTCTAACCCAGCTGCCTAGCAACCTCCGGGTGTAAAGAAGCCACACGTCACGGTGAATGTGCAGCGTAAAGCTGTTACGTAACCCTGTATGGTTCACTGTAATGGGAATGAAAGAACATGACTGACACCTGGTGGCCATTTTTTCTGCTGAACGCAAGCCCCTACCATGCTTTGAAACAGCTTAGGAGATCTGTTCATCTCTTGAGCTACTAAAGCTCCATCATTGTGCCCTTATTACATGGCTGGATTTACCAGTTAGGGGCCCCACTGACTCCCCACCCCCAGCACCCGCCTGCTGTGTATTGTGTGTCTACCCTCTCTTCTCCGAGTTTCCATTAGTTAAAGTGACATACAACAGAAAGCACACAGCACCTGTATTATTCACTCCTTTACTGGAACAACACTACCTGAACGCAAGGTTTTGGGGTAGTTGCTTCGTGACAACAGGCACAAAGACAGGGCAACATTACCCACTAACAAGGGACATGCCTTAGTCGATGTACTAAAATATGCAAAAATTTCTAAATCACCTGTAATTTCTCAAAGTACCAAAACCCAGTAACATGAAGTCAACATTTGAGGCCCTTATCCATTACATCTGCTTTGATCTTATTTGAATGCAAAGGGTAGGTAAAGGTGTTTTTCTGGTTAGGCCATATGCTGGCATACACATTTATCTCACAGAGTATACCATAGTGTATTACTTTAATATGCAGTTCTTCCTCTTACATGTTAAACACGTGTAAGTACACTTAATGAAATGGCTGCTTCAGTTTCAGGATGCTGGTACACTGTTACATTACTGGCTTACTGGGACACTTAAATAGAACGGAGCCCTCAATGTTACTAGTAACACCTGTGTCTTTCCTACCATGATAAATCAAAATGTCTTCTTGAGGCCTAGAGATGCTTCTTATCAAGTCACTGTCCCTTTGACTTTGGGGAAATTAAAACAAGACATGTTATATTGAGAATGTTTTTATTCAAAGTTTACTCCCCTTAGTGCTTCCAGTACACCGTACAACAGCATTATGTGAGCTGGGTAAGTGCAATGGAGGGTGCTCGACGATGAAGAGTAGCACGTTGCCATGCCAATGACAACACTAGGGTGGGGTGCGTCTTATACAGTGAAATTAGAACCACAACTTTTCCACCAAGTTTTTTTTTCTTAGTTTTAAAACAAACAAAAAAATTCAAAAATAAAAAATCTGAAAAGGGATTTTACAGTAAAGGGGGCAAGACTCCAACAACTTCCTGTCCACGGTTGGGAGGGAGAGGGAAAATTCAAGGAACAGGTTAGAGGTCATCTTCTTCATCTGGGAGTGCTGTTTGTGATGCAACCTGGAGAGTGGAAGACCAGGAAAATCATTTCACATTCTCAGTGTACCTTGGTGCCCTGCTAGGTTTGTTTTTCTGTACTTAGCTCAGGCAAAGAAGCTACTGCATTGGAATTTACAACCTAAAAATCACTTAGAGAGACATTGCGCTTGTATGGTCATACTCACTTGAAGTTCTTCCTCATACTTAGCGGCAAGGGTCGGGTCCATCTGGACCTCTGGGGGAGCAAGGGCAGGCATTGCCACAAATTCCAGGTTGGGATCACCAATCAACTTCCTTGCTAGCCACAGGAAAGGCTTCTCAAAGTTGTAGTTACTCTTGGCAGAAATGTCGTAGTACTGGTGGCAGATCAGTGTATGTTGGTTAGAAATGATCTTTCAGACCAAAACAGTGCTTTTTGTATTTCACATGTGACCTATGTAGACATTACAGTGGATACATATTGCTGAATTTGTGAGCAGTTACTACCTGCAGGTTCTTCTTGCGGTGAAACACAATGCTCTTGGCCTTGACTTTCCTGTCCTTGATGTCCACCTTGTTGCCGCAAAGCACAATGGGAATGTTCTCACAGACACGGACCAAGTCACGATGCCAGTTGGGCACGTTCTTATAGGTGACTCGAGAGGTGACGTCAAACATGATGATAGCACACTGAGCTGTGGAGATAACACGTTTTAACAGGAATTCCCAGTGGTGGGTTACATTTCAATGTATAGTGACTGGACAGACTACACAGGCTTTTATAACCAGAACAGTATGTTGAAGATGAATGTACCTTGAATGTAGTAACCATCTCTCAGGCCTCCAAACTTCTCCTGACCAGCTGTGTCCCACACATTGTACTTTATGGCTCCTCTGTTAGTGTGGAACATCAACGGGTGCACCTCTACTCCCAGAGTAGCTGGAATTAGAAGCAAAGAAAATATTTGTGAGAGCAAGCAAGGTTAAAGACACGGTGAAAACTAACAAGGAAAAAAAGTCATGTAAAGAGTAAAACAAATGGACAGGATTAATATAATAAAAATCACCAGGTACAAACATATACAACCAAAACACAATCTGCAGAAATTACACTGCAGTGCCTCCTCTACATTGCCATTTTGGATTTGATTTCCTTTTCCACCAGGTGCTGCATAATACAGATTATCAGAATAACAATCAAGTGTAACAAATATAAAACAGAGAATAAAACTTGGACGTTGCAATAGGCCAACTCAGTCTTGTATTAAACAATCCTGATATGGATTTGTTTCTTATTCATTTGTGACCATGTTACATGCTAAGCAGGACATTTTGCAGTAGAGAAATGAACCTGTCAGTGCTCCCTGGTGGACAAACCACGTAATGGTGACACGTTCCAAATTACCTCAAAAACCTAGTTTTGTATTTCTGTACTGCAATTTGATGTCACTCAGCAAACACACACACACTGATAGCAATATATCTGAGCCCAAAGTTTTGGCCCAACTCTACCATGATCACTAAACATCAAAGTAGAGCTACTTCTACCTCTTTTATCAATTATATACAGACACTTTATTCAGTTCACAAAAGGTACTCACCAACATATTTCTTCTCAAACTCTCCTGTGATGTGCCTCTTCACAAAAGTCGTTTTCCCGGTGCCTCCATCTCCTACCAACACCAACTATTAAGACAGAGCAGTTAGTTTAGACTGGTTGGTACTGGTTCAGCACAGCTGGCGTAAATAGCACAAATATCAGTCTCTTCACTTACAATACAGATACAAAAAACACTTAAATGGTATAATAGAGCAAACAATTACCTTGAACACCGCCACCGGTACACACTGTGCCATTGAGTCCGCCGTGGTTGCGATTTATCTGAGTCAAACAAAACAAGGCGGGAGGGTTAGCACGTTTTTCATCCTCCTGACTGCTAAGTTAGAGAGCTAGCAGTTACGTTAAGCTAGCGTTGTTAGCAGCTACCTAGTTTGATATTAAAATCAGAGTATGAGAGAAGTACGGAACAACAGCCACGGTTTGTTATTTCGACGCTCTGAATGTTTTACTTCACAGCCAGCAGTACTGTGCTATTTACTCCCCAGCCTGTTACCTACCGACAGCCAGTTCTAGCATTTTCTATCCGAGCTAACGTCCCGAGACATGTAATGTTGCCACTGTGCTAACGTCTGAATATGTTATAATAAAACAAATACTAAAAAGGCTCCACGGTGAATCTGAATTAAAGTACAACTAGCTCGCTCCTGAAGCTGTATTTCAACGCCAACGGTTGCTAGCTAGCTAACAAGCTAACTACTGTTAGTTTGAGTGCGCCATACGAAGCGCGACCGCACTTTTTCTTGTTCGACTGGAACAATCGGACCAGGAGACCGTCTAATATGTTCCACGCTGCAGTCGACTTCAGCGAGGACCAAACTTCACACACCCAGCTGACTCCAGGCACTCAAGTTTGGGGTTGTCCGTAACAATAAATGTACTTCATTAGAGAAATAAAGCGTGTCTCAAGAACAAAGCAGTGGGATGAGGGAGAGCTGTGCTAGCCCATTAGCCAGCACGGCATGGAAGCCATTCTTTTCTCCGGACTAACGGCTAAGTTAGCTGCGAGTTAGCACAAGAAAAATCAATGGCCTAGTCTGGCTGCCCCTTCTTCACGTGGCTACACATACTGCGCAAAACGGACCCAAAGAACACTGTCAAGTTTGCCGTTGTTTTAACTGACTTCCCCGATAAACACAAACTTGAAATCTGGCATGCCCCGCAATGAGAAAAGAATATAGACTCACCGGTGCTACTGCGAAGAGAGGAAAGAGTAAATGGCTGCGTTCGCGGGAGATTCAGCGTGGACTATGAGTCAGTTTCCGCCCTTATCACGTGACCCCGCAACGGTTAAAAAAAATGCGTTTGAGTTTTAGCGCAAGTACCCTGGTATTTAGAGCATGATTCAGCATGTGTCAGTCCCCAAAAGACCACCAGTTTCTACAAAATATACAGAAATCTTGTCCCCGTCACATCCAGTTTTATAGCTCATAAATATATATATAAAATCGATTTGATGTCGATATTAGACAAAATAGGAATACAATGCTCATCACAAGTTCCCTGTTAGCTGTTTGTTTTATCCAACCAACAAACCAAATATATTTAATATCACATAAAACAGAGAAAAGAATTAAGTCTTAATATATAAAAAATTGAGTTTGGATTAATTGATTGTGTTCTCTGTGAAAATTTACCAATAATAGTGAAACATAACCATTAAAAATTGCACTGTTTTCACTTGTTCTGTTTGACCAACAATACAAAACTGCAAAATTAATTGACAATTACTATTCTGTCAGTTGACTAATTCTTTAAGCACAGGTTTCAATACAACAGCTGAATAAACAATTAAAGTTTTAAAACGTAATTTATTTCACTTTCTTAAATAGCATAAGCAACATTACATAAATATACTCTTTCAGAAATGTCCTGCCTATTAAATCAGATAAAGTACATTTTTAGTGCAGCAGAAAGTAGTCTATCACAGACATGTGCATAAGTTACATGGGTAACAGATTATAAAATCAACAACATAATCCATCTTTAAAACACAAGACATGAATTGTGCGTTTATATTTTTTCTCAGTTCCGACAGCAGAATCTGAGGCTGCAAGGCTTCACTGCTCATGTGCAACTCCTTGGTATATCTGTAAAGCTACAAGTAATCTCTTCATTCCATGTGTGACATACTGTATCTTTGGGGTCAGTGTACAGCTACGACAGTTAGCCTATCTGTACAGGTAGTCTGCCTGTATGTTGGCTGCTATCTCAGCCTCCCATCGGTCCCCATTGTTGAGCAGCTTCTCTTTGTTGTACAGCAGCTCCTCATGGGTTTCTGTGGAGAACTCAAAGTTTGGACCCTGGGGGAGGGATTGACAAAAAATAGAAATTAAAAATCTGTAGGTATAAATGCACACATCTGACATCAAGTATCATGTTCTAGTTTCCCGCCTCCACAAATCTGATCAGTCGGTACTTGAGGCAGAAATACGGTTTTACTCTGCCAACAGCTACTTTGGTTCAGCTCCATACAATCTTCTATTCAGTCTGAGCTTATTCTTACCTCCACAATGGCATCAACAGGACAAGCTTCCTGGCAGAAGCCACAGTAGATACACTTGGTCATATCAATGTCATAGCGTGTGGTTCTCCTGCTGCCATCAGCCCGAGTCTCAGCTTCTATGGTAATGGCCTGGGTTTAATATAGGGAGGAAAGTGAAGAGAAAAAAACAGTCACATAGGACAGACAGGGTTTTCAACAGTAATTTACTGAGGCTTGGCAGCAGGTGTTGTGAGATTAATACAGACAAAGTTAGAAAGAGACAACGAAAGAGTCATGGGGATGCATGATGAACAGCATGTAATATACATGTGATGAATGCTCACTGTTTTTTCTTCTCTACCAATTTTCATGCAAAAAATGTGTACACTGTAAATTGTATTTATATGTAATGAATTCTGGTTGTTCTTTACTATTCAAAATGAAAAAAGATAAATTATTGGATGTATTTTGAAAAATAAAAACCTGAAAGAACAAGCTGTCTCCAGTGTCTATACTTTGTGACACCTGATTTAGAAGGGTGCTATATAAATAAGCTTTACTGTAATATGACTCTGTTGTTCTAACAGGAACTGAGTGTGTGTCTGTGTTCACCTGAGCAGGGCAGATGGCCTCACACAGCTTGCAGGCAATGCAGCGCTCCTCTCCATTAGGGTAGCGGCGGAGGGCATGCTCTCCACGGAAGCGGGGTGACAGAGGTCCCTTCTCGAATGGGTAGTTGATGGTGGCAGGTTCACGGAACAAGTAACTCATGGTCATCGCCAAACCTGGAGGGAGGTTTTACCAAAGAATCAATGAGAGACATGACTCATGTACTGAAAATGTAATACAGCTGGTTTTACTCTGTGTTTTTCTCGTGAAATGAAGTTTTAAAAGTCACCCACTGCAGAGGTGTGGCTCTTCTATGTGTTCTTAATAGTTTTTGGAGATCTATGGCACTATGGTGAGCTTCGTCCACAATAATAAAAATATAGAATATCACTGGGCTTATCCTTTAATCCAATACACGACATAGGGTATCTGTATAGAATCCCAGTATGTTCAACCTCTAAAAAGTTCAGTCCAAAGGAGGGTTGTGGCAGCCCGGTCAGTGATGGACCTCAGGTCTGTCGGCAGCTCCTGCGCATTCACATACTCTGCAAGCAGAAAAGAAGGAAACGAGAGTGTATGATTAGATCACTCCAAACAATGGCCATATGTTTTTCTCTGTGCTGAGAAAGCCATATATGAACAGCTCTGGGTTTGCAGCAATACTTACTGTAGCCCTCTCTCTGCACGCTGAGACTAAATGGGCGCACAACACCAGGGCCATATCCAAATGTGCCTGGAGATACATACAAATGTGATGTGACAATGCCTCATTTTGTGCCATATATAAGTATTATTTTCTTAATGACACCTGCTCCAGTTGTACCTTTCTTTGAGTAGCAGTGGAGGAGACGCAGACTCAGTGCAGTGACGTTGGACATCTGAGCAGAGGAGACAGTGAACTGAAGTAGTTGAGATACACCAGAGGAACTAAAATGCGCACAGTAGCAGCTGGTTGAGCACAGCCATCCTGTAATCTAGCGCCCCAAATCCCTGATATTACGTCAGTGGTTTGCCACGTTCAGGGCACTCCAGCAGAATGGGAAAATAGTCTTCAAGTCCAGTTGAAGCGATTATGGCGGGGGTTCGCAATTTGTCCCAAGATTGTTTGCCACATAGCCAGTCCAGCAGTCATTATTTCACTTTTATATAAATAGAAACGTGGCCTGAAGCTGCTATTTCCAATGTGCCAAATATGTCAATCGTTTCATAACAAGTGAAACCAAATATAATCACGATGTAGTATACATAGCTTATTTAACGTAGCTGAACTGTATCAGTGCTAATATAGTGGTATACCGTCGACGACAGCGGTTTTGCAAACGGCTTCAACCCTTGCCTTTCGAGATAGGTTGCACACATGCTCGTTCACGATAGACATGAACGCGTCATTACAAATTAAATAACCGTTAACAAAATATGGCTCCTCGGTTAGCGATATTACTATAAAGTTTTCTTCAAAGATGTTTTTTTTATTTGGTTATTCACTTTGTTAAGTTATTCAGATAATACATGTTATTCATACCGACCTGTATCTCCGGACTTGATTATAAACTACAATTAGGTCGCTCATCAACTTCACTGATAGAAGACCCAGTTAATTTAGGCTACGTGTGGCAGCTCAATGAACTCAATATGATTCTTATTCCCCAAACCAAAAATAATCGATAACAGTAACCAGCTCATCTTTATAATAAACTTCGCCCACACTTACCTCTGACAAGTTTTTGGTGAGCAGCAACAAACCCTGGTCCCTGAACTGCGCAGTTGTACTTATGCTGCATTCAGGTGCTCCTCGTTAATTTCCCATTCTAAGTGAGGATATACTAAAACAAATGCACTCGTGGAGATATTTTCCATTTAATTTAAATTACCCTCGGACTCGTATAATTGCAGTATTTCTTACAGCAAGCAAAAGCAGCATAAACATTGCTCAGACCCAAACAAGAGGAAGCACTTTAAAGGACACACTCTGTTTACATGTATCACTCACTCTGATGTCATGTTTGAATAATACAGTCTCACTTCCATGACAAATATTCAGTTTTACGGCTACAACTGCCTACATTGTTTGGTATGGGGAAGTTGATTTAAGAGGCATCATGTATTTGTAATTCTGAGAGGTGGAGACACAGGGAGGGGAGAGAGAGAGACAGAGAGAGATAGATAGATAGATAGAGAGAGAGAAAGAGAAAGAGAGCAAATGAGCAAGAGGGAGGGAGGAAGTTTGTCTTCCTCTCCCATCACTGGAGGATCTCACACTTCACCTCCTCAGCAACGAGTGCTCAAACATGACGGAAATGCAAGAGGTAATTTCATTTAAATGCACATTTTCAGAGATTTAACAACTGTTCTCTCGGTCTGGTTATATCCTCGGGGTCTGGTTTTGTTTCTGGTTTTAAGGCAGGCAGTTAACTTAAGACTATTTTACGCTAATGCCAAAAAACTGAGGCACTAGATCTCACAATCCTGGCTCGAATGAGAGGTGGTAAAACACATACTTTTAAAATGCTATGGTAGGACAGCAGAACAGTTCTCATTGAACACCAAGACAAACACTGTATACTACTACTAATTACCACTACTACCATTTTTGGACAGAGTTTAGGTATCGAACATCTTTGACATGAAAGTCATAAATTTCTGAGGCAGAGCCACATCAGCTTCACATAACTATGATGATAGTGTAAACAGTCACATGGTGAGTAAAGAGAGCCTCCTCTTCTCTTTCAGTAAGATGTTGAGTCCATCGAGTCCAACCCAGAAGAACCCCACTGAAGAGGACAGCTCTGGATCTGATGCAGGGTCGGAGGTCGGTCTGGAACCGGAGACAGACCGGTTTGGCTTCATTTTGACCAATGGATCCACAGCTGGGTGAGCAGTTCCACATTTGTGCTTGTTAACTGTACTGTTATTGAGATTGGCACTGTTATCAAAACCAGGAATCCTGCTTCTCAGTTTGTGTTCTGTTTTCAAAGAGGCATTTTTATTTAAAGAGGTCAAATGGTAGAGAGACAAATGCATGCTGAGGTGTCTGTTGACATTACTAAACTTAGATAAACCTCCAGAAAGCTCAATGGTCATAGAAAAAAAATAAAGACACTATCCAGACAAATACAGAAAATTCAAAAATCAAATACATACAGTACAGGAAGTACGCAGTGAGGTCTTAAAATCTCAGCCCACTACCAAGATTTAGTTCTCTTCAGTAATTATCAAAAACAAAATGTTTGTGGTCAAACTGAACGTGACTGGTAAGGTTTTCATACGCTGTTATCAGATAATGTACATATACCTATTTTCAGTCAACAACAAACTTATGTGTGTATGATGCTTCTATTATGATCTCATGATTAGCACTTCATATTAGCTCGTGCTGCAGAAATAGTATGGTCTTTTATGTCTATGTCTATGGGTTGTGACCCCAAGAAATAAAGCCATGTCTACCTGTGGTCCCTCATCAGAGGGCCTTAGCGTGGATGTGAGCTGCCTGTGCGTCTAACACTTTTTTTTTTAAACACGTAATATTCCGATATTTTCCAGTTGTTTCTGTCATTGTTCCAGTGAATGCTCAAAAACTTTATAAATGAAAAAAGTTTCTAAGGGGCTGTACGATGAGATTTTCACAAACCAAGTTATTTTCTTCCAAAGCAAGACCATATATTCACATGGAGACCACGTTGTCTGAAGACCAGTACAGTATTTATTTGAGAACAAAAATCCAGTGTTAATGTGCAGAGAAGGCCAAACAGTGCAAAATTCTGCTAATGAGTTAAAGAAAGTCTTGTTTACACAGAAAGTGTGAAGTTCACTCTTGCTCCACTGCACCGTTACTGTGAGAGCAAATGGGGAGAAAGCCACATGAAAGGTCAAGAGAGCAGCACATAGAACCTACAGTGACACATGCTGGCAGTCATATTTATAAGTGTTGGTTTTATAGGGTCATCTACAAAAATACTGCTCGGTTTTGCGCAGAGGCATGCCATCAAGTTGTATGACTGAGGATTAATTTTGCAGCATGAGAGAAACCTTTAACATGAAGCTGTGTAAGGCCTCTTTGAAGTTCAAGGAAGAGACACAACCTTCTGCAACATCACAAGACACTCTGGAGGCGCTGCGATAATGTGGATTTTATAATTCTGCAGAAACATGTAAAATAACCTGAATGGGTGAAAACTGTAATTAAGATAGAGCACATGAAAATTATTTTACTCAATACTCATTTTAACTTCAGATAATACAAGCAAGCCAACTCTTTCAAAAACAATAGGCTACATATTTACACTACCTTCATACAACAATAAAACTAAAAATCTTGCTGGTGGACTGTATGTGAAGATCAGCCGAACAAACTGCTACCTGGCATCTTAACACTTTCCTCATTGATAACATCCTGACCTGTTGCCATGGAGACATCACACCGCTAACGTGTGGTTTTCCTGTTTCCTGTCTTGTTTTTCGGAGCACTGCCTTTCAGAAGTGACAACAGACAAAAGTGCATGCAGAAACGCTGCACAAGGACTTAAAGGACTCCAGTTAGAGCCTTAATACTGTACAGTCAATAAGTGAGATGCATAATAGGCTTTCATAACAGTAAGAATACAATTGTTTCATGTTTTAAAATACTTACCTGGTGTTTGGTGTGCTGTTTTGTGTCAGGAGTGTGGGCCCGCCCCCTGAGTTGGTCAGGCACAGGGAGACAAAATGGATAAACATCATTTTTCAATGGGATCGCATTTTGTTGAAGAAGACCAATAAGGTGTGTAGACACTAAAAATCAGTAACTGAATTCCATTTAGCTGCTTCAGGTTCAGTGTCCTGGTACTGTTCACGCTGGCTCACTGTCACGCTTCACTGGGACACTTGAATACAACAGAGCCATTGTTGATGTTATCAGTTACACCTGTGCTTTTCCTGTTTTGACAAGTAGAAAATAGTTGAAAATATAGAATCATGTCGTTGTAGTCATTTGTTCATGACTGTTTGGGGCTGAACCTGCGTCTCTGTTAACTGTTTCCCTTCAGGTCAAAGTGCAGTGTCAGAAAGGCATCCCTGCCTCACTCAGAGCTAAGTGCTGGCCTCTGCTGTGTGCAGCCACTGAAAGGATGAAACAAAACGAAAAACTCTACGAGGCAAGAAAACTCGTTGCAAACGTAACTAGTGCAGAAACAATTAGTTGATTAATTGATATCAGTTAATGCATGTATCAATTAATCTACACAAATCTGACAATCAGGTAACTGATTGATATCAAGCAAATATGACACAGATTTTTCTGGCTCCAGCTTCCTTCCCAACTGGGAGAATTTGCTTCTATTTCTCAGTTTTACAACACATTTGCAGATATTTCACTGAAGTATCTTTGGTTTCTGTGTCAGTCTCTGGACGCGCAGCCCGCCCTGCAGAGCTGGGTGGATGTGATTGAAAGAGACCTGGACCGACAGTTCCCCTTTCATGAAATGTTCCTCTCCAAGGATGGACATGGGTAGGAAACATTTCTGCCTCTATTTGTTTCTGTTGACAAGTTGATGAGTCCTGTAGTTTCTTTAGTCTTCAGTATACCTCTGCTACTCCCACCCCATCTTTACATTCCTGCTTTCTCTGCGTCTTTCTTTTGCAAAATCAAAGTTATTACTTCATTAAAACAAGTATTTAGACAATGATATCATTGCTGTATTTTAAGCTTTGTAAACTCGCCTCTCTAATCAAAGGTGTAATCGTGAGTTTTAAACTTGTGGTCTGTGCAACTGACTGTTGTGGTGTGTGTGTGCATAGGCAACGTGGTTTGTTCCGGGTGTTGAAAGCCTACACTCAGTACCAACCAGAAGAGGGCTACTGCCAGGCCCAGGGGCCTGTAGCTGCAGTGCTGCTGATGAACATGCCCGCTGAGGTAGCGATCAACAACAAGTTTATTCTTATGTCAAATAAAGATGCTGCAAACCCATCACAGAAATATTTAATTAATCTGGATTTCACAACAAAACCCCCTTTTCAGACACTGAATCTGTAATATTGTTTGCTTCATCCATATGTTAATATACTGGCATTTTGGCAGTCTGTCCCGTGGCACAAACACTGGTTCAGAGGCATAACTACCTTGGTAGTAACAGGATAATACATTTTTTTAAAAAAAGAATTAGCTATGATGGAATCTAATGTTCACCTTATATAACCCTGGCAGGAGGCCTTCTGGTGTTTGGTGCAGATCAGCGAGCAGTACCTGCCTGGATACTACAGCCCTCTGCTGGTGAAGACATGCACGCTTCCACACATGATCAAAATATACCTGATCAAACCTGTTTACACCCCACACACAGATATTTCACACATAGGCCAAAGCAAAAGCTTATAAAGCAGTGATGAATGTGCATAGTGTGGGTCTCGATCTGAGCATGCTGCCATGTGTTGTGTAGGAGGGAGTCCTGTTTGATGCAGGCATGCTGACCTGGGTCTTGAAAAGGACGAGCCCTGCTGTACACAAACACCTGCAGCACCACGGAGTGGAGCCCCTCATGTTTGCCACTGACTGGCTGATGTGTCTGTTCACACGCCACCTGCCGTTCAACACTCTCCTCCGAGTCTGGGACCTGTTTTTCTGCTATGGTAAATCCTCCACATAGCCTGAGGGTCATGCAAATGACACTGTCTTCTAATAGTGTAAATGTATAATTTCAAAGACACAATAATCTGTATTTTTTATAAGTGTGCTATATGGTATCTTTTGATAAAAAAATATAAAGTAATACCGTTGATCAATTATAGTGTGATTTGCAGAATAATGATTAATTCAGAAATAATTTACAGCATGCGATGGGCTTGTTGTGGTGTCATTTCTACCTCTCCGTCCACGCTCACCTCTCCTCCCTTCTGTGCAGGGGTGCGGGTGCTGCTCCAGGTGGCGGTGGTGCTGGTGCGTCGGGTGCTGGGTCGTGCCGAGCAGAGGAAGCAGTGCCAGGGCCAAATGGAGACACTGGAGAAGCTGAGGGGCGTCAGGGAGCAGGTCCAAGAGGAAGATGACGCCTTTATAGCAGAGGTTAGTAAATAATGCTAAAATAATATTCCAGACTGTGTTGGCTACCATGAACTAGAGTTACACACACGCATCCACTTTTCACATTTTCATTAAGGCACCAGTGTGTACAGTGATAAACAACCTGGTTATAAATCCAGCATAATTTAGGTTCTTCACTGAGCCCGAACTGGAAGGAAAGCTAGCACAGTTGTATGTTAACGTATAGACAGTGTATTTGCAACATGTCAGCAATTTGTTTTGAAACATGACTACGGTGATGAGAATTATTAGAATATTATAATAATAGTAACTAAGATGAACCACAATAAGGTTACTGTAATATATTTCATATTCAGTTCATATACATTGCAGTATAACAAGGGCATTCTTTCACTGCACTCTCAGGTGTGCTCGGTGCCACTGTCAGCCAGAGATCTGGAGAAACACACAGAAAAGGAGGTAGAAAAGTGGAGGAAAGACAGACCCTCATCCACCTTTGACCCCAGAGGTCGATGCCAAGGATACCGGATGGCGTGTGCAAGGGCTCGACAGAGCAAGGAAGAGCAGGACAGGAAAGACAGAGAGAAAGGGAACCTTTCCGTCCCTCTTTCTCGTTCGCCCTCCACTCTGTCGCTGTCTCCTTCTTTGCTTCACAAGAAGCTGAGGAAAGGGGGAAAAGCAAACACAGGTGATTGGGAAGGCGGCGGTAAAGTTGTAAGGCATCTTTCAATGGGAGCAAAAGAGGACTGGAGAAGCTGGAATGAGATAAACTTTAAGGTGGTGCAGGGCGTTCAGGAGGAGGAGGACACAGAGGAACACAAAAAACAGAGTGAGTCAAAACTAACGGCACAAACTGAAGAGGAAGAACTTTCAGAGCCACCTAAAGAGATGGACAAAGTCCAAAACATACCAACAGAGCATGCAGAAGAACCAGTAATAGTAAAAGAACAGATTGAACATGTCGAAACAAGAATCACTGAGACTGAGGAAAGTCAACCCAAAGAGACAGAGGACAGAGACAAGATGCTTTCAGAACAGACAGAGGAAACAAGTGTGGAGACAGAACCAAACCAAGGTCCAGTCAAAGATGAGACTGTTGAAAATATTCTTCAGCCCACTGAACATACCTCTCACCATGACCAGGGAGAGGAGCTGGACTCTTACAGCCAGTCACAAGTCCTGGAGCAACAGAGTCACAAAGATCAGGACCAGGAAACCGAGATCAAAGATGCAAAGGAGGAAATAATAGAACAAGTGTCAGAAAGTGAGCATTTAGCTGCAGTGGAGGAAAATCAGAGAGAGGTACAGAAAGATGCTGATGCAGACACACACACGGACGAAGAAATGCAATCAAGTGTAGACTCGAGCGAGGAACAGTTGACTCAGACAGACATGAAACCAGAAGAGGGGACAGGAAGTAAAAATGAGCATCAGATGCAGGTGGATACAGTCACCGAAGTCTCAGAAACAAGAATTGAGACAAGTCCATGCATAGAGACGGACAGCAACACCGAAGCAGGAACATTCACAGACCCAGATCTAACGTCAGGGACAGAGACACAGACACAGGAAGAAGTGATTGCAGAGACAGACAAAAGCCTACAGGGTGATGCATTTGAAGTAAAACACCATAGTACTGAGTCATTAGCCAAAAGGGAAGTCAAAGAAGAGTACCACATCCAAACAGAGACAGAAACTGAAGAAAAGGTGGAGGAAAATGCAGCCGCACAGGACGAATTGGAGACAGAAATAGTACAAATAGATTCAGAACAACCCATAGATTCAAAGACAGAGACTGAGACAGAGGCAGAAACATTAATCCTGTTTTCACCTGAGCACATCCAACAAGAAGAAGACACTGACAGAGTAGGTGACACACAGGCTGAAGCAGAAATACCAGTTGCGGACGACACAGTGAAGGAGTCAAGTGAAGAATTTGCTCACTGTTCAGAGAAAGAGTGTGTTACAGAAGCACCTGAACCCACACAGGAAAAAGAAGAAATAACTTTGACTGTGTCCCCAGAGACACAGGTTGACAAAGATCAAACGCAAGCAGAGGAAACACCAACTGAAACTCAGACGAACGTGGAAACGACTGATTCTGTAGCACCTCCAGAGATGGAGGAGACCTCGAAGGAGGCTGAGGCAGTGAATCTCACCACAGAGCCTGATGGGGAAATGAGTTCAATAGAAATGAGTACCTCTGAGGAACCTGCATCTGAAGAACTGACAAGCCAGACCACTATGGGTCCTTTAAAGGAAGGAGAAAGCACACAAAATGTTGGAGAAAACACTGTAGGAGAGGATGACGTCTTCATTTCTACTCCTAACTCGACAGACAATCCACATACTGACTGCAACCAACAGGTCCAGAATAAAGATGATTCTCCGACTGAGCCGAATAACAGCAGCGTGACACAAGGCTCTGGGCACCGTAATAGCCGGTCGTCCGGTGATTTCTGTGTCCGCAGGCCTTCCAGCTCCCGTGGACCCAGGTTAGCGCGTAGGCTGTCAGAAGATCTCTTCACCGCCCCACAGAAACCTACTCAGTCACAATCTACCCCTGATCAACCAGAAGTAAAACACACTGACTCACAGTCCAATCCTGGAGCTGTAAACCCGACCCAAACTCCTACCGATGAGACTCAGTCTTCAAAAGTCACCTTGTCACTGTCTGCAGAAGTGAAAGAGGGGACAGCGGCAGAGCACGAGCGGCCCCCACCAAATAAACGTTTCGGTCTCTTCCGCAGACTGAGAGGAGAGCAGCCCAAAAAGGCAAAGGAAAAGGGGGCACAGAAAATGCAAGTCCCCAAAATCTTGATTCAGGACTTCAGTGATGGAACGGGGAAAGTGGTTGAGGACAAGGGTGAAGAGAAACTTAGCTCCAGGGAGAGGAGGAGGAGGCGGAGGGAGAGAGAGAGAAGGGAGAAAGAGGAAGAGAGGCTGAGGAAGAAGCAAGAAAAGGAGATGGGGAAGGAGAGGGAGCGAGAGAGGAGGAAACCACAGACGAGGGGGAAAAGTTTTCAAGTGCAAAAGGAGAAAGGTACCAATGATCCGCCTCACTCTGCAAAGACTGGCTCACAGACGCTTAGATATTCTGCTTCTTATGCTGAATCTTATTTTTGACAAATGTTCGCAATAGCAAGTGGAGCGATGAGGTCTGAGGCACATGGTTACGGTTATAGTCTATGGCAGTGTGTCTTAAAGCAGAGTGGTGATTAAGACATTTAAAATGTTTGCATTAAGGTAATAGTTCCATATAATTTGATAAGGAATTTCTGGCCTTTGCTTACATTTAGCCAATGCCATATTTTTGCTGCACCTTATTAAAAGCTCTAACCATAACCATGGACTCCAGACCTCATCCCTCCTGAACCTAAAGCACACGTTCCCCACATCCTGAGTCTGTCATACTTGAACCTTTTTCACATGTAAATAAACAATAAATGATGTTTAGACACTTTCAAAAATAAGTTTGTTTTATTTGGAGAGACTTCTTTTTTTCTCCGCTGCACCTTGATCCTTGATCACAAACCGAACAAAAATAAACAGGAAGTGCTTCATGTCTGCTTTCACATAATCCCAGATTTCCACCATAAACATTATAATCCAAATAAAAAGCTGGAATACACGGGTTCTGTACTGATGCCCTCTGAACAGTTTTGGTTTAAAAAAAAACAAAACAAAACAACAACAACAAAACATTTGTACAAGCCAGTAAAAATAAAAATAAAGGTCCAAGATGTCCGTTTCTACATTTTCAAGTAGTGCAAGTGGCATGGTGTAACAGAAATAAAAGTGGACACACAAGAACCCACTTTCAGGTCAGTCAATCTCTCTCAGTCCACAGTCCACATCCCATCGGTCCACTGTCACTCTACTTATGCCTCATCCTCACTGTCACTGGCCAGCACCTCCTGACATGTCATTGGTTGAGTACTCATCTGAGAAGACGGGGGAAGCACGGATCCAAAGAACAACGAACAGAACTGTGGGAGGATGACACAGAAGAAGAAGAAGAAATATTATATGACTATACATCATTGAAATAATAGGCTAGTCTGAGATGGGATACAAGCTTTATCCAATGAGATCACAAAAGGAAACAAGGGTTAAAGATGGTGTGAGACAGCAGAAGCAAGTACATAATAACTTCTCTTATGTTTTTGTTCAATATCAGTCATTTGTTCCAGTCACAAACGTTTCTTGTGGAATAATGTTGTAATCAGTACAGCTAGTCTGAGAACAGTTGTGTTCTTTGTAAACTCCCACATCAACATGACAAAGGTCGGGTATTTAAAAAAAACTATGCAGAGATTTTTGAGTCTTGGAGTCTGCACTTGGCTTCAGTATTTGTTGTACATGGCTACAAGGCCAGGGCAGAGGAGGGGAAGATATTTTAAGAAGGCCACTAAAGGGCACACAGTTGCTAAGAGGAGAAATAAAATTTATGTTTATACTTTATTTGGTATTTTGTGCTTAAACAGCAACATAGCATTGTTACAGGAAGTGATGTCTCATTTAGCTGTCAGTGTTAGGTCATAGGACCTGGACTAGATTATGCCCTAATTTGGGAAATTCATACCTGACTGTTTTATGATTTTGTACTTTTCTATAATTGTGCTATCTACAGTCTGCAATGCATTTTCAATTTCTACAGTTTCCTGGGTAAGTAAATATGAAATGAATGACTATAAAAACACAACGGCATATGCAAATGGACAATTGTTAATCTGGCAGTCCATTTGGTCTCATCTCCCTTTGTTACATATTCTATCTATCTATCTATCTATCTATCTATCTATCTATCTATCTATCTATCTATCTATCTAAACCATACCTTCTTATTAGGTGGTCTGTCTGAATCAGCTGTATCATCTTCTTCCTCCCCTTCCTCCTCTTCACTGTGTATCCTTGTCCTGTGATTGGCTGCAGGAGGCTGTTTTGAATATGTGGATTCATCTAATGGGGGTGTTGGTGAACCTGTAGCCGAGGGACCTGGTGCAATACTGGTATCCATGGCGATGAGGTAGGAGTCTATGTCGTCATCCATGAAGTCATCGGGAGGGGCAGGCGGTGGTGTGTGTGCTCTGAGAGGTGGAAGGAAAATATGACAAGAATGAGGAACAGAAGGGGGAAATGTGGTTCTCAGGCAACAGACATCCTGTTCACATATGTGTTCATCCATGCAAAAAACAGCTACTTTATTCATTTTCTAGGCTTTAAATGGCTGTGCAAATTCAACAAGACTATGCTGCCAAAGTTTAATTTGACAATGCCGCAGATGTGCTAAACCTGGACTAATGTGCTACCTAAAACACCTGCAGCTTGCGGTGAACTGACTCTCCACTCAGACGATGTAATTGGCCACCAGGTGGTGTGACACCCCTGCAGAGTAAATGCTAGAATTTCCTGCCTGCCATTAGAAATGAGAAAAACTGTGTGTACCATTAGCAAAACAGACTGATGATTCTGTTTTCTGAGTGTCTGAATGTTTTACCGTTGAGTGTTGCTTTTACGGAGGCTGGGATTGTCAGAAAGCGTGGCCAGCACAAAGTTCCCCTCCAGGACACTGTCTGTTACTGAAAGCACCACAGGGCTGACACACACATGCACACACAATGTAAATGTCAGTACATTTTGGTAACATGTGATCAACTATATGTTGATATCTAAATGTGTGTATGCTTACCTCCCTGGCTCATCAAAGTATATAGAAATAGGGAGACCAGTGGACTCAGCAAACACTAACAAACCCTGGAGGAAAGATGACAATAAATGACTTGGCAAACCTCCTTGATGAGAAAATCAATGCAAGAAATCATATTACCACAACATATTTTAGCTGTCTCCACCTTGCTCTCAATGCCCCCAAAGGACTTCTCTCCCTCTCTGGTCAATTTCCCAACTCTTTTTCTCTCTCTCTCTCTCGACTTATCCTCCTATTCGTTTGCCCTGTCATCCCTCCCTTTGTCCGCTCTCTCACCCTTAACTCCTTGAGACAAAATGTGACGCTGCTGTGAGCCTGGGCGGCGAAATGGTCAAACTCGTCTGAAGCCAGACACAGCTCTGTCAGCATGGCCTTGGACTGCTCTGAGAGGGAAACGGAAAGAAAAGCAGGAGTGAATGGAGGACAAAAGCAACCTAGATTTCTATAGATGTTCACCTGCAGAGTTAGAAAAACTACCTCTATTGACTAAAGACAGCCAAGACTGCACAGTGCAATTCTACCGCTCTGCCTTTCTTCTACACAAGTGCACCACTGGGCTCATATCCACCCTCTTTCCCTTTTTTTGCATTAATGTTCCATGTCATTAATAGCATCTTCTTAATTTTGTATTACAAAGCTCCTTTAAAATCACAATGACTCATTAGGGCTGTGGGATTAGTAAATATAATTAATATAATTAAATACACTCCACAATTTGTTTTTCTTCTTTTATGGAAAGTTTTTGAATTTCTGTATGTTTGTCAAAGAAGTGACACTGATTTTAGCTGCTTGGTGAACAAACAGACAACCAAGTCACCTGTATCTTCATCCACATGGTTCCTGACCCACATCCGTTCATCACTCACTGCCACAGTCACCTCTTCCAGAGACGGAGGGAAGTGCACGACTGTGTCCACCAGCAGCCTGAGAGCAAGGGAAGACAAATATGACGTGAGCTTCTAGTGAGGGAGGCACACAGACAGAAGCAATAAGCTACAGCTAAATAAAAGACATCTCACTTTGTTTGTAAGCCAACAACAAATGTTACAGAGAAGGTGCAAGACAGAAAGCAAAAGCTGTCAGAACTACAATAATATTTTTAGAATGAAGAATGCAGAGAGATCTCACAGACCTGGGCTGGGCCCTGAACACATTCGCACAGCTGTCCTTATCAAACACCGCCTGTAAGCTTTCACTGTCCTGGAAAGACAGGTTGTGTGTCTTCAGCAGGCCTGCAGACGAAAGTGCCGAAACACAAACACTGACACATTGAATACAGTCTAATAAATACACGGGGTGCTACAAGGAATGAAACATGTGCCAGTGTGAATGAAGTGTCATCCATGTAAAGCATTGTGAACCATTTGAGGAAGAAGTGAAGAACTGATACCATGTTTGCAGTGCAGGGTGAAGGTGAGGCGGTTCTTTTGTTTGTCCAGCTCGATATGACACTTTTCCACTGTTTTCTCCAGAGACGCCAGAGACCTGAACACAGCCTGCACACTCTGACTCAAACATAGAGGAACATAGAAAATACATGTGTAAATATACACATGGGGAAAAGACTCTACTATAAGACTATGTCTTATAGAGAAACATTGTGACAGTAACCCAGTTAAGCTAATACTCTATATTGAGGCTTTGATATCTAAATTCTACCAATATTTTTTTCACGTGATACGTGAACTTCTTGGTGACACATGTTCTACCCTTTTAAATTACTGCCATGTACAGCTGTTAAAACAAGAAAGCTCAGTGGTTTTTCACAGCACACCCAGCGATAACCACACAGTAGTACCGTGGTAGCAACATGACAGGAAAGAGAGCATCTGAAATTGAGTACTGAAAAGACATTTATCAGGTTCTGCACTGAATCATGGAAATAGGATCAGACACACCCAAATATAAGTACTAAAGTTGCTTGGGGGTATGTGGAAAGACTGTAGCTCAGATAAATTGAAAAATAGAATTTTTTTTGTAAAATCAATAAATCGACATATCTTTCTTTAGGAGGAAAAAACACATAAATAGGATTACAAATCTTATTATGAAGTTCTGTTATCTTATTCTGATTTGTCAGAGTACCTATTAGGACAGCTGCACAGGATATGCCTCCCACCAACCTGAATTAGCTGAATTAACACTAGAACATCAACTGCGATTGAGAGCTCATGAAAACTAGTGAGTACATGAGCAAAGGGATCGAGACAGACAGCAGTAACTGCAGCTTATCTAAGCCTCTCCAAATAGTAGAATGAATGCAAACTGAAAAGGAAAAAAGAAGACCAATACTAAACATCGTCAACCCCAGGATCACTTATATGGAAAATAAAATTACTGTGATAATGTTAAAGGATGGGTGGTGTTGATATAGGTGTACTTGAGCTCATTTGATAGGGCTGACATAGATAATTACAGCCTATGTAAATGTACTGAACATGAGACACGAATTATATAAAGCATCAGAAGAACCATGGCTCATCTCTTTGTCTCAGAACACCTTTATTGCCATCTTGCAACGGAAGGCATGCCCACTGGCGATGGTGTACCTGCACAAGAAAAGGGAAGGGAAGATGGCTTAAAGCTCATGGAAATGACATGCAAAAATCTGATGACTTACTCACTCTCTCTTGCACACACACATATTTCACTGCTGTTTATACACACGCACACAATCTGCACCTGCTGAAGAAGAGTGGTGCGAACAGGAAGCAAGCATATGCCGACCGAGAGGAGTTCACAGACCGCAGGGCTAGCTATGAGAGAGAGAGAGAGAGAGAGAGAGAGAATCAAATCAGCAATATTCATTGACGCAAAGTGTGCACCAACAGGAAGCAACAAGATACATATGCATGGCAGGCGGAAGTGTTGATGTATGCGTGTCAGTGTCAGAGCAGCTCACCCCATCTTCCTGAGGCTCCACATACAGCTCATCACCGATCCTGGACAGGGAGTGGATGGCTTTGGCCAGCACTGGACGGTACATACACACACACACACCACAGCACTATTCTAATTAACAGCTAACTGATTTCTTAAACTGTAAAGACAAGGTTGAAAAGACAGGAAATGTTTTCTACCTTTCACATTTCCTCCCGTGACGACGCAGTCCATTTCTGCAAACCAGATACTACTTTTCCGTTAAGTTAGCAAACTCGGCTACAAGTTAGCCGAAACTAGCGGCTAAACGCCACCAAGAAGTACACCAATGGGGAGTTAATAGTTTGCACACCAAGTGGTAATCCTCTTAGTGCCGAAAAGATACTCCATTCGGGTGTTGTTTTATTTAAAAGTTTTATCTTCGACTAAGCAATCTCCAGCACAGATCTCTGCGTTGTTTACGCCGCCATTGCCCGCTTCCGCCCTGTGCACCAATCAGAGAGACGGGATCTCAAAGGGGGCGTGGGTGAACAGACGCATGCGCAATTGACTTACAAAAATAAATAGGAAGAGGTGGTTCAAGTCGAGGATGCAGTAAGAAAAGTTTAGTAGGGTGTTTAAAGGGTTTAATTTATTTTACAGATTCATATTTAGTATGAAGGGGTGAATAGGTATTTACACAGACATGTTATAAATGCAAAACATTTTACATTTGAAAATACTTAGTATGATGAGGACGAATGCATTTGATGTACTGTTAAGTTTAAATTTATTTTGGTGGTTACACCAGTGGTGAAAAGTAACTAAGTGCATTTACTCAAGTGCTATGGTGAATGTATGTACACTTCTTAGATACTTTATGAAGTATTTCCACCTAATACCTCTATACTTGCACTCATTTCAGAGACAGATATTGTACTTTTTACTCTACTACATTTATCTGACAGCTGTAGTTACTGGTTATGTTGCAGATGAAGATTCTACATACTAAACACACGGACAGATTATCCAAAATGAGCCATTGGACACAGACGTGAAAGGCCTCCCCAACCCTCCTACATAGAAGCAGGAAATCCTGACTGAGAGAGACACAAAACATCTGCAGTCGTGTTGTTTGTAGTTGTTTATTTGTCTCTTTGTAGTCATTTCACATTTCCTTGTAGTTGTTTTTTCTTTGCATCTCTCACTGGTTATTTTGTGTCCCTTTGTGGTTGTTTGATAACTTACCATTAAGCAAAGTTCTGGCACATGAGCCCCTTGACCCTTGGACCCGCCCAGGCCTGTGCCCAGGGGTCCAACACTCTGGAAAAAACAAAAAAACAAAAACAAAAAACATTCACATGCTCAAAAACCTAATGCTCTGTTTTGTATGTTTGTCCTCTTCATTTAAATTTTTTATTCCCAAAGATAAATAAGACATTAATATAAAGGATTTTCATTTCATATATTTATAGCTGCATTATTATTATTATTATTATTATTATTATTATTATTATTATTAAAACTATTTATTCTTGGTAATGTGATAGTTTTACAGAATGAATCACACTTTTTTTTTTGGTCTCTGATCAGTATTTTGAGAGACCAGAGGGCTCCTTTCGTGTGCCAAACATTACGCTTAGCTAAAAATAAAGATTTTTATCAAAATAAAAAATAGGTGGGCAATATAATATATAATGACAAGCTGGTGGTCAATATTAACAAACATTTATGAAAAATAAAACATTCGGAAAAAAAGTAGGGGGAGTTAGGGGATTCCACCAAAACAAAGTTGCTTTACCTTTTTATTTAAAAAGAAACATACAGTTCACAGAGTTAATATGGTTAATATGCCCATTCCAAATGTCATTGCAGACATTTTCTATTTCTTTCATTCTGAAGATACATAAATAGCAGCTGCTCTCTAAAAACGCCCTGTAATTACCGCTCAAGGGTCACAGTGGAAGAAAGAGGGTGTGTGTGTGTGTGTGTGTGTGTGTGTGTGTGTGTGTGTGTGTGTGTGTGTGTGTGTGTGTGTGTGTGT
>JBBMJY010000002.1:12790160-12801843 GCA_037833715.1 Toxotes lorentzi | reverse complement strand
TGTGTGTGTGTGTGTGTGTGTGTGTGTGTGTGTGTGTGTGTGTGTGTGTGTGTGTGTGTGTGTGTGTGCGCGCACATGTGTGAGAAAGGGAGTCAGGGAGAAAAGTAGGAAGGAAGGGAGGGTAAAAAGAAAGATGGGTAGAGAAACACAGAGAGAGGGAGAGTCACTGTCAGTGCACAATTATCTCACCTCACTGGTCTTTCTCGTTGGTCTGCTTCAGTGTGTAAGTTCTGAGGAACGCTGCAGAGCACCATCTCTCCTTCCTATCATCGCTGAGGAGGTATGGCTAAAACAATCTTCCTGGACTGAAACCTTGGACATTTGATGAAAGAGAGAGACCTTGAAAGGACACAAGAGGACAAAGGTCAAGAATTGTTTTGTCTGGCTCAACTTTGTGCCAAAACAACACAAAAAAGAAAGAGACGTCTGCTGAAACGTTTGAGGATTGTGGAGGAGTCCTGATATTTGTTCTGAGAAACGGCTAAGAGGATGATGGAAAAAAATTGGAACATGAGAAAGGAGGGAGACAACCATGACAAGAGTCTTTAAAACAAATGCTGGACAAAGGGGTGACGTGATTTTTATGCAAATACTTTCTTCTGTCATGGTTTCCAGTCTCTATTTGACGCAACACTTTACATAAGACTGTGTGGAATCCAGCCCTTTTAGCGGACCATATTGTTGTGTTTATGTGTACTAATTGTTGACATGGCTTTCTGTGATTTCTGGATTTGATACACAACAGTTTTGTTCCTAGATGTCTCAGTCACATAATCCAACAGACACTCAGGGCTTGCTGCAGTCCATGCTGCAGAGACTGAAGCTCCAGTCGGGAAGAGAGGGCCAGCCATTCCTGGACGCGCCTGTACCAGCTGCTTCCACATGGAAGCAAGACAGAGAAAGAGGAGCCTCCAACCTCCAGAAAGTAAATAACAACCCTGTAAATGGCTTTGAGTTTGGTACCAATGGTATCCCCTCAAAAAAGTTTGGGATTTCTGCTGTGGACAGTAATTTTGGCCTCAAAGGTGGGGAAATACAGCAACCAGGTCGTGACAGTGGAATAAACAGGGGTCTCATTTCCTCCCCCTCCCAGAAAGACGACATTGATAATGACACGGGTGAGAACAGGGTCACCCCAACAGGAACAGGGCAGCTGTTTCCCACTAAAGCACTTAAGGATGCTGACCTTGCTTCCTTTGAGAGGACTGATAGGGAAAGGATGAGTTTTGGCAGTTCTGCAACGACAAGACACATTCCTGGTAATGAAGATACTGTCCCAAGCTCGGGACAGAATCAAGGCTTTACACCCAAAGTCTACATGTGGTCCTTGAAGTCCACAGATGCAAATCTTGACACAGGAAGTCAAGACAATAAAGTGCTGCCTATGGAGAATGGAGGATTTGGAGATTTGGCAGAAAGTAAAGACATGCAGTTTTTTGCAACAAGCCAAAAAACAACAAGCAGCGGCTCCAGAAGAAAACAGCGGCCATCTGAGAATAAAACGAGGAGATGGACACAGAAGCTTAAGGAGAGATGGTTGGAGAGGTCGGGGAGTTTTGGTAAAAAGGGAAAAGAAGTAGGTGGGAGAGTAGACCGTGAGAGTGAACAAGGAACTGGGGTGAGTAGTGCAGTTTGATTACACTTATTCTCTATTGTCAAAATTAAGAAGAAAAAAAAGAAAAGAATAGTGAAACTGAATTTTGTTTACTCTCACAGATTTCACCTCAAAACCAGCTACTGACAGCAGAAAGTCTCATCAACACATCAGTTAAAAAGGAAGACAGGTCAGACGGCAGTGAGCCCAGTGAAACCCCTCCTACACGCACAGAGGACAGCGCTCTTGAGGGGCGTATCAGGTAATCAACCATCAAACTGTCCTAAAATGATCAAAAATACACCCAAACCAGTTCTGTAGTTGGCAAGCTAATGTTCTCACAGTCAGGTTTTGACACAGCAGTGAGATATGTGAGGTATTTCTGAGCCGTTTCCAAGTAGAGATGTAATGTTGTTCTGCTCTGTTATGTTCCCTGTGATGCGCCTTTCTGGTCTGATGTGCCAAACACACATCTCTCCCTGACAGCATCTGTCATCAGACTTCTTCAGTCACAGTCCAGTCACATTTTAATGACACGCCTTATGTTGAAACATCATCAACAAGACCACTGGTGGAAGAAGTGTTGAAGTAAAACATTGTACTCTTGTACGTAGATGTACCATCCCTGAAAGAGATGCACACTCATCCATAAAGGGTGATCCTTTCCTTTGTGGCTGAAGGATAATATTGGCGTTATTTTATGTTCTTCTTATAGTCAGCAAATCCTACAAAAAGACCAAAGCCAACAATGTGTTAGTCTTTCTCTTAGTACTTTTGGACTTAAATGTGTGTGCAGAACAAATGTGGGACAGATCAGACGTCTACCTGATGGTATTACGTGAAGGATAAGAATCTAAACATCTAAAGTTCCTAAAGCATTTGCACAGTACTGAATGTGTCCACATATTTGTGTTGAGGAGAAAAATAAACACACAAAGCCAAGAACAGTCTGACTCCACAGGCTTCCCACCAAACTGAGTCTGCTGTAACATCTGAACACCACATGTTTTGATTGAGAGAGCATGTAAACTCGTTAGAAAGAAAGAGGAGAATCTGAAATGGTGGTAGTACACATGCAAGCTTGACCACTGAAAACAGAGAAACTAGGCCTTAACATTGGCGATACCAGGATCGCTATATGCTGTGTGAAAAAATTACTGAAGCAATACATATCAATTTTTATATGAAGTTAACACATTTGAAACATGGGGCTGTGGGTGTACATCAGACAAAAAAAGGTGGGAAACCACTGGTGACTATTTGTGTCACCACTGCAGTGTATGAGAGAGTGAGTCAAAATAAACTGCACTGCCCATGTTCATCACAGGGAACAGACATGACACGATGCGGCTCACTGACTCTATGGCACAGAGGAATAAGATATTTCAGGCTTTGGCTACACAGACAATACTTGTTATTAAGGTCAATTCATTTATTTATTTATTTTTCATACGATTTGTTTACAGTAAGAATCTGTACCTTTTGTGGCAGGTCTTCTAGCGACTTTGACTTTGGCCTGGGCTCATTCAGCCTACTGGACGAGATCGTCACAGGCCAAGAGTGGGCTAAGTTCCTTAACCCCAAGCTACCACCCACTTCAGCCAATCAGAGACCACCAGAACAGCAGCTGGGCAAACCCCAAATCCCGCCAAATCCTTCTGATAGTGGTCAGTTATCTCTGGTTTTGAACCAGCAAGGTAGTGGGAACAGCCCGTGGAGCCTCAGGGGCACAGAGTCATCGCCAGTTTTAGGTTTCAGTATGGCACAGATATCGCCCGATGCCTTCCAACCTGTCAGCATGGACGTTTCAGGGGGAAAACAACAGCAGGCTGTTCACAGAGTGGCTGATCAGTCAGAACCAATGGAAGACTGGCAGTCTGGAGAGAGAGGACAGAGGCAGCAGTATAGACCTTCATTCTCTGCAGAGGTTAGAAATCACTTTTTTTTATTGATTAGTTGTCATAAAGCATAGGAGAACCAGAAGATACTCATAACAACATTTCTTTAACTCCACCTTTTTGTGTGAATTTTTACTTTCACTTTTGAGTTGATCACCCTTTAATTTGGTTTCAAAAGCAGCCTGCAGATGTTGTGGACAACTCAGCGCTCAAGAGAGTCAGCCTCAACAGAAAGAGGCAGCACCAGTCAGCCAAGAGGAGGGACGAGGGGCTTCAACCTGAGAAAATAAGCGATGGAAACGAGACAGGCAGAGGTCAGAACAACTTAATTCTCTGAATAATTTGGAATTTCAGGCATTTGAGTTGAAAGGGGCTAGATGTTGTCATCTGGACCAGACACATTTGGTTGAAATGATGTTACAAATGAGAAACTCAGTTCTTGCTCTGACTCTCATTTCGCAGGGGTCTCTATATCTTCACTGAGCATAGCCAGCAGTCATGCGATGGAGGAAACAGGAGAGTCACAACCTGATGTTGCCATGCTTTTGAACAACTCTTCTGCTCCCCCCCTCTCTCCATCTTCTTTTAATCCTTTTGCTCCTGCACCGCGGGGTGTCCTCAGACACTCCATATCCCAGGATTCTGAGTCCTCTATGGAAACAGTGACAAAAAGGGTGAGATGTTGTGTATCACAGCGCCTCCTTGTGGCGTGATGTTGTTGATGGTGAAACAGAAACACCTCAGAAAACAAAACAAACAAAAAACAACAACAACAAAAAAAAAAAAAACACACCAAAAGTAGTCAATAACCAGAGAGATGGTCATAGTTTGATTGACTTTGCGTGGAACATATATTGCATCATTTTCTGTAATAAAACAGGAAAGTATGTTGATTTATTGTTTTCTAACTGCATAAACACAATATACTTTAACAGTTAATCCTGTATATGCTGTATCCAGTTAGTAAGGACTATAGTATGGAATCGGGAGATGTCGTATGCTGCAGCTATATGAAGTCGAAGTGGTCCTTAACTCCAGATCTTAACAGTTTTGTTCAAATAGTAGATTATTTACACAAAATAGCTTTTTTCACACACACAGGTAAAATCATTTTGTTTTTTAAAAAACTATATAAAGAAAAACAGGAATGACCTTGAAAGAAACACTTAATTTAAACCCCTGTATATATTCATTCATTATTCAGTTTAATTTTTATTAGAAACTTCATACATGTTAAAATTGCTACTTTCTTCAAAAGACTTGCAATTATATGTATCTTATTTATTATAAATGTACCAACTGAAAATTGGCTCAACTTTTCTTTTAATTAGTACCAAATCACATATTTCTTTCCCTGAACCTGTTGGTAAGCTTTAGTAAAATATTCATCAATCGATATTACATAGACCGAATATAATACTTTAGAAAAAAAAAACATTCTTTTGCTTCTTTCCTTTTTTTTTTTTACAGAGGCGAGTTGAAGAGAACCGCCGGGTTCATCGGGTTCATTTTGCAGAGGAGCTGGTGACCATAGCACCTCCGCAGCCGGATATGGTTGCTACAGATACAGAGG
This sequence comes from Toxotes lorentzi, assembly GCA_037833715.1. Classification (NCBI taxonomy): domain Eukaryota; kingdom Metazoa; phylum Chordata; class Actinopteri; family Toxotidae; genus Toxotes; species Toxotes lorentzi. The sequence goes on along the minus strand of JBBMJY010000002.1, from coordinate 12,796,778 downwards.
GGGATTCGGAAGCAGATGAAGACTCTGTGATAGAGCAGGAGTGTGAGGTGGAGCAGGCGGCAATGGAGGAGGTGGCACCGGCCCGTCGGCATGCCCTCCCTGCCTGGATACAGGCTCTGAAGAGGAAGAACACAGGGAGGAAGCACAGATAGTGACTGTGAAACTACAAAAATGAGCACGAAGTCTCACACATTTGACTCTATATAAATAAAAGGGGAAAAAAAAACCAAACAAGGTGAAATTGTTTATCTCAAAAGCAACTTCACACTGAAAGTTTGCCGACTGGATTTTTTCCTGGACACTTAAAGGACCTCTGTGCATCTTATTGCTCCCCATCATTCTCCCCCACTGGTCAAAATGATTACTGATCAAGTTTTGAGTATTTATGAGTCTGGCAACAAGTCTGGCCTTCTTCTCTCACAAGGACTATCTAAGTATCAATTATCAGTTTTAATTTAAGAATATTTTTTATTTCACCCTTCATTGGTTTTGAGTCTATGCTCTCCTCTGTTGTGACATTGTTGCGTCAGTTTTTGCAGATTTTATCAGAGACATTATGTTGTCCTCTTCCTTCAGTAACACACCGGACAAAGGCAGACTACAATGTGGTCTACTGTCTGTCTGTGTCACTTACTCATCCTCCACATCCTCTTCTCTTGGTAATGGCTCCCTGTCCAGCCATCCTGGCAATTAACCTCAGAGGGGGAAAGAGATATGAGTTGGAGCTGAAGCAGTGGTTTCTGATGTGTCTGCTGCATCTCTGTTCAGCTCCTCAAATGCGGAAACCCTATTTTTAAGCCTTGGCAAGGCTAACTCCAGCTCCAGCATATATAAACATATTTATATATTTTTTTACTCTGACAGTATTTTTACTCTGAAAGGCATTACTATTATCATTATCTTCACTTATAGTACTCTCTGTTTAAGTTTTTATTGACTGGGCCATGAGCTACACTGATGCTCCCATGTGAGTCGAACAATGAGGTTAAGACAAACATTTAAAGAACTGTTCAGCATTTTGGGAGATAAGGCTTTTTGTTTCTGTGAGTTAGATGAGAAGACTGAGACCACTCTCGTGTCTGTATGACATTTCACTGTGTCATTTTTACGTTGTGGTTTTTGTATGGATAACAAAAAAAAAAAGAAAAAGTGAAAAAGAGATATAATATGTTAACTTCAGAGGTGCTGGTAGCTAGTTAGTTAAGCTAACTGGCTGCTAGTGGTGCTGCAGCTTCATATTTATATTAGAGATATGAAAAACTAAATAACGTATTAAAACACAAACCCACCTCCAGCTATTCTTCTGGTCATATTTATCCATTCTAAATGGGGATCATCTTATTAGGCCTTTGAATGTTGTTATATTAGTCAGAAAAGGACTTTATGGCCCCGTGTGTTATATCCTGTCATTTCCATTACATGCATTACATTGACTTGTGTCATTAAATTAGTACATCAAACTTTGTGGCTAACTGCTGTCCATTGCTCTGTGGCCTCCCTTCACAGCTATCTCCTCTTGTAGATCACTGTCAGACCCATTAAGAGGCTCTTTAGCTGATCTGTTAGTGCTCCGTGCACTAACAGATTATAGTGAAGAGGGGACACAGAAAAAAAGACGGGGAGACCAAAATGTACAGTATGTGCTTGTGTCTGAGCAAAATAGACAGAAAGAGAACTAAATAAATGTTTGCGACGGAGCCATGAGAGTAAACCAGAGAAGTGGACAGAATAAGAGAATCATAATGTAATTTTGGATTGTCCACACACAAAAAAGTGGAATTGCATTAGTCCATTAGTCGATACAGTAACGTCTCCTATTGTGCGTCATCACCCAGAAGTGGACTAATAATGGACCATTTGTAAACCTCAAGCCACACACACATTTATCCCACTGCCACCACCTCCATATATTACACACACACATGCACACACACACACACACACACACACACACGTCATCATTAACCGTGTCTTTACACCATTAGGAGCTTTCAGTGCTTTTATTTGTGCAGGAAGGAGAAGAAAGGCAGCTGGTGAGTGTGTGAACATGACGACAAAGAGAAATACTGTTACACAAATGGTTTTATTCTCAGCAGTGTTATTCATGTTGACTACGTGTTTTTGAGTTCTGGCTCATCTGAGCAAAGCTAACTGGAAATGAGAAGGGGATTTATTCAGGTTTAATACAAATTTTCTTAATTAGGTTTAACAGGAGGTTATAGTTCATTGTAGTTAAAATGCTATAAGTGGAAACTGCTTATAATAAAATAACATTTTTATTACTGTAAGTCTCCCTCTCAGTTTAATGACTGTAGTTTACCACCTCTAGTTGCGAAATTGTGAAGCTGGCAGCAACGTTGTCCTTCTTTACCCAGTTCCATAAACTTGCCAAACTAAAACTGACTGAAGGAACCTGACATCCAGAAAAGACATAAGGAATCTCTTATGAGGCAATAAGGTAAAGGACCAGAGAGAGAGAAAGAGGAAAGTCCATTTCTTCAGATTGTCGTTGTTGTTGTCAGTCACATAATTGGTCAGTGGTACTGAGGGAAATGGCTCCAGAGTCATAAGAGTTCTTGATACCTGGTTTGAGTGACAGCTGGCTACCTGGGCTCTGAGCGAGGTATGCTTCTATCTGAGCCTCTGACACCTGGATGGACAAAACAATAGAGAAAATCTACGATTAAGCACTCACAGAAAAGCTCCCCTGGACTTAGTGTCTTGGTCAAAGTCACTCTGTTGTCTGTGTTTCTCCTTACAAGCAATGAAAAAGTGTGCAACTGCACCATTCAAGAGAGAGAGAGAGAAGAAACACATTACCTCTTCAAATTTCTTGGCTTTGTACTGCTCTGCCCCTTTCAAGAAGTTCAGTAAGATAACATCACAAAGAACAGTGCCCTGTCAGCGCAGATTTAAAAAAAAAAAGAGAGAGTAATGAAGCCTGACAGCATCGAGAAAAATATATTTATCACATCATCTTTAGTCTGATCAGACATGCCCTACCAGTCCGACAGAAGTGAAGGCAGCTACCAAGTTGATCAGTGTTGGGATGGTGTCAAACTTTCCTGCCTGAAAGAGACAGGCAGGAGGAGATGGAGTCGGTTTATGTGGCATAATATACAAGAAGAGAAAAGTGCTATTCACATTTAAAATGAAATAATAATTATATTTCACTTTTCAAGGCAATGTTCTGAGGATACATTTTTAACGCTGATGATTTCAGAAATACAAAACATTCACAGCCAGGAATGGAGACTTTACTGGAATTGTCCACATTCCAAAAATCCACATTTTGAAATGTGGATTTTTTTGTATCAACATCTTATGCCAAAAAAACAAACAAAAAAAACCCACCATGTGTGTACAGAACATACACATACATTAGTGTTTAATTACTCTCTAAATTTACACACACACATGCACACACACATTCCCTGGTCGCCATAATGTCACACAACTCACATTGCCAGTGACCATAACATCGAAGCGGATTGCATATGCTTTGTGAAGCGTCCGATATTCCGTCCCATTTGCTGTCTTGAAATATTTGGCAAATCTGCATTCAAAGAGAAATAAATAAAAAAAAAAAACAATTAAGGAATGTAAAGTAATAAAAAGCATGTGCACATCAAGAGGAGAAATCAGCCTCCTTACCTGAAGTTGTACCCTTTAGAGACGGGGTTCTTAACAAATGGTGCATCCAGTCGCGTAAAAGAGTACCTGGGCACACATTTCTCAATATTCAGGTCCAAGTTACACTTCCATTCAATGTTTATTCCTATTTCTCCACCCTGAGCAAGAAAGATTAGGAAAAGAAAACACCTGTAAGTATGTGGTCTAGAGTTCAGAATTCAGTCTGCTTCTTGTGATAGCTTACACCAGAAATGTTTTCCATGCCTGACAACAAAACTGCACTGATGTGAGTCTTGAGCATAAAGAGTGGATAAAATTTTAAGGAGACAGAGGAGGAAGGAAGAGATAGAGGACAGACAAGACCTTATCTGCCAGGCTTTCCACAGTCTGCCCGGTGTAGTTCAGCACATCCCCCACTTTAAAGATGGGGCAGAAGGGGTTCGTGTCCGGATGGTAGATACATTTCTTGATCTCGTCAGAGGTCATTGTGGAGGGAAAGTTCCCTCTGAGAGACAAACATTTCATGTTTCATGTTTATGATTACAAAAACCTTTTGGTAGTTCTTAAAAGAGCATGTGTGATGTTTTCAGCTGCTTAAAATTGAGAATATGTGTGTGTGTGTGTGTGTGCATGCCTGTGTGTGACCTACCTGGTGACACCGAAGAGAGGAAAGCGAATACTGTTTTTGATGAAAATGGTGAAGTTTTTTATGTCGAACATCGGTTCGCTGAGGAGGATGTTGACAGAGAAGGAGTGGAGAGGAGAACCGTCAGTTCTTTGAATGAGGGAAAAATGAGGGTGAGGCATGTCTGTATATTTGTGAGTGTGTAACTCTTACACTTTGATGCTGTCATTCTCGGCTGGACACCACCCTTCAATCTCGCATTGACCCTTGGATTCACCAGTGGGTTTGAGGCAAACCCCTGTTATTACCCCTGGTATGTGAGAGAGAGACAGAAAACAGTTAAACAGAGAACAGCTAAAGCCCTGTAATGTTGAGGGGAGGTGCAGATTCGGGTGATAATTCTCTTGAGGTTCACCACTATGAGCCACTCCTTTCATGTTGAGGTGCCTTCTGGAAACAAACTAAAAGTTGCTGAGGTCAGGCCTGGTTTGTTTTGTCTAATAAGAAGATTTGGTACGATCCAAAATAAGTTAAATATTTTTTTTATTAAAAAAAGATCAGCTTATTGTATTGTGCACAAAATTAAAACAAAATGAAAATAAAAAAACGTACAAAATGAATCGCTTAATGAATTCACTCATGGCTCTTGAACACGCTGACACATTGTTTTCATGTTGTCATTTGATTCAATGTTAGTGTAAACATTTAAGAAATCACTTACCATTGGAAAGGATGGTGCCAAAATACTTGTGGCAATCTTCATCTCTGTTGCAGCTGAATATATCAACAGACTGAAATACACACACACACACAGAAACTTAATAAGTGAGTAGGCTGATCCAGTGAATCATGTGGAGCTTTTTTTTGGACAAAATTATTTCTGTGGCAACAATGAGACAACTAAGCATGTAAGTTAGAAAATATGTGACCATGTTTCCTTCAACTGGTCTTTCTAAGGACTCTGTTTCTATGTCTTTGAAAGTGATTGGCCGGACAGCTCTGATTTGAAACACGTCAGCCAGGTGAGGGTAGGCTTTTATTCTGAAGGAGGCAGTTCACCATAATCCCAGTCTTTATTAACTGAAATAAATGGTCGCATCTGAGTTATGAGTGTGCAGCTTCCCCGTTCTGTCGCAGATATCTGCCTGGAAGCCACTGCCTCACTAGAACAGTTGCGTGTTCCCCCTCAGTTCTTCAATATGTGCTCTTTTAGAACCTTAAAATCCACTGAAACTGAAATGAAAAACTGGGATTTGAATGTGTCCTCACCTCTGCGCATTTTCCTTGGAACTGATTTTCGGTGATGATGAGTTTGGTCATGATGCAGAACACACCTGCACCCTGTAACGCAACACAAACAGTTATGGCATACTGTAGGTTTATGTAACAATGTAGAAACAGTTATCTGGGTCACACACTTGTGGGGGGAAGACATAGTCAGCCACATCCATCACACGGTTGTGATGGTAACCGAAGCCTTTTACTTTGGTCATCACAGAGGACTCGATGCCGGTGTCAGTCACCTGATAAGCTTTCTCATGGATGAAGACCCAGCTGTGGGACAGAAAAGATTGAACAGCACAGTGTTTGTTTCTGGACATAATTAATTGGATTAGGTCAAGTTTGTGCTCACCAGTAGGTGACAGGATAGAAGATAATGAGTAACTGTGTACTTTTCGCTCCACCTCATTTATTTGACAGCAACAGTTACTAGTTACTACTATAGTTACTGCAGTTGAAGTGTTTAGACACAAAACCTCTGACAAGTTTGTAAAATATAATGCATCATTATAGATTAAACTACCCAAGTGTATATAGAGGATCTCATATTAGCTCACTCTCAACCAGAAGCAGCAATAAAATGCTGTAAACATGTTGATACATCAGTCATAACAATAATGTAAAACTGACAGGGGCCATCCAGCTGCATGAGTACTTTTACCTCTGCTACTTTAATTATATTTTGCTGATAATAGCTCCTCTGGGGAGTAGGTTTACAATGTGGTTGTGCTGCTTTTACTCAAATAAAAGATCTGAGAATTTCTTCCACTGCTGTTCTGTGATGTGACAATTTAACAAAGGGGATGTTGAGCAGGTGAGATCTGGTTTTACTCTTTTTTCCCCTGGATTTTCTAAAATAAAAAAAAACAGTTTTCAATAAACTCTTTTCTTTGTAGAAAGTACTTTTGAGGGAATCTGAATTTGTCAAAAGGAACCACCAACATTTATATATATATATATATATACCAATATACCAATGTATAGCCTATATAACAATATATCTATATATATATATATATATATATATATGTGTGTGTGTGTGTGTGTGTGTGTGTGTGTGTGTGTGTGTGTGTGTGTGT
>JBBMJY010000002.1:12771107-12790060 GCA_037833715.1 Toxotes lorentzi | reverse complement strand
ATATATGTGTGTGTGTGTGTGTGTGTGTGTGTGTGTGTGTGTGTGTGTGTGTGTGTGTGTGTGTGTAGATATATATATAAAACACACTACTGACCCGGCAAAATATGTGATGATGAGCAGCTGTACGATCCGGTTGATGATGCCCACAGACCAGCTCTTGACCACCACAGATTTGGTGGTCTCGTAGGTGAAGAAGTCAGTGACGCAGCCCCAAACCAAGGAGCCCATGGCTGCTCGTCAGCGCGAGTCAAAGGGCGAAGACTCGGGTCCTCCTGAGTCTGAGAGAAAAGTGAAACTCCTGTCCAACCTCAACAGGTGATTTTGTGAAGCGTGGTGGTAAAACCTGTTCGAAGTTCACTCCTGATTCCAAATGTGATCTTAGTTTTTACACCGCTCCTGTCATTCGGTCCTTGTTGTGGCCTGTGTTCATCTGCCTCATTGCATATTTGATGGTTAAACCTCACTGTCTCTCTGCTCTCCTTCGCTGTCTTGGTTTCATTGGTTTATGACACAAACTGGACCTCCCCTTTCTCTACTCAAATGAGACAGGAAAATGTGAAAGTGTCTCTTCTGTTCCTCCCTCCCTCGCTTCCTTTCTTCCTTCAGCACAAATCCCCATCTCCAATGCCTCTTTTCTCTCTCCATCATTGGCTCATTCCAGCTCCAGTATGTACAACACTTTTTGAAATCGCACAAACAGCAAGCACACACACACAGTTCTTAACGGGCAACAATCAATAACCCTTATGTTCATTTTTGTTTGTGCCAGACACATTTGTGATGCCCTTTTAGTGCGTTTATGACACTTCTCAGATGCTTTTATCTAAAGTAAGCTACACTACCATCACTCCATTCATGTCTCAGTGTGAGTGAGTGTGTTGGTTCATTAGACAGCGATGCTCTGTAAATACACCAAACAGAGACAGTTTTAAGAGCCAAACACTCCAAGACAGTTTTTTTTTTTTTTAAAATCTGTTACTCTCAGTGAGATGATTAACAGCCTTCCTAAATAAGTACACAGCTTTACTACGACTTTAGCTGGGTCCTTTCCCTAGTTTGCATCTAAGATTGAACCATTTCACGCTTCACAACACAGGCCTCTGCATTTTTTGATACCACATCATCAGTTACAAAAAAATCCATCTTAGTTTTTATGTCTTTGCCTTTACCTCTTTCATGGATACCTATATAAAGGGTAGTTTACTCTATAGTGAGCAGTACATTGAGAATCCAGATACTAAATGAATCATCGTCATTTTGCTTCATCATTGACATGTGTAGGGTTGCACTACAGTACTTTTTACATCTAGAAAATGTGGGATATTTTAGACTATATATAAATATTGCAATATAAAATGTATTGGTACATTACCCACTCCTGATGGAAGGCCTGCACATACCAGGAAATTTTGGGCAAAAACTCAAATCAGTTGGGCTGCATCCACTATTCACTGCAATTATCCAGGCTGAGAAAACACTTGAATAAGTACTTGTAAGTATAAGTACTTGTTGTAAAAGTACTAAACAAAAGTTTTCAGACTGCCACCACAGGAAGGACTTCCAGACAGAGCCAGTCAGGACCAAGTTCGTCGGAGATGCATTTACGCTTTCTGGAAATTGGCTGTGAAAACTTTTGAAAATGTCATAACCTTGAAAATGTAACTACTCCAATATTCAGCACGTCTCCATTAAACACCATTTTGTTGCATTTTTGTACATCAAAAGTAGAGAAAAAAAGAAATCCAATTCTATACTTAAGGCCCCCTATAAGAGCCTTGAGCACTGTAATAAATTACAAACTGTGGCATTACTGACAACTGTGCAATAATTGCGACATATGATACGACCACTTCTCAACACACTCATGAGCAGCAGCAGCATTACTGCCTCTCACACCAGGGAGATAATGTAATGATGCAATGACAGAGTCTGTATATGTGTGTGTGTGTGTGTAGATGTATGTGCATAGAGACTCTGTCATTTCTTAAGTGGGTCCATTATGTTTGTGGTCAATTAATGGTAACCTAATACAAAACAAGATACACATAAACACACATGCGAGCTGTGGACATACATTCAAACATGCACGCGAGCTTTCAGGCTGCATGTGACTCCAACGTTTATCCCAAAGGCATATTGTGAGAGTTCCTGTGATGGCCAGTGATACTGTGAAATCTACACATCTGCAAAGATGAGACACTGTTTGTCAAACTGCAGATGCAGACGAGCATGAGGAGGGAGTGGAGGATCGAAAGGGGAAACCATTGTGCCACAGGAAGGGATCTATGAAAACCCATTCACATTCAATCCCTCCACGACTGCTGCACTTAGGACATGCCTGCACACACACCCACCCAAGATCACATGAACACAACTTTATACATCAGCACATGATGTGATGTGAACTATCCTTTCTTGCGCCATTTCAAATCATTTTCACAACCTATGTCCTTTCTACGATTCCAGGACTCTGAACACATTGTACTGCAAAAAGAGACGGAAAGAAAGATATGCCAAAGGATGCTTTATTGGATTTACACTTCAGATACACTTCACCTGAGGGCATTAAACAAGGACTTTAATATGAGTGTTGTGCTGTAGTCCAAGATGTTTTCCCTCTTCATTTCTAGGGTAGATGGATGGACCTTTGCCTGAAATCGCCCCAGAGGTCTTTGTTCTGTTTCTGTCTAGAGAAGGCAGAAATCCTGTAATATCTATAGGAGTGAAATGTTTCAATATCTGTGGATGTCATTTGATTAAAATATTCATGTCCCTGTCAGAGTGATCACTTTGGTGATCCCCTGGCTTTATGTAATCAGGTCAACATTATAGTTTGTCCAATACCTTGGTTTATGACCAAATACCTGCAGAGGACATGACATTCCCATGAGCCTTAGCCCCACTGTGCTGGACTAATGTTGAATATGGTCAGCATTATACCTGCTGAACATCACGTTAGCATTCAGCTCAAATCTCTCAGTACAGTCTTACAGGATGAAGACAAGATGTTTCAAAATAAGACTCACAAAGTGATCTTTATGCAGGAACAGATTCAAATGAGTCAGCTGAAAAGTTATTCATGTTAAAAATGTCAGTTGACAATGAAAACAAAAAGGTTATTCTTAGGACATCCAGTCAGTGTAACTGCAGCAGAAAGTGCAGGAAGAGTACCTTATCATCAAAACCAGCACTGTCCAAGTGGAAGAGAACCACACATCCGGCAGCGTTTGGCTCTTAAAAACCACGCTCTTCAACCATAATATAGCAGCGCTTTTACAAACCGACGTGTACTTTGAAACCACTGTCTCTCCAACATTCACTAGTGCCGTCATCTAACTTCCCCTGATAACACACACTCCCAAACCACCCTGCCTGGTTAAATGGGCCTGATGTACAACACCACAGCAGATAGGAATCCCTGGTGAGTGCGAATACAATAAGAGCTTTTGCTCTACTCCTGTCAGGTAATGTTGGAGGGAACCTGCTGCCCAGTCCTACAATCGCAAAGGGAACCCTTTAAAATGGTGACACATCACAGTACAATGTAATAGAACTGCTATGAGGCCAGCATGCACAATCCCAGGACCCTGAAACCGAAGGAGTTAAATGGAATCCAGCCATCATTAATTATGAGATACTTATGAATAATCATCATTTAGCTTCATCACTGACAGGTGTGAGCTTGTACTACAGTAAGTTTTACATCTAGAACATGTGGAGTATTGCATTTTGGGCCTGTTAATAGAAAGCATACATGCAGTGGACACTAGTATTTTTATTCCAGAGTAGACCTTTTTTTCTGGGCCCTGTAGAGAGCATACATTTTGCACACCAAAATAAAACGTCTGTATATATGCTAAAGGTCTTATCAGCCAACAGGTGAAAACATCTGTGTGGGTTTACCCTGGGTTTGTCACGTCTTTAAGAAAAAATCCATCATTAGCTACTAAACAAAAAAACAACAACTTCTAATGGATTTAAAGCTGCTGGTGTCTAATATCACCCAGCAGAATTCTGCAAATGGTTGTGTACACAAAAACAATAAAGAGTATTTATTAAAAATTATTCATTTATTTATTTCAGCCTGAAAACATGACATGGGAAAATGTAAAAAAAAAAAAAAAGAGAGAGAGAGAAAACCCTTAATTGCAGTATTTAGATTCTCTACACAAGAGGAACAAAATGGCTTCACATTATCCCCTTTCTGTCTTATCCACATTAAGCAACTAATAACTCCCACACTCTTCAGTGCTATAAATCTACAACCACCATCTCTCCATGGGTGAGACGAAAAAAACCTTTCAAGAAGGAAAAAAAAAACAACTGGTACATCATTAAAACAGCATTTAACTGAGCTGTCAATGTTAGAACCTGCTCAAACATCAAATATCACGAGCTTTCAGTCTGTCAGATGATGAGTTTGTACCCTTGAAGGAAAACATGTAGAAGAAAAAAAAAAAAACAAAACAACTCAAGTCTGTTGATTTGTCTGTCAGTCCGTTTGTGTGATGCCAACATGAAGAGTACAGATGCTTGGTCCTTGGTTTGTGTGTACGATGGGTGAGAGTGTTTGTGTTCAGTCGGACTCTTCCTCTGAGCTGGGGGGTGTGGACACAGCCTCTTCCTCCTCGTCATCTGATTCCTGGTTCTAGACAATAACAGGAGAGGGGTTAATTGTACTTGTGTTTTATGAGTAATAAAGATAAGTACATCAGCACAATAAATATTATTCCATCTTGAATCTGAGATAAAGTCAAAATGAAGCTGGAGACGGCTTCACAACGTTTTCAGATTAACTAAGAGAAACAGCCAACCAGTTGTCAGGTGGTTCTTTGCCTCCACATCATCCATCATTCAACATTCAGTTACTTGTATTTGTTAGGCAACATCTTGCTAAAAAGGGAGGAGTAAGCTTCACAAGGGTGGGCCAGGAGTTTAAAATGCTGACAAACTGAGGGGCGACCAGAGAGGGCACAAATCACAATGTATTCGTCATCTGTTTGTCTGTCCCCTGCATCACTGACTGATTGACTGACTCACTACCGCTCCCGAATATTAATCTGTTTATGCTATCTGATAATGGATCCTGCTGTTGGATAATGAAGTTTATCATTTCTGGCTTTACCTTCTTCCTCTTGGACTTGCTCTTGCGGTCAGAGTCTGATGAACTCTCCTCGCTGGTCTCGATGAACTCGCGGCTCTTGAAGCTGTCGTTGCCTCCTCCCCGCTCCCTGTCCTTGTCTCCGCCGGCAGACTTCCTCTTCTTCTCGTCCTTTTTACCTGCAGACTTTTTACTCTCCCTAATGGAGTACAAGTGAAAAGTTGACATATTTTTAAGAAACTTGGGTCAAGAGACAAAGATTTTAAAAAAATAATAAAATTTTGAACATTGTGAGCCGTACTTCTTAGAACTAGAGGTTGATCCGCCGCCACTCTCTGTGTACTCTTTCTTTGCTTTGTCATACTGCCTCTTGGCCTCTCCTGCCTTTGCTTCCCACTCCTAAATGAAACAGAAGCAGGAAAGTGTGGAGGAGAAATGAGTGAGACAGATTAAATAAAGACTGCACACATCACTAGTTTGTCTGGGTTTGTAGAAGCACTGCTCTGCGCAGCACAAGTTCAATGGAAGTATCACATCTGGCATCTTGAGGAAGCTCCACTTTAAAACTTCTTCCATTTCTTTATGAAACTAAATGTTCTAAGGTAAGTGTAAGCTTACCATTGAAAAATAGACAATGGTCAAAAGTGACTGCGATGAATGAGGAGAAAGTTATTTTGCGAAATAACTTAATTTAATTGGATTATGTTTTTTATGTTAAACGACATAAAAGTATATATATTGTTAAAATTATCTAGGTTCAGGTTAGTCACACATAAACCTGATGACACACTACAGTAACACTGACCGCAGGTCAAACGAGAAAGCATTTCCTCGTACATCTAAATCTGTCTAAATCAATGCTTTTACTTCATTCTGTGGTCGCATACTGCTTCACTCACTGGGACTCACTCTGACAAATCCTAACTTACAACTCTCACTCTTGTGAAACTTAATATCTGATGTGAGAACAGATGAGTGACTCTTTTATTGTCTCACCTCCTTCTCATCTTTGCCCAGTTGTCTCCACATCTCTCCGGCCTTCTTGGAGATCTCTGTGATGGAGATGCCCGGATTCTCCGACTTGATTCGCTCACGGCTGGAGTTCAGCCACAGCATGTAGGCACTCATCGGTCTCTTGGGGCCGCCGCTATCTTTCTGCTTCTTCTACTCAGATTGAAGAAAGGAGGGAAGTCAGCAAGTAAATGTGCGATTATATAGTTTATATACAATGTTCATATGTTTGCAAAAAAAAAAAAGAAACAGAAAAATTGCTTCCTGAATCTGGTCTGCTTTCAACCCTTACACAGTAACATTTCTCTCATGTCCAAAAGGCTCTCTCACCTCTTTGCGTGGCTTCCTTTCTTTTTTCTCCTTCACCACTTTGGCTTTCTTGGCCTTCTTCTTCTTTGCGCTCTCATCTTCACTTTCATCCCCTTCTTCGCTGCTGTCACTTGCTGAGGCGTTGCTGTCGTACCTGATTCACGGTAGTGAAGAAACAAAACGGGTAATGGAGAAAGTTGAGGTGGTTGAAAGAAGCCAGGGTTATGGTTAGTGAAATTTATTCCTACAGAAAGATGTTCTAGCAAAGACTGAACAGACTCAAACATCAGTTTTAAGAAAAAGTCACTTACTCTTCTGCAATGTCATCGTCTTCTTCTCCAGGGTTAAATGACTCATCTATAAAGTGAAACAGGACAGAAAAGCCCACAATCAAACCTTCTGATCCTCTGAAGTCAACACGTATTCCTTTACGTCTGTCATACTGAGACAGTCACTCACCGCTTCCACCATCTGATTCGTCGCTGTTGTTGCCCTCCTCTCTGATCTTGCCTTCAGCCTTCATCCTCTCCAGGTAAGCATCATGCTGGTCATCGTCTGAGTCGCTGTACTCGTCAATCTTACCCTTCATGCCCTGAAAGTAAACTGCGTGGTCAAACCAACAAAACAAAAAAAAAACACTACCCACTGAGGAGAGTTCCTTAAGATACAAAAACTTAGAAAGAAGCTCACCTGAAGAAAAAAAAAATTCTCAGAGCAGCAATTAACCATTATTTTATTATCAATTAATCGTTTAGTCTATGAAAGGTCAGACAACAGAAAAGAAATGCCAATCTGAAATTTTCACATCACGTGTTTTGTCCAAACAATTTAAAACCCAAAGATATTTAATTTACAATGATACAAAACAGCAAAAGCCACAATGGAGAAGCTTAATACAGCGAATTTGGCATTTTGGCTTAATAAAGGACTGAAACGATTAATCGATTATCAAAATTGCAGTTGATTAATTTTCTCTTGCAACCTCAGGGTTGAGACCCCCCACCAGCAATGGCAGGTTAAATCTGAGGGTGCTGCAGCCTTATTAAGGATAGGAAAGCAAATTAAAAAAAAAAAAAAAAAAACACATTACTGTTACACAGAATGCCATTGTGTTTTGTCACTGTTTATGACTTTCCTCTAATTTTTACTTTTGTTCTTGTGCACTAGTGGATAATTTTGGGTCTTTAAGGCCTTTAATCGGTCTATGACTGAAGTGGAGGGTGAGGGGGTTGTCAAAAGCAGACACTGGTTTGTGGCTTTATTGATCATGTACCAAAAAAGGCTGGAAGCCACTGGACTGTGTTTTCATGTCAGACCAAAACCATGAACTAAACTATTTTCTTCCCCTTCCTGTCTCCATGCATCAGTATCTGTGTCTGCCAGGGGAAGGACAGACAACAGGTCAGCGCGGCTCTTATTAAAACACCAACAGGAAATGGAAAACAGGTCCATTCATTTTCATTGACCTGCTCTGCTGACCCTGTCACCAAGGCAACAGATAGCCCTGGTTCCAGTGAAACCAAGCTGGTGCTTCAGCTGTATTTGTCAGACAGACCACGGACTTGTATATGTCAACAGACAGCATTATGGGTAATGCAATCAGCACTGCCCATGTTAGGCAGCAGTCATGATGACAGCTGTGTCAAGTGTTAAAGCACACCAGAAGCCCCCGGGCCACACATTAGTCAGCATGATGCAAACAAACGTGCACACACACGCGCTCACACACACACACACACACTCAATGGAGTTATCAGTCACACACTCCTTCATCCCCATGTCTCATGATTAATCATAAATCACTCGAGATTTTTTTAGGCTCACCACCAATCCCATTGGTAACGTCAAACCAAAATCAAGATCGTTAAACACAATTCTCAGTAACATACACACACACACATCAGCGGCACGCCATGCAAGCAGAAATCACTCCACACCAATAAAATCAAGAGCCTAATCCACACGTGACGCCCATGACCATACCCACCTTCTTCTACAGGGGTACAAGGACAGACACACAGGAGAAGGGCAACAAGCATCAATATCTGTGATGGAACAAGTCTGACAAACTGGTGCGACATCTTTGCTTACAAAATGGGAGATGCTCAAATGGCAAAAGCGTTACCTCTTTGAACCCTCTGTTCTTGATGTTGAGCTTCTTGGCGTTAACGAAGTCAAACAGTTTGCCGTACTCTTCTCTAAAAGAGGAAGACAGAGGTTATTTTGGCTGAAGTCCACTGAGTAAGTTCAGAGCTGGATGATATGATCTACAATCTAAATCACAATGAACAGTCACATTCATGTCAACACCAATGAATGGACTGGATTTTAGTCGGATTAGTTAATGCATGCTCCAGTCATGGAGCAGGCAGTTATGTTTATGGTCCATGTAAATCTCATATTCCAAATGTGATCAAAATTAGGCTGAGATTTATAACCTGGTTCCTAGTTTTTCGTGATAGATCTGCTCATGTTACATAACAAAGGAATTACAGAGTTAATGTCCTCACCTCTCAATGCTGCTGAAGGTGTACTGGTTTCCCTGCTTGGTCTCAATCTCAAAGTCGAAGGAACGTGTGGTGGTGGTGCCTCGGGCGAAGTTGACGCAGGAGATCTCCTCGAACCGCAGGTGCACGGGCGGTTTGTGGACGTAGATGAAGCCTCTCTCCAGCGGGTAGAGGAGGCCTGAGGAGGCCTTGTAGGAGCAGGTGATGCACTGAGCCCCAGAATGACTGTGGGAGAATGAGGCGTGTTTAACTGCACTTACTTAAGTAAATAAAAATGTATATTAGTAAATTAAACGAGGTGCCTACCCCTGGAAGTTTCCAGGCACGGTGATCTTGCGGTTGACAAGCGCCTTCATCACTCTGCTGACCATCTCATACAGCGACCCCGACATGTTCTTACTGAGTTTGCCCTCAAAACGGCGCTCCACATCCTCCCTGTTAAACACACAGAAGACAGGACAGGTTTACTATCTATCTTTCTGGTATTTGTGAGCAACACCGCAAAGAACAGAAGAAGCTGCTTGTGCGAATGTAAGCACAAGAAATTTACTCCTCCAGAGCTTTGCTTCCCCCTGGTGGATACATGCTCTGCAACATCAAAAAGTGTGCTTCGAATAGTTGGGTGTTGTCATGAAGTTGTACTAGCACAAGTGGAGTTTTGCATTATAAATGTAACAGGGCTCACAACTCACAAAACAGCTCATATTACACTTGGCTACATGCAGCCCATAAAACCATGGTGTTCTTTACTGTCACATACTCACTCGCTCATGTTGAGAGTAAGGTTGATGTCCTCTTCCTTGGAGAAGAGCAGAATCAGAAAGTGATAACGCGTCTGACCCTGCTTGATGGGGGGATCCAGACTGATCTATGAAAACACACAAACACAAAAAGAAGGTGAGAGGAAAAGGGTGAGAAAATATAGGGATAATGCAAAAAAGAGGAAAGGAGTGGGAGAAGAAGAAGAAGAAGAGAAAGAGGGAAGTAAAAAAAATGATTTGGGGTACAAACTCCATATAAGAAAGACTGTGTGTCCACTTACCACAAAGAACATCTGTCTCTGGTCCTTGTGTGGCAGCAGGAATAGACGGAGGACAGTAGTGTAGGGAATCTTGTAGTCAAAGGTTTTACCATGGAGGTGAAGGAAGGTGGGGTAGATACGGATGTCATACCTGAGGGAAACGAGGGCAGTTTAGCAGGATTTTTAACTAAGGCGAATGGTGTAAACAATGGTACTGTAGCTGATGGAAGTGAACACTAACACTCATGTTCAAGGTAATTTATCAAAGTGCAAGGAGCTTTATATAAATAAATTCACCACGTGCTGTGATTTAGTGACTGTGTTTTGTGTTTATTCTCTACCTTCCTCTGGGTGTAAGACACTGCAGCTCTTTGAAGATACACACAGCGTCTCCTGTGGCCTGGATCACATCAGCCTTAGACAACACATTCTGGGCAAACGCCTGTAGGAAAACACTCACTTTTAGCATTATCACAAAACAGAGATTTGCACTTTATGGAAAAAGAACTGGAGGTAGAAAAGGAAGTAGCACGGTCTTCCTCACCTCGACGGGGTCTTGTCGTTCATCAGACTGGCTGGGCGGGACGTAGAATCGGACCTCCATGAGGGACACCTCGGTGTCGTCATTCTGGTGAAACTCAAGAGTGACTTCATTCTTCCCCGTGGCGCACTGGGAGACATTAGACAGCGGGATCTCGAATGCTGTATTGTCGTTTATATCAAACGATAACAGGGGCCCTGTGATGGGAGAGGGGACGGAGAAATGTCAGTGGCAGCCTAAATTTCAAGATCTTTTAAATTGTATTTAAAGTTTTTTTTTTTACTGCTCTGCTTTCTTGGTTATTGAGGGCAAAATTCAGGTCAGTCAGGTGACAAGACTTGGTGTCTTCATTAATTATTAAACTTCATCTGAGTGCTCAGCTGACTCTCAGCCTACTTGTCATTTTCAGCACATTATGTACATTTCTCTAGTGACCCTGGGCTCATGTTTACTTCACAGTGACCAACCAGTGAGGACATTTTGGTTGCTGATGTGTGTATTTCTACCTGAGAATTTGGCTGTTCCCCAGTTCCAGCCCTTGACACTCATGTCCTTCTCTGTCAGCTCCACCTTGTAGTTAGCCTTGAAAAATTCAGAGATCTTCTCAAAGTCCTGGTGGAGGTGGGCAGGAGAGAAACGATGAAAAGAAAAAGGAGGAAAAAAAAAATGAAAAAGAGAAAGGCTTAAAGTTAGTAAGGCAGTAAACACAGTGGGACTGCATGGGTCAAGGCTTCGCAAAACACTGTCCAAAGAGAGTGAGAGGACGGGGGCTAATTAATCACAACGCAATTATAACTGCACCCGCCACTCAGGCCTCTTGGGAACACTGGAAGCAAATGTAATCCATCCGCCCCTCTGTCCTCATCCGCTCCAGTCCTGACAATCAGCCTGTTTATTTATCCTGCGGGCTGGCTTACAACTGGAAAGGACTCACACTCTCACACAGTGACAAACATATGGTCAATCGCGCGCGCGCACACGCACACGCACAAGCGCACGCGCACACACACACACACACACACACACACACACACACACACACACACACACAGGCACTGTCCTGGTAGTTCACACACATGTGGAAATGATTGTGGTGTGAAAGTGTGTGTACACGATAGAGAATGAGACTCTGTGGGAAACAGAGTTTACGCACCTGGATATCTGCCTGTCCATAAGGTTATTACAGCCAATTAGAGGCCAGAGAGTCAGAGTATGTGTGTGTGTGTGTGTGTGAGCAAGTTCATCAGTGTGTATGTTAGCCAGGATTAAGGCATTGTTTAGACAAGGGAACATGTGTGAGCAGATGTGTAAATGCATAACATCAGAGTTTGTGCAGACGTGACCCATTGGCATTGATGTGTGAGGGTGAGTGTGTGAGTGAGTGAGTGTGAGTGTGCATGAGTGAGTGAGTTCATTCCCATTGTCCTCATCAGGCCTGCTGTTGAGTGTTTTTCTACTTCTCATTACAGTTTTGGCAGATTTGTTGTTGCTCTGCTCATTTAATCATAATAAACAGAGACCCCCCACCACTACCCACCACATACAAACACACAAACACACTCTTACCTAACATGACCCCCCCCCCCCCGTCTGTCTTTTATTACTACATTTTTCAACTCTGCTCTTCCAGCAATCTTCATCCACTCATTAGTAGAAATGCATACCAACTTCATCAGACTCTATCAAAGAGTCAAACTAACACTTTTTCTGTTACGTTACTTTGAATGTGAGCACATTTTTTTTTTTACTAACCCCATATCACAGAAAACTTGAATTATTTTCATTATTCATAAGTGACTGAAATCCTGGTTGTTGATTAATTCTGTCATCTGCCTAATTGTTTATGACTCTAGCTTCAATGTCACATTTTCATACTTGATGCTAAAGAAACATATAGGTCGATATAGAAAAGGTTTTGAGGTTCGACAACCATTTCTATTAGCAAAATGCAACCGCAACGGCAGTTGTATCCATCCAGCGTCTCACTCTCACATGTAAAAGTGACTTGAACAGAGGACAATTACGTGACACTCGGCCCCTCTGGAAAAGATTCAGCATCTTGTTAATGGATCCTTTACAAGGACAGATAAATCAAAGAGTCTACTCAGCTCGCCAGCGGCTAAACCTCCAGCCAACTCCCGATTACTGACCCTGGCTGTGGGATAATAAACAATGACATCACGGCCTGTGCTCTGGGACAAGAGGATCCATCTCCAAAAAAAAATTTGCTGATTAACCCCAGGGGACGCCACTGTTCACAGCCACAGACTCCAGGTTATACCCGCTGCTCCATTCTGGTCTTTCACTTGCGTGCTGACATTCCCCATACACTCAGAGCAGCGGGGGTAGAGGAGGAGGAGGAGGAGGAGGAGGGGAGGTGGGGTGATAAAAAACAAACATGACCACAATTTTTTTTCTTGTCTGTCCTCTGAGCCAAATTGTTGCAGTGAATTGATATAAACACTGACTCACATGAGCCGATGATTACACTGTTTATGGAACACACATGCTAGTGCTGGTTTCCCTCATTAATCCCATTAGGAGCTTTGGGGAGAAGAGCCGACTCATTCACATACTTATGATAGCAAACCACACACAACACACACACACACAGTGGCCTTCTCTCAAGTCAGTAGAATTTTTCCGTGGAAATACCAGAGGCGGGATGGAAGCTGTTTAGTGGTGGTCCCTTTGCTTGTGCTACATCTTGTGTTATAAACATGGCACTGAACAAACCAGCTGCGCGGTCATCTGTAATATTCCACTGTTGCTCGAGAGCCTTCAAAACCTTAAAAACTGTGAAACTTTACAGAGCCTGAAAGTCTTAGACTTGTGCGTGCAGAACACACTCACCGTGTCCCGGAAGCCATCATATTTGTAGATGTGTCCTGTGCTGGTGCCCAGTTTGATGCCGTGACCTAAACACACTCGTCTCCACTGGGCCTGGCTGAGCTCACCAGCCGGGATGCTGTCCACCTTCCCCGTCTTGCTGCTCTTATAAACCACATTTTGCTTGCTGAAACGCAGCCGCCCATCGTTCTGCAGCAGCAAAGGGAAGAGACATAAAGAGACACAGGACATGATAAAATGTTGGGATTTAAAGCTCAAATAACTTAGCAGTATTTATTTACATTCACATCATAAATCATGACATATTTCTCTCCCTTATGTGATAGTACATAACAATAAAAGTATCAATATAAAAGGATTCTGAACAGCTGTCCAGTATGGTTCCTCTCTGCAGATCAGTTTAGACTGGTTGATGAAGATACTGACCCATGAGCCTTTAACCTCCTGGTAAATCTCGTTGAACTCCAGCGTGTCTCCCATCTCAGCTACAGGCAATGACTGATGCTCTACAGACAGACAGAAGAAAATGCATTAGACAGACCCAGTCATCAAGCTAGGGGGCTAAGAGGGCTAACAGTAAGTCTGACACACTTATAATTCGCCTTCAGTTTTGGAGCATGAAGTTCCAATTTATCTTTAAAACTTTTTAATTTTTGGGTGGGAATGTAAATAATTGCAATTCTTATCCTTTATGATTTTAAATAGTGATGCCGGTGGAAAGAAAAAGGTGGAACTAGACCGCGAGGGCACAGTGTAGCACCAAGACATTGTAATGTTGTAGTTCATAGTCATAAAAGGAAACGGAACGATTTAAAACTAAAGAAGCTGCCTTAACTTCTCTTGTTACAAAACACATCTAAACAGTGATGTTGGTCAGTAAATTACACTGCCATTTCATAACTGTCATACAGGAAGAAGGCTGTAAGATGCTTCCCAGTTAATGCAGTTTGATAAATAATGTTAAACAACAACTTAAACACCCCTACGCACCTTTCTGTGCTTTTTCCTATTAGTCAGAGAATGATCCTCATCAGCACCAGTCAACTGTCAGTTATGTTTCAGCGGGCGAAAGACGGCTCACTGGAGTCAGAGCCAAATACTGTGACCCCTGTTATTTTACCGAGTCGTCATATTGCCAGAAATTCCCACCTCTGGTAATTTACACAGCTTTCCTCTGTTAGTTTGAGCGCCCGATAACAGCGCCAGGACATATCTTTATTGTAATGGAAACATCATGGTCAGACATAGTCACACTGCAGGAGGAGAGAGAACCAGTCATGCTATGATGCTACAAAAACTAAAACAAGCATTTTATCGTTTCTAATGTTAACTTTGGTTGTATTTTTTAGTTTTCTATTTACTTTTCTGAGTGCGCTCTCTGTTTATAAAGCACAGAGCAGAGTTGTGAGCTAGCTGACAGCGACCATTATTAACTCTTGGCGGTAACAACCAACCAACAAAAGCGACGTTTTACGAAAGATTCAAATGCTATTTCCTTCTGCTATTAGCTGGTTGGTAACGGTTGCCGTTAGGGCTCACTTTTAACAGAAACTGAATATACTAACGTCCACGCTGCGCCACCAACAATAGCTAGGCTAACTTGTGCTACACCGGGTACGCTTCTTTTAGTACAACGTTGCACGGAATCCACAAATGAATGAAGCACGGGACGATACGCGCTGCAGCACCGCCCTGTAGAGACAAAGCGTATATCAAATCGAGCGCTCCGCCAGGGGCTAGGCCGGTGTACAGAACCAAGTGATGTTCAGTTACTTTTGCAAACGAAATAGCTCCAAATAAAGCGCATAGATAACATGCACTCCCTTGTTACTTACAAATGTCCACAAATGGAGTTCTAAATAAGAGACGATTATACGATTTGAAAACTTAATGTCTTACTGTGAATATGATGAGCAGCTTCTCCTGTTTCCCGCGTGTAGCATCGGGAGCTAGTTCTACGTCACAGGAAAGAGTCGGGGGATGTTTGTATTTACTTCCGGTTATGTGCACTTTTTTATTTTAATCATTAAAGTCTTAAATGGAAGCAAAACGCACTCGGAAGTGTTTACATGCAGCCGTTTGTGTGGCGGTTGAAACGTCGACTCGCTCACGGCAACCCCGCATCGAAAACACAAAGTAGATACTGAGTCTGCGCGGGGCAGTGCAGACTGCAGTAACCACTCACCGCCACTGGGTGGCACACAACACATCTAATCAAATAGACCCATAATATTCTATTCACTTCAATTCGTTTCTAATGTCAGAATTGTAATATTAAACACTACTAAACACAGACTCAAACAATGGGGTTACTCGTCTCTAGTAGTTAAATAATAAGAATGAAAGGTGAATATTAGGTTACATCATTTCTTACACGCATCACAGTCTAAATATAGTTATTTAGCTTTTGAAACAAGCAGACTTCACGTGACTGCAAACAGGCCCTGAATCAAATGAAACAAGACTTTTATGGTCAGATTAATCTGTTGGGGAAAGAACTGTTTGGTCCTCTATCCCACTCTCCGTGCAATGTGTATGGTTTTTCTAACTGGTCCTAGATTTGTTCGATGGTAATTTGATTAAACACATTAACTGAAGAAAATGCAACATATAGGCTAAGAAATAACTGAAACAAACGTCTTAAAACTGGTACATTTTTTAAACATGCACTCACTTTAAGATACATCAGGACGCATTTAAAAGCCTTCAGCGTGTATTTTATTATTGTACTTTAGTGGCGCATATTCCAAAAGGAGATTTAAATTAAACGTTCATAAAGCAGCTGATACGTGAGTGGGAGGCTTCCGGGGGGCCCTGGCCTTCTGCCCCCTCCCTTGGCTTGAGGATACTGTCGATCCACATAATCAGGCCACTTCAATCCATTTCTGATTTCGATAGCAACACGGCATTGATGAAACACACAAACCTCGCAGATTCAGATTTGGGAGATTAAGGTGGTTAATGGGGAATTTTACCGAGAGGCCCCGACAAACGGCAGTGACTGAGAGCGAGTATCTTTTTCTGTCTTTATTTATTTAGTGAGTTCTTTTTCTTTTTTTTTTTTTTTTAATTTATGTTGGATCCATTACAAATAGACAACAGTAACAGTAGTGATCCGCTGCTGTTGCTATGCTGAGTGACAGCTGGAGGTGAGAGAAGGGGATCACTTTAATCCCATTATCAATAAAAACTAAAACCTGAGGAATGAAGGGAGAAGACAGAAACGTCGTGGAGCAGGCAAACACTTGTCTTCCTCCTCTCCCTTTTCTGACGAGCAGACAGAAAAACAAACGGATTATTCCCTTGTAAGGACTCAGTGTATATAGTTCTTTGATAACTTGCGTCTTTTTCGCAGTTAATGGGAGGCCTCTAAATTTTATAGGCCTAAGTGTTCTTATAATATTTATGTCGAACAGTATTCACTTTATAGACTATTCAGTGAAATCTATTCTCACCAATCAAGTCTATTAAAGCTTTTGAATGATCTGTTTTACTTTATTTCACATTTATATTTTCCTCCGATACTTTCGTAATATTTTAAAGTTCAGTTAAATGTCTATAAATTATTTTGAGATGACTTTGGGCCTTCTGTTGGGTAATTTTAATTGTCTGGCTTTTTTTAAAATTCAGAGATAAGCCCACGAATAATTAAGTATTTAAGAATCATTTTTAGATTTTTAATGTAAAAGGAGAAAAAAAAAGTAAACACTTGTAGTTTGTCAGAGAGTTAGGTTCAGAGAGAGAGACGGAGACGAGGACAGAGGGAGAATTCCTCGCTTCCTGGTTGATTTGATGGTCGCAGGGTTGCCGGGTCCTCCTGGCCCGCGGTGAACTGGCGCGGTCGGACTCGCACCTTATTAAAGGGAAGCAGATTATAAGATCAAACGGCCGCGGCCACGATTGTGTTCAGGAGGACGGCGAGAGGAGGGAGACAGAAATGAGTTGTGACAAGTCCCGTGGTTCAGCGGCTCTGTCAAGTTGAGCTGCGATGCGTCAACCCCCGGTGAATCACCAGCACCGAGGAGGAGGACAACGAAAGATGGAGAGACAGGGATGGATGGGAAGGAGGGCAAGGAGGGGGGGAGAAAAAGAGGAGGAGGAGGAGGTACAAAAAGGCTCCGCCGACATTCAGTCTGTCACACAGACCACACGCACCAAAGGCAACGGAGCGTCAATATTCCACCTCCATCCTGTGACTATCTCCTCTCTCAAACTGTAATACCTTTAACATAATCGATACTTCAATTTATAGGATTAAATCGGCACCACCTGCAAATATTTTTTTCCCTTCATCATCTCCGGAGTTGTCCGAGGGGAGGAGAGCAGATTTAATTGAGCCGACACATGATGAAAAGTTGGCGATTTTTTCAGGCAGCGAACTAATCTCATTGAAGAAAGAGGAGAGAGGACATCATTATCGGTTTATTCCAGCTCTTAAATCTGCCAGTGGAGGGACTTCTGAGAGCGCACTGGACGGAATAAAGGGATTTGGAGAAAAATGAAAAGGTTTTGCGTAGGTAAGTCCACGAATCTCAAACTTTTAATGAAAGTGAAAAAACGTGAGAAAACTTGTTCAGTCACCATATAAGGCTATGTATCAGCTCAACTAAATTTTATTTAGTTTATGTTTATGTTTTTTTTTCTGTATGGAAAATAGAAATATGTAAAAAAAAAAAAAAAAAAAAGTGGATATTATAAGTTGTGAAAAGGCGCAGAGAGTGTGTGTTTTCTCATTTTTCTCAATTTCTAAATGTTATTCTAATAGTTAAGTTGTGCATAAACTTTGCAGCTAAAAACTAAAGATCTAATTACAAACATGCTCTTAGTTGTAACCCTATATAGAAATGAATTCAAATACACCTTACTGTTTTTATTCTTAATGTTTTTTTAAACATTAATAAAAGGTGCTTTTGAATCATTTCTTCACATTTGAAAATTAATGATGAAGAAACAGAGGGGCTTGGAGGCTCATCATCAAGCCTCAAAGGCCATCACAAAATATTAATGGAACAAACACACTAGATCAACACAGAGGAACATTAAAAGGAACTTTAAGAGGAAATTTAATGGACCTTTAAAGTGATTTAGTATTTTTCAGATTCTCCAAGAAATGTGAGTGCAGTGTGAGAGGAATGAGAGGAACAGGGCTCAAAGAGAGAGTGAGAGAGAAAAGACTGAGTGTGTGTGTAGGTGTGTGTGTGTGTGTGTGTGTTAGTGTGTTGGGGGGGTGGGGTGGGGGGGGCGTTCTTATTCACAGTAAAAAATGACATGAGTTGAAGGGGTCGGAGGCCGCTAAAGCCCCTGTCTAGTTAGCTGTCACTGATATGAGAAAGTACATGATTCACGTTAGTCAGGGTGTGAGAGGACACACACTCACTCACTCACACACACGCTTTTCACCCCTGGGATGACTGGTGCGGCTGCTGCTCCTTGTCTATGAAGGAGGTGGACAAGGAGGTGAGGTGAGGGGAAAGAGGGAAAGACAGCACTGAAGGATGGCTGTACGATTAAATGATGCGCTGAACAGAAGATTACCAAATTCCTCTCTTGGTTGGGGGGGGGGGGGGGGGGGGGGGGGGGGGGGGGGGGGAGGGGGGGGGGGGTGTGGGAGGG